>CM061135.1:823056-1424474 GCA_030789695.1 Scilla litardierei | reverse complement strand
TGATTTCGGCCATTCTACATTCCAGTTTGCAACTGAAGAATAGTTTTTGTCGGAATATTTATTGGTCATTACTTATGGCGACTTGTAAGATGTGCATATGTCAACAAGACAAATCAGTTAACTGAAGGATGGGAAATATCATGTTACACATGCAGCCATGCTCTGTTTTAAGGATTCAGGGGGAAAGAAATCCACAAGAAGTTCAATAGGACCTGCATTAGAATGTATTGTATGTTAAAACAAGAGCACTAAGCATGATTTTATCTTTATTTTTTTATTTGGGGGGTGGGGTTGGGGTGGGGTGTTTAAAGCAAGCATCAGAATTATTAGTCTGCAAAATTTACTCAGTGAAGCTAAAGAGCATATGGAAATATACATTCATAAATATTATAAGTAAATAAATAAGCCACCCATCCAAAATCATTTCGGTTTACATCGTTTTTCTCCAATCAAATCAATAACAGATCATATACAATGAACTTCAAAAATCAGCATAACAATGACAAATATAATAGAAAATACATACCGAGAATAAGAAGCACCATTAATGTAACAAGTTTTTGCATCCATGCCATACCCTTTGTTCCCTATATCCCAATTCCTACACGAAAATAAGGAGCAAAATATCACGCCATCAGAATGTATAATGAGAATATACAACATATATGCAAGCATCCATTTGTTAAAAAACACATGCATGTTCACGGAAATCTAACATGTTGATAGAAAAAACGAGAAAATAAAATAAAAAGGCACGTGCCAACAAAGGAACCCTGTCAATACTAAGTGCAAATTTCATTTTAAACAAGCTCAACAGATAAGAAATGAGGACACATTTTGGGCTCATTTTCTATTTAATATTTCTCTGGTTCTAATTTTTGAATTCTACACTTCTGCAATAAGGAGATATGAACTGGTAACACGGACAAATTCTGAATTTAGTAGAAATTATCAATACAAACGGAACGGTGTCAAACTATTGGCAAAAATCCAATTGCTCGCCAAAAAATTCTCATTGCCCAAAAATACAAACATTAAGACTTGTAGCGCTGCAGCAACTGGAAGCGATCATAATGACAATAGCTGACAACAAATTCTAGGACTGTATACCGCCGCAACTAATCACATAATACTCTGCAATTTATAAGTCAAATAATTTCGGAATACCGGTGAGTTTGGACATACATATCTGATTCCTTTGTTGTTTAAACATGGAAATAAATATAAAATATATGTAATCCAGCAAGCTCGGGTGGAAACACGGAAATTTGAAATAGCAACTGTTCAAATTTAGACTGACCAAGTAGCAAAATACGTCCGATATCTCCAGTCGAACCCTCTTCGGACTCCAAATACCGCCCAAAGCCCTAAATTCCACCAAAAACCCTAACCAAATGGCAACCTTTTCGATAGAGGAAAGATCAACAGGAACATGAAGACGGAGGTCCGTACCAAAAGGGGTATTCAACTCGAGATTGAAAGGATGCGGATGTCATAAATCGGCGCGAGAAGCTGGAAATCTTGCGGGCAGTGGACCCTCCAAACGAGGGGACGCATAGTCCGACATCCGACGCTTCTAGGGTTCAGATTTCTTTCCCCCTTCTGTCGAATTTTTGACCGCGTTTGTAAAGGGCTGTGATTTTTTTGACTTTTTTTCCTGATTTCGGGACCCCACGTCTCCACCCTCAAGAATCGTGGGTGTCGGATTATTCCCGACGTCGGATTTCGGCGAGAATTCCGACTCGCCGTTCCAAAGTTCGAAGCCACCAAATGCCATTAATTTATTCTCATAATAATATTATGGTTGTTGTTAGCTTTAGATAATTTGTAGGGAGTTGCTACGGGCACGACCGTTATTGCTCAACCACGTTTTTACAACTTTGTTACTCAAAATTGCACACCATGCACAAACAGGACAACTGTATTCAACCAATCACTATGTTGTTGAGATCTTTATTTCTATCCCGTGAGAAAATGTTATCAACTGTTCGATACACACTCTTCAATGTCACAGATTATCCATATTGATAGATGAATGTGATGATTTAGTTGGAGGGTCAATAGCTTTGAAACAGCATCGAGTCTTCCTTTGAAAAGCCCGCGATGGAGAGAGCAAATGATGTGAATGACTTGAAAGTTCAACGCAAAGGTGATTACTGCGTTTCACCTTTGTATGGAGTTGCTACGTGCACGACCGTTATTGCTTAACCATGTATTTACAAGTTTGTCACTGAAATTTGCACACCATGCACAAACTGTATAAAATGCATTCAACTAATCACTATGTTGTTGAGCGCATTATCACTATTCCATGAGAAACAGTTAGCAACCGTTTGACCCACACTCTTCATTGGCACAAATTATCCATATTGGTATGTGAAGATGATGATTTAGTTGGATGGTCAATAGCTTTGAAACATCCCCGAGTCTCCATTTGAAAAGCCCGCGTTGGAAATAGCAAATGCTGCGAATGACTTGAAAGTTCAATGCAAAGGTGATTACGGCGTTTCATTGCGCTCTTGATGCGAATGAGTTCAACTGCATATCGATGTGAAAATCTGCTAATGAGATTTGGCACTTATTGGAAGTTACTCATAAGTGGACTTCACATGTAACGAAATCCAGATTTAGTGTCTATGTAGCTAAATATGAGTTGTTTACTATGCAGTAATGAGATATCATTTCATAGTTGTTTACTATGTCCACCGAAATCGTGAACGTAGTAAACACCAAATTGCAAGCTTATCGATAACGTGAACGCTTATGAATGCATATGGAGGCATGTCTCATGAGAGGATATGGTGACAATGATTCCTGACTCACTCACACTTCGATGTGAATCAAAAGCCAACGGCATGAGCAAATACGATGTGGATGAGTTCATTGGTAACTTGATGGCTTATGATGTATGTCTACAACACAAGCAAGAATGCCAACAATCAAAGCTCGTATAGAAGCCAAAAGGGTTGCTTTTAAGGTCATTGATGACAACAACAACAACAATAATAATAACAAGCACAAATACATCTATAGTGAAGACGAATAAGATGATGAAGAAAGTGGTGATGAAGACGGACTGACCATGGAGCTTACCAACAAGCCCTTGTAGATAATGTACTCATCTCAATGTAATAAATCTGTGAAGTTATTTTCTGATACTAGCAAAATTTCTGCTAGTTATGCATTAGTAGAACGTCAAGACATTATGCAAATAAGTGCACAAATAAGGACAACGAAAAATGCAAGGGAAGATGTAATAAATTTTGGAAATGAAATATAAAGAAGCTTCATGTGCTTATTGGGACATGTGATGATTTTTCTTCTGGAGATGAAAGTGTAAGAGAAGGTGAAAAATAATAAAAAGATGTGAATGCATGCACATCCATCATAGATGATTTAGATAATTTCTCGGATTTTATGAGATCGTATTGGGCAAATGATAGCCCAACAGTCAAGAAAAGCGTATGTCTTGTGTCGTGTGGTGAAGATTCATTGTCTTCAAGTGAAAGTGAAGATGAGAGCGAATAAAAGAGGATTGTAAAGAATATAACGAAGAAACAATGGAGAATCTTCATGAAAATAACAATGTAATGTTTACTTCCTTCAAGAACCCATCTACCGCTCTTACTTGTTTACAATCTAAATATCATGTTTTGTTGCTTACCAATTGGTTGATACGGAAGGACGCGCACGGGGCACGCCTTCCACTCCCAAGCGTAGGAGTGTCAATGTAATATATTTATAAATAACCGGTGAATACCGGGTCGGATCACAGGGACACGTCGTTCTATATTCACAAAATTGATCGATAAAGAAAAATAAAGCGTGATTCAACAATCTCAACTAACGGCGGAAGAGTGTGGGAAAAACGTGTAAAGAAATTACAATTCTATCCTAACTACTAAGGGTGGAGAGCCGAATCGGTAAGTAACGAGGAGGACTCATGTGGTGTGCATGTGAATGAGACAGTGGGCGCAAGAAATCATCCCCAAATATAACTCAATTGATTATCCGGATAAGGAAGCTCAATCGAAAAATACGGCATTTCATGGAACAAGTGTGGTGTAATAAGTAATGAATGAACCCCATGCGAGTAATAGACAATGATCACATTAGAGAGTGTCCGCTAGGATGATCCTCTTCTTGGATTTCCCCTTAGGGTTTCAATAAACAAACTAACTCAAGTTTCATCCACCAAGTTAGAAAATAACACATGCTAGAGATGAAATTTTACAACCCAACAACACCAATCACACAACACCACAACACAAGCAAAATTTAGAGAATCATGATGAAAAAGGAGTAATCGTTACTCAAAATTATCATCCAAATTACAACACAATAACCTAAATCAAATACACAAGAGGTTGAAGAAATTTCACCTACGTGTCATTCCAAGATGAAAATACTCCTCTCCCAAATGCTCCTCCAAGCTCCAAGCTTCCTCAAGCTCCCATGGCCTCCCAAGCCCAAGACATATATTTGAGGAAGAAGAAACCCCCCTCAAAAACCTCTCTGGCCGAAAAAAATCCAAAAAAACGAAGACAACAGCAACTTTCGCACCCCAGGCCCTTATCATTTACATTGCGGGTCGGGCGCGCTGCGGGCGCCCGACCCACGCCCATTTCCGCCCGCATACGCAAGCGCGCGCCTCAGCTTTTTTGCGAGAGCGGGCCGGCCCGCTTCCTTTGTTTTTTTAATGTTTCTTTTTTTAAGGACATGCGGCCCGCTCCAAGAGCGGGCCGCAAAAATAAAAGGTTTTTTAAAATTAAATCAAAACGACGGCCCGTTGAGCCCTCATCTGGTGCCACGTGGCGCCCTTAATTTCCTTTTCCTGGGGTTTAAACACCATTTCTTCTCCAATTAATCCACAAAAAAATACCTAGAAGCCCTAGGAAAATCCCAATTTTCTGAAAAATCTCCAAGACTCCTAAGGGTACCTGAAAAATATAGAAAGAAGAAATAGGCCATATGATGAGAAAATTAATATAATGACTTATATAACACAATATTGACTTCCAAAAATCATATAAAATAACTTATAGCTCAAATAATTCTCAAAATTTGTCAATATGATCACAATAATACCAGGAGCAACCGAAAAATTATTAGGAAGCCAATAAAGACGGTAAAATCTATATTTTGTGCCAATAATGAGATTAAGCCCTAAAACGGCATAAAGCGAAAATATACCCAAAAGAGCACGATTAAGTGTAATCTTTAGCACAAAATGGGGTAGTTAGGGGGTATAACTGTACACTTTTCACCCCGAATCACACCCCCAACTAGCTTTTTGCTAGGCCCTATCAAAATATGCGATAAATTCGGATTAAAGTGAAAAAACATGCACCAACTCAAGATATCATCATGTCATACACAAAATGGTATTTCCAAGTGATTTCAAATCCAATTTACCCAATGTATGAAAGTAAACAACAAATGACATTCTCTTCAATCCAATTCCAAGAAAAGTAAGGAAATAAGCACTGTATCGCATTTATCGGGACATATCACAATGTCATGGTTTCTAACTTTCATGGAAATAGCCAAAACAAAAGAAATTCTAAGTGGTGGGAGATGAGATTGCATCACACATGAAGCTTATTCATTCATGATTCTTTTCTTTTTCCTTCTTTTTTTGTATTCTTTTTTTGTTTCTGTTTTGCATTCACGCGATAACGCTATGAAATGCAAACACGACCACATTTGCATACACGAGATGACGCTATATATGCAAATGGATGGAATGATTCCCTAAATCTCATTTTTGACGTCATTCACAATGTTTCGTGTGGCACCGGCTACTCAATTTGATTAGAAAGAAACATTAACTTTTATTAGTTCTCTTTCTCATTCTCAACATGAATTATCAACTCATCCACCCACTCCTTAGGATGAAACAAAACATGCAACACATGGCCACACCCAATCCAATTAAAAACCAAGCCATTCATTCCAAATCATGCAATCACTTACACCAAACTATTCCCAAATTATTTCAAAAAGATATCACGACGTATGAAATAGTCTCATACATGGCATATTAGCATTTGAATCCAAATCGGAAAGGAAATTAAAACACGCCAATCAAATATCCATAAGTTGATACCAAAATGATAATTCGAAAAAATTGCATGGCATTAAAGCATGTATGGACTACGCACAAAGCAAGCGGCGTATGGATAATGAGGCCAAAATATGATATGCAATGAAAATCATTGGATGAGCGCAAGATGGAGGTATCTAAAAAAAAAAAAAAATTTAGCTAACATCAAAATCCTAACAATCTAAAGATTCTAACACTCTCTCCCCAACTTAAAATAAGCATTGTCCTCAATGTTGGACGAGTATTAGATCTCGGCAAAAGATCCTAGCAAAGAAAAGAAAAGCATACGAAAGCAAACATGCAAAAACTAACTAACTTTTTATTTATTTACATTACGTAAAGGAAAGAATACACCTTAGCAAAAGACGGATCTCGAATGTATAACGGTGGTGGCAGCTGCTCGATCATATCCTTTCGCTCCTCCGCGAGCTGCTTCGGAGAAAGGCCTCCATAGGCCTCCTTGGATTCCAGCAATGTAACTCCCAGCGCCCCCTTTGGATAATATGTGTCATGTGGGAGACGAGCTGCATCAATCCAATTCATGTCCAATATATGTGTTCTCCGTGCACACACATAATTTCTAGTCGATTTAACAAAAGAGGACGACCCCCACAGGTTGTCGAACCCCCCACGGGTTGATGTTGCCCCATTGCATCTCATTTACGTGCGGGATTGCCTTTGGGTTTTTACATTCTAGTTCGTTTGGCCCATCCGACGATACCGACACTCACACTCGATCCGTTTCAGTTGCATGTGTGCCACGTCATGTTCGCAGGATGTTATTTTTTATCCATGTGCACTGTGTCGTAATTTCTAGTAGAAGTTTACGACAAAGATGAGCCAACATGAAAGATGAAACTTCAAACCAAGTGAGCTACTCCGGATTTCTTATCGGGTTCTGGTTAATTTTACATGAATCATATCCAAAGTCCGACCCGTTTACACCAATCACAGTCTCACTGAAACTTTCCCGTTCCCTTTCGCCTCATTCGCACAACAACCAGATCTCATCTACTCGCGTTTCAAACCAAGACCTTGATTTTCTCTGCCCTCGCCATGGAGGAGTCGAGCCTGAAGAACGGCGATGCATCACAACTCTCGAACGGATCCTATCGCGATCGGGATCCATCGGGCGTCAAGTCAGATGCTCTGAAGGCCGAGGGGAGTCCTTTCACGATGAGGGAGCTCTTGAAGGAATTGAAAGACGACGGCAATGGATCCGGATCCGAGGCCATCAAAAACGATGAGAGCCCTTCATTCAGGTTCGTCTCCTTGTAAGATCGTTGAGATTGTAGGTATAGCTGGATGTCTTAATCCCAATATTTGGTCTAGTTGAAAAATATTGCTAGGTTATATGTAACAATCGTCCATATTAATATGCCCCTTCATGTAACTGGAGGTTATAGAATGAAAAATTCTCTGAATCCCAGCGGATGAAGACGATCTTACAAATCTTGGTCTGCTCTATTTCTTATTAACTTGATAAGTAAATGTATTTTGCAATGTATTTTTTCCAATATTTTGCGAAATTCTCTGATGGTTTCAACAATATTTTATGCATGCAACTGCACAATTCAATGCGATCACCTCCAGCAGGGGAGCAAGCCTTGAGGAAATGCTCTTGCCCTGCCGACGTTGCTTTTCCTGTGTGAGCGAATATTTTAAATAGACGGCAAAGGGGATAATTCAAGTTAAGTTATAATGTACGCCATCTTTTAGTTAGAATATAGTATATTAGTTTGGATCTCCTATTTAGATAGATATCCGTTTAAGAGTTGATGTGTTTCAATATAGGAGTGAAAGGATAAAATACATTGGCTAATGTAGAAGTTACTATATCGGTTTAAGGACAACCTTGATTATGCACTCTATAATGTTCGTGCTTTTGTACTTTATCGACTTCTGTCAATGTGCCCATACAGTTGCTACTCTGATTGCCTCCAGTGATTCATCATCTACACAAATGCTTATTATTGAAACCACCCGATGTGATTCATCCACTGTATTATTCACACAATCCATTGCTGAAATTGTCTCACCAGACCATCATCATTATTATCACGGTATCACCATTATCTGCTGTGCTGTTGTCCTGATTACCACTATTATCATTACCACAGCTCATATCTGAGCACAGTCGTCCTAACGAGTATGATGTCCCTTTATTTATATTTTTATTATTTTTGAACGTTTTCAAAAACGTAGTTGCATATATTAAAACGTCAAGATGATAACAAATTTACATGAAGGACCATGATGGTTTCAACAATATTTTATGCTTGCAACTGCACGATTCAATGTGATCAACACAAGTAGGGGAGCCAGTCTTGAGGAAAGGCTCTAGGTCTGCCGGTGATTCTTTTGCTATGTAAGTGGATATTTAAATAGCCGGCAAAGGGGATAATTCAAATTAAGTTCTAATGTTCGATATTTTTAGTAAGATTATGGTATATTAGTTTAGGCTTATTATTATTTTTAATTAGATTATGGTATATTAATTTAGATTTCTTATTTAAATGGATATTAGTTTAAGAGTTGACAACTTTCAATATAGGAGGAAAATGAGTAGGTAGAAGTTACTATTCATCAAGCAACAACTGTAAGAATAACTTGTGCCAATGCAGAACAATGGTAAAACATATTTATAGTGGGGAGGAGTTATATGTTTCAATTCTTCCCAATCAATGGTCTACCACCACCACCCTCCCCGGGCGGGCGGGCACGAGCGAGCGAGCGAACAAACAAACAAACACTAAAGGGAATAGTATGCAATTATATTAAATCTTTTGTAAAGTCTGGTTGATGGTCTAACTGGTGTTATTGTTAGCAACATATGATAAATTAATGAAGTTCAACTATGCTGCTCGTGTTATCCATCATCTTTTCTCATCCAAGTTTTTTATATTCCCATTTGATTATTTGATGAAATCGAAACCATCAAACATTCCATCAGTCAAGTCATTTTCTTCTTCTTGTAAAACAGTCAGGATCCTTCTGTAATGCCCTAAACTCTTAGTAAATAGTCCCACCGTGGCCATGCAATAAGAAGGGTGTCTGATATATTGGAATTCTTGTGAACTCAAGATTTAAATCATGGATCACATTTTAGGGAGGAATTATAAAAAAACTCTATTATTACACATGCTTGGGCGTGAGTAACTTTACACTGGGTTATTAGTGGGAATTTCTTGCTCACAGTGTTGCAAATGGTATCAGGGCCTAATATTAGTTGGAAGTGTGTGAGACTGAGTTTCATATAGAGCAAAGTGCTACACAGCTCAAAGTGCCATGCTATGCAGAGATGGTGTAGAGGACACCTTTTTGATCGGTGGGATCCAGCTCTACTATCAATAAGGGACCTCTCTTGAATCCACATAGGCAGAGTTTTAGTAACAAGTATGTCATATCCTGGTCAGGGGGGGTATGTACCATCCTAAGTTTTCAGAAAACAGCCCCATATTGGAATATGTGTTGAGAGGGTTTTTGATATATAATAATTTTTGCAAACTCGAATTAAATCACATCTAGCATTTACGAGGAAGGAATGAGTGAAAACTCTATTATTAAATGTGCTCGGGTGGGATTAATTTCAGGATGTGACATAGAAAGAAATCTGCGTTCAGGCCACACCTCAACAGGAATGGATCAAACTTCTGCTCCTCAATGCCATTAACTTTACAAGGGTTGAATTCCTAATGATTCTTCTCAATTTTTTTTTGCATCTGCATACATTCTATGTAAATCCGAAATATACATTATTATTTATTCTGTGTACCGGGTGTACGTTTTGCTTTATTTATCATTTAGTTTAAATTAATCAGTGGTATCTTACTTTCTCTAGCAGTTCTTACACTGTCTCACTTATTTCTTCCTGCACGATAGCTCACGACAGCAGCATATAGGCCAGGCTGATACTTCTATGGAGTTAATCAACAATATTGATGGAGTAGATGAGGAAAGTCGTTCTCGTCAGAGAATTCTGGCATTTGCTGCTAAGAGGTTTTTTCCTTCCAATATTTATTGTCTTCATAATTTCCATTTAGACAGTTGACTGTCTTGTTCATTACTGCTATTCTGTTAAATGTTGTTTAATGTTACTGTATGTCCTGTCTGATACAATGGAACAGAAGCTACATCTTTTTTAAATATATTTTCTATAAGCTTGAACTATTGATTGTGCTTAACTTTTATACTTCTATATTTTATAATAAATCGGACCATGTATCTGATGTTTACATGCTAATATTGGAAAAAGAAAAAGTTAATACATGTACTGGTAATGTCAGTAAATAAGCATGACAGACATCATCAAAATGGTCTCTCATATTCTGTGATTATTCGAGGAGTGGTGCTAGGAATTTCTTTTCCATTTCTTTTTTTGGGGGCACAATATTGAATATAGTAAATTTTTTCTTTGATAAATACAAACAGTTACAGGACCTATAAGATAAGTAGTATGTTTTAGATGGCAACTATATAGTTTGACTGTGCTTAACCACAAACAAAGAAAAACACAAAAACCCATACCCACACACAACAGTTGGCCTCCATTTGCCCCTGCTCATGGTGGTAATTCTTGCAATCTTTGCAAGAAAGTCTCACTTGCTTCGCATTATTAATTTCTGACCTCAGTAATGATAAACAGTAAGCTGATCTTTCACAAAATTGTAGCAGAGTTCAATGATTCAATCGTTTTCTTTAATAAAGTACAAAGCCCAAATTTTTTTTCTAGACGGGAAATTTGATAACATTAATTTTCTTTCATTTTGTTAATGAATAATATTATTTTATTTTTCATTTTTTTTCGGAATTTCAGAAGAATCGAATCAGTATATCTGTGTACAAGTTACAATGTATGGACACACGAATACACGAATTTGCATCCGATGAGCAGACAACTAAGCATGTGACCTGCAATTCTTTTGCAGACCATATATTTAGCAAACTAATACCTATATACGATTTGCTGTAATAGACACTCTCCTGCAAGTGCGGAAGACTTCCACCCTTGATGTGGTCTAAACATCAAATCAT
Organism: Scilla litardierei; assembly: GCA_030789695.1. NCBI lineage: Eukaryota > Viridiplantae > Streptophyta > Magnoliopsida > Asparagales > Asparagaceae > Scilla > Scilla litardierei. The sequence continues at coordinate 1,413,334 of CM061135.1, read as the reverse complement.
TTAATGCTAGATAGGTCAATCATGCTATTAGTCGAAGATACCAACTTATAGGACGAACTCAAATGTGATTACTGCCATCTATAAGTCCGCATACTTTGTATTGTGAAGTTTAGTATCATTTAATGTACGCTAGTGTTGAGAATGAGGATTGTAGCCACCATAGTGGCAATTTTGTAGTTATAGGGCTCGAGGGGCAATTTTGTAATTTGGTGCACAGGGGGCAATTTTGTAATTAGGGTCCAATCAACCCTATAAATATGAGTGAAGGGGTTAGTGTGAGGTACGAAGAAAATGGAGAAGAAAAATAGGGTTTAGAATTTGGAGTCTAGATCTTGGGATAGTGGTCCTCATCTTGAATTGAGGCCAATATTTTTGCATTTTCCCGTTATCTAATAGAAATCCACTTTCCCATCCCACCGTCTTTCTCATCAAATAGCATAGTCAATATTGAACCCCTAACTAAGACGGTTAGTTTTAAGTTGCTTTCCTGTTTTAAACGTGGAAGTGGATTGGACATGTTTAGAGGACTTCCAAGTAAAGTGAGTTTTGGTGCTTAAAAGCCCTATCTCGTAGGAAGATCTTTCTCATGGGATTCCTAGGATACAACATCATTGAGTTAAGTATATTTGGAGCCTATCTAAATGTTTCCTGAAGCTCTGAATTTTTAAATTGGGACTTTGTCTTTCAGTGTGATATTACATTATTTCCCTGTGTCTCATCCTGAGTCATATTAGCTCTTCCACCAACTTTTCCTGCTTGTTTTTCCTTTCCCGACATTTTTTGCCATTGTTCTTCCTCGTTTTCCTTAAAATATCCTTGTTTCTTTCACCTCAATCAACAGATTGCCTTGTCACTGTCTGTCTTTAAGGGCTTGCATCTACTCAGATGTATTCAAGGTGTCAAAGAGTAATGGGGCACCTTTACGTCCCTTTTCATACGTGTGGATTCTTAAGCCTTTTTACCTTTATCCATGTTGGGTAGTCCTCTAAATTACATTAGCTCCGTTTCACATCTATCTTGTGAAGAACTTGTCTTATCTGGTGTGCGGTACAATTTGGTTGCAACTTGCAAGAGTATACTATTATGCCCAAAGTCACGCTAATGGTTATTTCCAAAAATGACAAGTGTTAGTAGTAACATGAGATCAAATGTTATGTAGAGAAAATAAAAAACCACCCGATGCCATCTCTTAAAACCACTTACTTTGACAGGAAATAATTCCTCCAAAAGGTTGGAATTAGCCTCTTCTCATCTTAGCTTTTATAAGCCAATTCAAATTTTGTTTTGACAACTGCCCCTTTCTTACCAAACAATTACCACTTTCACCTAGATCCCCATCAAGTTAACAATTCTCTAGAAAGCCATAACGCCTACAACTACACTTTCTTTGCAAACATAGCCTAATCATTATTCCTTTACTTTATTTCACACTGTTCGCTTTGGAGATTGAATCTAGTGAAAATTAGAGAAGAACTAAATTAGGATTTTCAAGAGTAAAGGATAAAGATGTGGTTTTAGGCCTCTCACCTTAGGGATTGGATCGATTATCAACATCAAGACCATGCGTGTGGAAGATTTCTTTAAACCTCGCGCCCTGACAATCGCTTGCCAACTCAAACTCACATGTCATATTTTTTTTAAGAAACTAACATTTATTTTACCAATTAACTTTCTTCACTGGGTTTACAATGAAAGACATAAAGACCTTTACATAGAAGACAAAGCTTGACCCTTAAGAAAAGTAATCCTATTCTAACTAGAATTGTAAAAAGATAAAAAAGACCTATCTTTTATTAATAAGGCTACACAAGTCTTCACATAAAATACAATTCTAAAATAAAGAATCACCTAATTCGATACCTATAGGAATTCTAAACAATAAAACTCTAATGGAAAACCTAAAACAACTAGTTGTGTAGTTGGAATTTCCTCCAAGCTTAAATTTCAGTGGAACTTGTTCATGGTTCATTTATAATTAATCTTTTTGGGTTGGAGAAAAACTCAATCTCAGGGTTTGAAGTTACGCAATATGAAAAACTCAAGCAACCATGTCGAAAGTGACGTTCCAATAGTGCAAAAAACAATTATAGAAAACGATGCAATACTTATTGGTTCATAGATGATAGATCAATTGGAGTAATAAAACTTATGTCTATCATAGCTTCAAAAGTGTCTCGGATGGTGGTTCAAATATAGACTCTGCTTGGGATATTGATTCGGAATCTACATCTGATTTTGTCTCTAACTTTAACTCCATCCCGGGCTTGGGCTTAGGATCTCAATCTGACTTGAACTGTCTTTGGTCCTAAGTCTGGTTCGGGCTTCAGCTCGAACACATGCTTAAATCATGGTGGAATACCATCTGAGAATCTGATTCGGGCAATGACTCTATGTAAGCTTTTGCTGAGATTTTGATGTAGACTCTGTCATCATTTTTGATCTACAGGTTCTCTGATTCTAATTTTTTCTCTGCTTGCATCTGCCAATATGCATCCATCAAAAATTATAGTTCAACCTTTATTGTAGCTTGTAGAGTTTGATCTTTCATCCTCTTTTGGATTAGGCATTGACATTCTTTATTTTAGCTATCTTTTGGATGGTGCTTTGATTTTGAAGATGGTTGTGACAAACAATGGATTCGTCGGCGTTAAGGGAGATACCGATGTCGATGTCGAAGCTCGGGTTTCATTTGTGACCATTGCCGACAACATTCATCGTAATTTTTTCACCAAATTTTTACCTCTTCTCATAGATTGCGCATAGCATATAAGCAGTTCTCATCGGTTAGGATGTAGTGAGTAAAAAAATCTTTATTGCATAGCTCCAATTCATTATATCTACAATGATTATTAAAATCCATAAAAAGTTGAAACATTGTTGAATTTATCAAGCTGATTTTTAGGTAGGTGGTTCTCATAAAATTCATTGAAATAAGTAGCCTAATATATTTTAAAATATTCAAAAACTCAAATGGCTTTTTTCTTAATTATATATCAAATATGGCTTCAATTGGCTTGAAAATCATCCCCAGCAAAATAGCTCAAAAGCTTCTGGCTCATGTCAGGCTGGTCCAACCATAGTGAACCCGGTTCATGCCGACTTAAAATCAACTCAAACCATTACGGCTTGGGTCCAAATCAGGTTTGAATTAGTTTTGGATCCGACCTTAATTTGTAGTCGGTGTAGGACTTAACGGTGAGGAAGGTAGTGGATTGCAACGGTAGCATCAGGGGATCTCGATGACAATGAATTTAAGGCGAGAATATGAAGGGAAAGATATTGACTATGATTGCAGTGGTTATTTGTAAAGCAACGAAGGTGAAGGATGGGCAGCGAAGATGGAGGATGGGTGGTGACATGCGGCAAGATTAACTATGGATGCAAACAATAATGGTGAGTAGCGAGTTGATTTGAGTTAAAGGTGGTGGCTTCTTTTGGCTGATTGGATGGTAACGAGGACTTTCAAATTTGCTGAGAGGGGCTTCTTGTCGTTGGGATTTGCTCGGGATTCAATAAAAAACAATGACGATGACAGTTGATAGCACTATGGGAAGTCAATGAAGGTGGCGATGATGGAGATTGAAGCGGGGTTTGAAGTAGAAGTGGGTTGGGATCAAAGATGATGAAGGCATGTATGGATGTATTTCGATTGGGTTTGAGGATTTGGGGTTAGGGTTGTTGTCGGTTTGGGGAAGCGTTTATGTTTAACATCTAGGGGGTTTCATGGGAATCAGAGAAGAACCAAATCAAGGGTTTCTAACCAAAAGGATAAAGCTAGGCTCTTAGGTTTCTCACACTAAAGATCGCATTGATCACCGACTTCAACTCCTCACGTGCGGAAGATTTCTTTGGATTTCGCACAATCACTCGCAACTCAAAACCACATCATATGATAGAGATTTTACAAGAAACTAATTTTTTTATTAATCGATTTTCTTCACTCTATGTACAATGAAAGGCATGAAAACTTTTATATAGAAAAAAAAACTTCACCTCTATGAAAATTAGTCCTATTCTAACTAGAATTGTAAAATATTAAAAAGACTTGTCGTTTATAAATAAGGTGACAAAAGACTCCAAATAAAATAAAACTCTCGATAAAAAAAACTCTTAATTCGACTCTAGTTCAAAAGAAACTAAAAGGAATTCTAAGTTAATAAAACTCTAACAGAAAACTTAAAACATTTCCATGTGCATTCTTCTGTGTAGAATTTGCTCTAAGCTCAAACTATAAAAATCGTTGCAGTTGAACTTGTTCATGGTTCGTTTCGCATCATGCATGATTTCAGTACATCTCCCTGAACATGAAAGAAAATATATGTGGCATAGTTGTGCGGTCCTTCTTGCGGTTAATTTTCATATAATATACGAAGGATATTTTATTTTATGTCCAGTGTAGTCCACTGTGGTCCAGGCCTTGTTGATGAACATTCTTATCTAAATTAAAGCTGATTGCTTATAAACCAAGTAACATCTGTATTATTTCTTGTAGATATGCTAATGCTATAGAAAGAAACCCAGACGACCATGATGCATATTATAACTGGGCTTTGGTTCTTCAGGTATGGCCCTGATTGCTTGAAATTTCTGTTGTCTTCAACAGATCACAGTATATATATACATTTTTCTTCCATCCTAGTATATATATACATTTTTCTTCCATATATATACATTTTTCTTCCATCCTAGTCAAAGATGAATATTTCATTGCAGGAATTTTCTTCATAAACCGCTTACGAAAATCTATCTGATATATGCTACTTCCAGAAGTTAAAGTTAACTCTAAACTAAATCAGTATTGTGAATAACCGAAACTATGCAAGCTGATGATATTGCGGTCACAAGTTCATGCTTTCACCAATTATTACTGGAAGCCTTATGCTAATATATAACTGAATTCCATTTTCCTTTTTCGCGTGAATGCTGTTCAAAGTAACTGGGGAGAAAATAAATAATTTGCTAACAAGCAAGGTTATATCGGGAACTTTATCTTATGCATTAGCTATTGAAGCTTCAGTGCATATCAACCACACATCATGTTTTTCAACGTTTCCATAGAAAAGGCATAGCTGAGGCCTCTTTGTATAGCCAAGAAAAGTTAGACACTATCATCATCAATTTTAATGCGATTTTATGATAATTTCTATTTTTTTACTACAGGGAGTGACAATTGGTTCAGTTAAGAAGCCAGTTGTCAGACTAGACATAATTAAAGTCATCTTGGGAAGCAAAGGGCAAGGGAATTGCTGACATCTGAATGTCCCTGATATGGGGCACATATCTACTTAACGGACTAGGATTTTCTTCTATATTTTCTTGCTTGTGCAATCACAAAAATGCTATTCCCAGTTGAGAGGGAAAATTTGAGATTCGTTGTACTTATCCTATCAGTCATGTTATTGATAAATTTTTGTATCATTGTTTCATTACATCCAATATACATAGATCAGCAGACTCAAGCGCCTATTGTTCATACCCTCTTTTCTTTTTCTGATTACCTTCGAAAGGTAATTAAATATGAATTATATCAAAAAAGGGAACTCATGAAAATTTCCAAAACATTACATTAGCTAATTCTCTGGCTATGACATGGCTACCCAAGGAGCTGTAAAAGGAACTGAGTTTTTTTAATGGAAGCTTTCCTTTGTTGGTAATGTTTTGGGTTCTTCTGATTCTAAATCCATTTGATTTCTTTGGTTCACTGCTATTTTATTCCACTATATTGTTAGAACACCAAAATGTGATGGAAATAGTGCAGTACCCACTGCGCTCAAGAGTGAATACGGCCCTAAGTATAATATTTGAAATCACATGAAATTTTTATTACTTATCTTCAACTGGTGTGCCCGCTATTATCTCCGGCAACGGCTTACCTAACCATAATACCATATGCCTGGTCTCCTAAGGCATGTAACCGGAACTAGAATCCAATCAAAGGAAGTAACAAAGCTCTAACTATGGTAGGTGCAGTGCAAGATTAAATAGTTGCTAATTCCTAATTCTATTCTAATTACTAAATGCAATTCTTACACATAAATCTACCTTTTAAGTTAGATCTTAGATATCAACCATGCCCAGTTTGTCACAAGGAGAAGAAGACAATATGCGTCCCCATCTGCCCACTTGACTCCATGCTCTTCCCTCTTTCTTCTCATTCACTCTCCCCTGGTTAAGTATGTGAAGTTTGGATACTGTTTTCATCAAGCTGGATTGTTGTTAATCACATTTTTTCTCTTTTACTTCTTAACTTTGTAACCTTGCAGTTAGGTAATGTTTAATCCGCCTTACTAGTGATCTCAAATGATGTTTTGTTTTGGTTTGACATATTTAATTTTAATGATGTTCACTTATGGTTTCAAACATTATGCACATAATAAAGGATTGGACTTCTATTGTTACACCTTATAGCCTTAGTAAAATAACATGGTTTTTGCAGTAAATGTAACTCGGGGGTAGTCTGGCTGTTTTATGTCATGACTATTATAAACTGAATGTACAATGCTAATGATGAAAATATCGTTTGTTCTCAATTTCAATTGACAAAAATAGTTTATGGACTTCTATTGTTTCAGCTACAGTTATCAATATCAAATAATAAGATCACATGTTGACAGTGAGCAATGCGATGCTGACATAGATATGCTAAGTACTCAAGGTGCAGCAATTATATATCTGTTTAATATTATTTGTTAATTGATGCAGGAGGGTGCAGATACTGTCAATCCAGAATCCGGTTCAAATTCAAAAGATGCTTTGCTTGAAGAGGCTTGCAAAAAATATGATGAAGCTACACAGCTTTGTCCTACTCTCCATGATGTATGTTCCTTTACCAGTTGGTTCCATTTACAGCTCAAGTCTTTTTTTGGCGCATTAGGGGAGTTACTTAATGTCTTATTTTGCCCTCTAGATTTCTGCCATAGGAAGAATGTTAAGACTGTAGATGTTATAAGTTTCCACTACCTAATTCCATGGGAAGATATCTGAATGACACTTCACAAAATTCTATTCGCTTGGTGTTCAAATACAACTTGATTCAGAAAGTCTCATATTTCCAATTTTATTTTTTAGAAACCTGAACATTATAAAAGGCAGGAAATACAGTTCAACATATAAATAATTTGCACTGTCACATTTCATATGAACTCCCAACCATATGCAGATGTATACAATAAAATTGACTGTTTTGTACATACCCTATGAAGTTTTGATTTACTGTTGTGTTGGGCTAGGAATCATGGACTATTTAAAAAATGAATTCGGTCTCAGTGTCCAGTGTGTGACACCACCATGATACTTGCCCACCATGCATCAGACATACACAAGCCCTTTTGACTTTAAAGCAAGAAAAAAATGATTAAAGATAGCTTGTCAAGACACCATGGAGCCATGTGCTATTTTAATGGATATGAAACATTCCATATATCCATTAGAGATATCACATATTATCTTAGGTATTTGACTTTAGTTTCATCATTAATTCTGACTTAGTTACTTAATTTCATTAATGTTCTAGTTTGTTTTGCTCTCTGCTTTTAATTGAATATGCCCAACTCACTTTATGTTTTGATGTGTAAAGTAGATGCACACTCATTTCCCAAGTTTTGATCTTAACTTTTTAAGGATTTGTCGTGGATCATGTCTGTGCATGTACATGTTCCTAATGTTAAAGTAAATTTTGTACTAACATCTGATGGGAATTAGATTTAAACAGGATGGGCGGCGGGTATGGTTTTTATTGAGATGAATGTTTAATACGTCTTAACACCTAAAATCAGGGTTTCATACCTAACAATCACCAGGCACGTGTGTTTGACAAATAGGTACCAATCCTTGAAGACAATTCCAATTTTATTACCCATTAGCATTTATTCATTTCAATGAAAGGCGATTTTTTATTTCACAATAAAAGGCTTGGTTAATGCCAAAGAAACTAATTCCTAGATGAGTCCTAATAAAACTGTGTTTACCAGCCTTACAAAAAATTGACCATGTATTTAATGATTCCTGAATACGTACGTTAAAAAGGTTGTTATTAACAACCAAATATTCTTAAATAGAACTATACTTGACACCACAGTAATTGAACCATATTTTGAAATGTGGTATTGAATCTTTGTAAGGTCCCTGATGCACTTGGTCTTGAATAAAATTGGATGAGATCTCACCCTTTACTCAGCTCATGAAACTTAAAAGTATGAGATGGATGATCCGGCTATGGCTTTCACTTCAAACCAGCTTCACGTCAACTTTTTCTGTATCAAATGTCCCCTCTTGTAACTTGACGATTTAATCAAATTGGGAGTTAATCAAACTTCAGAGAAAAGCTTCCAAGGAACAATGATAATGTGTATAATTCTGGATTATGGATGGTGGATGCATTCATTCAGGGATCACTAACTTAATATGATTGACTTCAAGAATTGAATTTATTACATGTGTAACTTGGATGGAAAGTTCCTCATGCAGCAACTTTCTTTACGTTTCTTTAGTAAGATGATATGATTAGTGGCATTAACTTCAACTTTGTTGACGTTTTGTGAATATGAGGAGAACAAGTACCTATTGTGAATTAAGGGTTCAATAGTCACTGAGATGACAATTTACTAGTTGGCAACGACTCCATCATTAGTGAAGGTGTGATCGGGCACTATTAAGTGGTTGTTGAAGGCATTGTTTACTGTTAAGTGTTGATTACGATATTAATGGTTCAGTTATTGAATGCATCAAAGATAATGGTTATGGCGATAACAGGAGAAACCCCATTGTTGTAAATCAAGCTGCAAGGAAGGTCGTGACAGCTAAGATGGAGGTGTTGGATTTTGGAAATCGAAACAACGATGATGATAGTAGAGATGATTATGATTGCATCAGTAATGAGTGATTGTGATGAGCATTTGGAGCTAGGAATACATCTTGATGCATGACCTTACTTGACAATATTTGCAATTTTTCTCCCACCGAACAAGTTCTTCTTTAGACTTATATTTGGCATATACATGCTTTTCTAATTTGACCAACCAAAATGAGAAGCTTATAATATATGACTTTCCCTTATGGTGTGACATATCGAAATGTTAAAACAATGGCAAATCTCGATAGACATCATATTCACGTTGCAATGTATTTTTATGGTAGATGGTGTAGTGCGCTCTCTATTCTATATACTTGCTGGCTTGCTGCTGGCTAATCTCTTCAGCTTTGTTAACACATGCAGCTATATTTAGATTTTATACACTGTTTGTGACTAGTACTTTTCATATTATCTCATGTTACTATATGTGCATGCATTGCCTTCTGCAATATCTCAACATTCTATTCCTGATCTAAGGTGTTAAGGAATACATTATGTTTACATTTCCCATATTGTTTAGGTTTTGGAAATAGAGTTTCTGCTTTCAGATGTCCTATATTATTTGGGACTGAAACTTTTCGTGGTATCTTTATCATGCTACTACATACCTGGACAAAAACATTCTTCAACAATAATTTCACAGGATTCTATTTCTCAGTTGAGGTAAATAGTGTCAGAGTCATCATTGTAAATTCCTTATTTCTTTTTTCATTTCTTTTTTTCCTTATATTGTTGTCACAGTAGCCATGAGACTGCTTTGTGCCGTGCTCGTGTAATGTGAACCAAAATTCTGAAGAGCCACACTTCTTTAACCATTGAAGATAATTATCTACTCCATCATAGTTCGGCCCTTGCTGTCCCTTGCTGTGAGCTTGCAAACACTCAAATCGGGCTTTACTTCAATTTGCATACTATGCATGACACATGAGTTGCTATCAAATCTGTGCACCATCCATGATAGGCGATTAATGGTATGGTTTGCATGTTACACATCACGGGCGAGCGTCCAGATTCTCAAGACTCACCACGACCGCCGTACTGCACACATTAGCAACACAATTCTTGTAGTACAGGTGTAAGCGATTAGCAACTAGATTTACGTACAACACATGGTAGGTGATTAGTAACCAGACTCACGTGTTACAGATATCAAATAATTGGTGATTAGTCTTGCGCATTGCTTTATGAGGGTAATAGCTGTCATTATTGCTACCAAATTCTTGATGTTTCATCTATCATGTGTTTGGAAGGGTGTTAAGGATTACACTTATATTTATATTTCCTATATAATTTAGGATATAAGTTTTCATATTAAGTCAGTCATGTTACTTATACGTTTGGGCATTGCCTTCATCAAATAATAATGAGCGGCCTTCTATTTCGTTAATGAGGTTACAAGCTTCATACCAAATAATGATGCACAGATTTGGTGGGAATCAAAATTTGAGTGGGAAGGATGGCGTGTATTTATTTATTTTAAAGATTTATCAAAAAAGAAAAAAAACATGACCCTTGGGCTTCATGCTCTCATGTCAGCCGCAATTGAGACAAGGATTTTAAACATAAATTAGATTATCACACACAACAATGACCAGGTACTGGTTGCTGAAGAGGGTAGTGCAATTCTAGAAGAAGTCAAGATGTTTTCATCAGTCATCATATATCCTTTACAATGGAATGCACACACACACACACACACACACATATGGCTTACTTAAAATCATAGAGAAATCCGAAAAAAAGAATCGGCTTTGTCAGATTGGCTTACAAAAGATTTACGAAACTTTTGAAAGATAAGAATCGATTGATTAATATTTAAATGAAGACTGCTAACAACTAGATAGTCCTAATATGCTACATTAACTGAACCATATATTGAATCAAACGAACTGAATCCACAGGCCCATAAATGCATATGCATTTGTTCTTGAATGAAAATTGGGAACAATCTCACCGTTGACTCACGACATGAAACCTAAAGTTGTGAGATGGATTATTTGATCGTGGCTTCTACTTTGAACCAGCTTCTGTTATCTTGTCTTGCATCATACACTCAATCACTCACACATGCAACCTTGAGCTAATATATTGTCCAACCATTTTTTTCTTACTTCATTTCTTATTTTATCATGGAGTATGTTCAAGTAACTTTTGAAACAAAGAGAAAACTTCTGTGTGCATGTAAAGATTGAAGTGAAGTATAATTTTCCATATATGACATGCTAAGTGTTCCTTTTGCATGTACACCTTATTAAGATGTTCCTTTTTTTGATGCGCACTTCTCTAGAGTCTTAATGCAAAAATTATTAACTTTGATGCGTCCCTCTGAATATGCCCTCCACACACACAAAATAATCAAAATTTGCACAACATATACATGCAGACACATGGCAAGCATCTTAAATCTATTATTTCTCTGGGTGTATATCAAGACATCTTGTTATTGCAGCCTCATTAAATATGTAAATTATTGATACTATTTTTCTGTGGTACGATTGAAAATGTTTTTGTTGCACAACGAAAAAAAATCTTATAGCTATTATTTCATTTGCATGTATATCATATGTTGTAATTGTTGGCGAGCTAAGTATTTATGTTCTTGGAATTATTCATTGGTGGTATGATTCAAGATGCAACTTTTAAAATGAGGTCTATTTGTTTGCCGGTCATACAATATGGCCTGCAAGTCTGCATCATCAACCTTTCTTTTTAAAAAACGACAATGGTGCTCTGTATACCTGCTTTGCAGTCTTTATGTACTTAAGAACCATGGCGAAAATATGGATGGTGGATATGTACTATAGATCTCTTCGTTAGTTGCTAATCTTTTTACTTTTTAATAGAATAATTTTCATACATTCTCCTCAAAAGATGATATCATGCTTCATGGGATGGGCAGCTCAAGATGGTAAGAAATAAAAGAATCTGCATCTATTTATTTTAGATCCAAGGGAACAGTTAGCTATTTATTAAGATAGAAAACCAGAATTTCCAGCATCAAGCAACTATGGTGTAACAAATGGTTATCTGTAAATTTATAATGATGCAGAAGGGCTATAGCATTTGTCAACTGTGTTTCTGGCAGTTGTGGAAGGTGGAAGGTGTGAACAAAGCCCTACATTTTAAAGATTTTTTTGTTAAAAAAATAACAAAAAATAAGTAACAAATGAAGATTAATTCAAATTCTGAAATAATATACGAGGAAAATAAACAATAATTATTGTTTTAATGGAAACAATGTCTTCTTGCAATATAGTAAATATATTTAAAAATACTGATGTGAAGATGCATTGGTCTTGAGCAGGATAAGTCAACTCTTTACTTGTTGAGCTCAGATCTTTCGACTAACAGGTGCTAAGCTACCAAATGAGTATATATTATTGTATGTACAGTAAATTATTGACATATTAACCAATTTAGGTAGAAACTTGTTAGTAGATGTTATCTTCATTTTATATTTTCTATCAAGGACAGCTGTCTTGTGTGTCTAGGATATCCATATACCATATTGCTGGAATGGCAATGCAGATATCCACATCATTTAATGAATTTTGATAAAAAGGATCTTTTGTTCAGATTCATTATCTAGTGTTACTTAGATTTCTGATTATTCTTTATCTCTATGTATAAAAAAACAGTTGGTGTTAGTAGTGTCTTCACAGAATTGTTGCCTGCTTTTTTTAGATATGGTTGTAAATAAGCTTAAGATGCTGGATGCTCAACTCCAATTGACTTAGTAAGACAACTCGCTCAAACTTATTTGATGACCTAAACGAGATAAGCTTCAATGCAATTTTAAGCTCGACTAGATAAATGACTATAACTAGATACTTCTCTTCGTAATACATAAGACGAATAAAATAAATTTTCGCCTTCAAAGTCATTCTTCTTTTAGTGGAAGCTAGCTATTATATGGCTCAGGACAGCTAGAGGCTTGGCTCAAGCTAATTGCAAGCTTGCTCAAGCTCATTCATTTATTTAGTGGACTGAGCTTGAACACATTTTAAGCTTAAATAAATGAACAATCATGAACAACCTAAATCTCTGATAGTTATACTTGATTTGTAGCTCTATTTGTAGATAACATTACAGTTTCCCACTATTTCAAATGTCTAGTTGCTGCAATGGGTGTGAGTGTTGGATTTATAGTATGTTCAATAGTTATAAATTTTTTAAGCTCAATTTGCTGGCACAAGTCACAGATAGTTAATGTTGTAAAGCACAATAATAGATAGCTTAAAGTAGTAGTTTTTTGTAACTTATCTTTACTTTTCTGGTACTAAAGTATTATATTTTTTGCTAGGCATTTTATAATTGGGCTATTGCTATTTCGGACCGGGCTAAATTGCGTGGCCGTACTAAGGAAGCTGAAGAATTGTGGAAACAGGTGATTACATTCAAATCTATAAAAATGCTGGCATATATGCCTTTTGATTTGGAGAAATCTGTTGAGCCCCGATTTTGATTTTTTTGTTCAAAAATATTCGTTGAGTTTTATTTTGAGTGTCCCCTTGATGCCAAAAAAGTGGAACACACCTTTAATGCAAAATTTGTATTTTTGAAATAAAGAAAACCAGTATCTTGTTGTTTCACTTTTAAACGACACTTTCACTATTTCATGTAGATGCACTGCCTTTCTATCCAAAGAGAAATCGGAAGAATGGAATGTTTGAAAATAAAAACCAAAAAAGGTTTTTTTGGTTGTTGAGGGTGGGGGTGGGAACTTGGTTTTAGACTTAAATTCTTCTCAGCAAGTGAACTTAGGTGCAAATTGTTTTCATCGACATTCAATTCCTTGTTGGCTAATCTTACTTTTGCAAGCTTCTACTTCAATTAGTGGTTGTTTAGGTCACAATGAGGGATAACTTGGACTCACTCTATGGGCTGTAGTTTCTGTTTGAAGTTTGAACACAAACTGGGAAAGGAAGCAACAAGTGATTTGTTTCTGTCAAGGAACATGCTTACACCTTTCTTTCACTCCTCAGTATGAAATTGACTAAAGTGGAACTTGGCCAAGGGCAACTCCAAAACAAAAGAGTCCAAATTTAACATAATTTGTCCTAAATTTACAATGAAATTTGATACCCCTCAGTTTTAAAGAGAGCAAAATGTGATCATTTCATTATTTTGATTAATTGCATTGAAAAGTCGTAAATCAGCTAAAGACTATAAATAAGATGAGTTATTTGCACGAAATATATCCTTGAGGATTCTTGTGGTTTACAGATAACGGTATGAGAATTTTCTTTCGAACAATTAGGTGATAATGTAATATGAATTTTTTTAATGTTTAAGATGTTGAATTATTAAATTCTTTTCAAAAGAGGAAAACGATGGGTTATAAAGATGGCAAATCCATTGGAAAAGTAGTCGAATGAGAAAATTTCAGAATATGCTCATGGTTTGCTTCTTAAGCTAATACTGTTATCAGGTATCTAGTAATCCATGCATCTGAGGAGATTTGTGGGTCTTCAGTAAGCAGAGGGTCAGGGGTTATTCATGCAGGGTGTGAACTTGAAGGGGTCGGCTTAAGACAGCATGGTTTGGAAGCTTACAATAATAGTAGATGCAGCCTTATGCCTCCTATAACATTGCAAACGATTCAGTCAGCCTACACCATTGGTGGATGAGGTTTGGTTATGTTCTTCAGTTCAATTTAAGAACAGAACAGATATAAATCTAGCCTATACTTTGCATAGTTTCAACAGTCCTATTATTACTAGATATAGCAGTTTCTTATTTACTTAATGTAGGGGCCTAAAGTGCTATATATAGCGTTATGAAGCATGCTTAGCTTTGCGATATGATGCCTCCATTATGGTGGGATGTTGTGAATGTGAACTCGTCCAATCTGTAGTTGGCAAGGGGGTTTTCGAGTGAAAATTGCAAGACCGCACTAATGCAGGCTTATTATAAAGAATCGAGTTTATGACACATGTAAGTTGATAGCGGTTCCTGAAGGCTTGTTGTTATCCATGTGCACATCTTCCTTGTATCAAAAATAGGCGATGCCTCCTTCCCCTTTTGTAGTCTCCATCCTCCCCTGTGATTCAGTGTATGTGCCTCTCTAGCAAAGACCAGATACCGATTTATTGCAAGATTCAATTATTTTCAGGGATTAACAGTACCAAAGATCAAATAAATTTGAAGCGCATGTTATTGTCCAATAAAATATAGAATTTACTTCAAACTTACAAATCGGATAATGCTTGCATACATTCCACTTCCCATAGATATGTGAACTTGCTGGAGTTGCTGATTCTAGTTTAATTACTCAAACAGTCAAATCATTGGGAAGCCATAGTCTTTTATTTCTGGTCAAGCAACTGGATACTAATGTCTTTTCATGCATGCATCCATTTAACAGACATGTTAACTACTATACTATTTTGGATAGTAAAGCATATTAATTTCTATGCAAGCTCTATTGGTAGGCATTTGTATCCTCTAGATGACACCAATGCAAAGATTTCAGTCTTCAAATTCTTTGAAATTGTTGATATGCATAAGATCTATTAGCAAACATTCTTATGCTCAGACACTGCAGTATGCAATTGTGTGGAATGTTGTTGACATCAGCGCTAGGTGAGAGCTAGTGGATCATTCAGATGGCATGTGTTCTCGTGAGTCTATGACCATAATGCAGTTGGTATGATACAGGTTAAGGAAAAGTGTTCCGTTCTACTCTTGCATTTATGTATGCCTAGGACATGAACACACTTTACCATCTCCTCCTCCTCATTGCAGACATGTTTCCAAGTCTTGAGGAATGTAGAGGATGCCAACTGACCTTTTAGGCTTATGACATGCCCATCTCTTCATAATTTTCTTGGTATGGTAGTTGGCACTAATTTTGAGTAGGCAGTGTTAGGTTGATTGTCGCCGTAGTATTTTGTGAAATACTTTATGGAGCTTCAATCAACAGCTAATCCCATTTTGATGGGAATGGCTTTTGACAAACACAACTATAATGATGATGGTGGTGTACAGGTTACACACCGTGACTTAGAGGATACAAAAATTACCTTGTTGGTTGTTGTACCTTGCCCATTTTGAACTCTTTTCCATAACGAACCATCCTTCCAAGTCAATCAGTGGAAGAGAAACATGTGTCAACAAAAAAGTGAATATACCACCATAATATTGAACAAGCCTGGCAATGGGTGGAATATACATAAGGAAAAGGCAAGGAATTTTAGCACATGCCGCATATTTTCAACACTTCAACTAGTTTGTCAACACATAAAAACATAGAATGTTCTTTGGACCGTGATTTAATTAGGCCATTACCTCTTAAAAATGAAGTAATATACAGTAGGTATTTCAAAGGAGCAGATGTATGTTTTCCTTCATCGTTGCAGCTTATAAATTTGGTAGCATGGGCATCATTTTTATGTGAGATAACTACTCAAATGCACTTGCACTGGTGCATCGTGGGAAATCAGATCGGGTGTTTCTTCTAGAAAAACCTTTTCACAACAACCTTGTTGAAATCATCCAAATTTTTTCCATCACAATCCTCTTGGGAAAAAACTAATAATATATTTCGTTATTTATTTGTAAACTTTCTACCATTGAACTAATCTACATTGTAAAGCACATCAGTTTAGTTTAACTGAAATTCTTTACAGACCGTGATAGTATCTCATACATATTACAATAAGGAATATACCTATATCATGATTGGTCCAAGCCAAATTAGAACTCATGATTTTAGAAATGCAAATCCTATTCAAGTCTGATTTCTGTATAAAGTTATCAACATCCATTAGTAGTGAATTAAAAAATGAAATTAAAAAAAGTAATTAGAATGATATTCATGTGTGCATTAAACAGGCTTCACCCATAGGCTCCTTTTGATAACTCCTCTTAACCTTCTAAGGGCATAGATAGTCTAAATAAGTCTAAGGACTCAAGGTAGCTCGATTAATATACTTTAAGATTCAATTTCTTATAAACTTCATAAAAAAGAATGGAGTTGATACATATTGTTAGAAGGTTTTATGTAAAAGTTGATTGATGCTATATTCTAAATAAATAAAACTTATGTAGGGAGCTGGGTTAATTTTCCCTTCTCTCTAACCTTCTCTCTCTAACTTTCTCTCACACTGTTTTGACTCATTATGGGGTTCCTAACTAGTTTTAACAATATAAATTTTTTAAAATTGACAAAAAAGAGAAACTGAAGGGAAAAAGGACAAGTTAATTATGTCTAAATGGTCATAAATTTGCATTACTCCTGAAAATCACATTCTTTGTTCTTGATTCAATTCCCAGTTTGTTTCTTCTAAGTTCCTACTTTGGATGAGAGGCAGAGCACATAAGGGGGTTATATATTAAAGAAAACTTTAACACTTTTAGATATGAAAGTTATGTAAGCTTCAAGTCTATTATGCTTAGAATTTGGAATCATAATTTGCAATAACTTTTATTTCTGGTGAGGAATAAAGTATCAATTATTTTATGCTCATTGTTTACTATATCATAATGTAAGCAACACTAGTATAATGAGGAGAGAGAGGGTGTTATTTTCATGGTCATTGTTTACTATGTCATTTTGTAAGTGGTGGTGTAATTCTGAACTCCCGATTGTTTCTTTTGCAGGCAACACAGAAGTATGAAAAAGCTGTTCAGCTAAATTGGAATAGTCCTCAGGTATGTTGTATGCAAATCTTTGAATTCCACGTTGATTGTTAAAAAATTGCTTTATATTATTATTTTCATAATGGTTTGTTATTTTAAATCTGATGTTGCCGGAGTTTCTGACACGTAACCATATGAGCCTTTCTGCATTTAGGCCTCTTCCTTTCCATCGTCTTGTTTCCATTAATACTCAGCAGCCTCTTGTAAAGACTGGGTTGTTACAGATGTTCTAGATGCAGTCCGCTCTTAATTGATATAATTCATATGATTTTAGCACTGAACCAAGACTGTGGAAGGTGCCAACTATAGGAAGATCTGTAGTTTTTTCTATAGTATTGTTCGTAAGTTTCCCATGTTCAGAGGAGGTGAAGTGTGGTTATGATCCAAAACGGATGGACTTGAAATTGTTTTCGCTACCTCTCACCGAGTTACTGCATATGTATTCTGTATTCATCAGCCTTCGCTGCTAATGAAGGAGGCACAACGATATATACTACATTCATTTCACGGAATCATACTTTCAGGGAGCACTCTATAGATATTGTATGAGAAATAGCTTTTCAAGTCAAACTACCTTCAAAATATCTGAATATTATACATATATGTGATTTACTCTCTCCGGCTTACCGATTTTGTTGGATTTAGTCAGATTTACTCTCGGACTTACTGATTGTGTTGGATTAAGTCATTATAGGAAAGCCCAAAAAATTTCTCTGAGCACCATAATTTCAGGTTTATGTGCGAACAGTATAGTTTATCTCCCCAATCTTATCTTTACAAGTTGCAATTCCCATCTGTTTGT
Source organism: Scilla litardierei (assembly GCA_030789695.1). Taxonomy (NCBI): domain Eukaryota; kingdom Viridiplantae; phylum Streptophyta; class Magnoliopsida; order Asparagales; family Asparagaceae; genus Scilla; species Scilla litardierei. The sequence continues at coordinate 1,395,038 of CM061135.1, read as the reverse complement.
GCGTTTACAATTGTCCAGAGGGATGTAGTAAACTATTCTTTTAAACTGCTCTTTTTGGCTAAACGGGTTTCTTGGCCTGAGTACATGTTAGAATGCTTATACATGACTTGGGAGCTCTAAAGTGTTAGGGAGATATTCCACTCTTATAGTGACGTAAAAGAGGAAACAAGAGTTGTTAAATGATTAAATGAGAGTCCAATAATGCACAACATGCTCATTAGTTAATTATCATCATTTACATAAGTGCATCATTAATTTTCTTGCAAATATTGATTATTATAAATATCTTATTTCCTAAGATTTCAATATTACCATGCATCATTTTTATCAACAACTGGCCTTCAATACGTATGTCAAGTGTTATCGGATATTTTTTCTTTGACTTCAAACATAAGGTAAACATATTTAAACAATTGACTACATTATATTAATGGTTTAATATCTTTTTATGGATATGTGCTCTACCTACACGTTAGGTAAGTGGGAAACTATCAGATTATTGACTGCAAGTCTGCTATTTGTTTCCCTAAGCCATCAGAATTACTTTGGTCAGACTCAATTAGAACTTGGGCATTTTTTGATGGTTATCCTATATTCATTTCCTGAAAATTGTTTGTACTTTTCTTGCCTTAGACATTCGTCGAATGTGAAATAGATGAGAAACAATTGCAAGATTGCTTCCAGGGCTATAAGAGACACATATATGCTACTAGAGTTGAGAAAGTGGGAGATCAGCTAGAAACATGTGAATGTATCTTTGTTTGGCCTCTCAACAGGTAACATGAAATCCCTAGTACTGGGATGGGATTTTTCCGCTATGGTCTGTAGGCTTTACCAGAAGACCTTCCTTCCAGTCATTAGGCCTCGAACTTTGCTAACCACACTCTTCTTGAGGTTTTCTCAAGAGTACAATGTATGGCTCAAACTGATTGCAAAGTGAGGCTATAATGATTACTTGAAAGAATATAGAAAGAATGGCACTTGAGAGATAAGAAGTTAAGACACACAAGTTCATAGAAAGATTTGCAGTATAAGAATATTTAATAATATCCATGGTATGACCATCAATGTCGCCAAATAATGCTAGCACACTTCACCTGGCCTCATAGTACGCGTTTTTGATCATACATTGCTGGTTACTCCATGGGGAGTGACCCACCCTCACGAACCAGAGGATGGCGTCGACAACAGGGCACCTTTAAAACAGTTATTAGTGAGAGGTTTTGAATGAATTCTTGGTCCATATCTTTCAGTAAGACTACATATAATTTGGTTTCCCTGGATAGAGAACAGCATGAAATGGGTTCAGTTTAATCTTGATCGAACCAACTGGATGGAAATCATCCAGATTTGCATTTTTCTTTGAACATACTGTTTAACGTTTAACACTATATCGATCTAGCTACAGGCAATACACCCTAGTGTATGTTGTTAATGTCTAATATATGAGGCTTTATGGCTAAGATGATGGACTTATTACCTTTTGTACGATCAAACCGGTGTATCTCTTTAAGCTCCAAGTCAACTCCATTTAGACAACCAGCTTACACAATCAAAGCACTTTTTCAATTAGCATCACTGGTTATTGGGATTGTAAATCTTTGAGCCAATTATCATAAGATGAATGGTTCTGTAAACTTTATTTGTTCAAAATATTTAACTTATGATCTTAGTTATGTTTCAAACATTGCCACTGATGAATTATTGACACATTCTATAAATTTTCTAATTTTTTATTGTCATCTAGTCTCACTACCATTTTTTGTTATCCATGTTTGTAGGCCCTCAACAACTGGGGTCTTGCTCTACAGGTATGTTCATAAAGATGATATATTTTCTTCAAAAAAATTTGCCGATTTTTACTGGGCTAGTTATTTTGAGGCTCTACCATGTCAAGGCATGTACTGGTTATGATAGGTACCATGATTTTGTATGATATCTGATGCAGGAACTCAGTGCTATTGTTTCTGTTAGGGAAAAAGCAGCTATTGTTCGTTCCGCTATAAGTAAGGTATCATGCTATAATCTAGACGTTTCCCTCTGGCAGTAGCCTACATCTTGGTTCCTATGCACTCTTCGTGCTTGTTCATAACTTCTGTTATGTTGTTTTGGTAGTTCCGTGCTGCGGTCCAGCTGCAATTTGATTTTCATCGAGCAATATACAATTTGGGGACTGTTCTGGTAACTACCAAGTCCTTTTTTATGTTGCTTTTGTCTAAAATTATCTCGTACAATGCAACTTAGAGAAATAACTCTTGGTTAAAAGTCTTTAGAATTTTTTTATTGGATACAATTCAAGTAAAGTTGCTCCGAGTTTATATCATGATGTAATTATATATTACCTTGCAGTATGGATTAGCAGAAGACACATTAAGACTCGACAGGCAACTCAGTTCTAGGGAAATATCTCCTGATGAACTTTACAGTCAATCTGCTATTTATATTGCAGCTGCTCATGCTTTGAAGCCAAATTACTCGGTAAATGTAGTTTAATGTGGTTCACATCTTGTGCAAATCTTTTGCGTTTCTTTAACATTTATTCTAGAGTTTAATAGGTTCTCTTGGACAAAATGCAGGGAATTGTAATGTTCCCCTCACTGTTCTAGTATGTATGATATCTCTTTTTTCCGGGTCTAAGTTGTAAAATAAATGCATAAAATTGTATTATTGGCCATCGTGTACATTGAAAACATATAATTGTCTCAATATTGAGAGTTACGAGGTGGTGCTGTAACATTTTTTGTTTTTTGGTTTACTATGTTAGAGAATTTGAAGCACTGAGGAAGTATTTAATTTCTTTCTGTAGGTAGAGACAGATAAATCAATAAAATCATAATTTTTGTGATTTCTTGGAAGACCAGGGTATCTAGCTTATTTTTGAGCACAATCTTTTCCCTATACTTGATAACAAGGAGCTTTCTTTTTATTATTATGGGGTAATTACGAAAACCCCCTAACATTTAACCCATCATTGCTCTTTTGTTTTTTCAGTTACTTAACCCTCCTCTACATTGAGTGTGACTATCCATTAATTTTACATTATGCAATGACTTCTTTTACCCGTTCTTCTTCTTCTTCTTCTTCTTCTTCTTCTTCTTCTTGTTCGTGTTCATTTCTTCCTCTCTATCTCCCTCATTTTTGAACACAAACACAAACTCAAACCCAAACACATACGCCCTTCTTCTTCTCCTCTTTCGAATAACTATCATATTCTCCCTCAAATCTAAACCCAAACTTGACGCCAAATGCCAACCAAAAGTGAAATCTCAACCTGAAGCAAATCTCAAACCCAATTTGTAAACATCATCTTCCCTTTCTTTCTTCCAACTCTCCTCCATTCTCATTTACCTTTCTAAATCCTTGACCTTAATTGAATCTGTATATCCAATGTAGGCCAAAGGGAATTGTGATAGAAGAGATCCATAGGTGGGCAAAATTTGAAACCCTGAAATATGGTCCAAGTTAAGTCACGAAGGATTACAAATCGGGCTTTATGGTACGAATGACAGATTTTAGGAGCTTGGCCTGGGATATGATTGTGCCATGGGCATTGGGTGGAGTCCAAGATGTGTGGGAGGGGACTGAGTGGAGACAATGGAAGTGGAGGATATGATGAGGGAGGTGATGTGCCATAGGTAGGGGTGGAAAGGAAGGTCAAAGCTAGCAACGAGTTTGGATTTAGTTTAGAACGAGGTATAAGAGTGAAAAAGAAGATCAGGGGTAACATGATCATTAAAAATTCATGAATTGCAATACTAACAACACAAGAGTTAGGTGATTTAAAGCAAAACTAACGGGGAACGTGGTAATCAGGTTAATATTGGAGGGGTCTTTTGCATCCCCCTATATTATTTGGGTATGGAAAATATGTCAGGTTGAGTATGGATTGGGCAATTTTCGGGTCGACCTCTTAACTATTGACATGTTCTTGACTGGTGATATTTACGGGTTTAATGCTTACATGCTTATGACCATACCCAATCATGTATTAACAAGTCAAATTGATCCTAACCGACCCGACCAGGGGCGGACCCACGTATCAGTTGGGGGGAGGGCGCCCACCCCCTTTCAAAATTTACTCATGTATATACATGGCATCATGGCTGCACTGTAACATTAATTATATAAATTTAATGTTCAATGACACCAGTGTTTCTTTAGCAAGGTGGTAGTGCGGTTCGTTCCCAGGCAAATGGTCACAAGTTCTAGACTTCTTGCAGTTAAATTTTATAGTTTTTTGTTTGAAGCCAGATTTTTTCCATGTTTTTAATAAAATTAATTTAAGCTTCATAACTATCACTAGTGTTTCATTAGCATGGTGGTAGTGCGTTCCCTCCTTCGGCCAAAGGTCACGAGTTCGAACCTTTTTGGTGTTAAAATTTTTAGTTTTTCGTTCGAGACTCAGTTTTTTGCATGTTTTTAATTATAGAATGGAAAAATTTGCTGTTTTTTAAAAGTAATTCGGTTTGAATTTTCGTATGCAATTAAAACTTGTTTTTGTTTTCGGCTTTTTTACTCGACCCTTCAGGCATATGTTTTTTTTTGATAAGTCGGAAAGCTTGTAAAAGCGCGTGCGCGAGATCCCAGCCACCCGGGATCGAACCATGGTGGCGCCGCTACGCACGAAGCGAGGATGTCAAACCTTTTTGGTGTTAAAACTTTTAGTTTTTCGTTTGAGGCCCGGTTTGTTTTTCATGTTTTAATTATAGAATGGGAAAATTTACTGTGTTTTAAAAGTAATTCGGTTTCAATCTATGTAACTTTTTTTCATTCTCATGCAATTAAAACTTGTTTTTGTTTTCGAATTTTTTACTCGACCCCTCAGGCATATGTTTTTTATTGATAAGTCGGAAAAGTTGTAAAAGCACGCACGCGAGACCCTAGCCACCCGGGATCGAACCCTGGTGAAGACGCATGAAGCGAGGGTGGCATACCAATCAGACAAGTCTGCTGGTTCTCAGGCATATATTGCATTGGACCTGAGCAATGAATTTCATATCTACTTTGTTATTCACTTCGTCACCTCAAATATACTTACATGTAATGGAAAAACACATCCTTTATCTCTTTGAACTCGTCGACTTGAACATCATCCATCTATGTACTTTACGACTGCAGTTTGTATGTCTTCTTGCAACGCTACCCGGCCCCCCGGTCATCTAATCCTGGTTTCACCCAGGGACCCGGCCCATTTGATCTGCTTATTTGGGCCAGCCACATCAAATTGGATTCTACGGGAATTCTTAATGTTTCTTGAGTTTTGACTATTTCTTCACTTAAATTTATATATTTCAGAGAATAATTAACTTGCAAACCATTTTTAATAGCGGGTACATGTATTTCAATCTTTCAAGTTATTTAACAACTCAACAACTGATATCAAAATAGAATCCAAATGTAACCCTACTTCAAAAGGTTTGCGTAAGTTAACAGTTGATTTAACAAGTAATAACTAACAAATATTACATAAACTATAAGTAAAAAAGAAACATGACATAATAGTGAACAACTGATAAGTTTTTGACTTACTAACAAGTTATTTAATGCTATTGCTAGCTGTTAATAATTCTTGAGGTACTTATTAAAAGAGAAATGGGGACTAGATTTATATGGTAACAGTTGTTATTAGGTAAAATGGGTTGAGAGTAACCCAAATCCTACCCATTTAATAAACATGGTTGATGGGTCAGGTCAAGTGTTGGCCATACACATTCATCACATGTATGTAGGAGTTATTAACTAGTTGATCTAACAAGTAATAAGCATTAGATTATGAAAAAGGAAACATGACAAAATAAACAAATAATAAGTTTTCAACTTAATAACAAGTTGCACTAGTGGCAAAAAAGAATCTGGAGGTTATCAGAAGAAGGGAAAAAAATTAGGGATGAGATTTATGTAGTAACTATTGTTATTGGGTAAAATGGTTAAAAGGAATAATCTGGACCCAACCCGTCTAATAAACATGTTGATGGATCCTGTCATATGTGGGCCATACTTGTATTGGCTTGACATATACATGTTTACAACGGGTACGAGCCACCCCGCATTAATTAATGAACTAACAGGAAGACATGCCATTAAGCTACAATGACAAGTAGATTTATTGAAATTCTAAAATAATGATGGTGATCAATAGTTGTAGATTGTAATGACCTCAATCCTTGAGGATATTTTTTCAAATATATATTTATATATTTTTCTAAATTTTTCTCTTCATTTTCTTACTTCTTTTCTCTTTTTCTTGAGGTCCGCCAGCAAAGCCCAACTGAAGGCCCGTTCATTAGTTTTCTTTTTCCTTTTCTTTTCTTTTTGATCGGCCTTTTCCTGAGGCCCAAACCCGCAAGCCCACCCGCTCCCCACTCCCTCTTAATCACCCCTTCACGCCCCACGTGCCCCTCCTCCAATCAGCTAAGATCTCTATCTATCTCTCTCTTCTCGGCGGTGAAAAACGAAGCCCTCGGCTCCCTTGATCTCTCTCTCTCTGTTCTCACCTGACTAAAGCGACCCCTCATCACCCCACGAATTAACCCCGAGCCCCTGCTCCCTCTATCCCTACCTTTGCGGTGCTTTAATGCCTCTCTCCAACCCTCGACAGGGGCTTGACACCCCTTTACTTAGATCGAACAGATCTTGCGACTATCCACCATCCGCCTTAAAAGATTAGTAAACCCGAGCCCCGCTCTGGAAGCTATTTAACCCTTGTCCCTCTTCGATGGGGTTTATGTGAAAATTTTAGTTTTTTTCGATTTCAAAAATTCTTACAATCTTGTTTTCTGTAAAATTTGGGGGTTGGATTTAGTTTTGGGGCTTCGTCTCCCTTAGTTGTTGCCTCTCCCCCCCACGAGCAATCCGTAACCGCTCGACGGCAAGGCGGCATGGCTCGGAGCTCCAACGAGTCTCCGACAATCTTTGGCTTTTGGTAAATCATTTTAGTTCTAGTTTTGGGTTTAATAAGAATTATTTTGCTCGTGGTGATGAATTCTGAGCTTGGCTTATGTGTTTTTGGGGCTCGCCGCCTTCGCCGCCGTTGCGGCCTACTCATTGGGTTGTGTTGGCATGTCGTGGCTTTTATTGGGGCTTTACCCATGCCATGACTTACTTTGGAGCTCTGCCCCCTATTGTGACTCCTCATTGGCCTTTGCCGTTTTGTTGCGACTTTCTTGGGCTTTTGCCCTCTGTGATTGGCCTCTGGCCATGGGTGTTGGATGTGGTTATTTGCTTGGTTGTTGGTCTTGGATTTGGTTTGGTGTTAGCCTAAGTCGGTTGTGGTTGATAGCTTGTGGAAGTTGGCCGTGGGTTTAGTGTTGGTTGGTGGGTGTTTTGGTTCTGGCTTGGTGTGGGTTGTTGACTTGGTTGCTTGGCTGTGGTTGGTTGTTAGCTTGTTGATGTTGGCCGTGGGTTTAGAGTTGGTTTGGTGGGTGTTTTGCTGCTGGCTCGGTGGCTGTTGGTCGTTGGGTTGGTTGCTTGGCCGTGGTTGGTTGACCATGTTGTTGGTTTGCTGTTTTGAGTGTTGGCCTAGTGGTGTTAGCTTGTTGATGTTGGCCGCGGTGTTCGGGTTTTCTTGGTGTTGTGTTGGTTTATAGTATTGGCTTGGAGTTTGGGTTGGACATGAGCTTTGTTTCTTTGTGGTTGGATTTGGGTTTTGCCCTTTACTTGTTGGTCATGAGAGCTTTTATTCAGTTTTGAGGCCATGGATCATGCTGGTTGAGGTTATGGGCTCTTGCCCTATTTGATGATTAGATATTGGATTTATGCTTGGCTTAAGTTCATGCCTTATAATATTCTGAAAATCATCTTTGATGATCATGTTGGCTGGTAACATGAAAAACATGAACATTCGGATTTGCTCATTAAAACGATCGATGATGAAAATTCTCTGAGATCAATGCAGTTGTTTCTTTCTCATTTTTATCATCCATGTTTTAAACTGTTAGATCACTTGTTGCTTGCTATTGATTATGTTGGAATTCTCATGACATCAAAGGTTAGTAATATGTTTTGATGTGCTATGATGAAAACACAATCTTGAAACACACTGTTAATTATTTCCGTACATGGCATGTTATTTATGTCACCTTACAAGTGGCATATTATTGGTGTTGAGCCTGTTGGCATAATGACTCTTGAAATTGCTAGAATCGTGAATCATGAATGCATAGAATTCACATAGCACACCAACCATATTAGCTAGTTCTGATGTGACCACTGCACTTATTTGGAGACCTTATGCACGAACAAATACTGGCACATTATAAACATCTCTTGAACAAACTAATGTGACACTAATGTGACACTGAGAGTTGTATACTTTAACAACAGATGACATTTCAGACGCACTGGGTTTTGGGGTAACTCATATTAAAGCGAGTGTGGGGATGACTGGAGCCATGTTTCTGATTATTTGACAGCATTAGGTGTTACGGTCTGGTCTCATCATGCATCCGATGGACCCTTACTAGTATTGTCGGACATAATTTGAGGCCATCCTATTTTTTATTTTGGACTCAGAGCCCGTCCTATTTCCATTTTGGGCTCGGCCTATGTGAGCGCCTCTATGATACGAGGTGGATTCCTGGTTGCTTACTATATTTTCCAATATGAGTCACAGTCTAGGTTTGGTATAACTGCTAGAAAATTGTTAGCATAACTTTAAACCAAAAACTGCCTCTTGCATGCCTGTCATTAGCTCCTTATTTTCATGTCCTGCTTTATTTTCATACTTGTATATTGTTTTAAATTTTAAATTCTAGAATTATTGTGATTTACATCCAATTGCTAGCGGCTCTTTGTTTTGTGGCATCGTTAGGTGCGGAACATGAAAACGAGGAGACCACAATCTTTGATGAGTTTGAGTTTGCTTCAAACGATGTAGGTATCTTTAGAGTGAGTTAGGTATGTATTTTTAGAGCTTGTACCCGCTTGTATTGTACCAGACTTTGTATTTTCATTTAATAATAAATTTTTTTGTTTGAGTATTTTTGTACATATCTGCTCGTGGTATATATTGTTTTCATTAGTAAACAACAGAATCTGCATCACATGTGAAAAATAGCCACGTCCTTGGAAGCGGGACGTGACACAGAGTTTTCAAATTTGCATGTCTAGTTGACAACTTTGACAAATTATATGACTAATAATAACTACAATAAAGAGTTAGTAGGTGTTATCTAAGGCATTGGATGCTGGCCTTAATTTCGGCGCCTAGGTGCCACACATGCATTTTTGTTAATTAATGGGACCTGAAATCCCGTAAAAAATTTTATAAATAGAAAGGATTAGAAAAGCATAATAATTCAATTCTGCTCAAAAATTTCTACATCATTTATTCTTCCTATAAATCTCATTGTTGCTTCCACTTCGTAGTTGCTGCGGTAGTCTCAACAGAACTTCAGTTGCAAGAATAGAAGAAAAAGAAAAAGGAAGAATAAAATGAAGCGATAGAAGATAAAAAATACATTTTGCTGGATAAATCATCGTCGGTGGGTTGATTTAAAGAGAAGTGGGTAGAGTCTGTATTTTTCTTTTCATTTAGTTAATTTCATGTGTTAACCCCATTACATCGGGAGCGGGTCCAAACTCGCTTTAAGTTTATAATGGTCGAGTTGCCACACCTAGCCCGTTTGAGGGAACACTTAGACCGCTTATCAACTCCCGTCCGTCAAAGCCTTACGCCTGTGATCACGGGGGCTGCTCGTGCCTAGCAACAATCTTTTATAACAATGTGGTTAGCATATGATGCCAATCGTATTGAATATTATGTTTGTGAAATCCATAGAACAAATCACAGAGGAGGCAACACATACATTGGTCATATTTTTGGATCATTAAATAGTTTCAATATAATTGATGTGAGCTATAAGATGGACACAACATTTTAGGCTGCATTTGGCAATTGGAGGCAAAGTACTCAGTTCCAACCCTAGCTCAAAGTTATGGTTGGTGGGTTGACTCACTTCCTAAAAGCCCAAACTCACTTCCTAAAAATCCCTACAGCCCTAACTGCTACACCGGTCACCAAGCACAACCTTAATCTTCAAACCATGCTATGCAGAGGTTACAGTTTTATAGAGTGGCATACTTAAGAGTGTTTTTCTCGTACCGTAAAGTTAGATTCGGCGGGCTACCTTTAACTCTGTCATCGGGCAGCTTTGTCTGGTAGTCAGCTTGTGCAAATATAATTCTCCGATCAATAGGTTTCTGTGGACCAATAGACTTTTCTGACTATTAACTCAGGATATCGTGGTATAATTCTCCCACACCGAGCTGAGATCCAGTGCAAGAATAGTTTTATAATTGAAGAATCAAATATAGCTTTGTACATGTCTGAAAGATATCCTCATAATCTACTTCTATTTAATACATGAATATGCTTAAAAGATTCCCGGAAGACCAGAGTAACTCATCCTGGTCCAGCTATAAAATTGTCAGATTTTTTTCATTGTCAGCCCCTAGGAATTTTTTCCAGGTGGTCCTCAGTCCTTATTGTTAGAATTTTTTTTCATTTTCCACTTGTAGAAATATCTTCCTGGTGCATCACTTCTAGTCATGCTCTTTACTTTCATGCTTTGCCAAGGATGCAATTAACATTATGTCTTATTGGAAGTCAAATTAAGGTTTGCCAACTGTTTTGCTAGATGGTAGGGACCGGTGAGTGTGCGACACCATGTTATTCCTGTAAGGACCGTCTATGCATTGCAATACTAACAACACACTCTAGAGAGGGGCGAATAGAGTAAAGGCACAAATTGCGAATTTTAAAATTAAACTTGCAAATGCGAAATTATAAATGCAAGAGGAATTTAAACACCACAATCAGCAAACACAAACACAAGATTTTACACTGGTTTACCAAACTTGGATGCATCCAGCCACATCAATATCCACTATGATTCTCACAATGAGAAGTGAATACAATCTAACACAGAGATACATCACACAGAGGGTTTGGATTCTCACACAGAGAAAGCATTGCTCTCACATAGAGAGACTCAAACTCTCACAAAGAGAGATCTCAACCAACCCTTCACAAGGGTTATACTTTCACACAGAGAGTAACTAGCTCTCACACAGAAAGCTAGGGTTTCAAAGAAAACAAAGTAAAACAAATACCCTTACCTATGCATTGATGATGAACTTACACATATGAAGAAGAAGGCATGGAAGAGAATCCCCAAGTGTTGAGATTGAGCTTGATTTCACTTGAATGGTTTCCCTTGAGCTAAGCTTCAATGCATAAAGAGAGATGCTCATGAGAGGGAAATGTGAGAGTTTGAGAGTGGCTTAATCAATCTCTAATGATTTACAATAGTGTCAAGAAGTTCTAATGAACTAAACCCTCTCATATATATAGGAACCCCAAATAAACCCTCGAACCTAAGCAAAAACCCCAAATGAATAAATCTGCAATGGCTAGATTTTGGCAGTTTACGCTTCGGACATTCGAATGATAAATAACTGACAGTCGACTGGTCAACGGCTATAAAAATCCCAACGGCTATAATATGAGCTAGGACATGCGCCTGCAGAAGACTACACAGGCGCCTGTACAAGGTGCAGGCGCCTGAATATCCTTCAGCAGGCGACTGTCACATGGGATGGAAAGGAGCTGAGAAATGCACAACTTTCGCACTAGCGCCTTTAGACGATAGTTGAACAATTTCCAGGCGCGTAGAATTAGACATGCAACTGAAAATCATTCATCAGTCGACTGACTTGCAAAGTGGGATGAAACCTAGAAAATGCAAGTTACGCATTATGGCACACAGACGACTAAAGAACAAATCCCAGGCATCTGATGGAAGACATGCACATGTAATATGAACGTCAGTTGTCTGTTTCCAAGAGCTCAAGAAAGTAAAGAAATGTTGACTTGAGTTGTACACACCAGTCGGCTGTAGAAGGATGGCCAGGCATCTGGAGGATATCCAGTCGCTTGTCCTGCCTTCAGCAGTCGACTGTAGGAGACCAAAAACTCCAGTTTGAGTTTAAGGCATGGTGAACCTATTGGGATGATTTCTATGAAATCCTGAGGCTCACTAGGATGGAAAGTGCATATGCATGAATGAGTTTGTCCATATATCAAGGCATTACATTAAAACTAGACTCAAAAAGAGAAAAAGTTAGTAAATGAAATTACATGGATTACATTGCTTCCCTTATAGTCTAATCTTCAATCTGTTGATGCCTTGATGCTCCCCATCATCTTTCAAGCTTTGGCATCCATTGCGTCCAAGCTTTGACATTGCTCCTCTTGTTGTCCATCCTTGCACCAAGCATTTAGTCTCCAAAAATGATATTCTTGAAATGTTAACTATGCGACTAAAACATAAGAGTCATTAGCAACAACATAATTTTGTGATTGTCATCAAAATAATATTGTTATGAAACACCAATAACTAACAATTCCACCATGCCAACTCTTTGGAAAACGAGCCTTTCTGAGGATGGTTTGCATTGACTTCCATTTGTCTTCACTCATTGGATTTTTTTCCATTTTCCACGTGTAAATCTCTTCCTGGTTTTCATCACATGTCATACTCATTCCTAATCATGCTTCGACGAGGATGCAATTTCCATTTTGTCTTTATGGAAGTCTACTTGAGGTTTGTCAAGTGTTTTGCTAGATGATAGGGACTGACCATTGTTGAGCAATGAGTTTGCGATTCCAAGTTACGCCACACAAACTCTTTTGAAAATGAGCCTTTCTGAGAATGGAGTGGGTTGCAGTTTTTCTGGGAGAGGGGGTGCTGATTGCTGAAGGTTTTATTCAATACTAATAGTGTTATCAGGGAAGATCTCCCCACTTTAAATGCTGTGTATTCCTAGTATTGTGTTCATGGACATTTATGCTTGAAATTTAGTTGTCCGACTAGGTCCATGATGTCACATCATCATGATGGGTATCCGACTCGATATGATTCTAGACTTAGCCTAGAGTTACCTTATTTTGATTTTTGTTTGATATTTTGAGTTTCATATATTACACCCGTTCTTTTTATATTGGAGTTTGTTCTTTTATTTTAGTTGATTTTGAGTTGCACATTTTATGTACGTAGTATTCCTTTTTGAGTTGCACATTTTATGCATGTAGCATTACTTTCAAATAAAAATGTACTGAAACTTTTTAATTGGAAACTATTATTTTAAGAACAATTCTACATTGATTCGCAATGAACATTTGTTTTCTTAAAATCTCTTTTCTCGTAATGACTTGATAGTGTGTTCGTGAGGTATCTGGGCACGAGGCCCCAGTTATACTTTTTATCTAGACTTAATTTTTTATTCCAAATCTATTTATTCATCTTTTTCTTTGATTTTCCATCACCATATAACCCTAGATTTAGAACTCTAAACCTAGATCTACTCTTGTCATATGTCAAATTGGTATAAGAGTAAAGTAGATCTAAAGCTCGTCATCATCTTCTTTTCCATTAGATCTATTGAGGGGAAAAAACAAACAAAACACTAACAATGGCTATTAGCTGCCAACATCCATCTTTAGTTTAGCCTTTATGTTAAAAATAAAAAAAGGTTACTGCTCATATTCTCACTCGAATAAACCTGATCTCAGCCCTAACCCTAAAATATTCAAACCCTATCATCACCATCATTACCATCATTCTCAAAATCCGCATCCGGCACCACCATCATCGTAACATTCTTCGGCCTAAGTTGTAAGTCAATCTTGCCATCACCATCGTAGTGTGAATCAAAACAGGCCTGGAGCCATTGCTTTACCGTAACTTAACCCAATGCTGCAACCTTTTGTCGGCTATAAACTCTCATCATCATCATCATTCACATTAAATCAGCTCTGACACCATTAGTGTCCTAGTAAAAAAATTCCACTACCACCATCAGTATCACTAAATCTTTATATTTCTCATCAACAACCTTCTCTCCCTTCTATACTAGCGCACTCATCTTCCCCAACTTCCAATTCCATCATCGCTACTGTCTTCTTCGTATTCTCCATCGCCATCATCGTTGTGTCACCCTATTGCCTTCAATATCACTCTCTCCTTCGTCAAGCAGATATGTTAATGTTGCTATTGCTTGGTCCATGTCTGAGTTCGATCGGCTTCAATTGAGATCCAGCCTAAACTTCGCTAGATTTAGATAATTGCTTAAACTCGGATCTAAAGATTGAACCCAATCCATTCAGTCAATATAAGTTCAAACTGGGGTGACTGTGCTCTATTGACCTGACTCGAGTGTGCTTAAGCTGACTTAGTCAGACCAGACTAAGCCAGGACGTGAGCCAGAACCATTTGATGCTATTTTGGTGATGTTAAACATGATTTTCCTTTTGCCTTTGAGCTCACAGATTGATCCTCTAACAATTGGTAAAGGTCGTAAATAATGCACATGCTGATCTCCACTATTAGATAACTTCTAATTTGAGCTAAATCCTTAATTGTTAAAATTACTATTAATTTATGTTAAATTAGTTGTGTACTAATGTTAATCACATTATTTTTTGTATTGTTTTGTATGCATGCGTGCGTCATACTATGGTTGCATTTTTTATTTTAGCGTATAGTGTCGAACTTTAATTTTTTAAATAATTAGTTGCACACATATAGGTGTAAGCCTAGGATTGTATAATCATTCATGGGTTTTGTTTTACATTGCATTATCATCCTTAGCTAGTTGTATGCTTTTTCGTTGTGGCAAAAATTTAGAAAATAATATGACCAACAACGACATTCAAAACTCAGAGGGTGGGATACCTAAGAATATGATATTTAAGTTGTTTGAGCGTAATTCTTGAGCCTTTAAGCAATAGGTTCAAGCCTTTCAGCATTAGGATTATACTTTTTAGGTCACTACACGTTTTGCAGCATTAGAAACACACAAAATATAAGAAGTTGCCATTTAATACCTATACGAACAATACTAATGGGTTTAGAACTAATCAAGGCAGAGGTCTTAGAGGAAAAGATAGAAATCAAAGCCATATGAGATACTATGCATATACGAATGATACTGATGATGCCAATGGTGTGTATGACTGAGATGATCCTTTACACAAGGTCAAAGTAGATGCTTCCTATTTTTATTGCTCACACAAACCCATATCTTTTCTGACTGGTTGGTAGAGATGGATCATTTCATTAATTGAAACGAGTATATATTCTGAAACATGTAATGTACGGTTTGTTAGGATGCAGTTATTGGGGTCAGCTAAAGTCTGATGGATTTCTTTAGAAAGGTAGCTTGAGAGAATGGTAAATGCACCTTTAAAAACGTCATGTGGAAATGAAAGCAAAACTTAAATAAAGATACATTCCTCCTTATAGAGTTTGTCTATTAGGTCAACCGATTAATATATGTTGGGAGAATTTGACAGAGAGAATACATGGATATATTTGATAATTTGCTTATTAGCTATGTCATTTAAGAGGATTCTCAATTTATCTTGTTTAAATTTTTCATTGGTTTAAAACTAGAATTCCAGAATAAAATGATTTCACACATGGTAAGTTCTATTGATGTGATATTCCATTTAGCTGAAGAGTTGAGACAAGTATCATAGAAAGATCGCTTTTAAAGTCAGGGCACAATAACGATTAATTAAGAACATGATCAAACTTGAAATCATTATCGCTAAGGATACAAATGGAAAGATCAAGATGAAGAGTTCTCATAGCAAAAACTAAAAGGGATCTAGTGCTTCAGGTATTATAGGTTAGGCATTTTAGCTATCAATGTCTTGATATGAGCTTACATATTAGAGAGTTTTGATGATGATACGATTGTTAAAATGTATATTCCATCCAAGGACCCTATTAATGCATATGAAAACATATAAGAGTCTAGTACCTGACTGCATGCCGTTAGGTATGTCGTTGTCATCAATGTCTTGATATGGGTGTACATATTAGAGAATTTTGATGATGATACGATTGTTAATGTGTATATTCCATCCACGGACCCTATTGATGCATATGAAACCTATAAGAGTCTAGTACCTGACTGCATGCCGTTAGGTATGTCGTTGCCACACCAAGAATGATGAAGATTATCGAAGGAAATATGTTTTCTTTACCTATCTTAAGATCGGAGATGTATTTTTAGGGTGTTAATTGACAGATATCGTTGTACAAAATTTAGTCGTCAAGTCAACTTTAGAGAAGATGTGAATTAAAGCTTAGTCTCATTCACAGTCATGTCACATGAGTTGATAAGAATTCATACGCCGTTACCTAATATTGTCTAGTGCCTATTTAATTTTTAAGTTACCATGATCATATCTGGGATGATGTTTTACCGATGGATGTTGCACATATCTTGTTAGATATGTCATAATTGTATAGCCAGTTTGTTAGATATTCATATTTTTTGATGGAAAGTAGATTTTTGTTGGACTCCTTAACCAAAAAGTGTAGTTGTTGATAAAAATAGGTTGGTCACTAACATGCCACACTCAAAGTCATTTTACCTCATACTTCAGAGTTCCATAAGATTAGGCATTGATTATGATACTTAGTACATTCTTTCAGCATCATGCATATCATGTGAGTGACCTACAATTCGAGACTTACGAAATTATTACAATTAACCATAATACTTATAAAAATTTTTGCAAAATTTTTATTACCTTTTGTAGGGATTTGTTGTAAAGAATGATGAGATAACTAGAATTTTACTTAGAAAGATTCGTTCTTGAACCTATGTGGAGGCTTGCATACATCGTTGCTATTTTCGTCAAGGTCCGTAGTGATGTGGCAGAGTCGACTATTAAGGGAGCTTAACGGTGGCCATTCATATATAGTACTTGCTTCTCTTTTTTCACCTGCATTGCCTTAGAGATAATTGATCAGTCTTGTCTAGTTGTATTCTTTTTGATACCGTTCACCAAAAAACAAATCTTCAAAGTATGGGAGAATGATGGGGATTCGGCTCAATCTGATTCTGAACTTAGCTTAGATTTAGCTTATTTTAATTTTTATTTGATTTTTGCGTTTCATGTTTGTTAGGATCCTATAGACAACAAGCAATATTAGAATGGAGGTTGACTAGTGATGCTTAAAAATAAAATAAATGTGCACCGCGAAATTCAACAATCAAGCAAGTAATAGAGAGATGAGTATGAGAGACAGAACAAATGCAAACACGATATAGTTTATCTTAGTTCACCCTCTCGTGGGCTACGTCTAGTCCCAAGCCAACGACTTGAATGTCCACTAACCAACTCTCAAGTGAGAGCAAGCTTGCTTCAAAACGAGGGCTTCTTACATTCTTGCATCTTCTCCGATAAAAGGGCTTATACAACCAACAACCTCACCACGTGAGGACCTCGTGCAAGAGGCTTTCCAATCACCAAGTACTAACCAAGTACTTACAACTTACCAATCACTCTTATGGTTATACTTACAGTTTGCAGCGATTACAATGATCCTATAGCCGATTGATTTGAAGCTCGTGTGAATAAGTGGCTATGAGAAAACTTTGATCTCAACAAAAAGATTAAAAAATAAAATCACTTGAGAATCAAAAATACTTGATTCAATCTCAAAGGTTAGAGATGAAATTCTAAGGATTGAGATCAAGAGAAGGCCAAAATAAATTGCTTAAAAGCGTTTTGAAATCAAGATCAAAATGGCCTAAAAACTGAGAGAGTAAGAGAGATTGAAAGCTGTGAAAACCTTTAAGAAATTGCTAAAAAAATCTTGGAAAATTCTTTTCTTCTGGTTAAAACCTAGTAAAGTCTCATTATATATAAAGAAGATTTTCACACAAGACAATCATGTAAAATCGTCTCTCAACGGCTAGAATCGACAAAATCGTGTTAGTCGAGGAAGTAGTCAATTTTTGCCCGTTGGGGACTATGAGTTGATTCTTGTACAACAAGGAGTTGACTACAGGTCCAAGATTTGACTACCGATTCGACTACCCTGCACACACGAGTCAACTCCCAGTCAGTGACTGAAACCACTCCGGGTCCGTCAAGACTCTATGAGTCTCCTCCTGTACATTTGGGAATCGACTCCCTCAAAAAATTTCAAAATAATTTTTATTTCTTTAAAACACCATTCTTTAAAACATCATTTTAAGTGTTTGTGGAGCTTCAATATCAAAGTCTTTAACAAATCTATGGATATGGACTAAACATACAGAAAATACACCAAAATACCATCTTGATGTAGCTTGATGTTCATCGTCTCCATGCCTTTGAAACTTTAGCTCTTGTTGCCTATATAGGTGAGCTTCCTCCTTTCTTTATCTTGACAATATGCTCCAATTGATTTGACTTCACCATTTTGAGCTTCATTGGTCAACATCTCTTCTGTTTATTTTGAACTCTCATAAAATATACTCTGATACTTGCACATTGATAATAATTGTACCATCATTTGTTTAATCATCATCAAAACTCTATTTGGGGTGTTCAATATCCAAAAGTGTTTTGTGCACGTACTTTTTATTTTAGAAATTTTCTTTTATTTTGGTGGATCTTGAGTTGCATGCGATGTGCATGTAGAATTGCTTTTAAAAAAGGATGTATTGTAACCTTTTCAATCAGTGAATTGGAAATTATTTTAGAGAAATTTTAGATTGGTTCGCGAGGAACCCTAGTTTTCTTAAAATTTTCTTTCTCGTGAGGAGTTAAGAGTGGATGCGTGTGAGGTGCATGGGTTTGAGATCCAAACTTATTTTCTATCAAACCATAATTTTCTATCCCAAATCCCTTCATTCATCCTTTTCTTTGATTTCGCATTACCTTAGAACCCTAGATCTACCATCCTAAACCTTGGGTTACTCTTGTCCTGCATCACATCATAATGGCTTGGGTTGTTCATTGCCACCCGATTGAAGGTTTGAATGCTCATTTATTATGTCAGCTTTGCTGCTTCAGTGCCATAGTGTGGTTGTCAAATCAGTGACTTCAGGAATTGATGCTTTTTGCAGGGCATGTTGTTTTGATGTTGGTTGCATGCTATTGCAGGAGCTGAACTACTACATGTTCTTGTCAATGACTCAATGGAGGTTAAACCCAAAAGAACATGAAGCTGTTCATGATGACCTACCACCCGTTGTTGTTTTATTGCATAGTTTTAGGATCTAGAAGCATAGGAAAGGATTGGGAAGATATTTACTTGTCTTTGGATTAGGAAAGGCTTGCAGTATGAGATTACAGTGGTCTTGATATGAATTAAGGATCGAATGTGAACTATTAGCAAAAGGACTTCGGCTTTGGGTCAGAAGTTTAAATTGGTGTAGAAAAATATCGGGTTTCTTTCTATATAAAAAATGCAGAATGGAGTTAAATGTAGCCATTGTTGTGCTGAGCAGTGCCCATAAGACATTGCAATGAGTGTACAGTTCCCGTGAAATTAATTTCTGTTCTTGTTGGAAGTAGTAGGTTTCAATAAATTTTACGAAGTATTTAGAGATGTCTAGCTAGTTTTCTGTAATAATTAGGAAAAAATTTAGCTTTCAAAACTTCTGAAATTTGGATTTTTCTATTGAAGTTATGAATGTTTCTAGGTCTTTATTTATTTGGTTACCCTTCATTTGCAGGTTAGTATTGGAAGCGTATGACTAGGAACTTAAATAGTTTTTGGGTTTATACGTACTGGAGTCCCGTAGTACATCGAACCATCTTCTACATCGATAGAAATACATGTATTACTTCTGTTTCATGATGATTTTTGCGGAAGGCTGAAGTATGCTAGATTCTTCGATCTAAGAGGACGATTGCTGTCAATCATCGCACATCCTTTTGGTATCGTTGCATGCTTTTTCTGCATCTGGTGTAGTTTAGGAGATTGTTTAATAGTTAACTACTAGATGTGACACAGGTTAGGAGATTTAGGCTTATGCAAGTCGATTATCAGGTGATGCAAATTTAAATTCCGTGTGACATATACTCAAGTATATTAAAACATAACATAACATGTAAAAATATTTACTTCGTACCAATAATTCATATTTGGAAAAATATGCTTATTTGTTATTTATTTTAAAAAAATTATTGGAAAATTTCAGAAGAGATTAAAAGATTCTAATTTTCTTTTTGCAGTTTATGTTAATAATAATTATTACTGAAGGACGGTTTCATGTGTACTGGTGTAAGCGGCTTACTCTTTTATTCATTTTTATACATGCAGGTTTACCGCAGTGCCTTGAGGCTGGTTCGTACCATGGTCAGTGCTGATTTTGTTGGAAGTATTTTGTATTATGTTTTTAAGTATGATTCTTTTAATACCAGATAAAATTTATTATTCTAAAATGCACAAACAATAAAAAGTTGAAATTACTACTTAAAATTTCAGCCTGTCATTATTGTTAGTAAATCTTAATTCGAGAGTGGCATGTTTTATTACTTTATTTATACCAGTAATGTCATTATGAGAATTGTTTATTTTTTAATCTTTAGCATTTCTTCCTTTTTCGTTCGTAAATAAATTTCAAATTTCAAAGTTTTGCATATCTTCTTATTCATAACATTGTTGACACCGGCAGCGTGTTATCCATACTCTCTGTTTTTTTATTGTTTCATCAAGATCTAAGAGTTTTCTTGATTTATGCAACAAGGTGGGTATGGTTTTTGAGAAATTTATAAGTACATGGATTTTGATGCGGTTGACATCATATATTAAGTTGGAAAATTTGCTTTGAGTTGCAGGTATTGCTAGATCTCTTTTTTGAGTTCTGATTATCCACAGTTTAACTTGTCACACCCTAAAATATAATACAATGTATGGGACATGCACAAGCCTCAACCATACGATGGTTGCAAGGCCAGAAATATTTTACCTCAATGTCCGCTGATCGGAATAATATATATTTCTATATATGGAAACATATAGCATATGGTAAACTGGAGGAAGTTTCTTCCAATGAGTTCAAAAAGTACACTCTTCGCTTTTTTATTATGATTGGCCCCATTCACTACACTAAATCTTGTGGTTTTTATATTGTTTGCCCCCATACATTGGGGGTGGGAAGAAATTTAACAATTTTACAGTAATATAACTTTTTTGGCCCCTAAATCAACGAGCAAAGAGCATAAAGTTTACTAGATCTTTGGTCTATTTCGGTTTTAGTACATGAAGATCAACGTGCACATTGCATCCAAGAAAAAAGCGGGAGTTGTTTTTTTTGACCTCCATAAGTGGAAATTTTATATCTATATAAATTTTAGAAATCTCATCCATAAAATCATCGTAAATAAAATAACATAGCTTTCTGCTGAAAGTAAATTTGTAAACTCCATATCTAAGCAAGCTCTTGATAACATTTCTAACGAACTATTCACAGCAATTCATATATCGGTCGATTCCGATATGCATCTGTAGGATTGTATAGGTTTGGAAGTATAGTATTGGATTTTGTATTTTGCGGTACAGATGATATTAGCCAATATGAACTGATACCATCCAAAATCATTATTTAGAAAACATCCTAACACAAATCTTGTATTCAGACCTCAGTGTCGTGAACAAATTTCTAAAGAAAATGGAGGTAAGGTACAATAGGTTCCGTCTGTCCCACAACTGGTCAAGCCTAACATTCATGAATGCCAGGTTCTGTCATTGTTAAACACTAAACACGGTAATCTTTGCCACATATCAACCACAAACTTGGAATATTCCAAAGCTCTTAAGCTTCTATATTGATTTAATGGCATGTCTCTGATTACCCAATGTTGTAAGTGTGCGGAGCCGGAACCACAACCTTGCACATTGTCGCCTTGGCGTCGAGAGAAGAAAACAGATAAAAATCAAAGATGGGAGGATGGATGAAAAATAGGGGAGGGGGGGAGGGAATTCTCTAGTCGCGATTGCTGTCGTAACTGTTGTCAACACCATCATCTTTGTCTTTGTCTTCGCCAATCGCCATCGTGGCGGTTGCCAATCTCTGTTGTGGCCATCCTGCATGGCTACGTATTGCCGTTGAGAGAGCGCACGGTCTATCTCTCTCCAGCGAAACGAATGGTTAATCCTCCTCAGATTTGAGCCGTAACTCCCAAGAGGAACTAATGAGGGGTTAATCCTTTGAAAAGCATAGAATTAACAATTCAAATTATTTAGAAAAAAGACAGCTGAGAAGAATAAACAAATAACAAATAATCTAATTTTTGTTTATTTAGGGAACTTTGATGGGCTTTTACAATATGAGAGGGATATAGAAAACTGAGGATTTTATTGTTTTGGTTTGTAGGATAGATTAACAACAACAATTGACTATTGCAATTCGCAATGATGATGGTAGAGACGGTGGAGCCCCCCTCACTTTATCATCTACTTTCTCTTTGTTTTCCTTTCTCTCATTAGAACCACCTGAGTAGGGTTGAGTGACTTGGGGGCACTAAGCGGCTGCCTTTTAAAACACTGGATACCCTATGTTCATATGGATTTACTGTGTACATTATAATATTTTTGGAAATGTAACCAGATCATCATTTATTCCAAAACCATGTCAAAAATGTTAATGATCTCACCAATATTATATGGTTTTTAATTATAGGCTAATACTTTTGGTTTCATATCAAACAATATTGACAATACTGTTACTATAAACCTTTGGCTGATATCGGCATTGCTACCAAGATTGCAAACATTGACTCTGTCCTATTGTTGGCCTTTTATTTGGCTTGAAAAATATTTTTGAATATGATTGCTCTTGACAACTCAACAGTAACATACAATTAAGTTTACACCAAATTTACAACACGAATTGCACATGACATTCAACCTTGAATCACATTAAATGCAACATCAAAAGTAATTTGAAATTTGCAAGAGCAAAAAATATTCTTAATTGTAGTAACCATAATTATTTGCATGATAAATCCCTAGCATTTTAAAGGTCACACTAATTAAATTCTGTACACTTGCCATGTTTCGGACAATTTTAAATGCCTCATCAACCACATACATGCTGTAGTTCCTGTGGTGGCACATATTTTATCAACCACCCACAGGCTATGGTCCACATGGTGATAATTAGATATCAACTACCACCGAACATGTATGGGCTCTATGCGGACAAAGCTGAAATTCCTCCAGTGTCACAATTTGAGGTAGTCAAGAGGTTACATTGTATTGGAAGCAGAAGGAACTGACTTGCATCGTAGCGTAAGGTTTTTGGTAGTGTATGCATACTCATATGGGTGAGTTGATTATGAAAATAGGATTATAAACGAGTCCTGAAGGATCTCGAAAGTTCTGTTATGCATGGATTAAGGTTTCGGCCGTTTCGGATCGGTCTCGGAGGGGACCGATCCGAAACCCTCACTGGTTTCTCGGTATCGTCCGAAACTGCCCAGTTTCGGGCGGTTTCGGAGGATACCTGCATATATTTTCGAGCAACAAATTAAAAAAAGAAAAGAAGAAGAAGAAGAAGAAATCGGAAGAAACACAACATCAAAACAAAAAAAAAGAAGAAAACGACGAGGAAGAGAGGGGGTACTTGCCTGGACGCCCGCCGCCGCCCGCCCGCCGCCCTTCCGCCATCCACTCGCCCTCCCGCCGCAGCAGCCACTGCCATCCACTCATCCTCCCGCTGCCCTTCTTTCGATCGCTAGAGATAGATGTCCAAATAGAAACTGCTGGAGCCCTTCTTTCGATCGAGGAGAGAGAGGAAGAGGGAAGATAAGTATGTGGGTTTTTGTTTTCATAAGAAAGATGGAATCTAGAAAATGAATGTGTTTATACTTTGATAGTATAAAGGCTACAGCTATGAAAATGAACTGAACTTATTCAAGTTTCGGCAAAATAAGTTGGCAGAACAAATTCAAGAGTACACAACAAGCTTCAAATGTAACAAGAAAGTGTTGGAGTCTGTGTGAGCCCATGTGAGAACCCACGTGAGTGTCAGTACTAATGGTGTACTTTACGTGAGTGTAGGTGCAGAACCCATGTGAGAACCCACTTCAATTTAATGATTCAATAGAGTGTGCGGAGCACCATTAGTGCTCCTACTCACACCACACATTTTGCTAAACATATTCCATTTATTTACAAGTTTGGCATTAAATAAATGGAATATGTTTAGCAAAATTTCTGGTATGAGTAGGAGCACTAATGGAGGTTGGTAGGAAAGTTTTTTTGGTCCTCTTAATTTCTTTTAAGAAAGTTTTCAATTAAATTAAAATTCTATTTTCTTTCTAAAATATTCTTAACAAAAATGGTAAATATTATACTTGGAATCAGTTTATTTGAAAGAACATTTCTCCTGTTGGATTAAAAATTAGTATTTGATATTTAAAAAATCGGTTTATTTGGAAGGACATATTCTTTAGGTATTTAGTATTTGATATGATTACGAACTCAAATTTAGTATTTAGTATTTGATAGTACATGATTAATATTTTAGTTTTTAAGTATTTAATAGTTTTTGATATGTTTAGATTTAAAAATCTTTGAAACCATCACTGTGTGTATATAGTATATACATATTTAAATATCTCCGAAACTGAAACCGATACCCGAACGAAACTACCGAAACTAGCGATACGGACGAAACTGGAACTTGCTTCCGATACCGCCGAAACGGACGATACCGATACCGAAACCTAAATTTTGGGAAGAGCGAAACCGAGACCGAAACCGAGACCCAAAACCTTGCTTTTATGTTAACTGATTTAATCTGACAGGACTCTTAAACCTATTGCTCTTTATCATTTTTATCTTCATTTAAGATATTCACCATCAGAATGGTGACAGCTTTTAGGTATGGCTTAAATTGAAGGAGGCCTTTTGGTCCGGGATGTTTATGTCCGTCAATCTGACATCAGCCCTTTGCCATGGTTCAATCTGCTGATGAAGAATGAATATATGGATGGTGATAAACTACGAAGCATGGACACATGATACGTAAACAGTGACATGGTAAATTCTTGAAAGTAGAACATCAGGACAGTGATTTGATATGTGCATGCATAACTATAATACACATCAACGCTCACAGTGATTAGGATGTGTTCTATTGAAAATGAAACGAAAAACAATGTAGAATTGCAATGACAATGATTTACAGCTTCTATCAAGTTACTAAGGCAAATAAAAGATATAAAATAATCTACTTGACACATAATCAAATTTTAAAGACATTTAAGCTTTGTTAACATAGTACTTGTTTTGTTAAGAAAATCATGTTTATATCTTATGTTAAGAGACATGCAACTCTCTAGGGTCCAACACATGGCCTTTAGCTTTTAATAAAAAATGACATGGTTTGGGCAATAACTTTTTGGGTTTTTAAATTTGAACATGTCTTATTACTTTTTGGTTTTTAAAATTGGATATGGCTTCGGAGTGTCTGATACGTATCGGGCAAGTGCCATGCAAGTGTCGGTGTCTGACTCGTATTCGACCCGGACATGACATCCATTTTGAAGTGTCTATGCTTTATAGGTGATAGATCTACTTAGATAGTGACATATTTCCTCATAAAATATGAAAACAAAGGTACTAACTGCAAGTTTTTTCTAGTGGATATACACGTCTTCCTTGTTCCACCAATTTTAAGTGGGTAATTGCTCTGCCGCTATTTCTCTTTTGCTAGTATTGTTGGCCATGAATATCATTAATATATTCTTACTAGATTTTGGTCACATATAATACGAAACATTACTTGAAGTCGGGAGTTATAATGTATATATTTACGACCAATGCAAGAATTTGAGCATAATTACATGTATGTATGTGCATGTATTAATTTATCTGGTATAATTCTAGAACAATTTATTTTATAAATCTTACCATGTATATATAAATCGTCATTTTGCTTTCATGAATCTGTAATATCGTTTCACTAGGGAATTTAAAATATTTTCAATCATGACAATAGACTCTACCTATTGTTATTGAAGGTTCTCTTTATTACTTGGATATTACTTATATGGATGACTTGATGTATATATCAATGGTTGTTTGGCCAACTGCACAAAACAAGAGGAGACAACTCAAAACTAGTTTGGTTTTCTTTTATCTTTTCCTTTTTTATGGGAGTTATTGTAATGGCAGCCACTTATGCCATTTGGCATTATAATAAAGAGGTGGCACAGAGTTGCATCGTGGTTTCATTCAAGATTTAATAAATCGCCCAATACTGATACATATCAGTGTTTCATATCGATTTTTCAACTAAGGGATATGCAGCTAGTCCCTATATTGGAACCACCCCACCCACCCACCCACCCACCCCCCCAAAAAAAAACAAAAAAAACAAAACAAAAACAAAACAAAACAAAACAAAACAAAAAACAAAAAAAAAGAGAGAAAATCCCACAGGCACATACATCCCCAGAATGATATGGGCAGATGACATAAGATAGTACTTTGTTAATCATTTCTTTGACACTTTGGTCCAGGCAACAACATGCACTGATTTTTAATGGCTATTTCAATGGCAGCTACCTTTACCTTATCTAAAAGTGGGATACTTGACAGCACCACCTGCAAGCAACCCAGTTGCACCTCATACAGATTGGGAAAGATCCCAATTTGTCTTGAATCATGAAGGTCTTCAACAGGTAATGCACTTTCCCCCCCAGGCGGGCAATGTTGTGTCATATGAATTACTTATGATCTAAGAATTATGCCATATGTGCAACTTCATGCAATTTCTAACCCATATTTTATTTAATCTTTTTAGCTATTGTACTAACTTATATTCATAATTATTTTAAATCTTTTGACTGAACTTTTCATTTTTATATTTTAAAGTAGATGATGGTTGTGCATGTATCTGGATCAAGCCATCATAATCTCTATTTGGGCTTTTCCCATATGAACCCCCATAATGCAAATGGATTCCATATTATCATTTGAAATCCTAATATGTTTAAATTGATACCTGAAGTCTTTAGAGATGGGTAGAAGTCCCATTTCTTGTTAGTTTCTCCAATTACTGGACAGAAAATTCTGGCACCATTTTGGGTTAAACACATCAAATATTTCGAGAATCTTTCATTATATTCCAACAGATAAATATGGACATTGGCCCAACATGTACTGAAATGTTTCATGCATCCAAATGTTTTAGAACCAGGACTTGAGTTCTACTGTAAGAACTGCACCCTGGGTTCTTTTCATATGTTCCTTGAACTGGCAACATATATATTTTGTCAAATGTTGCCCGCTTACGTTTAATGGTTAGTTTAATGTTATGGCAATAAATAGTTATGAATGCTCCACCGTAGCTTCTCATTCAAATTGACATATAAGGTGGTTATGAGTACCTTTCTAGACTCTAGGGAAGCCAATTCCTAGATTGATATGCTATATGATGTCGAGGGTGTACACAACATTAACATCGCATCAATAAAAATTGAAGGCTGGTCCAATATTCAGTTGTGTGGTAGAAAGTTCTGACTTGTCGAAATGAAATTATCTTTCTAACAAATTCAGTAAAATAGGTCTACAGTTGTCCTTAACAGTAACACGAACAACAACATGCCTACACAGGCACGCCACACCATACTGACAGAAGATAAGTTCTAAAAATGTCGATAGAAAACAACATCGACAAGTGAAAAATTTATGTTAGTGGGACTAATGGTTCTAAGAACTATAAGCATGCGTTAAGTTTAGTCAATTCCCGGCATCATATATGTAATTAATAGCAGGTGATTTGAAAATAAAACCAGTTCATGTTCTTTCTTGTGAGCACATAGTCATCAAATGTCATTCGTCATCAATTTTATTGATATTCAAGATCATAATGAGTAAATCTGGTCTTTTTTCAGGTTACTAAGGGTGACAGGCAGTTATCACAAAATCATTCTGGCAGGTTTCCGGGATCGCAGCATTCCGATAAACTAATTAGAGTTGATGTTCCAGATATTGTTTCTGTATCAGCATGTGCTGACCTAACGCTACCACCTGGCGCTGGCCTTTGCATAGATACAATTCATGGACCTGTTTTCTTGGTAAGTAATCTCTTCTAAAGCATTTAAATCTCTTCATTCTTTAAGCATTTTACTGCAATCTAAAATCTTGAAAAACATATAACAGATAATTTCACCGCATGCCTTCAGACCTTTAGCTCACTGAAATTTGACAATTGAATGTTTGCTGTTTTTTTCAAACTTGACTACATGACATCTGCGGACCATTATTTTACTGAACAGTTGGTTTCTCTCATTGGATTCATGTGATATCAGTACTTTATAAATTTGATCACAAACGGGATGCACTTTTATGGCCTGTTTGGAATCTTGAACAAGGATATACCCAATTATTGGATATAACACCCAACCTCCAAGTCATAATTTTAAGTGTTGGTTATGTTGTTTTGGGTTTAAAAGGAATAACAGCATGAACATATAGACAAAAAAATTGGGAATATGCTTATTCTTTGGTGCCTTGGAAATTGATTATACCCAAAATTGTGGGTATAGAGATCTTTGGGTGAAAAGAGTCATAAAATTATATCAAGTGAATTTTAAGGTGTTCGGCAAGTGTAACAAAAATAAAAATGCTCATGGCCATTTATTCCCTTCTTATGCTACATCCCAAAGGGGGCATCAATCCACATGCAAATTTGAATTAAGGATTCTTGACAGTTTAACCTTTAGCTTGTTTCTGCATTCAGAAACATTTGTACCTTAATTCTGCATTCAGAAACATTACTTTATAAATAGTTTTCATAATTTGGACAATGACCTACAGCTCCACAATTTCATAAAAGAACTTTTTGCTCCTGCTAGATGAACACGCAAAATACATTGGGGTTCACTGGATCTTTGGTATATTTAGGATTTAAATACGAAGATTAAAATGAATGGTGCTGATGATCGAAAAAAATGGTAATATGACCTTTTGACGAGCGCATATGAGGGAATTCCTTATTTGTAGCTGATGCACATATATGATATTAATGGGGAACAAATGATATATGATTATTTCGATTAGGTGCAGCTGATGCGGCGGCCTCTCATTAGTCAGGAAAAAGAAAGTATAAACATGTGTTTTACTTTTTCCCACTCGAGGAGAGGTTGTCATGTTAACCGCACCTATCAAAATGATCAGGTGTTGTTTCTTACTCATATATATATATATATATATATATATATATATATGGATTTAATGTAGAAAAGGTGGCACCTGATCCAATGGATCAGGTGCTAAGACACAAAAAAAGTGGAAAGTACAAGCCCCCACATGGGCTTGTACTCGTTGGGGTCCACCTTTTTGTGTCTTGCACCTGATCCATTGGATCAGGTGCCACATGATCTACATTAATCCATATATATATATATATATATATATATGAGAATAATGGCTATCATACGTCAAATGAGAGCCTCTCTCATACGACCTCTCACATAAAGCACCCAAGTACAAGCCCGTATGGACTTGTACTTGGTTGTACCTGGGTGCTTTATGTGAGAGGGCATATGAGAGAGGCTTATACACACACACATATAGAATAATGGCTATCATACACCATATGAGATATGCTCTCATACGTCCTCTCACATAAAGCAACCAAGTACAAGCCCATGTGCTTCTACTTGGTTGCTTTATGTGAGAGGGCATTTGAGAGCCTATCTCATATGACGTATGATAGCCATTATTCTCATATATATAGAGGAAAATATATGACATGTGGCTAAGCCACATGTGTCTCAAAAAGTCAATCCTCTTATTTTTCGGACGATCAAAACCGTTCATTTTGATCTTCATATTCTAAAATCTCAAAATACCAAATATCGGGTGAACCCGGTGTGTTTTGCTCTTTCATCCGACTGTCACAAAATTAAAGGTTTTGCATGAATAGAACTTTTTGTGATGGGTGGATGAATGTACAAAACTCCTTGGATTCATTTGATATTTGGTGTTTTGGGTTTTTAGAATATGAAGAACAAAATGTTTCGATCGTTTGAAAAAAATAGAGAAAGACAGAATTTTAGTGGGCTACATATGTGGCTTAGCCACATGTCATATGTTTCACATTATTCTCATATATGAGTGTGTGCATGCGTGCCCTAATGGTATATGAGGGATCTCTCTCATATATAATGACCAAATATATTTTTCACATAGTATAAAGGGTCACATGTGGTATGCTTTTTTTGCCCCCCATGCTCCTTGTGGAGAGAGTATCACGTCATCGTATATGAACGAGATCGCCCGCATGTCGTGTAAGTCTCATTAATCTCATATATGTATGAATTAAAAGATATATGAGAAATTTACTACACCGGTCCATAAGAACTTCACTTTTCAACAAGTTTTTCGATGATTGGCTCCATTCTTGTTGATATTCATATACTAGAACCTAAATGTATCACAAATCAAGTGAACCTAAGTTTTTTATTATTGATTTAGGGGCGGGAAAAAGTTCTGTTATCATAAAGCCATTTAATTTCTAATGAACTGGTTCGTGTGCAAATAATTTTGAAACCGCAACATTATTGGGATATTTATGTTTTTTGATATGATGATCAACCTGAATGGCATCATTAAAAAAGAAAATGGAAGGTGGAGTTTTTGCGAGCAGATGTCGGAAATTTCCTACACGTTGCTCATATGCTTTTTTTCCTCATGTGTGCACGCGCGCGCGTGCGTGCATTAATTTTGCATGTTAAAAAATTGTTTTGATGAATGCGATTATGAGCTATTGCAAGACTTATTTGGGTACAAGTTGGAATGCGCTTAAAAAGTTGAATGAAATTTTTAGGCCTGCGAATGGGAGTTGTGCTGTTTCATGTATATAAAAATGGGTGTGTGCGCACGCTTACGTGCACACGTGTTACTGTAAAATTTTACCAGATTATGCCTATCTTGTTTAAAAAAACTCTTCCATTTTCAACTTTTCTCTTTCCAAGAAAACTATAATTTTAACCTATATTCAAAATGTCTTGCTCTTTGGCTCTTTCTTTTAAGGCACATAAACATCTGACATCTTCGTATGGCTATTGTGAACATATTAAAAACATTTGCAACCATTGAGCATGATTGCATCCAGATTAAACATCAAGTTTAAATTAGCTTCAATTTGTTGTCAAAGCATTACTTGTCATTTATCCTTGACTAGATCCTTTGCTTTTGGCACCAAACTGCAGCCTTATGTTACTGTTAAAGAAGAAAAACATAAAAAAAATGAAAATGGTTATATCTGATTATGTTTCGTCTAAATGGCACTAACGGAAGTGGAAATGTTGCATCAAACGTTCTTGTTGGACTAAATATAGTCTCAGTTTTCAACTGTAAGGTGTATTGGCAATCCAGGTGAATGGAGGACATGAGCAATTTTGAGATTTGTTGATCATCGTCAGGAATTTGGAAGTGTAGCTTCAGCAATATCACCATCACATTTGAACTGATTATATTCTGATTATTCTCACATTTAAGATGCCCAACAATTGGGACAGAGAGCGAGAGGGACTCGACCATTTCCACTCAAAGAGAAACCTGACATTAGACTTGACAGTTTGCACTCAAAGAGGAACAACTGCATTCTTTTTTCTTTTTTTTTCTTTTTCTTTCTTTTTTTTGGGGGGGGGGGGGGGGGGGGGGGTGTGTGTGTGTGTGTGTGTGTGTGTGTGTGTGTGTGTGCCTGGCTCTATACAAGTTTAAATACAAGAACATCAAAAGTCTGAATTTTTAAAGCTTAGTGCAAATTTACAACGTAGAACTTAATGAGCACTAGAAGTTTTATAAAAAGTTAGCAATGGTTCCATGACACCAAACAAAACATGACTACACAGAAAAACCTGGATCGGTTGTAACTAGTCCAAAAATAAAATCTTAATGACCCTTAACCAACAAGTTTATGTACAAGAACATCAAAGTCTTAATTGTTTGAAGTACAAATTTAAAATACAAAACTTAGTACTAAAAGTTTTATATAAAAAAACAATGGTTCTACATCACCAAGGAAACACAACTACGCAATAGATTAAAACCCAATATTAAAAGAAGAAAGGGAAAGATTAAGACATATTAAACGAAGAGTTGGGTGTTTCTTATTAATGAAAAACGAGGGGAAGATTAAGAGTGGGCGCCTAGGGGCAATACATGTATTTTTTTTCCTATAAAAAGATTATAAATTTAACAGAAATTAATGGGAGGGGTAATTCTTAACTTAATATGATTTGGATGGTAAATACTAAATACTAGTATCTTGAGATTAAATTTCTAAACACCGAAGATTTAGAGGGTAAACATCTAAAACCCATTTTGTTTTTTTAGTCCCCCCCCCAAAAAAAAAAAAAAAAAAAAAAAAAAAAAAAAAAAAAAAAAACACTAGATGTAATAACCTCTGCTGTTCCCAGATGTGGCTCGCTCCCAGCTTAAAAGTTAAATGTTCTTTCTTCCAAGATTTGTGAAGCCATATTATCCATGTCCGAAAACGCTAATTATCTGCAAACAGGTTGCGGACACATGGGAGTCCCTGGATGGATGGTTGGATGCGATCCGCCTTGTTTACACAATATTTGCAAGAGGAAGGAGTGATGTCCTTGCAGGCATACTAACTGGTTGATTCATTCAATCACATCAATCCCATTGCTAGGATAAATCTCGCGGCATGTATCTATATCTCAGCTTACATATGATGACAGGCGTAAATGTATTTTTTCCAGTTACGATGAGTTGAGAAGTTTTCCCAGCTGGTAAAGGCATTGAGATTCACCTTCGCCTTGTGTTGTATGACATACAGATTGTACATTTCACTTTGTATCATAGTTTGCATAGCAAGGGACTTCAGAAGATGGTATTATAATTTATGTACAACCTTGATTCTTACTTAACCTCTAGTTTTTGGATCTCTATGCGGTTATTTAAATCTCGATTTTGTGGTTTTAAATTTCAATTTGCATCCTAATTTCAATTTGCATCCTATGTTCATATTGACACATGGAATATTTTGTTCTATTTAATATTTTTCAGTTCTATTGCGATCTGATCGTTGCTATAATGTCTCTGTTGGGTGTGCAACATTCATTGTCTTGGCATTCGTCCGTTTTATTAAGCTCATGCCCTGCCGAACGTTTTTGTGTGTGGGGTTATTCTAAGAATTAGGCAAGTGATCACGTCGTGATCCTAAAATTATGTGCAAGCTGGGTTGTTCCAATTATCAGGAGGTGTTCCTTGCATCTGATTGGTTGCAGTTTTTAAAAAAATTTCCCCCCATGGAAAAGAACCCCTAATATTGTCTTTACTTTGAAGCAGGTGAGCCAATTCTCCTATTTTTCTTCTTACAATCTGAGCGAATATTGTATCTATATAAAATCTATATAATTTTCTTGATTAATTTAACTTGTATGCCACTGTTGTCATCCTGTTTAGGTTGATATTTAGATTGATCCTTTTCATTTCTTAATCCTCGCTAACTTTTAGTGATGCAATGCAGTTTGGGTTACTGTCAAGTAATAACAAATCAAATAATCTTGCAATAGTTGGTTGTTAAATTTTCAGTATAAAATTTTGAAAATATTCCGAAATATGTTCTCTCAATCTATGTGTTTAGCCAATTGGTGCCAACATAAAAGCTTGTATTCAGATATGTATTATAATATATGATTTTATTTAATTTACAATTTACTCAATTTTAGAGAATGATGTCTGAGAATGAAAATGTGGCCTTTTTTATTTTATAACGAATATGGAGGGAAAAGGAGGATTGAGTTAGTGTTCGAAAAGCTTTGGAACCGCAATTAGTCCCCTCCCCTTGACTCTCTTGATCAACACATAATTAATTCACCCAAGTTTGGCGCCACAAAGGCGGGCTTGGGGCTCACAAGAGGAGAGAAATTAATAATTTGCATGGGGATTAAGGAAAAATTAATAATTAGTCAAATGTAATTGAATTCAATTAGACATTGAAGATTCCAACGTAATTACCGTTGGATCCCAAAACACATGGTGCACTGTCATGTTATTATTGATTATTGTTTGATTGTTTGTTCCAAATTTATCCAAGCAATGAAATTCATTCTTCCTGCTTTGAAAAAATTTCGTCTCTCTGCATGAGTCATGACCAAGCCTATGAATTTTTCTATTTACAATTTTTGAAAAATGGCAAAAAATAATAATAAAACAACGAGCAAGGGTGATGTTGTAATTTTACAGGGGAGACGGTTAGCTGTATAACACAAGACCCGGCGCGGGGACCGCGGATCCAACCATGGCGGGGGTTGCCGGGGCCGGTGCGGTTCGCACGGGAGATAAGGGCCGGCCGCAACGGGTCCGGCTTCGGGCTCGTCACGTGCGCCGATCCCCCGCTTGTCACGTGGGATTGAAATTAAATTAAAAAAAAAAAGAGGATAATTGGAGCAAAAAACTATCGATTGGGCCCAGATCTTTTCCTCCTCCAAACAAAACAAAACAAAACAAAAATAAAATGGACAAAACAATCCCCACGCACGCGTGGCTACCACACGCCCGCACGCGGACACGCGGCAGACGTTGAACCGCGACAAGAAGCCCCCGTGGTGAGGTGTACGGTTGATGTGGCACAGGGTCGGCTCCTTGCTGTCACCGCGGGAAAAAGACATGAGCAGCCTATGATTGATACATCAGTTTGCAGTTTATCGCCGGCGCACGTTAGCCGAACCGGGGGAGTAACGGCCCGTACGATCGGAGCCCGAGTGGATGTGGGGGTCTCCGCATGGGCGGGGGTTACGACATCACTCTCTCTTTATATTTACTTTTTTACTTTCATGTCACTCTCTCTTTCAATTAATCGATCTTTTCTTATTATAAATGCTACTTGGCAAGCAACTAATCAAAACAAAGCATGTGTCGATTTGATTTTTGGCGACTGATTTGTGTCGATTTATATAAACATAATTAATTTGCATCATTCGTTAATGTCGTCAAAGGATGGGTTGCGGCAACAGAACATGGGGTTTAAGACTGCATTTAAATTTACTGTTCCTTGCTCGTGCTTTTAAATCTCCTTCTCCTCCTCATGACATAGACATACCTCTCTTTCTTAACCCCTAACCTATATAATCTATAATTATGCATGGACAAAACATGTAATCAAAAATTATTAATTATGAGTAGACGACGCTGAGAAAATTTAGCAATTTAACAAAATGAGACCAAATTGCCAAAACATTAGGTAGGAAGGGTGGATTATGCTAAGTGGCCCTAAGAAACATGACGTTGCGTGTGTCAGCAGCAACAGCCGTTGTAACTTCCAGAAACACACTACCTCTATTGGGCAGGGAGCGGCGAGAGAAGGGATTAACAGGTAGTATTTTATTTAAAAAGCCAATTTAATCTAATCCCCTTTTTCTTTCTTTCTTTAAAAAAAAAAATTTGCACTCAGCCAAAAAAGAGAGACAGGTAGGGAGAGAAAGAGAGCCGCTATAAAGATCTGGATATTGTAGACTGGAAAAAGGATACATTTTTTAACTTCGAGAGAATCTTCTCCCTCTTCCTCATCTTTGAGACTCTTCTTAATTTGATCCCTCTGCTTATTTATTTCCACACAAAAAAGGAGCGAACTTCACTGCAGTCTTCACGTGGATGTGTGTTCCATTTAGCTCTGAAGCCAAAGACCTTTTTGGGGAAAGAAGCGATTGTTGTGTGCTTTCATGCTTTCAATTGTAGTTGAACGTGCTATTTTGGTTTCTGCTGAGCAAATTGGAGCTTGAAAATCCATGTGATGTGGGTCTTCTTAATTTTCTCTGAATCAATGGGCAGGTTTCAGGTTTTCCTGCTGCGGTAGAAAAAGGTATGGGTATGGCCTTTTCTTAATTTCTTCCCCTTCTCAGGCAAAAGGTCTCCATTTGCTTCCCAGTTGATGTACAGAATCTCTCTTTTCGTGGCACTAAATTTACGACACTTGACCATCTAAAACAGAGTTCACTGGTTTTTCCAAAAGAAGGGAGTTTTGGACCCTCGGGAGCAAACGATGAATCTGCTTGCATCAGGGAGGTGAGAATTTTTTTTTATTTCTAATTAAATTTGATAATTAGATCAAGTGCCCCAATCAATGGCGATGCTTGGAAGATCGTCTGCAAAAGATCTATTAACGACAACCGGAACAGCTATGGAGGACACCGAGAAATGCTTGGACTCTCAGCTGTGGCACGCGTGTGCCGGGGGGATGGTTCAGATGCCATCAGTGAACTCAAAAGTCTACTACTTCCCCCAGGGCCATGCTGAGCATGCCCAATGCCCCGCAGACTTTGGCAATTCGCCAACAGTCCCGGCATTCGTCCTCTCCCGGGTCACCGCGGTCAGATTCATGGCTGATCCGGAGACCGACGAGGTCTATGCCAAGATCCGCCTCGTCCCAGTCCAGCAGGAGGAGCATGACTGCAGCATGGACGAAGCAATCGGCGTCGGCTGCAATGGGCCGGCGTCTGATCATGAACTGCAGGAGAAACCGGCCTCCTTTGCCAAGACTTTAACGCAGTCCGACGCAAACAACGGCGGGGGATTCTCCGTGCCGCGGTACTGCGCCGAGACCATCTTCCCTAGACTGGACTACTCGGCGGCCCCTCCGGTCCAACACGTGCTTGCAAAGGACGTCCATGGGGGGATTTGGAGGTTCAGGCATATTTACAGGGGCACCCCTCGCAGGCACTTGCTGACCACCGGGTGGAGCGCTTTCGTCAACCAGAAGGGGCTCGTGGCCGGGGATTCGATCGTGTTCTTGAGGACGGGGGACGGGGATCTGTGCGTGGGGATCCGACGGGCGAAGAGAGGGATCGGTGGGTGGAGCCTGCCGATGTCGGCATCCTATGGGGGGTTCTCGGTCTTTCCGAGGGAGGAAGAGAGTAGACCGATCATGAGGGGTGAGGGTAGGGTGAGGGCTGAAGCGGTGATTGGGGCAGCTAGACGCGCAGCCAGAGGGGAGGCGTTTGAGGTGGTGTACTACCCGAGGGCCAGCACCCCGGAGTTTTGTGTGAAGGAAGCGGCGGTGAGAGCCGCGATGGGGGTCAAATGGTGTGCGGGGACGAGGTTCAAGGTGCCGTTTGAAACGGAGGACTCGTCGAGGATCAGTTGGTTCATGGGGACCATCTCTTCTGTTCAGGCTGCTGATCCGATTTGGTGGCCTGCTTCCCCTTGGAGGCTTCTTCAGGTATCGTATCTGTTTTTAGATATAATAAACCCGTTATGCTCGATATTTTGTGTGGTCGTAAGTTTCATTTCTAGAGTGTCTCATCAGTTTGTTGTCTCTTAAAATGCTTAATTTGGCGCAGGTGACATGGGACGAGCCTGACCTGCTCCAGAATGTGAAGAGGGTGAGCCCATGGCTAGTAGAGACATTAATCTCAAACATGCCCCCCATCCATTTACCGGCCCCCTTCTCCCCTCCTCGAAAAAGATTGTGCATTCCTCCCCACACCGACTTCCGGCCGCCACTTCCCTTCCCCTCAACCCTCCATGGGCCCATGGGCAGCCCCTTGTGCTGCCCGTCTCCTGCAGGCATACAGGGAGCCAGGCATGCTCAACACGTCATCTCTCTTTCAGATCCCCACCTCTGCAAACTCCAGTCGCGGCTGTTCCATGCGGGGCTCCTTCAGGCCTCCTCCTATTCGCCAGCAAAGGTCGACACCACCTGCCTCCTCGTCGTCGAGAATCCTGTGGCTGACGAGGACACCTGCTGGCTGACCATTGGAAGTCCTCCTTCCACAGACAAACCATGCAGTGGCAAGAGGCCTTCTTCTCAGCTGGTGCTCTTTGGTCAGCCCATACTCACCGAGCAGCAGATTAATTCCCTTGCTAGTTCAGCTGGGAGTTCCGGGAACAGTTCATCGGATATGTCGGCCTCCTCCGGGAGTCATCATCAGAAGGGAGGAGAGAAGTCACCCAGCTGGTTTACGAGTCAGCAAGGGATTGAGATGGGGTTGGAGACCGGACACTGTAAGGTGTTCATGGATTCGGAGGATGTCGGCCGCAGCCTGGACCTGTCGGTCTTTGGGTCGTACGGTGAGTTATACGGGAAGCTTGCAGACATGTTTGGGATCGACAGATCAGAGAGGAATATGGGCCACGTTATTTACATGGATGCAGCCGGTGCTGTTAAACACGCTGGAGATGCACCCTTCACGTGAGTAATATACATTCAATATCGTTATTGTTACTTCACTTGTTTGGTGGATTTTGATGGTAGCCTAGGCATTTTTATTTGAACTATGACATTAATTATTCATAGGTTTCTTGTATCATTTGCATCACAGCAGCAGAATCCATGCTGCATATTTTTCTTGCTTTCAGTAGTTCATCTGTTCCAAATTAACTGAAGTTCGTTCAGGTGGTGTTGGTTGAGAGTGTATGTGTTGGCTGATGGATCTTATTTTTGATGTGGTTGCAGTGAATTTATGAGAACGGCGAGGAGGCTGACGATAGTAATGGATTCAGGCAGCGACACCATAGGAAGTTGTACATCAAAATGTACAGCCGAACGCCCAAATTAGTTTTACTATCGTTGCCAATTTCATCATGTTATTGTTGGAAGGGAGAACCCCCTTTTGTTTTTGTTTTGATTTAATTTCTGAATGTAGGTCTTTTTTAGAGGCAGATGTCACATTCCTTTAAAAAGGACTGGATTTATAGGCATATTGGTTACCAAGTTATTTTCCATCAAAACAAGGCAGTGTGTTCGAGATCTTGGCGTATGTTTGGTGTGCATGTGCAAGTTGCAACATGAATGAAGTGATGTGACGGTGTATGCTTTGAAATTTAAAACAATGCCCAAGATAACATCGACTTTTATCTTGAAAATGATTGTTTAGACAAAGTTTTGTTAGTGAATAGACAGTGTTCATTCTCTGTTTATATATAATCAAAACCACATGCCTCTCTATTCCGATGTATCAAAAAAAAAAAATAGAGCCATTGCTAAATGCACCTCAAAACATGAGGTGTATATAAGCTTCCGTGCAAAATTTAGCTAATTTTGGAAAAGTGGGGGGAAGATTTGACATTCCAAAGTGATATACTCACTATTTTTGGAAAAAAAAAAGTATCATGCACCTCATTCCTGAGGTGCATGGAGTATTAACCAAAAAAAAAACCACATGCCTGACAGTGGCTCTTTCACAGCCTCCTATACATAGAATTGACAGAGTGGTCTCTCTCGTGTTAATCATACAACTCTAATTGTAAGGGTGCGTCGTACCATCTTGGATTTGTTGTTTGGTCAAAAGAAATTGAGAATTGCTATATACACCTTGCATTTGGTGTATGGATGTGATTAAATTCCAAAAATAGTAAAAAAAAAAGGTTAACTCATCGTCAATATCTCTTCTCTCTCTCACGTTTTCCTTCCACTTTTGCAAACGTGTCAAATCCTTGCACCGAACGTTCGGTGCATAGAGTCATTCACAAGAAATTTTGTTCAAGGCATGACTAGAATTAAATTAAGTATGCAAGGATCATGCATGCATGCAAGCAAGGATCATGTATTGTTGTGCGCCGAGCGGAAGCAGTCGGATCGCCGAAGTATCTAGCACGACCAAGGGAACACTTCTCTTAATTTCAAATAAAACACTCAACCACTGCAAAGAAATCATCACAAATGGCTCACTCAAAGATCGCTCACAATGATCCTATGGAACTTCCAATAGGATCTCATACAAACTCTCAGAATGCTTCGATAGAAGCTCATTGATTCCCAATTTGCGATGCTAAACAACCAAAACATGCCATCTTTTTTATAGGAATGGATGGGGAGGGGGGGTTGGTGCACCAACCCCCCTTGGGTTGGGCAGCCCACATGGGCTAATTTGAGCCAACAACCACATGTATAGTATTTGTTAACCACTGATTTTACATTAGGATTTCCACCTTCCCTTCATTCTTCTTCTTTTTTCTACTGACATGATACAATGAGAAACAAGTAGCAACATAATTGCTAGTTCAATTCATTATTTTGCTCTACAAAGAATTGCATCTTCTTTGTCGCAAGAGGAATATCGTGTAGTCGGATGGTTGGAAGAGTTTTTGTCCCTTATATCGCTTTTCTCCCAACACCTTGACATACAGAACAGGGGTGTTGAGATGGGTTTGTTGGCCCTTAACCTTAATTACAACAAAAGTGCTAAATTCAAGAAAAAGGTGGTCCCTTCTTGATACAAATCGCTCTTAACGATTGATCATGCCTACAAGATTGCCGTGAAATAGTACGTATTAGAATTACAAGGACCGATTTGGCATTACTTCAGGAATCCACGAGACTAATATCAAAATATGAAAAAGTGATGTGCGCCAAAACCCCATTGCTCCCTTGGTTCTCAATTTGGAAGCCCATGGGCTAAGTCTGCAAGTTGCGACCCCACCTGGCCCAAAATGCCTATCTCAATCTTAGGCTCTTAGCCAGCGCGGTATATAGCCCTCCCTGATCCGCGTCCACATGTTTTCAGCTGCTTCAAAACCCTAACAGCTGGTTTCCGCAGCCGCCGCCACTGCCCAAGAGAACAAACTCGCACAATGCCTCCCAAGTTCGATCCATCCCAGGTCGTCGACGTGTACGTCCGCGTCACCGGTGGTGAGGTCGGAGCGGCCAGTTCCCT
The DNA here is from genome assembly GCA_030789695.1 of Scilla litardierei. Lineage (NCBI taxonomy): Eukaryota > Viridiplantae > Streptophyta > Magnoliopsida > Asparagales > Asparagaceae > Scilla > Scilla litardierei. Next base: position 1,354,588 of record CM061135.1, on the reverse strand, counting down.
CGCCCCCAAGATCGGTCCCCTCGGTCTCTCCCCCAAAAAGATCGGTGAGGATATCGCCAAGGAGACCGCCAAGGACTGGAAGGGTCTCCGAGTGACCGTCAAGCTCACCGTTCAGAACCGTCAGGCTAAGGTCTCGGTCGTCCCCTCCGCCGCCGCCCTTGTCATCAAGGCCCTCAAGGAGCCCGAGCGAGACCGCAAGAAGGTGAAGAACATCAAGCACTCTGGCAACATCTCCCTCGATGACGTCATCGAGATAGCCAGGGTCATGAGTCCGAGATCCATGGCCAAGGATCTCAGCGGGACCATCAAGGAGATCCTCGGCACGTGCGTCTCCGTCGGATGCACTGTCGACGGGAAGGACCCCAAGGACTTGCAGCAGGAGATCAACGAGGGGGATGTCGAGGTCCCGCTCGCGTGAAGTAGCTTGCTACTTTGGGTTTGATTCGAATCCTTTCTGTCTCCTTTATGCTGTTTATGATGCGAAAGTTCCTTTTCTTTAATGAATCGACGTTTTGGAAGCATTTTGGTACTTGTTTGGAGTAATGCTGAGTGTTGAAAACCAATGGATATTTAAATGTATTAAATATGTTGCGCTCCGCAGTTTGGTTGAATAATCGACACATTTAGCTAGTATCAGTGGAAGGAATATATTAGTTTGTGCTTTTAGAGATTGATCTTTGATTTACAAGGCGTTTAATTCACTTTTGGTGTTACTTAATCCTATTATACGATTGCCCTATTAGATTGATATAATTGTATTTTTTGAGTCATGGTTTAGTAGTAGAATCTTATTGAACGAAACTATATTATCTGTTCTTTCTGATTTTTATCAGATTATAACTACTTATTTCTTGTAAACCAAAGATGTGTGGATATTTTCTGACTAATATGCCAGACTGCAACATCCCTGAATTTTTATAGTCTTAAACTTTGATTGTTTATTTACATTATGTTCGGCAACATGTTCAATCTACATTATGTTCGGCGACAACCGTATGTATATGTTGATGTGGTTGACATGTGTTCAATTTTTTAAAAACTCTTGTTGTTCGACGTATTGAACTGCAGTTTATTGTTGCTGTGGTTTACATTGAGAATTGAAGGTTGTGTTCAAATCCGGACCAGTGTTGATTGAATATTAGATTTCGGTCGTTTGAAGTCTGTAGGTTTATTAGTAGTCTGTTCCTGGTCATTTGGATTGTCAAGTTTTGATGTCATTAGAAATTATTTTAGTTTGGCACAAATAGTGTTACTAGTGTTACTGCCTGGTTTTGCATGACTTCATGGTTCACATTACATTTGTCAAACTGTGTGATTTTCTATCCATTTTTTTCAACTGAAACATTACAAGATTGCCTTTTGTCTTGCATTTTAAAGGGGAATATATTGACGTTCATCTTTCTTTTCAATGTCAATTTTGTGCTATTTTTTCCCTCAAACATGATAAACGATCAATAATAGTGTGTTGTAGGTTAATCCATTAGATATCACTACGTAAGCTTCCAAACAGTGGCATCTCCTGCATCTATTTGCCAAATTGTCTTGTGAAATTCATAAAACATTATGTGTGAACTTTGAAAGAGTCCTTTTTTCTATTTTTTGTTGGATTGTCAACTAAAATATTATGTGCAAGAATTTGCTTGCAATTCTGAACATTTTTGTAGCCTTTTCAAGCAAAGTGATGAAAATCAGGCTAGTTGTTTTTAGAGGCGAATCGTTATGTCTGTATCATGCTCTCTCTGCCATCTTGTCTTCTTAATTTTATATACATATGCCGAAATGATTGGTTTTGCTTTTGATTCTCTTAGTGTGGATCCTATTTTAAAGCAATACTTCCTAATCTCAATGGTATTAAGCCTAGAATCTGTCCCTCTAATTCTTGTCCCACAGAAAGCCTTTATTTTTATTTTTATTTTCCTTTCATTATCAGTTAGCTGCCGTTCCTTATATTTGCTAGATCTTAGTTTTGCTCTTTGGTCTTTGATTAATTAGTGGCCGAAAACTAAGTTGTCCGAGACATGCTATAGAGGGCTTGTTTAAATACTTATGACGAAAATCTTATGGATTACATCTTTGTTGATAATCCATTGTATTACACCCGTGTTTCAAATTGCTAAATTCTTTTTTTTGGAAGGCAGACAACTTTATTCTTTAACTCAACAAAGTACAATTTTGGTCTACAGATAGAACCAAACATAAAACTCAAGAGAACCAAATCATAAGTAATCCTTCAACTCTACAAGGGCGAGGAATCCTAACGATATTTTGGGTTCCGAGTATTCCTTCAGCTTTTCCGTCGAGTTGGATCCAAATGTCTTTTTAAGTGTCTTTAAGTTAGGAGCTAAGCGGCACATTTAATCCTTCTACACTTGGTTTGCCATTGTAGCATCTTCGTCAAATTCTTCCATCCATTCGTTCTCATATTCATCTTCATCAGCATTTTCATCACCAACATTGTCAGGGTCATCAACACGATCATTACTAGAAGGGTCACTAGTTTCCGTAGAAATTGGGATCACATGTACAAATTGGGATCACATGTACATCCGCCGCCTCACCATTAGTGAAGTTATCATATTTATGTTTGTATGTTGTAACAAGAATATAGTATATCTTAGTTTGGATGTCATAATTATGTTATCATATTCTATTAATTTTTTTGACAAAATTTAGCTTTGTAAGTTGTAACAAGAAGATAACCTTTGGATTGCATTCTATTTTAATACAAGGGAATCATCTACTTTTGGGGTTTGAATCTTTGTGATTTTTTGTCAAAACATGGTATTCAAACAAGCATATCCTTTGCATTATTGCCTTGTAGATAGGAAAAAAATGAAATATATGATTAGAATACTTTGGATTTAGGCTATTACATGCCCGAAGATATATTTTTGTTCTAAATGCGGTCATTACACGCCCTAAGATTTGAGAAGCTAAATATATTGTTTCTCTGCGGTTTTGATTTTTCTTGCTTGCTTAGTTGTGTGTTGTGATATTTTCTTTGTTGATGTTTGGTGTCAATGTTCTACAAACAGTACAAAACTGTTGCATTTGCCTTTCTCCCTTCGTAGTATGCATTGTCTATTTCTAGAAGTGGTGCGGATATTTTTTTCTTGTTCCTGGATAATCGGAGTTTGACTTATGCGGCAATGGTTCATATTTATGTTTCATTTTCTCAAGGGACATATTAGACCAATTTTTGTTGCTGGTTAGAACATAGATTGTAAGTTCATCAGTTTGATTGTCTAGTAGGATTGTGGGAAATATGATTGGTTTGGGCTTTAAGTTGGCTTCAACCGCTTGGACTTGCGGCAGCTTCATTTGGTAAATGAAATTTGATTGGGAATGGGCATTGTTGACGGTAGGTTTCCTGTCAACAATGAGGTGGGCTTACTTAGACACTGCAAGTCAATGTGGGCTTTCGTCAGCGAGAGTGATCAGGCTCCTCGGCTTCTCAGCTGAGTAGCTTGGGTATGAAAAGTGGTGGTTGAGCTACTGTGTAGACGTCCGATCTGACTCTGAGGAATTTCGAGCGAGTAGAAGTGTGCCCACCAAGTTACTTGCAACACAAGAAGACGTAAGGGGTGTCGGATTTGGGTTTCGAACCAAATCACATCCGATGTCTAAGTTAGTGACAGAACTTAAGATTGACTTGGGATAGCGAGTCTGATCTTAGGGAGATTGATAGTGGGGCTTGCCGACCGAGTTAGGGAGGAAGAAATATGTAGTTTAAAGCAAAAGATAAGTAGTATCAGAGTAGAGTAGTGCAGCATTGATGCTTTCGAGGTTTGGTCCTTTTATAGGGGCTGTATCTCTTTGGTTTTGTCGTGGGGTGGGGTAACTGCCTTGTTCGATCGTGGCACATGGGGGGCCAATTTAATGTGCGTAGTGAACGAGTGACTATTACACCTTTTTCAATCCCATTTTCTCTACTTTCCATTAGAAACATGGGGAGATTTATGGGCATGGGCCGAACCACCTCTGGCCTAGTAAACAGCCCGGCCTCCGGCGAATATGACAAGTCCTTCGGACCGTTCAGCCTTCTTCGGTGGGCTTTAGCCTGATAGACTTAAAAACCATTATATATATGTTAGCTTTAGCCCAGTAATATTGAATTGGGCCAGCCCAGGCTCGTAATAAGAAACGGCCGAATGACGTAACAGGAATATATGTAAAGTGTTGTATCATTCGTTGGTATGTTTCCCCCAACTTTTGAACAGTTTATTTACATTTTATGTGGATGTAAACATTGCCAAGGCTTCGGTGCTAAAATGTGATGTAGGGGATGTGAGTCGACAGCGTCTGTAGTGTTGGATGAGAATTACTCGACTGTCCGAACTTTAACTTGCAACACAAGTATAACCCACTTTTTAGAGCAATAACATGTTATCAGGAATATTTGCCAGTAAAACAACAAATCTACCGTTTCTTTCGAAGTTGAACTGAATTTCTTACAGACGCATTTGCATGTTAAAAAAATGCACGGCATGGTGTATCATTAACAGTATTAACCTCAAAAATCAGGAGTAATGTTAGGAAAATTTGCCGCTTGTCGCCCCTAACCTTGACGTGGTCTCCATTTCCTGACAAACCCCGCGGACTGCTCACACTGCCAGATCCTTTTACCCCAGAATTTATGAGTTGGCTCTCGGCAATCATCTGCTAGGTCATTTTCTGCCTGCCCCCGCTTCAACGAAAGCAAACGTTGTGTTTCTTTTTTTTTTTTTTTGGTAAGTTGTGTTTCTTGATGAAAGCCAAATAGAGGATATCAAACCCCTCGGAGATGGATACGAATTTTAAACCCCTAAATGCTTTAAAATTATGGGAATATTCTCTTGTTGATCCTAAACGCTTAAACAAGGTCGATTACACCCAGTAATGATGGACGATCAAATGGTCAAATAAAAATGTCACATCCAGCATCCTTCAAAATCATTGGCATGGAGACTGGACTCTGTATTATATCGGGGTAGGATACAGACCGTTGCAGGTGTGTTTTTGGCGGAGTTAGGATCTTGGACCATCGTATCCGGTCACCATTCTGGTGGAGATCCGGCCCACGCCAAGAGGCCGTGCTTTCTTTACATATTCTGGCCATCTGGTTCTCATCCCGCAGATGACACTTGGTTCTTTTAATAAAAACCTTGCATCTCAATGAAAATCAAAGACTTTTCACCATGAGAATAATGATGATGATGATGATGAATGCTAATACTAAAAAACAACAATTAATGGGCTAATCGTGGATCTGGTTGTATGAGTTTTGAGTAACTTTCCAACTTCCAGCAATGTGAAGGATACGTGTATTATGTATTACTTTAAGCGGTGTCCATTAACTACACTAACCGTATGCTGAAGCAGAATTCAAACGAAACCAAACTAGTTTTTTACATCATTTACTTTAAGAGATTTTCCACCATAATAATCTATTATACAAGATGTCTTAAGTGGAGGCTAAAGTGTGACTAGGGCAAATGTCGGCCCCTCCACCTCACCCTCATCAACCTCATCCAAAAACTCACCACACAAGCCACTTATTTACATGTTTACCATTCACCCAAAAAAAAACCTCACTTATTTCCAGGTTTGCCACCCAAGGTTTTTTGCATTTTAACCCCCGGAATATGCATTTTTGCCCCCCCCCCAAACGATACCGGCACACACCCACATTTCTTACTCCTTTTCAGTTTCATGCGTGACCACCTTCTCTTCATTGCGTTGTTTTGCTTTGTGCACGTGCACGTGTTATTTATATGTATATTATATCATGTGTGTGGGTGGGGTCCGTGGGGATGGGGGGTGTGTGTGCGAATTGAAATGGCAAGTGAGGTGCATGCTATTTCACAGGCATGGCGTTTTATGTGTGTTTGTATTCCCTCAGCATCTCTCTCTCTCTCAAACACTAACATAAACACCAACATGGTATAGGTGGATTGATGGAGAGGTCGACCGCCAAATCGCTCACGGCCACACACGGCCCTCCGACCTTTCATGTTTTATTATTACTGTTATCTCGCCCCAAAGAAATAGCATTCGCGTCTCCATTAATTATTTGAGTCCACTTCAGATGGGGGTTGGTTGTGAAAATACTGCACAGTAGCTTATGGTGTATGAAGCTTGTATTTGTTTATATTCAAAATCCACCGACTCGTTCTGGATTTCTAAACTAGTCCTAGTTATGATATATATATGATGCTAGGTACGTATCAGCATTCAAAATAGTAGTCCTAGTTGTCACCCCTAACCTTCCAGATGGAGAACATTGTGGGGTCCACAAATAATGTTGTTCATTTTTTAAGAGCCTTTAAGGTCGGGGATGGGATAACAACAATTTTAAATTTAAAAAAAAAACGTTATCTCTTTCCAACCATACGAAACCTTTATCATCACCACCATTCAGTTCACCACCCCTAGAAGAATACTCATATCATATGCGCGCCAATGACACCGCCTGGGCTCCCTCACTGATCCAATTCATCCATTAGCTAACCCTCTTGTCCTTTTATTATGACTAAACATAGTATGGTCGTGGGCCTGAACACGTGTCGCACTTCTATTGGCCGGGGATCGAACAAAATTCCCGTAGCAAAGAGACAAGGAAAAGTACAACAGCCTGAGTTGGGTCCGGGACCCACCAACACAAATGATGAGATGGGGATTAGTGGTTAGGATTAGGGGTCGGTTTGGGGCGGCAATAATAAAAAAGTAAAACTCCAACCCTCCCCATTTGGACCACTGTCTTCTTCTGGTCACCGGCGCACAGCCGCTGGGCATAAATAGCACCATGGGTCTCTGCTCAGGCTAAAAGCGAAACGACCGAGTTAGCAGTTGATTCCGTTTTCATTCCCTCGATCTCCCACGTCCAGTTCACAATTCAAGTAAGAATGGGCAAAGATGTGGAGGCAGGGGAGCAGGGCGGGGAGTTCACCGCAAAGGACTACACCGACCCGCCACCGGCACCGCTGATCGATCTGGAGGAGCTGACCAAGTGGTCCCTGTACCGAGCGGTGATCGCAGAGTTCGTGGCGACGCTGTTGTTTCTGTACATCACGGTCGCGACCGTGATCGGATACAAGCACCAGAGCGATGCCACGCTCGGCAATGCCGATGCCGCATGCAGCGGCGTGGGGGTCTTGGGCATCGCCTGGGCTTTCGGCGGCATGATCTTCGTCCTCGTCTACTGCACCGCCGGCATCTCCGGTGAGCTCATTTTAGTTCTATATTAAATGGTCACGTAGGTACGTAGTATATATGTGATTGATCTTGGGCATTTATTAAGTGGCCGTTAATGAAATGACAGGGGGTCACATTAACCCGGCGGTCACCTTCGGACTCTTCCTGGCAAGGAAGGTGTCGCTGATAAGAGCGGTCATGTACATGATCGCTCAGTGCCTGGGTGCAGTGTGCGGCGTCGGGCTCATCAAGGCCTTCCAAAAGGCATACTACGATCGATACGGAGGGGGTGCCAACGAATTGGCGCAAGGTTACTCAAAGGGAACAGGGCTCGCCGCTGAGATCATCGGCACCTTCGTCCTTGTCTACACCGTCTTCTCTGCTACCGACCCCAAGCGCAGCGCCCGTGACTCTCACGTCCCGGTAACCTCACTTCCCCTGCACTCTAGGACTTGGCTATACTCACTCTCTAATTAAGGCTTTTGATTGTTTTTACTTATAACTAGTATGTATGAAATTGTTTTCTGTACGTGTTAGGTGTTGGCGCCACTCCCAATAGGGTTTGCGGTGTTCATGGTGCACCTGGCCACCATCCCCATCACCGGGACCGGGATTAACCCTGCGAGGAGCTTTGGAGCTGCTGTGATCTACAACAAGGACAAGTCCTGGGATGATCAGGTTTAAAAATTATAATTTCTATTTTAAAAATAATTTTTAGATTACTAGTAGCTTGATGTGGGATAGATGGTAGGATTCAGTTGCATTGCCAAGTGCTAAAGCTACATCATACTTCATTTGTTCAATCGTATGATATTAATTTGTCTCTTATTGCAGTGGATCTTCTGGGTGGGACCGTTCATCGGTGCAGCGATTGCGGCGGCCTATCATCAATTCATTTTGAGAGGAGGGGCTGTAAAGTCCCAGGGATCTTTCAGAAGCAATGCTTGAATATACCCAGTACTGCAAGTGTGTGATGAAACAATCAAGGGTGGCAACTCGATCATGCATGAACTGTTGGTGTGCTTTGAATCAGTCAAGTGTAGATTTAAGAGAGAGAGAGAGAGAGAGAGAGAGAGAGAGAGAGGGAGGGAGGGAGTTGACATGGGGGTTTGTTTGCTTTGTTCATATGAATAATGTCCAGATTTCTCTTCTGTTAATTCAATGAAGAATGCCACTGAGTGTCTCTATATATGTGTTTTCTTCCCCCCTCCATCTCAGAATTTATTCATCCTCATTCTGCTCTGCTTTTTTTGTGCTGAGAGGTGATCGATCCTAACATAAATTGTAGCAGGAAATATTCAAGGCATTGTCGTAACATTTGCATGGTATGAATTTTCCCACACACGTAAAAGAACACTAGCAAAATATGAACTACACCAAGCAAATTTCCACAAGATAGACCCTAAGTTGTCAAAAACCCCTGACTAAGTCACACGATTAGATTCCTACTTCTTTTCCAAATCCTGCCATTGTAAAACCTTACATCTAGCTTTCTCCGCTTATTCTCCATCAATTGGTATCAAAGTGAAAGATCCATCTCGATCTCTAGATCTGACATCAAAGATCCTATTTTCGCATCTTTCCAAATAGGGTCTTTCGAATTGAGGCGACACTATTCATCCGCTCAAATCCGTTCCAACCTGCTCAAACAGGGTTGATCCAAGTTGTTCTGAGCCAACTCGAGCTGATTACAATGATTGAGCATGTTGGGATCATGTAGATGGGTGGTGTGAATAGTGTTATAAAAAATAACGCGCTTAATTAAAACTTAAACCCTCTATGAGTTCTTAAGTCTCCTACGAGAGTTACATCACTATGCACTTAGTCAACTAACTCAAATACTTGCAATAAGCGCGGTAGCTTAGCAAAAAACAACACAATGTAAATTAAGAGTAAGGAGCAAGAGAGACAATCACACTCAAACACAAGCGATTTTTACCATGGTTCACCCCCTCCTTAGGCTAGTCCATCCTCTACTAAACAATCTCTCAACCGAGAGCAACCTTGCCTCAACAATCGAGGGCTTCTACACCAATACCTCTCATCCACTAAGAAGCCTTTCCAATACAACAGTAACCTCACATAGTGAGGACCTCGCACAAGAACCTTTCCACCAAATACAAATGACCAATTACAATCACAAGTGCTCACCACCACACCTTTGTGCGGATTTAACTTGCTCTTTTATAAAGAGAGTTACAACTTTCCTAAAGCCACCAAGATTGGAGCTTGTGTACATATTGTGTGGCCATTGAAAAACTTCTTTTGATATCAAGAAAATAAGGATATAAGCAATGTAGATCAAAAAGGACACTAATTGTGATCTCAAAGAAGTGAAGATGAAGTTAATTTGATAGAATAACAATTAGTAAGGCAAAGATTGCTAAAAAGCTTTTTGAGAAATTAAAAGAATTGTCTTATTATATGTTAATGCCAAAAATGTCCGAAACAATTGTGTTGCTGACGTGGACCATTCATGCTGAGTCGGAGCCTCGTCAGCCGGTTGAGTGGGACCATATGTTGGAAGAAATTGGGTCGTTGATGGATGATGGTTGGCTTGCTATGCTCGATCGACCCTGGAGCGGTCTGTATATCGATCGATCGAGGCTGAGAAGCTCAGGGGTGATCCCCGCGTAGGATCAAGAATTGTAGATTTGCACCATAAGGAAGCTTCAGGGGTTGTCGGATCTGGGTCCCGACCCAGATCCCCTCCGATGCTTAAGTTAGAATGGGAACTTAAGAAAGAGAGAGAGAGAGCTTGAAGCAGCTGAGATCGACCCACGGAGGTTTGTCTCAGATCTGGCGTCGCAAGCTCTTTTTGTGGAAGAAATGTTAGATGGAAAATGTAGAGTCTATCTATTAGATCTCGTACTTTGGGAGTTGGGACCTTCCTGTATTTATAGACCTCCCAGATCTTTCTGTGACGTTGGGAGGATAAAGTTCCCCATTATGGTGCCATGATCTCCCCCCTTTAATAGGAGTAACCGTAGCCCACGTTCCCGCTATTTATGTGCCCGCCTTTAATCCCACGTTCGATTGGTGGGAGTATATCGGGCGACTGGTTGGTGGGCTTTGATTGAGTCGGCATTAGGCTTCTCTCGTGGACTTTGTGGGTCTTAGTCACTCGTCGGATGAGTCACCTCGAGGGCCGGACCTATGGCTCAACATTATCCTTATAGCAAGCAACTCATTGTCCTTATTAAGATTGAGCAGATGATCTTCTTTTAGATAGAATGAGAAGGATAGCTAGATGTGCCCACGATTGCCTGCAGGAGATCAGGAAGCCGAGTCCTCAATGATTTTCTTCTAGTGAGGCAGCACCTCCATGACGCGTTGTATATCATTAGCATAGATATGGAGGGTTAATTATGATGAAAATTGAAAACGAGAGAGCGGGGTTGTTGCTAGTTGGAGAGTAAGCTTTCTTGGGGATTTCATCGAGCATATTGCGAGCAATCATATCGATGGCTCAGCCTTCTTATTTTTTTTTTGTCCGTCAATTTCCAACTGTTAATTGCCTATTGGACCGCGATCTACAGTTTTCGCTCCTGTCTAGCATCTCATTCATAATTTTATTTATTTATTTATTTCTTATGTCATTGAGAAATGCTTGCTCTTGAAGGATCGGATGGCTGGAAAACTCCCACCATGAGGATGATCCGCTTTTTCCTCCAGCAATTTTCATCAGTCATTGGCCACACAACAAGGATGAATTGAGGAGGCGTCAGTGTCGGACGACAACGAGCATTACGATCTCCATAAGAACAGGTCAGTTCCTCAAAACTCAATCACAAATTCCCTTTTTATTGTCAATCATTTTCTTCATTTCTTTTCCTTTTTCCCCTTGCTTTTAAAAATTTGAATTGATGATTAATTCCATTTCCCAACAATTTTTCGTTAACATTATTTTCATTTGATTGCCAATTTCTTTGCCGAGGGACACCTCATTGTGGTCAAGTCCTAAATTTGGGACTTTAGCTTGGTGGTGAAAAATCAAATATAGGGAGGGCGTGTGATCTTTTTTTTGTTAGTGTATAATCGAGAGAAAATGGATGAGTTCTTTAGGGGTCTTGATGGTAGGCTTAGGGTCTCTGGAATGGTGGCCGATTCGATCATGATGGGAATCGTCAACTCCGCAATGGAGAACGCTTACACGAATAGCTGCTCCAAAGAAGGCGATTTGGTTCGGTTGAACGAGAAATCTCGCTTCTGCGAGCTGGCAACAATGCAGCTCGAATGGTGCTTAAAGTTCTTGCAAGAAGAGACCGAAGATAGCCATATTGTTGAAAGCTCATGTGATCGCGAGAAGCTGCTCTCTGATCTATGGCTTACCAGGGATCGGATCCTTAACCGGCTCAAGGAGACCGAGCTTATGATAGCAGAGAAAGATAGAGAGTTATCGGACATGATGGAGATAGAGTCTAACCTTATGTTAGCTTTGGAAGTGAAGGACGAAGACATAACTAGTTTATATACAGCGCTTGGGCTTGAAAGAGAGAAGCGCAAAAGAAACAAGAAGAGCTTGGGAAAAATTGGCGGCGAAGTGAAAAGTTGCGTTGATGAACAACTTAGGAAAGTTAAGGCCAAATTAGAGGATGGGCAACATAATTTGAAAAGCATTATGCGGAGAATAAGCTCTCGCTCCTTGGATTTCGATAGGTTGACATCTGAGTTTGATGTTGAGGGGGAGGCACGGTCTCACAACAATTTCAATGATGAGAGTTCCACATTAATGTTTGAAGGATTGCAGAGTTTGAATTTGGAAATCGAATTTAAAGAAATGGCTATGGATATGGACATTCTTAAAGAGAAAATTGATTCTTCCTTCAAAACAATGGCAGGCTCTGTTTCCCTCTTCAAGACAATGTTGGATGAGCAGCGGTGGGTTTGGAATGCTGAGAGAGAGACTGTTGATATTATTATTAGAAGTTTCATGAGGGAGCTACAGCCCAAATTCAACTTTGATCATATGTTTCCTGTGGAACCTGTTTCTCCTGCACGGATTAGTACTTATCATGCATCTTTCGTGGATGATATTGCCAGCTTGCATAAGGAACTGGGCAACTTAGCCCCCGAACTGGACACAGTTAAGACGGGAGATGCGGTTAGTTCTATGAGGAACAAGAGGAGTTTCTCTAATAATGATGTGCGTGTAGGTTCAACGAGGGATAATGAAAGCACTGGTGAAGGAAACAAGGACTCTTCATCCATGTTTGGACAAGTTGATACAGAAGAGTTGTGTGTAGAAAGTCCATCTTGCCGATCCGTTGCCCAAAAAATAAGAAGTCATGAATTTTTCATACAGAAGAAAGCACTGGAAATTGACAGCTTAAAAGGATCCAGAGAAAAGGGTTCTTCCAGGTTGGGAAGTGAGGGAAGTCTTAATTTGGTTAAAGATATGATTACTCAGGTCAGTTCTAGTGTTGAATCCATTCTTAATGAGAGAGCCGACATAGTCGCGTACTGTGACAACATTAGGTGGAAAGTTGCAATGAACCAGATTCCTCTGCAGAATAGTTTATCGGGACCTTTATTTGGCGAGGAAAAACAAAATGTTGTTCAATCTATAGGAGATAATCCAGGGTATTCAAATAGTATGTTATGTTGCGATCTGATACGTTCTGAGCTTTCTGAGGAGATAGAACAGTTAAGAGAAGAAAAAGATGATGTTGAAATGGAATCTATAATATTGGAAGATACATATTTGCTTATTTTTGCTGGTTTAAAGGGGAGTCTCCATGAGGAATTCATTGACAATAACATAAATTCCCAAATGAGTGGAACCACATTTAAGAATATCTTAAGTGAGATGATCAAGGAGTGGAGTAGCGACATTGAATCTTATAATACTGAAATATTTTTCATGGAGGAAACACATAAATACATTTTAAATGAAGCAGTCAAAGATATTTGTTGTGCTGTGAACTCAAGTGCTATGAGTAGTTATGACAATGACCTACCCTTTGAGGATACATTGTTTGAAAGTTCTCAGCTAAACATAGGTGCAGATGCAATGCATGAACTGGATGCCTTGCCAATCCAGTCAAGTGAAAGGGGGGAGTTGAAACTTGATTTCAGTTCAGCGTCATTGGAACCAAATATTCATCTTGACTTTGACCAAGGTGAGTTTGAAGAATCAAATGAACAAGATGATGCTTTTAGTTCAGGGAATGGAAGATTTGGAAAGGTCTTCCAACAACTTAGCTCCAGTGATGTTACGCAGTTGAAGAAGCGTTTATCAAGTAAACTTCTGGATGATGAGGATGTGCCTCATGCTCAGGTTACTTCTGCCTTTGATTCAGCAGAAAACTCAGATCAGGCTAGGTTATTGCAAACAGGATGCAAAGAAAGAGATCTGATTCAGTTTCAATTAATTGTGATGCCTCTTATTGAATTTTCAAAACGGATCATCGATTTTGAGGTTATGGCACGTGGGAAGATTAAAACAAATATGGAAAGGTATTATATCTTTTTCATGATTTCAGGTTCAGATGCAATGGGATTATACTTCAGATAGACTTTAAGCTATCATCGAGATATGTGGAATATGGTGCTTTATAAATAAAAATTTACATTGCCTAATGCCTTTTAGTGTTGTGCTTAAATATTGCCAATCAGGTGCTCTTGTTACCTTTTCCTTGTGATCTTAAAACGATATTTTTCTTTTATCTTCTCGTGTTATTGATCTTAGTTAAAACGATCTTTTTTCCTTGTGATCTTTTTCTTAGAAATAACCCGTGCACACCATGCACGGGGACCCAAGGAAAACCCCACACTCAGGATGCAGGGCCCATGCACTGTCAAAGAAGAGAGAAGTGCGTGGGTGTGTGGGTATCGTCGGGAGGCTAAAAGGGGAAATCAGGTGCTAAAACATAAAAAACACTAGGACAAAGTGGAAAATGGCCAATGGAAAACATGTAAAATTAGGGAGAGATGGGTTTTTTTGGCAATGGCAAGGATGCAAATAAGGAGAATGTGGATGCCTTTTCCTTGGAGGCTCCCCAACAACACCAAAAAGATTACCCAAACCCCCACCCACCCCCAAGTGCTCCCCACCATGATGAGGTGGCCGAACCAGGACCACCACTCTATCCATTCTTTTGTCCTAGTAGGACAAATGTCCCATCATCATCCCTCTTTTGTATAAAGGATGCAATGATATCAACACTCTAGATTTTAGTTAATGGCCATGGCGGTGTAACAAGTAATGCTTGAGCAGAATGGGGATTAAGGTGAGTTACTTGTGATCGAAGATGTTCCTGTAGCCCATACCACAAAATTTTCAGATATCCAATCACCAGTACTAATTACAGATAACTGCTATACTTTAGTCTTTAATGTCACATGGTCATCTTTCTTGTATAGATTTGGTCGTATATAATTTAGAGCTGAAAAGTCGAACTACACGGAACATATGTTAGGTAAATGTAGCAACACAAATTAATTTCCCTAATGAATCAATCAATAGAAACAATAAATTACAACAACAAATCAAATAACAAAAAAACCTAACTCTGGAGTTTTCGATGGTGCATGAAATGGCCAAGAGTAAGTTCCGATTGACGCTTCCTCGGTATAGTCTGATTGACGCTTGCTCAATATTATAGAAATATAAAATAGAAGAAGAAATTGAGGGATAAGGAGCGAGTTTCTTTTTTTGGTATGTAACTGTGAAAGAAGTTCTTTTTGTATAGGAGAAATGTAAACGAGGTTTTGGTTTTTCAAAACTAGAACCTTTTCAAAATAAAAAAACACTCTCAACAACATATTGATTCGATTTACTCGCACAAACAAGAAAAACAGCGAATATTTGTGGAAAACATGAAAAATGTGGAAATTTTATTGGAATTTTGACGAAGAACAACGAAAAACAATAAGATAATGGATCTCTTTAAAGAGGAGACACTCTCTCCTAGCTTTAGATGCACAGACTAAAGCCTAAACCCGTCGAAGTTGACGCCTAAATGTTCTTCACAAAATTAAGCATAAAGAAAAATGACGGCTAGCCCTAGAATATAAAATAAGGGGAAAAGGTCTTCAATGCCTCAAAGGCCTTGGTCGCCTCCTCCCCCTACTTGAAGCTGTCCTTCTTCAGCTGTTTGATAAGGGGCAATGCTATGGTGCTATACCCCTTCACGAACTTTCTATAGTACCATGTCAGCCCAAGCCACGTAACGCTCTCAGCGTCGTTGGCAGTGGCCAGTCCAACATCGCCTCTATCTTCGATCTATCAGCCGCCATTCTTGCCTCAGAACTACATGCCCCAGATATTCAATCTGCCTCTATCCAAACCGATTCTTCTTCTGATTCGCATGCAGCTGATGTGCCAATAACTCCTGAAAGCCAACTTCAAGTGCCCCAAGTGGTCCTCCATAGTTCTGCTGTAGATGAGTATATCGTCGAAGAACACCAGGATGAACCTCCTCAAAAATGGCTGGAACACCTTGTTCATCAAGGCCGGAAAGGTCGAGGGAGCATTGGTCAAGCCGAAAGGCATGACCAAGAACTCGTAATGCCTCTCGTGTGTGCGAAACACCATCTTCGGCACATCCTCCGGCCTCATCAGTATCTGATGGTACCCCGATCTCAGATCGATCTTCGAAAAGACCGATGCCCCATGAAGCTCGTCCAACAGCTCATCGATCACTGGAATAGGAAACTTGTCAGGGACAGTTTTCTTATTCAGTGCTCGGTAGTCTACGCAGAAACGCCAGCTCCCGTCCTTCTTCACTAGTAACACTGGTCTAGAAAACGGGCTAACACTGGACTGGATCACCCCTTCCTGCATCATCTCTCGCACCATCCGTTCGATCTCATCCTTCTGCACGTGTGGATAACGATATGACCGTACACTCACTCGCGTGCTCATGCCCCCGTACCGGTGGTAAACCCTGCGGATCCTGAAAGACCTCCTGATATCGCTCTAACAATTGCTCCACCTCGGCTGGGGTTTCCTCGTGTGGCTACTCACCCTCTGTCATCATATTTTGGCACTCCACTAAGAATCCCTCTTCCAACCTCTGTAGGGCGCATGCTATGGCTTTGAAAGCCACTAAGGAGAAACAGAGGCTGGGGTCTCCTGTCAGAACCATCGTGCAATCCCCCTTTCCGAAACTCCATTCTGAGCTGCTTCCAATTCACCATCACCTCGCCTAACCCGTTCGCCACTGTACGCCCAAAATCACATCGACGTTGCCTAACTTCAAGGGTAAGAAATCCTCCACGATCTGCACACCCTGCAATGTCAAGCACAAGCCCTTGCACATCCCATTACTCTCTTCCATCCTCTTCGTCCCTAACAGGACCGTAAACTTCTCCAAAGTGCTCAGCTGCAAACCATGACGATCCACCAACTGTCGAGAGATGAAGTTGTAGGTGGCCCCACTGTCTATGAGTACCATCACCGTCGTGTCGTCCAATAACCCTGACAGCTTCATGGTATGGTTCGGAGTGAACCCTACCATAGAGTACTATAGTGATCTGCAACAGGCGACTCGCCATCGGTGACCGGGGTAAACCGCTCGTCACAACGAAAACATAGTCCTTTCGCCCGCTTCTCCTGCACCTCCGCCTCTGTCAGTCGCCTCTCCAACGTCGCTGGCGAGCCTCTCCTCTGGCCTCCGGTACCCTTGTAGGAGCCCTCTGTGCTGGTGCTGGGCAGGGATTTGGGGCCCCCACGGCCCCTCGTATCCGCCTCTCATCCGCATGCTTCTCCTTCGCCTTCTGTGTGAGGCGAATCAGGTCCTCCAAGCCCCCAGGGCTCTGCATCCTCAACTCGGCCCGAATGGAAGGCTTCAGTCCCCCCATGAAGTTTCCCATAATTATCTCCTCCGTGACATCATGCACTCGACCTGATAGCAACTCAAACTTCCTGATAAAATACAGCACCGTTCCCTTATGTCTAAGAGCTCTGAGCTGCTCATAGAAATCTCCCTAGTGTATCTTGAAACCGATCCATCAAATATGCCGTCAACTCTGCCCACGAGTAAAAAGGATTCTGGGATATCTTCCACTGATACCATGCAAACGCCTCTCCCTCAAAGTAAATGCCCACCGCGTGTAAGACCTCCTGCTCCGTGAATCCCATTACCTGAAAATACTGCTTCTCTCTGTAGATCCATCCATCCGGATCGAGCCCTTCAAACACCGGCATTTTGAGCTTCTTCAATCTTCGATCAGCATTGACGTCCATATATGCTGCTCCTTCAGCCCTCCCCTCCTGTGGTACATACCTCCGTCCCACTCTCCCGTCGCCGTGACCCAAATGTGGTTCAATCTCCTCCCACGCATACTCCATCCGGATCGAGCCCTTCAAACACCGGCATTTTGAGCTTCTTCAATCTTCAATCAGCATTGACGTCCCTATATGCTGCTCCTTCAGCCCTCCCCTCCTGTGGTACATACCTCCGTCCCACTCTCCCGTCGCCGTGACCCAAATGTGGTTCAATCTCCTCCCACGCATACTCCTCCTCAGGCCACTGTGGTCTGCCGTCTCGTCTCAACCCATTAGGTTTCCCAAAAACTCTATGTGCTGGGGCTTGTCCAATTCTACCTCTAAAGCACCCACCTGGGCCTCGTCTTTGCCCCGGAAAGCCCGCAATATCCTCCCAGGGCTCCACCGTCGCCCCTCGCCCCTGGAAAACGCCTCCTCGATCCCCAACCGACACGACAGGGGTCCCTTAAGGGCCAAACGGGGCCCCTGGCCCCTGTTCTACAGGAGGAAGCCTGCGCGGCCCTCTTGCGGCTGCTGCAGGGCCGCGTGGCTGTCCTGCAGTTGCTGCAGGGCAGCGCGGCCTTGCGGCAGCTGCTGCATGGCCGTGCGGGGCCCTGCATGCTGTCGCGGGCCCTCGCTGCCCTGCTAGGGGGCCGACGACCCCTCTAGGGGGTGCGCCGTCCCTTGCCGCCCCTCCTCGACCTCCCGGAATCCCCTCATCGTTGATCTGGACGATCCTGGAAACTGTAAGGATCGCCTTACCCTTGCAATACTAACAACACACACTAGAGGGGGGTGAATATTGTAATGGCAATAAAATTGTCCAATTAAAATTTAACTTGCAAATGCGGAATTATAAATGCAAGAGGAATTAAAAGGCACAATCAATCCAAATGCAAACACACAGTTTTACCCTGGTTCCCCAAACTTAGGTACATCCAGTCACACCAATATTCACTATATTCCCACACAGAGAAGTGAATACAAATCTCACAAGGAGATATCCCACAAAGAGGATTTATGTCCTACACAAGGATCCAACCAATCCTACACAAGGATCAAGACTCCCACACATAGAATCACTAACTCCCACTCAGAGAATTAGGGTTAGCCTTACACTAGGACACTAAACTCCCACAAAGAAAGTTACTCCCACAAAGAGAGTTACCTTAGTCCTACAAAGAGACAACCTCCCACAAAGAGAGAACCTCCCACAAAGAGAGAAAGATCTAATTCCCACAAAGAGAATTAGAGACACAAATTACACCAAGTAAAATAAATACTCTTACCTATGCCTTGAGATGCTTACTTATGAATGGATGCAAGGCATGGAAGAGGATATCCAAGTATTGTGATATGCTTGAGAGCACTTGGATGATTTTTCTTGAGCTGGACTTCAATGCATGAAGATAGATGAATGCTCAATTGAGGGAAATGCGGGAGCTTGAGAGTTGCTTAAAGATCTCTTGAGATTTTCTATAGAGTCAAGAGTTATCAAGTGTTGTCAAGAGTTCTCAAGTGATGGCAGCATACTCAAATATATAGGAACCTCATATCAAGCCCCAAAACCCAAGGAAACAGCCAAAGAAAGAATTCAGCAACGGCTAGAAACTGGGCGAAAACGACAGGAACAGTCGACTGAAGATCAAAAGACAGTCAACTGATCAACGGCTAGAAAATATCCAACGGCTATAATCTGAGCCAGGACAGTCGACTGATGAAGTCAATACAGTCGACTGACAAACAGGACATGCGCCTGTAAATTCTTCAGCAGGCGACTGCTGCAGGGGATGGATTGAAACAGAGAGCTGCACTCTTTCTCCAGTTAAACGCACAGACGACTAATGTCAATAATACAGTCGAATGTCTATTAGTCAGGCAACTGTAAAACATTAATCAGTCGTCTGCTGTATAAGATGGAGAAACAACAGAGAGATGCAGATAATGTACTTACGCTATACAGGCGACTGATAACCAATCTCCAGGCGACTGTAATAATACAGGCGACTGTAAACTGATCGACAGACGACTGTGCGTAAAGCTCAAGTTTGAGTCAATAGAAATGTTGACTTGAGCTTTGCATGTCAGGCGACTGTAGAAGGATTTACAGGCGACTGGAAATCACCCAGTCGACTGTGTTTCCTTCAGCAGGCGACTGACGGAAAGCCAGAGACTCCAAATGAGTCTTTGGACAGAGTGAACATATTGGGTTGGATTCTATGATAACCCTAAGGCTCACTAAGATGGTTATATGCATATGCATGAATGAGTAAACCATCTAACAAGGCATTACATTAACCCTAGACTCAAAAGAGAGAGAAAGCAATAAAGTAAATTACATGGATTACAATGCTTTTCTTAGAGTCTAAGACTTCAATCTTGATGCCTTGATTGCTCTCCATCATCTCCAAGCTTTGGCACTCCTTGAGTCCAAGCTTTGGCTCTTCTCCACTTGATGTCCATCCTTGCACAAAGTGATTAGTCTCCAAGAAAGATATTCTTGAGATAAAACTGAGAGACTAAAACATGAGAGTCATTAGCAACAACATAATGTTGTGATCATCATCAAAATAAGATTGGTATGTAACACCAATACTCAACTGAAACATGGCTGCCATCTTGTCTTCGTGGGCTCTTTGTTGTTGGATTTTCGGGTCGGAATCGTCGAGGATCTCCTCCAAGGCCTCCCTTTGAATCTTCTTCCCCTTCTTCTTCTCTTTTTTCTTCATTAGGGTTTGAAAAAATTGGCCGATTTGACCACCCCTCCTCGACCTCCCCGAATCCCCTCATCGTTGATCTGGACGATCCTGGAAACATGGCTGCCATCTTGTCTTCGTGGGCTCTTTGTTGTTGGATTTTCGGGTCGGAATCGTCGATGATATCCTCCAAGGCCTCCCCTTGAATCTTCTTCCCCTTCTTCTTCTCTTTTTTCGCCATTATGGTTTGAAAAAATTGGCCGATTTGACCAATTTCCGCCCTCATCACTCGTATATCTCCTTGCATATCCTCTTGCGTGTGAGCAACGTCATTGAACCCTACATTGATTCTTTCATTCGTGGCCTCCAATTCTTTGTTGATTTCTTCGCGCAACCCTTGAATCTTCTCGTCTACGGAATCCGCCTTCGATCTCGTGCCCGTCGCCATTAGATCTCACCGCTTTGATAACAATTTGATGCGATTTACTCGCACAAACAAGTAAAACAGCGAATATTTGTGGAAAATATGAAAAAGGTGGAAATTTTATTGGAATTTTGACGAAGAACAACGAAGAACAACGAAGAACAATAAGATAATGGATCTCTTTAAAGAGGAGACACTCCCTCCTAGCTTTAGATGCACGGACCAAAGACTAAACACTGTCGAAGTTGATGCATAAATGTTCTTTACAAAATTAAGCATAAAGGAAAATGACGGCTAGCCCTAGAATATAAAATAAGTGAAAAAATTCAGATTTATGTTGAAAGACAAAAATGCCACTCTACGAGTTAAGTCGTGTCCCCACGTCTCCTCCTCCTGAAGTAAGTCACCAACCCTACCGGTGGCTCGTCCCGCACGACCGCATCGTGCGATGGGCCACCCCCATCACGCAGGTCCGCCTCCCGTGGGCCCGACGCGTCCGAATCACATATGCACCACAAGCGTACAAAGTCATAAGTATTTTGAGAAATGTAGGTTTGATTGTTTACACATTTTGCATATTTTCACAAGTTTCTAAGGTCCTTGGTTGTTTTTGTGTCTAGCCGCAGTGTTCTTGGCGAGCGTTGGAACTCTCATCCCAATCCAGCAACTCTGGTCCAACGTACAGACAAATTAAATAGTTGCGGTTTTTGTTTAGGCTGAGTGTGGAATTCCTTTGTTATATAAAACATGCTGGTTAATAATCTTGGCAAGTTTTTGTCTATAAATATTTGAAGATGTTCACACATACAAACTTAGAAAAATGTGGCTCCATCCTGAACATTTTGAGTTCATTCTAGGCAAAGCAAATTGTAGATATACATAACCGAGCCCCCATCAGCATATCCATAGATGCTGGCACAGCCAGCTAAGAAATGGTTCACAATTGAAGCTGAAGCCTCCCATGAACACACAGTTATTTGGCAAGTCCAAATGATGGATATGGTCCTATGGATATACGTCACTGGTGAGGTCCTTGGAGAACTGAAGTGGAGAAAGAAACAGTTTCATTTTATGGAATATACATTCTTTTTCTACAAGGGAACCCATTTCCATCATATGTTTATTTGCAACCACACACCAATATCCTGGAACTTGAGCTTCAAATGCTGCAGCAATTTTCTGCAAGAAAAGGAGCTACACTGGTTGCCAGTTGCATCAAATATTACTGCCGATATTGACAACAAATCCCTTGTTAAGGAGAGTGAAACCTTAGCAACCAACATTAAACCCGTCATCGGGCACATTGTTTGCCTAAAATTCAGCCTGAAATACCCATATAACCAAACACTTAATTTTCAAATGCTGCAGGCCCCATTTACACCTTTTCTCACAGTAGGAACATTCTCTGCGGATTTTGACATAAAGCAAAGCCATATTTTAAGATACTTGGAGTTGCAATTGTGAGCTTCCCACACATCACTTAAAGTTTGGTAGTAATATAGGTAGTCAAAGGAAAATTGACAAATAAGATAGAAGAGCTGTATGCAGCATCGATAGTTCATATCTTCTCTGTAGATTTTGACATAAAGCAAAGCCATATTTTAAGATACATGGAGTTGCAATTGTGAGCTTACCACACATCCCTTAAAGATTGGTAGTAATATAGGTAGTCAAAGGAAAATTAACACATAAGATAGAAGAGCTGTATGCAGCATCAA
This sequence comes from Scilla litardierei, assembly GCA_030789695.1. Classification (NCBI taxonomy): domain Eukaryota; kingdom Viridiplantae; phylum Streptophyta; class Magnoliopsida; order Asparagales; family Asparagaceae; genus Scilla; species Scilla litardierei. The sequence goes on along the minus strand of CM061135.1, from coordinate 1,332,364 downwards.
TAGTTCATCCAAATATAATCCGACGCCTAGTGCTTTTTCCAAATTTATCAAGAAAACATCAAAGCTTGATGCTTTAGAAGATTCTATTTGCTTTAAAACAATTATTCCAAAATTGTAGTTCATACCAGAGTGATCCACTTCCAGAATATGTCCAATATATTTATATTTCATTTTGTATAGGTTGGCAGATTTAAATCAGCATGTACCTCCTTTTATTGAGCAAGCAATCTCAATTAGAAGCCAACAAGCACTTTATCAAAAGGCTTTTATGAGGCGGTGTTTCGATCTTCAAACTGCTGAAGTGGAGGTTAGGATTAATTTTATTTGCATATCCATCCATTGTTAACCTGTTTCTTTAGTTTGGTTGTGGATTTTTTATATTCTATTTTGTAAATTGGAAAAGAAAAACAAGGTGGCTATTCATTTCATCTGCTTATATTTTTTTTCATATATATATATATATATATATATATATATATATATATATATATATATATATATATGGCAATCTTCGGGTGTGAAAAAACCGGTGTGAAAACATTTTTTTTATTTTTTTGAAATTTTTTTGATGTTTAATCCATACAATTATATACCCATGGAAAATAATGGGTGAACCCGTTGGGGATTAGAGCACACATCCACCTACGATATCAAAACGTGCGAATTTGTTGAAATGCATTGATCAAAGGCCAAATGACATTATTTCTCAACCAATATTTTTTGAGGGGGGGTATAACAACATATAATGAAGGTGGAAAAAAGAATTTTTGAAAAAAATTCAAAAAAAGATAAAAACATCTTCGCACCGTACGAAATGTTCTCATTTGAAGATTTACAATATGAGGAATATGGAGGTGAGCTGACAGCGCAGGAAATTTTTCCTGCGCTGTCAGCGATTTGGAGGGGGTAAAACAATATTTTAATTTTTTTTGCAGTAATTAGATATACTTGTTAACTAGCTCCCCACAAATTTTCAGGTCAATCCAACACCGTTTGAGCCACCATTCATCGATTTCAAAAACGTTGCGCAAAACTGTCCAGAATTTAAAAAATATATTTTAGAGAGCCCAAATTGCTGACAGTGCAGGAAAAAAATTACTGCGCTGTCAGCTCAGGCTCATATTCATATATATATGGGTAAAGTGTTCCTAGGGTGACTACTTAGATGAAATATAAGGAGTCGCCCCCATTTTTCTCTATATCCCACATTTTTTTGGATTTTATTTTTCATGTGGTTGTTCACATCATGGATGATCAACATAACAAAAATTAAGTCATTCCAATACTTTTAGAGCGCCCCCATTTACCACTTGCAACTTCAACGGTCTGAAAACATGCTGACAACCTATGAAGTTGCAAGGGGTAAATGGGGGCTCTAAAAGTATTGGAATGACTTGATTTTTGGTGTGTTGATCATCCATGAGGCGAAAATAATCACAAGAAAAAAATTCGAAAAAAAATGTGGGATATGGGGGAAAATTGGGGCGACTCCTTAGATTTCATCTAAGGAGTCACCGCAGGAACACTTTACCCATATATATATATATATATATATATATATATATGGGTAAAGTGTTCCTGCGGTGACTCCTTAGATGAAATCTAAGGAGTCGCCCCCATTTTCCCACATATCCCACAATTTTTTTGGATTTTATTTTTCATGGGATTGTTCGCATGATCAACATACCAAAAATCAAGTCATTCCAATACTTTTAAAGCCACCATCTACCCCTTGCAACTTCAACGGTCTGAAAACGTGTTGAAAACCACATGAAGTTGTAAGGGGTAGATGGGGGCTATAAAAGCATTGGAATGACTTGATTTTTGATATGTTGATCATCCATGAGGTGAACAACAATCCTAAGAAAAAAATACGAAAAAATGTGGGATATGTGGGAAAATAGGGGCGACTCCTTAGATGAAATCTAAGGAGTCACACTAGGAACACTTTACCCTATATATCTATGAGGGAAATTTGCCTGACAACGTACGCAGGCAGAATTACCTGAGCACTCCCCCTCTGTTCGGTGTTTGTAAGTATTTTTTTTTGAATTTTTTTGCAATAGGTAGATGTACTTGTTATGTAGCTCCTCACAAAATTTCAGGTCAATCCAACACCGTTTGAGCCTCCGTTCATCGATTTCAAAAACATTGCGCAAAACTGTCCAGAATTCTGGGCAGTTTTGCGCAACGTTTTTGAAATCGATGAACGGAGGCTCAAATGGTGTTGGATTGACCTGAAATTTTTTGGAAAGCTACATAACAAGTATATCTACTTACTGCAAAAAAATTAAAAAAATACTTTAAAACACCGAACAGAGGGGGCGTACACAGGTAATTCTGCTTGCGCACGTTCCTAGGTACATTTTTTGCTATATATATAAGGATTAATGTAGAGCAGATGGCACCTGATCCAATGGATCAGGTGCAAGACACAAAAAGGTGGGACCCAGCAAGTACAAGCCCATGTGGGGGCTTGTACTGTTCACCTTTTTTGTGTCTTAGTACCTGATCCATTGGATCAGGTGCCACCTTTTCTAGATTATATATATATATATATATATATATATATATATATATATATATATATATATATATATATATATATATATATATATATATATATATCATGTCCATAGTTGATAGCACTGCCTCAGACTTGTGGACACCAAAAAATTTCGACCTTCATTTTGTCGTTTCCAATGGTCGATTTGCAATTTGAAACTATAGAAATGTGACCTAATATAAAATCATTATGGAATGCTTTTTCAAATTTTAATTGCAGATGTGTGCTTAATGTCTTCTTTATCAAAAATTTTAGCTCTAGTTTTGCTTACTGTTTTGTACTTTGACTGCTGGCATTGAGCTCAGAATGAGGAGTATATCGCTTATCTCACTAGGGGGTCCGTGCACAAAATTTATAGAAACAAAAACTTCATCATATTGATTGTACAACTGGAAGAAATAAGTTATTGATACCATGTCTTAATGTCAAACCATCTGAATGTATCATTCTCACCACTTACAACACTCCAGTTCCAGTATGCAGTTGCTGGCCTGCTTCATTAATGATTATTCAAGTTAAATGTATGCATGTATCACGCATCTAACTCCACACACATTTCTTTTTTTTTTCCCATCTTCCTACATGCACACATTTTTTTCATCTTCATACACACATTTCTTTTTTCCATCTTCGGTTTGTTATGCCAGCTGGTTAAATGTACTAGTAGTCTTAAGTTTTAACTCTACGATATATAAAATTTACCAAGTTATATAAGAGAATGCTGTCTATAGATAAGATTAATTGTAACACCATACTTTTGCTTAGCCTTTATTAAAGAGAACTCTAAATTCGTATACCTGTTTTTGGCAAATGAATTCAATAGTTATCCGCCTAATTTGCTAAATCTTCATCAAACATAGGTGGATTTACTAGGGGATGAGGTGGATCTACTTTACGGCCTTGTTGAGAAGATAAACAAAGTTCTAACTCACTATTCACCGATTTTGCAGCATTATTGTGGGGTAAGGTATCACACTTCTAGGGTGTTTATTTTGTGCGTGTTTGTGTTTGTGTGCATGCCTATTTATCTATTTCGTGTGTGCGTATGTGGAGAGAGAGAGAGAGGTGCATCCATTATCCACAAAGAATTCCCTTCTATGTGCGCATCAAAAAGTTTACTCTATTTATTTTGATCTTCAGATTTTGATATCTAAATATGCCAAAGATTTATTGAACTTAATACGTTGTGCTCATTCATCTATAGCCATTACAAACGTTCTATTTCCTGTAAAATTGTTAAATTTGCTACGACTAGATCAACGATCGAAACACCGTAGGTTCATTGAATTTTTGATGTATTGGGGGTTTTAACAACACGAAGATTAAAATGGATGGTACCGACCATCCAAAAATATTATAGAGAGTGAATTTTTTGATGAGTGCATAAGAAAAAAATTTCTTCTTGTGTATCTAACACTTATATTTTTCACATACATATAGAATAATGGGTATCATATGATATATACGAGATCCCTATCACATACGATGATGTGACACATTCTCCATTATAAAGGGTATGTGCGACAAAAAATACAACACGTGATCTTTTGTGCTACGAGATAGATAATATTTCATGTTATCGTAAATGAAAGAGATCTCTCAAATGTCATATGATAGACATTATTCTCGTGTGTTTGTCATATGATACCCATTATTCTCGTGTGTTTGTCATACGATACCCATTATTCTCATGTGTTTGTGTATACGAGGAATATGGAGGTAGCTAGTCAAAGAGGAAATTCGTCCTTGGCTATCGATAAAAAGTTCAATTCGTTATATTTTTTGAGTGATCGCAGCCATTCATTTTGATCTTTATATTCTAAAATATCAAAACATTAAATATCTAGTAAATTCTAGGGGTTTTGCTCATTTATACCCTCATGAAATTTTTTGCACTAGCTAGATGAACGAGTAAAATCCATAAAAGTTGATTAGATATTTGATGTTTTAGGATATTAAGATCAAAGTGAATGGTTACGATCATCTATAAAACAGCAAATATTGAACTTTTTAAAGATTGCAATGGATAAATATCCTCATTGACTAGCTGACCTACCCACACATAGTTGCATATACATCTTCCTGTGCTGCATGGAACTGAATCATGCTTCTAGGGAAAAGACATGTATCACTATTTCAATCCCTCTGTCAGGTACTGTAACAGTATAACTGTTGCCAATGTGTGACAGAAAACGACTGCTTTGATTTTGATTCTCTGAACAAGTCATGATATGCCAGTTTTGTTTCTCTTGTTTCAAGTTTCAACTACAAATGGTTTCACTTTAAAAAGAAACATGTCAGATACTGATTGTCGATGTTTTGCATATTGCCTACAAAGACATGGTTTACTTATCAAAGGTTTTGCTAATAATCTCGCCACCATGCCCCGATGCTCTTACATGCTTGTAAAATCTCTTTGTAAGTATGGCCACATACTTTCAGTTAAATAGTGGGAACGAAATTAGCAATTTTTTAATCATTTGCTTCAAATTTTGTGAATTGTGTTATAACTACATTCCTGACTTCTGCAAATGCATTAATATGCGTCATAAATCAAAGCCAACCACCTAACATGGTGTATGAATCTAAAGCATATTAACTGTCAAATACTCATGTATTTTCCAAGCACCTGCTAGCACCAGGGGAAAATACGCCTGTATTATATTCTCATATTGTCTCTTTACTAATTAAAAGATGGACATCTATTATTCCAATGATGTGCTTGAATAGCCGCATCAAGGGTGTCGGTTAGCATCTCTTGTACTAGTACCGTTTGTTGTGTTCTTTCAGATAATGGATGTTCTCAGATTGATTAGGAAGCAATTACATGAGAAAGAAACATGTACTACCAGGTGCTAACAGTTGTTCTCCAACTTTAAACTTTCTCTAATTTTTTGAAGAGTTACAACCTTAATGATTTCGTTTCTTGCTATGCCTTTTTCATAGGTCTTTGCAATAGACTTCACATGTCAATTAAGTAAATTAACCACATTGTCTCCCACGGCATCAACCTCTGAGGATGCTGCCAATAATCCTACTAACCAGTGGAAAGAAGCAACTGTGAAGGTAACATGACAATGTTGCATAGACACATCAAACTTGAGCTATATATTAATGCACTTTTAATAAACAAAAAAAGAATTTTCGTTCTCCTCACTTTTTAGTCTTTAATATCATGTAACATGATCATAGGATTTGGAGTTTTAACAGTTTTCAACGAAAATCAAAGTTTCGCAGTCGTTGATTGTGCACATACCTTTTCAGTTGATGACTTTTCTCGTTTGATTACAAATAGTGACATGGAGTTGTAACTTCTATCTCCCAGCAGTTGTACTTTTTTCTTTCTTCTATATGCAACCATTGTTTTGAGGCAGTTACCAAGTAATTGGTCAGTTTGATCCATGGAAATTTGCTCAGTCCAATAGTTTTGACATAGTTATTTACACAAATCGAAGCAAGTCACCCAATTCAAATTTTGCTGACCTTTGTACATGAGGCGATGATAGACTCCAGATACATGGGTCTTTATCTGGTCTGACTTCTTGCATAAGGTGACTTGTCTTGTCGGATAATATCTCGTATTCACACGCTTAATGTATTGTTTCCTGCAGAACATACACAAAGATGCATAAAATGTGTCATGATATCATTTGTTAATACTATTTCTGGTGCAGTCTTAATCTAGCAATAACCACATAGTTTATTGTAGGCCTCTTGTCCCATGTGAATTCCAAACATGACAAACTACACTTGCATCCTTTGGACAAATGCCTGCATGTAACAGCTCTTCACATCATTAATCAAATGTCTGATACGCTATCCAACTTCTTTTGGAGTGTTCTTGTTGAAACTTGTTGCGGGAACATTGACATTGAAACACCCAAAGATGTATATGGAATCGTTTTTAATCTCAAGTTAGACGTTATATGAATCATTTACCTCTTTTGCAACAGAAAAACCATAATCAACTGACCACATCCATGCGCCCAACATTTCTTACGCTTTCTACATATATGATGCAGCTGAACATGTGCTATGCTCAAAACAATACAGATTTCAAGACAATGGTGGTTTTGTTTATAGCAGGCAGCTACTGTGTGCGTGATAGCTAGAATTTTTTCTTCTCAGAATCTTAATCCAGGCAGCTAGTATCATGCGATTATTTTACTTGCTTTGTCATGATCATTTCGTCTAAGCGACCACTACCATTAACAACATCGACAACTGCAGTTCAAATCAAAAGTCTTGAATTTTTCACTTCTTTTCTTGAACTTATGTGCGAATGTGTACTTGCAACAAGCATAACATCCAATTGATTTCTGATGCCTTTATTCCATGCAGGCAGGCCTTGTTTAGATTGACGATGTGGATGGACAGGAGGAAAGAGTCGAATACATCCATGTCTAAATTAAGGCAGCCCAGGGTGGGAACACAGCAGGTCAACACTCCTAAGCATGACAGATCAGTTGATTAGCAATTTGCGTTTGTCAAAACTTTGTAGCAGCTTCGAAGTGTTAAATCATGAGTACATCTTGCCACTCAACTTGGAATCTTCAAATAAGTTAATATTATCTCATAACAAACCTTGCTTCTGTAAAGCTAAGTTTATTGCTGATATATCTCCTTCCCCCCCCATTTATACAAACGCAAGCTTTTGGTTTAATAGTTGCTGGACAAGTCAATACTCAGTTTTGTTATGAGAAAAGAAAAGCATCCCCAGTTATCTTTAGTTACCTTTATTTCCATGATTGACATTGACCTTTCATCAAACCCAAAAGCCCTCCCCTTCCCCCTATTTATGGTTTTGCCACCCGCTGCGTTTTTCGTGCTTTGGCCCCTGATTTTCTCCCATTTAACCGTTAGACGATACCCTCACACACCCACACCTACCTCTCATTTTCTACTACGCGAGTGTTCTACATCATGTGCATGTGCGTGTCTTTTTTCTTTGGTCCCTGTGCACATAGTGCCCGTATAATTGCTAGTCCTTATTCGAACGGGCAGGTGTATACGATTAGCTTAGTAATCTTTCTGTTATGGGGCTCAAACTCGCATGTTTCCTGGCATACACAAAATAAGGGAATTGGCACGGGATTGAGAATCTTTAGTTGACCGATTCTAATGTGCAAGCGAAAAGGTCTCATTACAACCCTTCTTGTAAAAGTTAAGATGAACATTCGATTTCTTTGTAAAATAAGTAATGGAAACGGATGTATCAAATACTTTCTTCCCCATGTTTGAGACACTGTTAAAATTCTATAGGCTTCTCATAAAGTCGTTCAAATGTGATTGTCTATTTAAGTGCATGAATTGATGCTGATAACCCCTTTAATTCTAGTCCCACTTCATTCAATGTGTGAAAAATCAAATCATTCTTATCAACTAGACCATGAGCTCATTAGCGATACCACTCATGATTTGAAAGTAATCTAAAAGAAGCCCGTGGAAATTTTCTCACACGATGAACACAAGTTTATCCTTGAAGGGCATGATCAATGATAGGATCTAACTTGCAAATAGACGAGAGAGCTTCTCCCATCCCATGCTTCTTTTGAAAGTGTTGGAAGAAATAATAAGGCGGAAATGGCCGAGCAAAGACACAAAATAAGGTGAAACGGTGCCACAGAAAATCGTAAGCAGTCGACTATTTATAACCACATCACCAATGCGATGTAGAAACCAACGGTCGAAGAGATCTGAATCACTATGCAATGTTGATTAAACTGGCATGAAGAGAACAATGGGCGTCAAATAGCCAAATAGAAAACTTCCTACTTTGCCAGCGTCAAAATCCATCTCCCATTATTTTTTTCCTTTCGATCCGTTCCTTTTGATTCACATGTTTTAACACTTCAAACTATCAATTTTCAAGTGAATTGCCAAAGGAGCGTTGCTCCAGCGGCATAAAGCCCTCGCTTGCTGCGAGGCCACCCGGGTTCGATCCCGGGTGCCTAGCGTCCCCGCGCGCGCCCCTTGCCAACTTTCCGAAGAACCAAAAAAAAAAAATTTCACGTGAATTTAGTATGGTTTACTCGCTCATCCACACGCCACATGTTTAACTATTTTGTAGTAATAGAACTTTTTATAACGTATAGATGACACTTAAAAATTAGTGGTTTGAGTTTTAAAACATAAAAATCAAAATGTGTTGTGAAGGGAAAAGTAGAGAAAATAGGTGTAGAGGGTTAAGAGCCACATACCCTTGTATTTATAGCTTTCAATAGTGGGTTGAATACCCAATTGGCCCATTGGCCTATTCATAACACTTCTCCTTATCCAACCAACATTGAATAAGAGGTGGATTCTTCAGGATCCGAGTTAGGATAACTGCCTTGTTAAATAAAGAACAGTTAATCCATAACTTCCTCTGTTTTGGGGATGTGTCTAGGGGTGGATACTTCAGGATCCAGAGTCAACGAGGTTGCCTCGTCAAAACCTTGACTACGGAAAACCCTGTGGGAAAAAACATGTAGCCAAGGGAAAAGAGTACAACTCTGCAGTTGACTCCCCCTCATCTGACCAAGCTTCAGGCTTGCAGATTTCCTATGAATCTATACATCAGTTTCCTATGTATCTATGAGTTCATAGTCCTCTCATCCTGACCCAGTTTACATTTACTCACTCTCCTCATCCCAATCCCATATACAAGTTTCTCAAAGATACTAGTAGGCAGGGATTTGGTAAGCAAATCCGCCAAGTTATTACTTGATTGGATCTTCTGTACCTCAATCTGCTTTTGCTTCTGAAGGTCGTGCGTCCAGAAGAACTTGGGGGAGATATGCTTCGTCTTGTCGCCTTTTATGTAGTTGTCCTGTAGCTGGGCTATACATGCTGCATTGTCTTCATGAAGTGGAGTAGGCGCAAGAACGTCAGTCATCAGGCCGGTGGCGGTAAGGATGTGCTGGATCACAGAGCGTAGCCAAAAACTTTCCTTGCTTGCTTCGAAGATGGCTAAGAGCTCTGAGTGAGTGGAGGAGACGGTCGTCATGGTCTGCTTCACAGATCTCCAGGATATGGCTGTGCCGCCGTAAGTGAACATGTATCCTGTCTGAGACTTCTCTGTATGAGGATCGGACCTGTATCCTGAATCAGCATAACTAACTAAACCAGTTGATGCCCATTTCCTGTAGAATAGACCTAAGTCTATGGACCCTTGGAGGTAGCGCAGAAGATGCTTTACTCCGACCCAGTGCCGCTGTGTAGGTGTAGCACTATATCTGGCTAGTAAGTTGACTGCAAATGCTATGTCAGGGCGAGTGCAGTTAGCCAGGTAAAGGAGTGCACCGATAGCACTTAGATAAGGCACTTCAGGGCCTAGTGCTTCCTCCCCCTCTTCCAGCGGCCGGAAGGGGTATTTATGTACATCCAATGATCTGACGACCATTGGAGTGCTGAGGGGGTGGCACTTATCCATCTGAAACTTTTTCAATAATTTCGATGTGTAAGTTGACTGATGTAACAGGATCCCATCGTTAAGATGCTCTATTTGAAGACCTAAACAGAATTTTGACTTTCCGAGGTCTTTCATCTCAAAGGTTTCTGTCAAGCTTCTAGAAATCTCTGCGATCTCTTCAGGAGATCCGATGAGGTTCAAGTCGTCCACATAGACGGCTATGATTACAAATCCTGTTGCCTTTGCTCTTATAAAGATGCAAGGACAGACTGGGTCGTTTGTGAATCCTTGGTTTGCAAGAAAATCACTCAGTCTGTTATACTACATCCTTCCAGATTGTTTTAGACCATATAATGATCTTTGCAGTTTCACTGAGTAGATGTCGCGTTCTCTCTCTTTTAGTGCTGCAGGCAAAGAATAACCGTCAGGCAATCTCATATAGATGTCTCGGTCTAGGTTGCCATATAGGTATGCAGTGACCACGTCCATAAGCTGCATATCTAAACCCTCTTGGGCTGTTAAGCCAATGAGGAATCGGAAGGTGATCGCGTCCATGACCGGGGAGTATGTGGCTTCAAAATCCACCCCTGGACGTTGGGTAAAACCCTGCGCTACAAGCCTTGCTTTGTAGCGAACGATCTCATTTTGTTCATTTCATTTTCTAACAAATACCCATTTATAACCCACAGGTTTTACACCTTTTGGTGTCTGGACTATGGGTCCGAAGACCTTGCGTTTTGTGAGTGAATCCAACTCCACTCCTATTGCCGCTTTCCACTTTGGCCAATCATCTCTGCTTTGACATTCTGTCAGAGAGCGTGGTTCAATATCATCGTCGCAGTACGCGACGTTGATGGCAATATTACATGCAAATGTGTCATCTATGGTTGTGCTCTTTCTGTCCCAATACTCTCCAGTTCGTACATAGTGTATCGAAACTTCATTTTCTCCCTGTTTTTCCTCTTCGTGAGAGTTTGGGAGAGATGGGGTAGCAGGGCTTATAGTAGCATCCTGTGGTGGTATTTGTTTACCATTGCCAAGGGTCCTACTCTTTCGAGGGACTTGGTCCTTGGATCTCGGTGGTCGCCCTCTCTTTTGAGAGGTCCAACCATTTCTGCTGCAGGCTGATTGCATCCATTTTGCAGTACGTCAATCCTAGCTGGAGTGTTAGCAGCATGGACGTGTGATTTGACAATCTTCTGGTTGTCAGTAAATTTGTCCGGCAAGAGATGGATAGTGTTTTGGATGTGGAGAATCTTCAGGACCTCCTCCTCACACTGGCTTGTGGGCGGATCAAAGTGACATAGCGTCTTTGTCTCCCAAGTGATACATTCTGAAGCTTCGGGCTTCTTTGTCTGTGAGCCTAGTCTTAGAAACGATGTTTCATCGAATTCACAGTCTTCTAGACGTGCCTTGAAAACGTCTCCCGTAAGGGGGTCTAGGAATCTAAATATGGAGGGGGTGTCAAACCCAACATAAATGCCTAGGCGACGTTGTGGACCCATCTTTATCCTTTGTGGTGGTGCTATGGGGACGTATACTGCACAACCAAATATTCTCAAGTGAGAGACAATTGGTGGGGCTCCAAGTGCTAGTTGCATTGGAGAAGATGACTGACCTCCAGAAGGTCTTAATTTTATTAAAGATGCAGCATGCAAAATTGCATGACCCCACGCATTCAATGGCATCTGGGATTGAAGTAATAATGGACGAGCAATCCATTGCAGTCTCTTAATTAGAGATTCTGCTAACCCGTTTTGGGTGTGACCATGTGCTACAGGATGTTCGACTTCAATTCCCTGAGCTTGACAGTAGTCTAGGAAGACTTGTGACGTAAACTCCTCCGCATTATCCAGACGAAGTTTCTTTATCTTGTGGTCGGGGAAGTGGGCCCGTAACTTGATTATCTGAGCTAAAAGCTTAGATAGTGCTAGGTTACGGGTGGACAGTAGACACACATGTGACCACTTAGTAGATGCGTCTATCAGGACCATAAAGTACCTGAACGGACCACTTGATGGGTGTATTGGCCCACAAATGTCTCCGTGGATTCTTTCTAGAAAACTAGGGGACTCCACGTCCACTTTCAGTGGAGATGATCTTGTAATCAGTTTACCCTTGTAACAGGGTGGACACGGGAATTTGCCTTTTTAAAGAATCTTCAGGTTCTTCAGGTTTATGCCCCTGTAGTTCTTTATGATGCGGTACATCATAACAAAGCCAGTGTGTTCCAGTCTACTGTGCCAGAGTTGGAATTCTGGTGTTTGGGGGCACTGCAGGTGCTCTACCATGCATGTTTCTGGAGTTTGTATACTTGTTTGGTAGAGTCTCGAGGGGAGTCCCTTGAAACGTTCTACAATGGGTTTTGAAACATTTGTAAGAGACGTTACAAGCAAGTATTCCCTTTTATCTTCCTCAACCGTCTCTAAATGATATCCGTTTAAACGGATATCTTTAAAGCTTAGGAGGTTTCAGATAGATTTAGGGGAGTATAGCGCATTTTTAAGTGTGATTTGTGTGTTACCGGGGAGCAATATAATTGCTTCCCCTGATCCTTCGATTATGTTTGCTGGTCCTGAGATTGTTCTCAGTGGACCATAATAGCTACTTATGCTCATGAAGTAGTCTATGTTTTGAAGGATCGAGTGCGTCGATGCACTGTCCACTAGGCAGATTAATTCCATATCTAAAAAGAAAGACATTCAAGCAGTAAATGATATGAAAAGAAAAGATTCTACTTTCATAAAAATAAATGCTCAAAATATTGTTTGACATGGAAATAAAACTAGATACGATGCATAAAAAAGGATACATTGCTAGTACATAGAAGTGGTCCAGAACTAGAGAGTGTCATCTCCCATGAAGTCTTCAGGAGTTCATGAGGTCTCTGGCAACGCTGCGCTCTCAATCAGGTTTGTCTCAGCTCGAGGCTTAAGGCTTGCCTGGTAGAGGTCCTGGAGGTGTTTTGGTGTGCGGCAGATTCTAGACCAGTGGCCCGTCATTTCGCATTTGGAGCACTTGTCCTCCCAGTCTTTCTTGGGAGTGCCACCTTTGTTGGACACCCTCTTTTGCTTCTTGTCCACGAACTTCTGGTTCTGAGGAGGAGCTAGGGGAGTGACCTTCTTCCGCTGCTTTTGTTCTTTACATTTCTGGAATTTCGCCTTTTTGTCAATCTTCTTCTTCTGGGAATACTGGAAGTGAGCCTCTGCAGGAGGTGGCAGTGGAGCGGAGCCAGGAGGGCGCAGGTTGTGAGTGGCAACCAACAGGTCTCTGTTCTGTTCAGCCATAAGCAGGCATGAAAGCAGATTAGAGTACTTCGTGAACTTCCTCTCACGGTATTGTTGCATAAGGATCATGTCCTTCTCGTGGAAAGACGTGAACGTCTTTTCCAGCAACATTTTCTCTGTCACCGTTTCACCGCACAACTTCAGGCGTGAGGTGATACGGAAGAGAGCTGAGTTATACTCCGCTACGGATTTGTAATCCTGTATGCAGAGATGAGTCCACTCGTACTGCGCACGGGGGAGTATGAGATCTCTCTGATGTATGTACCTCTCCTCGAGTGCGTCCCATAGCTCGTAAGGATCCTCTACAGTGAGGTACTCGTCCTTCAGGGTCGAGTCTAAATGTTTCCTGATCTATATAATGGCTTTCGCCTTTAATATATCGGAGACTTCCTCTGTATGAGGTGCTTCCACTGAAGCATCCTTGTCGGCTGAGGCAGTACTTGTTGTTGCCTTCTCAGTCTTTGTGAGACTGAAACCATGAGAGCACAGATGGAACTTCAGGTCCAACTGCCAACTCATGTAGTTTGACCCATCGGCCTTTAGGACCGAAAGGTCGACATTTGCAAGTCTGACCATTGAATGATCTAGCAATATAGAAAAACAGCATGTATCATTTAAACTGAGTAAAATAGACATCCACGCATGTATTTCAAACGTTTTTCATAGCATGAATATTTTTAAAGTAAATTTAACATACATGCTTTTTACAGTTTCATAATGTGAATAATTAACAAAGGTTAACATTCACGCATGCTGCTAGGCAGTTTCATTGTAACATTAAATATGGTATTAAAATATTTAACATCCACGCAATTAATGCATAAGCAATGAAAAAGAAAATGACTTAGGACTATGGGGATCAGCCAGCCGACACCGAAATAAAAAGAAGTACAGTCCGAAGTTACATCAAAAATTGCATGAAAGAATAAAGTACAACTCGGGAACTTCAGAGAGAAGCCCCTATCTTCATTGTGCGTACGCCTTCAGCTCCTTTTTGGTGTCCTTCGGTCTTCTTTTTACATTTATATCCTCACTTACAAATTTCTCTCAAAAAAAGGAAAAATTGCAGGAAATTAAAAAGTGTCGGAAACCTGGCTGATCCCTAAAAACATAGCCTAATTTGCACGTTCACGTAGATAATATATTGAAAACATACAACCACGCAGATAATCTGTAACGACCAGAAATTTTCAACACTTCACTTCACGTATTTTTCGTATTTTAAAATTTTTACTTTATGTCAGTCAAGAATTTTCTAACAAAACTGATTTCAAAAAAATTCTTATAAAAATATTTTAAAGCACTAGACTAATGATAAGATATTTCAGTAATTTCAGATTTCCGCAAATAACCAAAACATTCCTGTTAAAATTCATCTTCCAAAATTACCGTTTTGATTCGACGAATTTATTTTCTATTCAAACGTATTCAAAACGTTTTCAAACTTCTACAATAACATTCTATTATCATTTAGGGCTCCCCACATTAATTTCAGAATTTTCGGATATCGTTTCAGCCTAGAACCCGCAAACCCGCTTCCTAAACGTTTTGGCCAAAAACCTGTACTTCCGTAGCTCAAATCCTAGAACGGATCTTGTATTCGCGACCCTCGCGACGATACGATCCCGTGGGTATGTTTTCGTAATTTTTCGGATTCATTTGTGAAAACGTGTCTGTATTTCACTGTCTTGCTAATTACATTCACTAATGACCTTTTTACAATTACTAACTACTTTTACCTAGTTACTTTTACCCCTAATAACTTTCTTACTTCTACCCTAAACCCTCAACCAACCCGCTTAATCAGCCTCCCCTTAGCTGGTGGAATTCAAGGGTGTTGGATCTCACCCACTTATTCAATAAACTTGTTCCCCTCTAATTACAACTCTACCACTAGCTAACCCTATATAAACCCACCCAAAGCTTCACAAAAATCACACAGTAACTCTCCCTCTCTTCCAGTTCACATTCAAAAGCCGTTGCCGCTCTCCCGAATCTCTCTCTTTCACTCTCCTCCTCCGGAGCTCCGACCAGCCCCCACCGCTTCGCCGCCCTCCGCGCCACCGCCCCGCCGCCGGTCGCCGCATGCGCTGCCCCAACCACAGACCCGCAGGCCATCGACAACTCCCCACCGTCCGCTCCGAGTTCCTCAGCCGCCACCTCGCTCCGCCCTCCGCCGCTTCAACCGCCTCACGCCGCCACGCCGCTGTCTCCGGCCATCGCCCCACGCCGACGACGACCGCCCTGCCTCCGTGCCGAGCCCTTCGCCTCTCCGCCGCCCGCTGTTCCAGCAACCCGCAAGCCCCATCGCAGCTCGCCCCGCCGTCGCCACCGCCGCCCCGCTCCGCCGTCGTGCACCGACCTCACCGCCGCCCCCGCTCCGCCCCGCTCCGCCGCCGCTCCGCTCCACCGCCGCCTTCAGCGCCGCCGACGGACCGCCGCCTCCGCTGCTGTCGAGAGTCGAGGAGCGTAAGTTTGCTTAATGGCAAACTTGTAAATATTAAGAAAATTTTCGTATTTTCAATTAATTAATTAATTAATAATAGGGTTTAAGGGTTATAAATCCATAACTTGAAATACAGGGCCCAGAAAAATATGCGGATAGCTCCAGAAAATCCGAAACGATATTTCGGACCCAATGGCGCTAGTCTCACTGCGAGCAGACGCCTACTTTTCCCAGAATCGTTTTTTGAACCTAAAATTTAAATATGTATAAATCTTTCTAAAAATTGTAACTCGATGTTTTCACTCACAATAATATGTGATAAAATTTTATTTGAAAGTAAACTTCGAGACGGTCACTTTGACCGTTCATTCGAGTAATTCCGACTAGGATTGCTCCCGGAACAAATTACGAAAGATACGCGCCACTTAAATAAATCAGGTTTTAAAGCTAGTTTTGAGTTTCTAAAAATTATAAAAATTACTATAGACGTCAGAAAAATATTCCCTCTTGCAGTAAAACTATTTTTGATATATATAGTCTATATAAAAATTTAGGACTCTTTTCATCGCCGTTTTAACCAGTTTTAAAATCAGATACTCAACTTAAATAGATAAGAAAATATGGTATTCTCTAACTAGTTATCTCTTGTGTTTACAGGTAGCAAATCTCGTGCATCGACACTAGATCCAGTCCTGGATCACTACCACCACCTCGAAGATTGTAAGTCACAGTAAATTCTACCCTTAGAAATATAGATAGTGTACTCGTATGAACATAGGACTTGACACCTAGTCTCGGAACAGTTATTGACCTGAACAGATTATTGATATTGCTTGACAGAAAGATTGTAATTGGAAATGTAAGAACAGTAAATGACTGGTAAAATTGCAAAGTACGGTAACCTGCACAGACACTGGGTTTTGGGGTAACTTATAATTACGGAAGTGCGGGAGCGACTAGTCCAGACTTTGTTGTCACCGTGCGGGTTCTAGCAACCCATAACAGTGCCGGTGACAACCATCACAGATCACAGATCACAGTTTATTGCACAGTACTCAGAGAATTGGTTCGCCCGGGTAGCACCCGCGGCAAGAGTTGGCCTCTTGGTTGCTCACTGTACTTCCCGTTATAAGTCACAAACTAGAATAGGCACAATTACTCTCCCTATTGCTATTGTCATGGTTATTGCTATTGACATTGCTCGGTCACCTTTACTTTACTTGTCACCCTTGCATGCTTGACTTGATGTGTTTTACTTATCGCACTTGCATGCTTGTCTGACCCTGCTTTACTTTCCGCACTTATTTACTATAGACTGCTCCATATTTGTGCACTCCTCTTTTTCTATCGCTAGAATTGTTGTGACTTACCTTCGGTTCCATTTATGGCACCGGCAGACGAAGACCTGATCGAGGAGATTGCCCCAAAGTTCGTGGAGCCTACATTGACCTAGAAGCTGCAGAGTTTTAGTTACTTTTCTGTTGGTGTGCATGTTGTACTGTGTATTTCCTTTTCCGCATCTTTTCAGTACTTCCTTTATGTATTCGTGAGAGAGTGTGCTGGTTGTTGTTGTACTTTAATTTGGACTGTAATAACGTCTGTAAAGCTGGTTTGAGTATTGTGATGCATCTCTGAGTTGTGGCTATGCTGATTTCACTGGTAAACTGCGGAACCTGCGAATAAACCAAATAAGTAACGGGCCCCCTAGAGCGGGTCGTTACAGTTTTGGCGGCCCACGCAGGTCCGTGCAAAATACCTCGTGAACAGTATAGTGAAACCAGGATGTGTCATATACGATACTTGACTAAGCTGACATTTTTCTTGAATGCAGGTTTGACACTCGAAAGATGGACGTGAACATCTCGGAGAGCCCCAATGGAGCTGACCTGTCTGGCCTTAATAAAAGCCATTAACAAAACCTAAATTTTGATAGGATTAATTAGTTATTAATAAATCTTTTGTATCGGTGGCACTCGTATGAATGATAATCTTCCTTCAATGGACCATGATACCGGTCAATGTGCTTGGCTAAAGTCTGTGGATCGACCTGGCTAGACTGGGCATAAGTGATCCTAGCTTAGTCACTTCCCTGACCGTGTCCGCTGGACCGCAAGGACGTGAATCATGATTATGTGACGTCATCGATCTTCATCACTATCACCCTTCTTTTAGCTTGATGACCTTTCGGTTGACCTTCTTAGAATATTTCTATTTCTAGTTCGCTTGAACTCTGGCTACGGAGAGTAGCGCTCGAATTATCGACCATCAGAAGTTCGAGTTCCACAACGGAAGCGACCACCATCATCTGCTCAGCAACGTCAACTACTCCCTCCTCAACAGCAAGTGTACCAGCAGACTCCACGACAGGCGTCCCAGAGACGCAAAGCTTATACCATGACAGTGAAAGAAGCCGAAGCTACGGGCCAAGTAATCACAGGTATGTGATTTTTCACTAAGCTACATACTCTAATATTTAGAAATCGTAAGCTTAGCCTTGATTCTCATCACGGTAGGTACCGTCTTAATAGCCGGTAAACCTGCCCTCACACTGTTCGACTCAGGAGCTACACATTGCTTCTTGGTCAGTCGTTTCGTTCAAACACATGCCATCACTGTTGAACCTCTGACTCCCGTTGGAAGGTCGTGACCACTGGCAGTTTCCTACCGGTAGCTAGCGGATGCCTCCAATGATCTGTTGTGATTTGTAGACGAGATCTCTTTGCCGACTTCTTGGGATGGCCTAGTTGAGATTATTTCGTGTCACCACTGACTGTCGTCAAAGGAGGGTAGAAATCGATATACCCAATCATCCAAAGTTCGTGTTCCTCAGCAAACGCCGACCAGAAGGACCAGTGGAGTATCGAGCCAGACCCAACGTGTAGGCTGTTGCGTTTTTGCATCCTTCTTGAGCTCGTGTTTCTTTTCTAGACCCTACTTTCATCTTGTACCCGATTTTTCCACGTGTTTGAATACTTTCCCGCCTACCACCTTCCCCCCTCATTATTGCCTTTTTGTCCTTATCCTCTCCTTGAGCCCCGTTCCCGTCTAACCTACCCTACCATATCATGACTTTCGACACCCCCTTTTAAACTTTATGATCTTCATGTTATGTTGTTAAATAAAGCTTACTACTGACTTACCAACTTAGGTTCCAAGTTCGAACAGATGTCATCATCATAATAGCTCTCATTTTCATGTAATGCCATTATCTCATATTTTGGCTACTTGATAAATCTGAAGTAACTATTGTGATGATACTATGTCTCGAAACTAGTTACGGAAACTATGGTGATGTCAATAGTAAGTATTCATGTATTCATCTCTTGTTTTCTTAATGATGTGATATCACGTTTTATTTCATGCTATTAACAACTTATTTTCCTATGTCGTGGTCGTTCGTCAAACCTTTCGGTCGATCGTTTGAATTGCTTAGGCGATTACCGATCTTCTGAATTCCGAGGACGGAATTATTTTAAGGAGGGTAGAATGTAACGACCAGAAATTTTCAACACTTCACTTCACGTATTTTTCGTATTTTAAAATTTTTACTTTATGTCAGTCAAGAATTTTCTAACAAAACTGATTTCAAAAAAATTCTTATAAAAATATTTTAAAGCACTAGACTAATGATAAGATATTTCAGTAATTTCAGATTTCCGCAAATACCCAAAACATTCCTGTTAAAATTCATCTTCCAAAATTACCGTTTTGATTCGACGAATTTATTTTCTATTCAAACGTATTCAAAACGTTTTCAAACTTCTACAATAACATTCTATTATCATTTAGGGCTCCCCACATTAATTTCAGAATTTTCGGATATCGTTTCAGCCTAGAACCCGCAAACCCGCTTCCTAAACGTTTTGGCCAAAAACCTGTACTTCCGTAGCTCAAATCCTAGAACGGATCTTGTATTCGCGACCCTCGCGACGATACGATCCCGTGGGTATGTTTTCGTAATTTTTCGGATTCATTTGTGAAAACGTGTCTGTATTTCACTGTCTTGCTAATTACATTCACTAATGACCTTTTTACAATTACTAACTACTTTTACCTAGTTACTTTTACCCCTAATAACTTTCTTACTTCTACCCTAAACCCTCAACCAACCCGCTTAATCAGCCTCCCCTTAGCTGGTGGAATTCAAGGGTGTTGGATCTCACCCACTTATTCAATAAACTTGTTCCCCTCTAATTACAACTCTACCACTAGCTAACCCTATATAAACCCACCCAAAGCTTCACAAAAATCACACAGTAACTCTCCCTCTCTTCCAGTTCACATTCAAAAGCCGTTGCCGCTCTCCCGAATCTCTCTCTTTCACTCTCCTCCTCCGGAGCTCCGACCAGCCCCCACCGCTTCGCCGCCCTCCGCGCCACCGCCCCGCCGCCGGTCGCCGCATGCGCTGCCCCAACCACAGACCCGCAGGCCATCGACAACTCCCCACCGTCCGCTCCGAGTTCCTCAGCCGCCACCTCGCTCCGCCCTCCGCCGCTTCAACCGCCTCACGCCGCCACGCCGCTGTCTCCGGCCATCGCCCCACGCCGACGACGACCGCCCTGCCTCCGTGCCGAGCCCTTCGCCTCTCCGCCGCCCGCTGTTCCAGCAACCCGCAAGCCCCATCGCAGCTCGCCCCGCCGTCGCCACCGCCGCCCCGCTCCGCCGTCGTGCACCGACCTCACCGCCGCCCCCGCTCCGCCCCGCTCCGCCGCCGCTCCGCTCCACCGCCGCCTTCAGCGCCGCCGACGGACCGCCGCCTCCGCTGCTGTCGAGAGTCGAGGAGCGTAAGTTTGCTTAATGGCAAACTTGTAAATATTAAGAAAATTTTCGTATTTTCAATTAATTAATTAATTAATAATAGGGTTTAAGGGTTATAAATCCATAACTTGAAATACAGGGCCCAGAAAAATATGCGGATAGCTCCAGAAAATCCGAAACGATATTTCGGACCCAATGGCGCTAGTCTCACTGCGAGCAGACGCCTACTTTTCCCAGAATCGTTTTTTGAACCTAAAATTTAAATATGTATAAATCTTTCTAAAAATTGTAACTCGATGTTTTCACTCACAATAATATGTGATAAAATTTTATTTGAAAGTAAACTTCGAGACGGTCACTTTGACCGTTCATTCGAGTAATTCCGACTAGGATTGCTCCCGGAACAAATTACGAAAGATACGCGCCACTTAAATAAATCAGGTTTTAAAGCTAGTTTTGAGTTTCTAAAAATTATAAAAATTACTATAGACGTCAGAAAAATATTCCCTCTTGCAGTAAAACTATTTTTGATATATATAGTCTATATAAAAATTTAGGACTCTTTTCATCGCCGTTTTAACCAGTTTTAAAATCAGATACTCAACTTAAATAGATAAGAAAATATGGTATTCTCTAACTAGTTATCTCTTGTGTTTACAGGTAGCAAATCTCGTGCATCGACACTAGATCCAGTCCTGGATCACTACCACCACCTCGAAGATTGTAAGTCACAGTAAATTCTACCCTTAGAAATATAGATAGTGTACTCGTATGAACATAGGACTTGACACCTAGTCTCGGAACAGTTATTGACCTGAACAGATTATTGATATTGCTTGACAGAAAGATTGTAATTGGAAATGTAAGAACAGTAAATGACTGGTAAAATTGCAAAGTACGGTAACCTGCACAGACACTGGGTTTTGGGGTAACTTATAATTACGGAAGTGCGGGAGCGACTAGTCCAGACTTTGTTGTCACCGTGCGGGTTCTAGCAACCCATAACAGTGCCGGTGACAACCATCACAGATCACAGATCACAGTTTATTGCACAGTACTCAGAGAATTGGTTCGCCCGGGTAGCACCCGCGGCAAGAGTTGGCCTCTTGGTTGCTCACTGTACTTCCCGTTATAAGTCACAAACTAGAATAGGCACAATTACTCTCCCTATTGCTATTGTCATGGTTATTGCTATTGACATTGCTCGGTCACCTTTACTTTACTTGTCACCCTTGCATGCTTGACTTGATGTGTTTTACTTATCGCACTTGCATGCTTGTCTGACCCTGCTTTACTTTCCGCACTTATTTACTATAGACTGCTCCATATTTGTGCACTCCTCTTTTTCTATCGCTAGAATTGTTGTGACTTACCTTCGGTTCCATTTATGGCACCGGCAGACGAAGACCTGATCGAGGAGATTGCCCCAAAGTTCGTGGAGCCTACATTGACCTAGAAGCTGCAGAGTTTTAGTTACTTTTCTGTTGGTGTGCATGTTGTACTGTGTATTTCCTTTTCCGCATCTTTTCAGTACTTCCTTTATGTATTCGTGAGAGAGTGTGCTGGTTGTTGTTGTACTTTAATTTGGACTGTAATAACGTCTGTAAAGCTGGTTTGAGTATTGTGATGCATCTCTGAGTTGTGGCTATGCTGATTTCACTGGTAAACTGCGGAACCTGCGAATAAACCAAATAAGTAACGGGCCCCCTAGAGCGGGTCGTTACAGTTTTGGCGGCCCACGCAGGTCCGTGCAAAATACCTCGTGAACAGTATAGTGAAACCAGGATGTGTCATATACGATACTTGACTAAGCTGACATTTTTCTTGAATGCAGGTTTGACACTCGAAAGATGGACGTGAACATCTCGGAGAGCCCCAATGGAGCTGACCTGTCTGGCCTTAATAAAAGCCATTAACAAAACCTAAATTTTGATAGGATTAATTAGTTATTAATAAATCTTTTGTATCGGTGGCACTCGTATGAATGATAATCTTCCTTCAATGGACCATGATACCGGTCAATGTGCTTGGCTAAAGTCTGTGGATCGACCTGGCTAGACTGGGCATAAGTGATCCTAGCTTAGTCACTTCCCTGACCGTGTCCGCTGGACCGCAAGGACGTGAATCATGATTATGTGACGTCATCGATCTTCATCACTATCACCCTTCTTTTAGCTTGATGACCTTTCGGTTGACCTTCTTAGAATATTTCTATTTCTAGTTCGCTTGAACTCTGGCTACGGAGAGTAGCGCTCGAATTATCGACCATCAGAAGTTCGAGTTCCACAACGGAAGCGACCACCATCATCTGCTCAGCAACGTCAACTACTCCCTCCTCAACAGCAAGTGTACCAGCAGACTCCACGACAGGCGTCCCAGAGACGCAAAGCTTATACCATGACAGTGAAAGAAGCCGAAGCTACGGGCCAAGTAATCACAGGTATGTGATTTTTCACTAAGCTACATACTCTAATATTTAGAAATCGTAAGCTTAGCCTTGATTCTCATCACGGTAGGTACCGTCTTAATAGCCGGTAAACCTGCCCTCACACTGTTCGACTCAGGAGCTACACATTGCTTCTTGGTCAGTCGTTTCGTTCAAACACATGCCATCACTGTTGAACCTCTGACTCCCGTTGGAAGGTCGTGACCACTGGCAGTTTCCTACCGGTAGCTAGCGGATGCCTCCAATGATCTGTTGTGATTTGTAGACGAGATCTCTTTGCCGACTTCTTGGGATGGCCTAGTTGAGATTATTTCGTGTCACCACTGACTGTCGTCAAAGGAGGGTAGAAATCGATATACCCAATCATCCAAAGTTCGTGTTCCTCAGCAAACGCCGACCAGAAGGACCAGTGGAGTATCGAGCCAGACCCAACGTGTAGGCTGTTGCGTTTTTGCATCCTTCTTGAGCTCGTGTTTCTTTTCTAGACCCTACTTTCATCTTGTACCCGATTTTTCCACGTGTTTGAATACTTTCCCGCCTACCACCTTCCCCCCTCATTATTGCCTTTTTGTCCTTATCCTCTCCTTGAGCCCCGTTCCCGTCTAACCTACCCTACCATATCATGACTTTCGACACCCCCTTTTAAACTTTATGATCTTCATGTTATGTTGTTAAATAAAGCTTACTACTGACTTACCAACTTAGGTTCCAAGTTCGAACAGATGTCATCATCATAATAGCTCTCATTTTCATGTAATGCCATTATCTCATATTTTGGCTACTTGATAAATCTGAAGTAACTATTGTGATGATACTATGTCTCGAAACTAGTTACGGAAACTATGGTGATGTCAATAGTAAGTATTCATGTATTCATCTCTTGTTTTCTTAATGATGTGATATCACGTTTTATTTCATGCTATTAACAACTTATTTTCCTATGTCGTGGTCGTTCGTCAAACCTTTCGGTCGATCGTTTGAATTGCTTAGGCGATTACCGATCTTCTGAATTCCGAGGACGGAATTATTTTAAGGAGGGTAGAATGTAACGACCAGAAATTTTCAACACTTCACTTCACGTATTTTTCGTATTTTAAAATTTTTACTTTATGTCAGTCAAGAATTTTCTAACAAAACTGATTTCAAAAAAATTCTTATAAAAATATTTTAAAGCACTAGACTAATGATAAGATATTTCAGTAATTTCAGATTTCCGCAAATACCCAAAACATTCCTGTTAAAATTCATCTTCCAAAATTACCGTTTTGATTCGACGAATTTATTTTCTATTCAAACGTATTCAAAACGTTTTCAAACTTCTACAATAACATTCTATTATCATTTAGGGCTCCCCACATTAATTTCAGAATTTTCGGATATCGTTTCAGCCTAGAACCCGCAAACCCGCTTCCTAAACGTTTTGGCCAAAAACCTGTACTTCCGTAGCTCAAATCCTAGAACGGATCTTGTATTCGCGACCCTCGCGACGATACGATCCCGTGGGTATGTTTTCGTAATTTTTCGGATTCATTTGTGAAAACGTGTCTGTATTTCACTGTCTTGCTAATTACATTCACTAATGACCTTTTTACAATTACTAACTACTTTTACCTAGTTACTTTTACCCCTAATAACTTTCTTACTTCTACCCTAAACCCTCAACCAACCCGCTTAATCAGCCTCCCCTTAGCTGGTGGAATTCAAGGGTGTTGGATCTCACCCACTTATTCAATAAACTTGTTCCCCTCTAATTACAACTCTACCACTAGCTAACCCTATATAAACCCACCCAAAGCTTCACAAAAATCACACAGTAACTCTCCCTCTCTTCCAGTTCACATTCAAAAGCCGTTGCCGCTCTCCCGAATCTCTCTCTTTCACTCTCCTCCTCCGGAGCTCCGACCAGCCCCCACCGCTTCGCCGCCCTCCGCGCCACCGCCCCGCCGCCGGTCGCCGCATGCGCTGCCCCAACCACAGACCCGCAGGCCATCGACAACTCCCCACCGTCCGCTCCGAGTTCCTCAGCCGCCACCTCGCTCCGCCCTCCGCCGCTTCAACCGCCTCACGCCGCCACGCCGCTGTCTCCGGCCATCGCCCCACGCCGACGACGACCGCCCTGCCTCCGTGCCGAGCCCTTCGCCTCTCCGCCGCCCGCTGTTCCAGCAACCCGCAAGCCCCATCGCAGCTCGCCCCGCCGTCGCCACCGCCGCCCCGCTCCGCCGTCGTGCACCGACCTCACCGCCGCCCCCGCTCCGCCCCGCTCCGCCGCCGCTCCGCTCCACCGCCGCTCCGCTCCACCGCCGCCTTCAGCGCCGCCGACGGACCGCCGCCTCCGCTGCTGTCGAGAGTCGAGGAGCGTAAGTTTGCTTAATGGCAAACTTGTAAATATTAAGAAAATTTTCGTATTTTCAATTAATTAATTAATTAATAATAGGGTTTAAGGGTTATAAATCCATAACTTGAAATACAGGGCCCAGAAAAATATGCGGATAGCTCCAGAAAATCCGAAACGATATTTCGGACCCAATGGCGCTAGTCTCACTGCGAGCAGACGCCTACTTTTCCCAGAATCGTTTTTTGAACCTAAAATTTAAATATGTATAAATCTTTCTAAAAATTGTAACTCGATGTTTTCACTCACAATAATATGTGATAAAATTATATTTGAAAGTAAACTTCGAGACGGTCACTTTGACCGTTCATTCGAGTAATTCCGACTAGGATTGCTCCCGGAACAAATTACGAAAGATACGCGCCACTTAAATAAATCAGGTTTTAAAGCTAGTTTTGAGTTTCTAAAAATTATAAAAATTACTATAGACGTCAGAAAAATATTCCCTCTTGCAGTAAAACTATTTTTGATATATATAGTCTATATAAAAATTTAGGACTCTTTTCATCGCCGTTTTAACCAGTTTTAAAATCAGATACTCAACTTAAATAGATAAGAAAATATGGTATTCTCTAACTAGTTATCTCTTGTGTTTACAGGTAGCAAATCTCGTGCATCGACACTAGATCCAGTCCTGGATCACTACCACCACCTCGAAGATTGTAAGTCACAGTAAATTCTACCCTTAGAAATATAGATAGTGTACTCGTATGAACATAGGACTTGACACCTAGTCTCGGAACAGTTATTGACCTGAACAGATTATTGATATTGCTTGACAGAAAGATTGTAATTGGAAATGTAAGAACAGTAAATGACTGGTAAAATTGCAAAGTACGGTAACCTGCACAGACACTGGGTTTTGGGGTAACTTATAATTACGGAAGTGCGGGAGCGACTAGTCCAGACTTTGTTGTCACCGTGCGGGTTCTAGCAACCCATAACAGTGCCGGTGACAACCATCACAGATCACAGATCACAGTTTATTGCACAGTACTCAGAGAATTGGTTCGCCCGGGTAGCACCCGCGGCAAGAGTTGGCCTCTTGGTTGCTCACTGTACTTCCCGTTATAAGTCACAAACTAGAATAGGCACAATTACTCTCCCTATTGCTATTGTCATGGTTATTGCTATTGACATTGCTCGGTCACCTTTACTTTACTTGTCACCCTTGCATGCTTGACTTGATGTGTTTTACTTATCGCACTTGCATGCTTGTCTGACCCTGCTTTACTTTCCGCACTTATTTACTATAGACTGCTCCATATTTGTGCACTCCTCTTTTTCTATCGCTAGAATTGTTGTGACTTACCTTCGGTTCCATTTATGGCACCGGCAGACGAAGACCTGATCGAGGAGATTGCCCCAAAGTTCGTGGAGCCTACATTGACCTAGAAGCTGCAGAGTTTTAGTTACTTTTCTGTTGGTGTGCATGTTGTACTGTGTATTTCCTTTTCCGCATCTTTTCAGTACTTCCTTTATGTATTCGTGAGAGAGTGTGCTGGTTGTTGTTGTACTTTAATTTGGACTGTAATAACGTCTGTAAAGCTGGTTTGAATATTGTGATGCATCTCTGAGTTGTGGCTATGCTGATTTCACTGGTAAACTGCGGAACCTGCGAATAAACCAAATAAGTAACGGGCCCCCTAGAGCGGGTCGTTACATAATCAATCACAGGCATGTAAAGATTATAATTCTAAATTGTGTGTGACGTGCTAAAAATTTATTTTGAAAAAACTTTTACCTTTGATCCATATTTTAAAGTTTTGTTTACCGCTTTAAAACCCTTTAAAGTTTCTTTTAATCATTTTGGGCTTTTTAGGGCCAAAAATAAAAAGAAGAAAAATTATTTATGTAAATGAGCTAATTTTCTGGCCTTTTGGGCCATGAAAACAACACATTAGGGTTAATTGGGCATCCCCCGAAAAATTGGCCAGTTTAGGGTTAGGGTTTTGTAAAACCCTAGGGGGGCCCGCGGCGTGTCGCCTCGACGGCTGGCCGCGCAGAACGCGGCCGCCGTGGCGGCGGCGCGCCGCGGCTGCGGGCCGCGGCACAGGGCTGCGGCGTCAGGCCCGGCACGGGGTCGCGGTTGCTGGCCGCGGCTTCAGGCCGCGGCGTAAAATCGCCGCCGGCGGCGCTTGTGAAGCGCCGACGTTTCGTCCTACGGACGTGCGGATTTTTGGATCAAAGGTTGGGGAGTAAAAACGGATTTTTCGAGTAATTAGATCGCTAAAAAACAGATTTTTATTGTTTTTAGGCATGCGGATCTAAGAAAAGTGTTTTTAAACTTTTTGATCCTAAAACATACAGATCTAAAGTGAAAAGCAAGTTTAGATCTAAAAAGTTTTGATTTTTACCTCTAGATTCGACAAGGGAATCTAGTCGACGGTTGGTGAAGGATGCCCTTTTCGCTCCCCGTTGAGAAGATTACGATTTTCTTGAATCTGAGCGATTGATGGATCTCCTTCCCCGCGAGCCGCTGTCTCCTCCAACGAGCGTGATCGTGCTGATAACGTGTTGTGAAGGGAAAAGTAGGGAAACTAGGTGTAGAGGGTTAAGAGCCCCCTACCCTTGTATTTATAACTTTCAATAGTGGGTTGGATACCCAATTGGCCCAATGGGCATATTCATAACAAAATGAATGAATACGATCTCTAACCGTCATTTACATTTTTCTCCAAACATGGAACCCATTTTAAAACTAAAATAAGACAACCAATTATAAAAAAAAAACAAATTATATAAAAAAACAAAAAAAATGGCAAGTGGGAAGTGGGAAATTGGGCGTCACATGAGTCACCGTCACCATCGTTTCCTCCCACGTCTTCTTTAAGTCCACCATCGACAGATAACATTCAGATTCATCAACAACAACACCATCCACAGCGGCAGCGTCAGCCTCTGCGCCTCCTCTCCATCTATTCGGCTGTGCGCTGTTCCGCCGCCGCCGCCGCCGCCTTCTTTTCAGGTAAATCCAATTTCCTGTCCTTTACATTTACCCTTTTCTTTTTATGTGGTTTATTGTGCCATTTTCTTCTCATATTTTGCCTGGTATTGATCCATCCATCGAATGCACGCTCCAATCAGTTGGATAGATTAATGTATTAGTATTTCATTCAAGTGCGAATCTTCGTCAAAAAAAAAAGAAAGAAAGAAAGAAAGAAAGAAAGGAAAAGAAAGAAAGAGATTGATCAGAAACTTGGCACTTGACTAATATCTGATCATTATAGTCTCTTTGTCCCCATTCCACACACATTCTTAAACTACTGGCCTTCATGCTTGCTCATAGTCATCTGTGAAGCGACCATCATGTTCACAAAAGGAAAACACCAATTATTTCCCATGTATTTATTCTTGAATAATACCGAATATAAATCCTTCCATATCTTATAGAACAACTAAATTATCTTTATGTTCTATGTAAATATACTAATCCATTCACTCACATTGTTTTCAGTTGGATACCTACTATGGGGTATCAGCTATTTCGAATAATATGCTAGCTTATTCGTCCGAATGGTGTAAATGCCCGGTTTTCACACTAATGTTTGCAAGTTACATGCTATCTGACCACTTTAGGTGATTACTGCCAATAGTTCACCCTTTTCTATTAGAGGGGCTCCGAAATATTGTTGCCTAGGCACATAAATTCACAACTTGTTTCATGCAAAGCAAGAGATTGGGGTGTTAAAGGCGAGGCGATTTTTGTCGGTTTACAATGCATTTGATATAGCTCAACAAAATACAAAGATTTGGGGTCAATATGAGGATAATCAAGGCATATTAGAAAACCCGAATTTTTGTCCAATTTGTCAACCTTTAATATAGTTATTCTGGTTGCATAGTTTTAAAAACATAACTTGCAGAACACATCAGATCGCAACAAATAAGTTCTTTTTTGGCTGATGTCTGCAGCTGTCAGAATTCAGGATGATTAGATCTCAAAATCTAGCTGATGCCGAAAATTTGGAATAATGCTTTTGTTGTTATTACTGTTGTATGTCTTTCAAGATTAATACTATTGTATTAGGATCCATAAATTAACGATGGTAGTTACCTAATGCCAGCCTAAGTTGAATTTAGAAGATAAATGCGACCGTGCCTATGCCAGAGGACAACCATGATAATTGACGAAGGATTCTCGTTGAAGTAAATGCTTCTACATGAAAAAATATGCACGAAAAAATCTTTGAGGGCAAACTGTGGAAGCTTCATATGTAAGCATAATTGCATGGTTTAGTAAGTTGATAGTTGTTAGAGGTACTCTGGGCTGTGGCCCAGCTAGACCTGACGGCAGAGCCCACTGCGCTCGAGTCCGAAAACCACGCGTGTCCTCAGGGCCGCGCCTGAGACAATATGAGAGGCTAGCACGACCAAGTTGCTAGCATAGCTCTCCAGACAGATCTGCACTCGTCGGCCCAGTTCGACCTTCAAGGCTCATACAAAAACAACCCCCACAAGGTCGGCCCTTTTAGCAGTTACGCTTCATAAAGAGGACCTCCATGAGGTTGACTCCTTCAGCAGTTACACTCTACAAGGGTGATCTCCACGAGAATGGCTTCTTCAGTAGCCACTCTTTATGGAGACGATCTCCATGAGGTCGACTCCTTAACACCAACAGCCTTGTGAGGATGACCTTCATGTGGTCGTCTCCTTAGGAGCATCGCTCCTTAGGACAACCTCAACGGTACGTGCCCAAGGTCAGCTCTTCTGGCTGCATCATCCAAATGTCTGCCTGCCTAACATGTCAGCTTACGCAAACGCCTTGTGGAAAACCATCCAGATCTATCCACCACGTAATGAGCAAGTGTGCCTGATTTGAAAGTATATGGGCACCCTTCTTTATCTGTTCACTACGCAATCTGAGGAGTCGGTTGTGTGCGGAAGATCCGGAATCTCCATAACTTTCCCTAACGTGGTGTAACCGACCCATGGCCTAAAAAACAGTGGATCAATATGATCCCTAGTACGCGCACACAAATGCTAAAAATCCTGCACCTTCCTCATGCGTGGAACTTACTTAAGCATGGGAGGTGAATCGAAAGCCACCCGATTCGATCTGTTCTTCTTTCTGTTTCAGGCATCAAACAACGAGCATCTCGGCCTAGAGAAAGCTTGTCTGGGGTCTCTACTGGTGTGAGATCCACGCATCACCGGTGGTTCAAGTTTTCTGCATCAACAGTTGGCGCTAGAGGAAGTGACTTGTGACCATCCTATTACATAGGCTCTTACATCAGCCGCTCCGACAACCCTTTAGCATAATCTTCTTTAATGGAGAAGGGAAGGAAGATCGTGTTGGGGGGGGGGGGGGGAACCCAACGGTCTGCCTGAAATCAACACCACCAATGACGATTAACCCACTGGTGGCCCACCTCCACAATCATCTGCCACTCTCATAGTGGCTCCTGTCGCTCCCACAGTAGCTGACTTCCAAGCTCTTGCGGTGGATCTCCATGAGATGTGAGAAAACTAGGTTCGCCAGGCTAGGAGCAAGTCAAGCAACAAAGTTTTATATGAGTTGTACATACATTTGGTCTGAACCAGGTCCAACGCTCCTCAGGTGACTTCCAGCCATGTGGCGCCTCCCTCCAAGAGAGAAGAAGAGTCGGTGCTAGTTGAGGATGCTAGCAAGACGTGGAGCTCCAACAACAATGAGGAGTCAAAAAGCGCTGACCGAGAGCCTCGTAAGACTAAGGCGGGGCCTTCCGCTAGCTGACACACCAAAAGCCCTTTGCCCGTGATAAGCGAGTAGGCAAAGAACTGCGACAACCACGATCCCAAACATAAGATCACTGCGAGGAGAGTGGCTCAGGCTCCGTTGGTGGAAGACTAAATCGTCGACTTGTAGCGGCAGATCGACAGTCTTTGGCAAGGGGACCTTGATCCCCTGAAGACACACGCATTCTCTTCACTTCACCCTTCACATCACCATCCTCAGCACCCCATATCTACGGAAGTACACTCTACCTTTCGCAGATGATGTCCCAAGGTATATCGGCGGCGTAGTGGTCGAACATCTTGAAACATACGTCGAGTACAGAAGTCGAAGAGTCACTCTTCGGACCTGATGTGTTGGGCATTCTCGAGCTTTTTGGTCCCATCACCACGGTCGACTGTAATGTGGTTTAACTGTCTGACCATGCACAAAAGATTCTCGTCCGACAAGCACTCATGCCTCCAACCGAGCTCGACTCCGCCTCGCTGAGAGGGTCTCGAAGTAGCTCATGCTAATCGAGGAGCTTCTCCTCTTCACATAAGCTGAGACAAGGATGATTCACTCGTCCACAATGACATTATTATGATCAACCTACAGATTGGCAACTACAAAGTTTGCAGCGTCCTGATTGACAATGGAGCGTCGTGGACATCCTCTACCTGGACATCTTCCAAAAGCTAGGGATCCGGCCTATCTACACTAATCTCTTCGGCTTCACGGGAGCTCAGGAGGTCTCAGAAGGGATGGGTGTTGGGAATGGGGGTTGAGGCCACACCAGTGGAAATTTTGTAGTTTTGGGGCCCAAGGGGCAATTTTGTAATTTGATGCCCTAGGGGCATATTTGTAATTTCGGGCAAATCAGCCCTATATATAGGGGTGAAGGGGTTAGAGTGAAGTGGGAAGAATTGAAGAAGAAAAGTAAATAGTAGAAGATTAGGGCTTAAGAGTAGTCTAGCGTTTAGATCCTGAGAGATTTAACGCTTTATCTCGAAAGAAAGTATATGAGAGCGGTTTCCTCTCGAATTGAAACTACTTATCTTTGTATTACCATTCCATTATCTACAAAAATTTATAAAAATTCCTCTTTTATTCCTCAAATCCCTAGCATTTCCCATTCACCGGGCTAAGCTGGATTGGGTCGGCGACTCCGGCTTGGCACAGTCCCAGCTCGGTTGCCCTGCGGGATCGGCTGGATCGAGCCGCTTCTGTAGCGGTAGCGACTCGCCGGTGCCGATCCCCTTTTCTGATGGCTCCGGTAGCGATTTGTCACGAAAATTGGTCCGATGAGCTCGTACGGAGTAGAGGAAGAGGTCGGTGGTTGCTGGGGTCCCAGAGGTCGCTGGAGGAACCTATGGTGATCATCACATGATCTTACGGCGCCCCTCCGGGGGTTCACCTGAGTTAGGACGGCCCTCAAGGGGTCTTTCGGCGCGGGCGGCCCTCAGGCGGCTGTTTGAGTGGTCGTCGGCCTTCGCCGGTGTCGGATCTGGGTCGCTGGCACCGAAATTCTCCAGGTCTACCCGGTTCGCCTCCTTTTCCAGATTTGGTGTCAGTGTCTTCTTCTGACAGCGACCTCTTCGACATACTCTTTAATGACGCAGAAATGGACTCTATCATCTCCAAGATCGCCAGTATCTTTTCATCTTCTCAAGCTTCAAACCTTCGTGGTCCCGCCATGAGAATTTAAGCTTTGATACCAATTGATGGGAAATGCTAGAATGCTAGGGATTTGAGGAATAAAAGGTGAATTTTTATCGATTTTTGTTGATAATGGAATAGAAATACAAAGATAAATAGTTCCAATTTGAGAGGGAACCGCTCTCTTATCCTTTAATTCGAGATGAAGTGCTAGATCTCTCAAAATCTTAATGGACTACACATACGCCCTAATCTTCTACTCTATATTTTTCATCTTCAATTCTTCCCCTTCACTCTAACCCCTTCACCCCTATTTATAGGGTTGATTTACCCAAAATTACCAATATGTCCCCTATGACTCCAAATTTCAAATTGCCTATCAGGCCCTAAAACTACAAAATTGCCACATGTGTGGTCTCAACCCCCATTCCTAACAATGG
This sequence comes from Scilla litardierei, assembly GCA_030789695.1. Classification (NCBI taxonomy): domain Eukaryota; kingdom Viridiplantae; phylum Streptophyta; class Magnoliopsida; order Asparagales; family Asparagaceae; genus Scilla; species Scilla litardierei. The sequence goes on along the minus strand of CM061135.1, from coordinate 1,299,282 downwards.
TCTCTCTGATTAGGGGCAGAAGCCGACCTCAATAAGGTGATTTTTAATGTGCTTAACTTAGGCTTAATAAATGCATTTCCTTCCCAAGCTCAAATGTTCTGCATTCTTCTTGCCTAGCCCCCAGCCCAGACCGTGGCCTCGCTTGTCTGACCCCAAGGGTCCCAACACTGTCAAGCAGCACTTGACCCTTGGTTGTGCTGAAACAAAGCCCCCAGCCACGCTGGGGCCCGTGCTGACGAGGATCTCCAGAGGGCCCCATCACCCACCTCTGGCATCTGGCCCCACGGGTTATGCTTCGTCCAAACTTGCATTGGCATGCCCCACGGTCTCATCACCGACTTCTGGCATTCGACACCACGAGCCATGCTACGTCCAAACTTTCGTTGGCCAGACTCCTTAGGGGGTCCTAACGCATACATCTTGCATTCGATCCCATGGGTCATGTTATGTCCAAACGCGCACCGGCAAGACCCACGGTCTTAGTGTCGACCTTTAGCATTCGACACTACGAGTCTTCTTACGTCCAAACTCTGCTGGCGAGACTCATTCGAGGGTCCCATCACCTATCTCTACTGGTGAGACTACCCAAGGGTCCCAGCACCGACCTTCGACATTTGACCCCATGGGTCATACTACGTCCAAACTCCGTTGGCGAGACTCCTCTGAGGGTCCCAACGCCAACCTCCGTTGGCGAGACCTTCCAAAGGGTTCCAACACCAATCTCTAGCATTCAAACCATGTGTCATACTACATCCAAACTCTATTGGCGAGAATTTCCCAAGGGTCCCAACGACAACCTCTATTGGCAAGGCTCCCCAGAGGGCCCAACGCTGACCTCTGGCTTTCGACCTCAGGGGTGACTTACGGTTTCATCACCGACCTTTAGCATTTAACCCCACGGGTTGTGTTACGTCCAAATCAAACGCCTAGCTCAGGCCGATGTCTTTCGCTGGCGAGACTCCCCAGAGGGTTCAAGCGTCGACCTCTAGCATTCGACCTCACGGGTCATGCTGCGTCTGGTAAAAGTCCCAGCTCAGACTGGGGTCCCGGCTAGTCTGACCAATCAGGTCCCATTTCTAAAGATTAGCATTCGGCTCAGGTCATGCTAAGTCTAAACGCCTAGCCCAGGTTGGGGCCTTCGTTGTCGAGACTTCAGAGTCCTAGCGTCGACCTCTAGCACTTGACCCTCAGTCGTGTCACGTCCAAAACAAAGCGCCCAAGCCCAAGCTGTGGCCCCTGTTGAACTGACCCAAATGTTCTAGCGCAGGTGAGCAGCACTCCACTCTGGTCTGGTCGTGCTGCCTTTAGCAAATAAAGTCCCCAGCCCAAGCTGGGGTCCCTGCTAGCCTGACCCCCAAAGTTCCAACACTTGTAAGAACGTTTGACCCAGGTCATGCTAAGGCAAGTGACGACTGTTCCAAGTCCAAAGCATCCCCCAGTCCAAGCTGGGGCCCTCTGCTACAACTCTAAGCTACCAGTTCAGGCAACAACTTAACTCCAGTCATGCAGAGTCTAGCAAGCCCACAGCACAAACGAGAGCCTGTTGATCTGACCTTGGGGCTTTAAGCTGAGATTGCAACTAAACAAGTCCTAAGAGAGAAACTCTCTCACTCAACAGACTAAGAGACCAACACACACTCAGCAACGCGCACTTAGCAAGTGGTGCCCAGTACTATGTTGCAACTTAAATGTTAGTCTCTTGTGTTTGAAATCGAGAAATCAGCATATCATTTTGTCAATTAGCAGAAATGCAAGAATGAGGGTGGAAAGTCAAACTTGGAACTTGTAACTTTTCTATTAAAAATTTCTTTAAGCACAAGTACATCCAAGTTCAGGTCGTCACATGTGTTGACCAAGTCAAAAGAGAAGAACACTAAATTTACACATTCCGCCTGGAGGCTCAGTGTGCTGCTACTCAATGGTAGGCCCCTTGCCCTAGGGGGTTGTGAGCTCCATCATCAGCAGCGTTGAGGGTTTAGTAGTAGCAGACGTCTCGGCCTCAAGTATCTGGCTTGTCCGTCAACAAGAGGTCAGTGTGAGTGGTGTACGTCGCCTTGAATGCATCCATCACGTATTGCACCCTAGCTTCAAAGGCAATATCGGCTCGACATTTCGCGACCTGCAACTATACACGATGAGCCTTGAGCACCTTGGCCATATAGACTTGAGCATTCGACAGCTTAGCACGAGCGTTTGTCAGATCAACACAATGGGTCTCAGCCGTCTCGTCTGCATGTTTCTTAAAGCTCTGTCGAGTCCTCCCCAGCTCCCCCTGCAGCTTGGAGCCCCGACCATCCCTCTCCTCAACATACTTTGCGAGGCCAGAGATGGCCTCTGCAGACTCGTGGACCTCCTTCCTAAGCTCATGCTCATCCTTTTCGACCTGTTGCAGCTGAATCCTCACACTTTGGAGCCGGAGGTCTAGGGAGCGAGCCATATAGACCTGCTCTTCAGCTCCACCTCTGCTTCCTGCAGCCTCTGAAGCTCTGTCCTCAACTGCTCGAGCTCCTACTCAGCAGCCTGAGCCCTTGCACGGAGAGATTCGACCTCTGCCCTCGCTGTGGCCAGCTCTCGCAATGGCGGGATCTCCTCAGCCAGAGCATGAGCTCGTCCTTTCCACACCATATAGCCGCGGAAGAAGCGGCCCACTACATCTTGAGCCTATTCAATAGACGAAGCAAAATTAGAGTCTGAGCTCGAAATCTTGTTGCATGTTATTAGAGGAGAGCTTACCTGGCTCATCTGCATCAAAGCCGCAAGGAAACCCTCGTTGTCGATGTCGAGAAGACTACTCCTTCCCGGTCTCCTTGACCACGAGGAAGAGCATCCTCTCCCAGATGGTTGATCTCCTCGTCTTCGAGCCTTCACCATGCTTGTAAACCACCCCTATACCCGCCTCGGGGTGAGACGAGCTCGAGGCCTGGTTGGTCTCCTGCTCAGCATCCGTGGCCTTGACCTTCTTCGGCTGGGACCAGCAACCTCGGGATGAACAAACTCGTGCGACAGCTCAGAAGCTAGCTGCCACCTCATTGGCCTTCCGCTTCCTCCTCAACATGGGGAGTTGTCATCGTCGTCCTTATCCCCAGAGTCGGCGTGAGGTACCACATGATCCCTCTCAACTTTGCCCCCATCCTCCAGAGCTGGAGTAAGGGCAGGCTCCTCAGCCCGAGCAGCAACTAGGGTCTGCTCGACCAGAGTCCTTGAAGACCTAGCTTCACCTCTGACTTATGGAGTTGAAGCAGTCGAAGGCTTTGCATCGCTAGGAGCTGCAACAGAAATCTTCCCAATGAATGTATTTAGCATAGGTCTTCTTTTTTGCTTCCTCAGGGCTGACAGTAATGTTCTGCTCATAGATGATATGGTAGGCCCAAGCTCTCTAAGCAGGATTCAGGTTGAAGCCCACAATATTGGCAAAATAAAGGTCTGAAACACGATAAGAAGATTGGAAGTCTCGATGTTACTCACTAGCAACAAGAGGAGATTCGCTGAGTTCCATATCCTTCTCAGCAGGCATCACATGCAACTCCTGGATCAATTGCTCAGATAATAGCACATTGCAGGACCGTGCGGCGGGAGGTCAAGTAGCCATCCACTCCAACCAGCTCAGCTCATTCTTCATGGCCATTTTGATGATGACATCAGGATCCCACTTGCATGCACCTGCTCTTCGACAACAACATGACCCTTTTCGGAGCTCTCCCATTTCCTTATGACCCAAAACCACTTATCTCTCCAATACTTATTCGCCGAAGGCTTCTCATCAAAAATCCTTGGCGTCCCGGCCCAGGCATTGAGGTAGTACTGTGTATCGAGGTCTTATCCAACTCCAACATTCCGTGCATAAGCTCGACCGATAACTATCCTTTGCCCTAGGATGCGAACATTATGGCCAAGATAACTATACTCATGAAACTGTTGGGGCCTAGCTGGTACAACGCCAAATTATAGAGGTAGAGGACACGCCCTATTATGTGGTTGAACGAGAGGCATAGCCTTGCCGCCAAATGCGCAATGCAATTGGCCTCCGATGGTGGATGATCGGGCATCCAATTAGCTCGTGAGTAAGCTTTGGGCCCCACCGAGAAGGGGATCTAATACCTTTTCCTGAGCTGGGTAAGATCACTTGCCATCGTCTTGGACTTGCACTCAACGATCCCGAGGGTCAACAGCCTCTCCTAGGATAGCTTTCCCATGTTGGTTTGGAAATCTACAACTCTGGCATCATCGCCGACGTCTAGATCTTGAAGCGAAGCAGGCTCTGTCGGACTCGCAGAAGCACGATGGTCAAAAGATGGGCTTGCAGCAACTGGAGCAGACTCCAAGCCAGGGGGCGTAGCCACCTGTGCAACGGGTGGACGAGAAGTTGGCACTGCCTCATGGATTCGGACGCGACGTTGACGAGATGGTTTGACGTGGAGGTTTGAGGCTCATTAGGCCTTTTAACACCGGAGGCACCCGTATTCTCTCACATTTCCTCGAGGGGATGTGCACCCTCTCTGTCGAGGGAGGCCACGTCTAGAGACAGAGAATGCCCCGACGACATCGATAGATATGGCTCAAAAGGGGTGTCTTGGGAGTCGGCCATGTCTGACTTACTTCTTAGGGAAGCACGCCAAAGAAAGAAAAGAGTAATGAAGAAATAAAAGAGCCGGAAAAATTACCTTTTCTGGCAAATGCAGCGTTGAGTACAGAAGAGATCGGTGAACTCGAGAGCACGAGAGTAAAATGACAAGTGAGAAAAGCTGCGAGCAACTGTGGCGGGTTGATAGCCCCTCTTGTCTCTTTTATGATTGCCTTAGGAGAAATTGACGGGCGCCAATCATGTCCGTTCAATGCCCACGATCGAATTGGTCTCGACTGTTCGATCTCCAGGCAATGGTCGGGCGCAATTTTTCGATGCCTGTAGGTGGGAGATTATCGTCATCGTCCAGACCACGATCTTGCTGAACATACCGTGGCCGTTTAGCCCGCGCGCTGACTCTACATACTCTCAGCGGATCATGACACGTCAACTGTGGCGTCCTTTCAAGGATCGAGCCTGTCTTTTCAGAACTTGCAATAAATGCGAGTCACGTCGGCTTGTACTCTTCGAGTTTCGTGAGACAGGCGGCAACAAAAGCAGACATGATGAGTTTTCATCCCTAGGCGCCTCCTACAAAAGCCACGAGATGGTCCAATCGTATGAGGTTGGTTGATGTTCTCAGCTCGTTGGCTTCTATTTGGTTTTCGTCTTCTCGCCTCTCCACATCTGACCTCGAAGAGCAGTTCATGTCGGCAGTGTCAAGGCAGAAGACAAGGGCCCCTTATTAGAGGTACTTTGGGCTGTGGACCACTGCAGCCATGGCCTAGCTATACCTGACGGCAGAGCCCACCGTGCCGAGTCTGAAAGCTACGCATGTTCTCAGGGACCGTCCGAGAGCAGCATGTGAGGCCAACATGACTAAGTTGATAGTATAGCTCTCCAGACAGATCTGCACTCGTTGGCCCATTTTGGCCATCAAGGCTCATACAAGGACGACCTTTGGATGACCTTTCTGAGGTTGACTTTTTCAGCAGGTACGCTCTACAAGGACGACCTCCACGAGGTCTGCTCCTTCAGCAGCTACGCTCCACAAGGGTGACGTCTACGACGACAGCTCCTTCAACAGGCTCTCTCCACGGAAACGACCTCCACAATGCCAGTTCCCTAATATCAACAACCTGCGAGGACGACCTTCACGTGGTTGTCTCTTTAGCAGCATGGCTCATCAGGACGACCTTAACGGTATTCTCCTGGGTTAGTTCTTCCTACTAAATTATCCAAGGGTCCGCCCGTCTAACAAGTCAGCTTCTATAAACGCACTGTGCAATCAAGTAACACGATCTTTGACGATCCTCTCTTCTAGGAGCAAAAAACCGTTTAGATTCATCCATCACGTAATGAGTAGGCGTGTCCAAGGTTCTAAATAGCATGAGGCGAGGCGTGGCGTGGCGGCGAGGTCAAGCCTCAAGCCTTAGGAGCCTTGGCGGAGCCACAACGTTTTTCAAGGCGTGGCTTAATGCGGCAAATGTGTGTATATATTATATAGAAGTAGACAGTAGACTATGCTCCACTTAGATGGATTAGTTTCTGAATCCTACCAAATCCATAGCCTTCCATCTACATTGAGATGTGTGCCTACAATTAACTAAAGTGTTACTTTACTAAAAAGCATAAATCATATAGAGGCTGAAAAATAAAGCAAAACATCTCTACATATAGAGGCCGAAAACAGCATAAATCACGGTGAATGGTGAAACCAGTGAACTATGTACATTAATGTCGAATGCATTTATTAAATGATAAAAGCACGAGCTTGGTACAATTTGCATGCACAAGCGTCTCAATTTGACACTCTTAAAGATGACCACGATCATTAAATTAGAAAGCCAACAAGAGAAATTTTACAAGCTAGACGAGTAAATTACTAAGGCATACTCACAGTTTGACAAAATTAAGACTTTACTTACAGAATTGCATTAAAAGATTTTAAAAGGAGAAAACACTAAATTATGCCGCCTGCAAACAAATGGACCATCTAATATGAGCGTAATGCTTAGCAAGTAGTGGTATTATGTTAGTTGGAATTCCAACGGTTGAATACGATCACAAACACAGAGTAGATCGAAAGGGAGATCTAGGGTTTCAAGAAACAATCGGAGCTTACCAGCGGCGAGATGGGGGAAAGGAAGGCTTCAGGGAGAAAGGCGACCGGAGACGGCGTATTGAGGATTGGAGGCGTATCGGATGGAAGAGCTAGAAAGAGGGCCGATAGATGCCGGCTGAAGAGAACTGGAAGCGGCCATCAGAAGAAGAGTGCGGACCATCAACCAACCCTCCTCCGCTCCCTTAACCCCCTCAAATAATAGAGAACGGGTCGGGTTCTCTTAGCCCTATAATGTGGACCAAGTACCATTTTATTATTTTTTTCGTTTTTTGTGGCACGTTTTGTGTCGCCATGGCATGCCATGGCCCACCTCAAACAGCCTACATGGGCATTAACGGGGCGTGGGGGCCGAGCCTTGCCGCCATAGCACACCATGGTATCGTCGTGGCGAGTTTTTAGAACCTTGGGCATGCCTGATTCGAAAGTTTACGGGTACCCTTCCTTATCCGTTCACTATGCAATCTGAGGAGTCGGTTATGTGCGGAAGATCTATGATCTTCATATCTCCTCCTAATGTGATGTAACCGACCATCGTCTTACAAAAACAAAACGTGATTTCAGGTACGCGGACACAAACGCTAAAAACCATACACCTCCTTCCTCATGCTTGGAATTGATTTAAGCATCAGAGGCGAATCGAAGGCCACCCTCCGGTCTGTTCTTCTTTCTGTTTCAGGCATCGAACAAGGAGCATCTCGGCCTGGCGACCCCTGCACGGGTCCTCTGTTGGTGTGGGATCCACACATCAACGGGCGGTGCGAGTTTTCTGCTTCAACAATAGCCATATTGTATGCAAATGTGATTTATGCACCAGCTTATGGTATAACAGACTGATGTTGTAGTGAGAAGCTGTGTGTGTGTAACTGTGCCTATGTTGTTGTTACTATTGTTGTACTTGTAGCCCAGTTGCATTGTTCATGCATGCATAATTTGTGATACTTGTCAATTCAACTAATAATGATGCATGGTTGATTTATTGTGGCCATCCAAGGAGTCCATCAACCACTTAAGCTCCATATGCTTAGACATTTCTTGAAACATGGATGCCTTTTCTTTTGGCTTTAATGTCATATTATCATGCAACAGGGATGAGTGTCTCCTTGTAGGAGAACTCATCGCTAGTCTGGACTGTTTCTTAGTCTATGAATATTTGGAGAACTGGCCCTTCATTGGAAGAGATTAAATTGCATAAGGTAGATCTTCATACTTCTGACCATGGTTTGAGGTATCGGTCGAAACCCTAGGGTTTCGGCCGTTCGGATCGGTCTCGAAGGGGACCGATCCGAAACCATTGTATTTTCTCGGTATCAGCCGAAACCTGTCGGTTTTGGTCGGTTTTGGCCGGTACCAGCCGAAACCGGCCGGTTTCGACCGATACCGATGAGCCACAACAAATAAAGGATAAGAATTAGAAGAAAAGTAAAAAACAGAGAAGAAGGGAAAAGGAAAAAGAAGTTCTGCTGCTAAAAGAAACAGCAAAAACAAGGAAAAAGGGAAACAAAGAAGAGGAAAAAAGGAAAAGAAGAAGAGAGGAAGACTTACCTGCTAGCCGCCTCTGCCTTTACCTCCGAACTCACCGGTCTCCCCGATGTCTGCCTCCGATCTCGCGGTGGCTGGGTGATGGCGTAGGGTTGCTGAGAGCATGAGAGTGATATTTGTAATCGACCGGCAATAGTGCCGCTAGTAATCACGTGCATCTCATTTATTGCATTGCAGTATATTTATTTACAAGTTTGCCATCTCATTTAGTGCCACTGGAAGAAGTCCACGCACTAGCCATCTCATATTCTATTTATTTACAAATTTACCATTCTTCATTTAATACAAATGCTGCTGGCCAACCAAATACGTATAAATACAGTATTACACAATACACAATGCTGGCCAACCAAATAAGTATAAATACAGAATTACACAATGATTTGATATAATCATCAAAAAAGCATAATATATTTACATATACATATTTAGCAAAATGTGTAACTTGTAAAAAAGCATTTGATTCTTTACCGTTTGATATATATTTAGCAAATCGAGACCTCAAACTTACTAGTATATACATAATTAAAGTAACTATGAAACCGAAACCAAAACCGAAACCCGAAACAAAACTGCCGAAACTGCCGATTCGGACGAAACCGAAACTTGCTTCCGAAACCACCGAAACGGATGATACCGATATGGAAACCTAAATTTTGGAAAGAGCGATATCGATACCGATACCGAGACCTAAAACGTTGCTTCTGACTGGTCCACTAGGTTTATGACATGCTGTTCTCTTGTCAACAAATCTTACAGCCATCAAAACTTAATGGCTCAAAATGGAGTTGTACTCCATTGTGGTGAGAAATGGATGAGGTGGTGGCTTGCATTATCTTTCCTTCACAAGCAACGTTTGTATTCATCTTTTTAACTTTCTTATTGCAGCGATGGACTGCGGTGCTGGTTCCAGTTTATTTCCGTTGCATCGTTGTAAAACTCTACACCTGGTTCGTGCTAGTTGATAAGATTAAGTTACAATCTTATATTATTTTTTGCTCACGAGTATTTCTATGCAGGGACGCTTATTTGCCATTTTAATTCTCAAAATTATATATCCAGGTTAGGCATGCAGAGGGAATTCATAACGTGGAAGGTGACAAGGACTTCAATGCATTCTTATCCCCTGAACTTTTTGATGCTTATCTTACGCCTCTAGGCTGGAATCAGGTAACAGTCACCATTATATGCCTAATTTTTAAGCTTAAACAACTTCACTATCATATATTTACTTTTCAGACTGCCTTTTCCTTCTGATAATTTACCTAATTACGAAAGTTACTATAGTAATTGGTTGGTAATTAAAATGCAAAAATTTCTCAAGCTAGTCTTTAGGAAGACAGATGTCTGATCAGTCAATTTGTGATTCAAGTTAGATTTGGTGATTGTCTCAGTAGAAATACTACTTATATAATGATATGGAAGCTTGACCAATAGAATTATGAACTTTGCCATTTTACAACGAAGTGGGAAACATGAGCAGGTCCCACCCGTATTTGTTTGTTCATAGTTCCTTTGATCTTATCATCTATTGTTTGATAATTTTTTACACAGTTTAATGCTATCCCAGGCCATATAGTTTTTGTTGTTACTCAATCTGCTTCTATTTTTTTCTAGTGAATCTCCGGGTTCATATGTCAAAGACTAGAAGAAAAACAGGAACTTTTTTAAATTAGGTTAAACTGTTAAATTAAATTGGGGACAAAGCTTACTTATGGCTATTGTACTTTCTCTGATAAGTTTATTTTTCATATCTATATCATCTCTAATCCTAGGTTCATTTAACCCGAAAACAAAAACTGTAAATGCGTAACTGACTAGGCCAGGATAAAAGATCCAGTGTCGTCTGGAAAATGATGAAGAATTAGACGAAGAATAGGCAAAGCCAAGAACAAATTGCTGAAAAAAGAAGAAAAAGGAAAAAAAGGAAGATGAAAAAATTGAACTCACCGCATCGCGTCGTCAACTTGCCGAACCCGCCTCCTGCCTCCTCGTTGAACATGCCTCTTGCCTCGCCGCCCCAGCTCGACCATCTAACATGAGAGAGACAGAGAGCAAAGAGAGAGAGAAAGAGAGGCCCGAGTCGCCTTTCAGGAGAGGCTGCGTTTTTTAAAAGGCAAACTTGTAAATAAGTGGTATATGCGTAGAGTAAAACAGTCGGTGCATATAGCAAGCGGATTTTTTGTGGCAACCCTGTAAATAAGTGGAATGTGCGCAAAGCAAAATGGTGGGTGTGCAAAGCAATGCCCAGTGATTTTTTGGCAAACTTGTAAATGAGTGGTTTGTGCGCAAGGTAAAACGGTGGGTGCGCAAGACAAGCTTTAGGATCTATTCATTTTTTAATATTTAGTACTTAAGTACCAAACTTTAGGTATTTAGTATTTGATATGATTACGAACTCAAATTTAGTTTATCTATTTAGTATGTAGTATTTGATAGTATATGATTAATATTTTAGTTTTTTAAGTATTTAATAGTATTTGATAGGTTTAGATTTAAGAATATCCAAAACCATCACTATGTCTATATATTATATACATATTTAAAGTATCTCCGAAACCGAAACCGAAACCCGAAACGAAACTGACGAAACTGGCGATACGGACGAAACCGGAACTTGCTTCCGAAACCGCTGAAATGGGCGATACCGATACCGAAACCTAAATTTGGAAAGAACGATACCGAGACCGAAACCGAGACCTAAAACATTGGTCTTAATATTCTATAGAGTTATTCCATTCTGTCATGGTACATATAAAATTATCCTTTACCAGCACATGAGTTGTTTTCCTTATTTCACACACACTCCCAAAAAAGATACAAGTAAAATAAAATTTGAGCAAAAGACATTCTCCTTTGAATTTTTTAATGTTTTCACCCCAATGTCCTGATGACAAGTCATGGGGGTTAGCAAAAAGGTTAAAAGATTTTCTTCCGCCATCCAAATATCTCCCAATTAGGTAGATAGTTTCTCTTTTTCACTAGCATATATATGAATGTGTGTGTGTGCATATCTATACTATAAAACACAACTTTTTAGGTGGCATGTTAGTCTCATGTGACAATGTCACATCGTCACATGTGATGACACATCACTCCAAAGAGAAAGCCATCAAAGGCCCACTATTTACATGTTTACCATTTTCATTTTATGAACACAAGGAGCATCTCAAAAAACCTACATCTTCCGTATATTTACGTGTTTGCCATTTGTCTTTTTTCTTTTTGCCCCTTCACGTTTTTTGTGCTTTAACCACTGCCTTTTCCCCTTTTACCTCCAGACAATACCCACACGCATCCACACGCTCTCTCCTTCTCACACCCCAAAAAACCTCAATCTTCTGCATATTTACGGGTTTGCCGTTTGTCTTTTTCCTCTGACCCTTCACGTTTTTTGCACTTTAACCCCTGCTTTTCCCCCTTTTACCTTTAGACGATACCCACACACATCCACACTTCTCTCTCCTTCTCAGCGCGCGAGGGTCCCACATCTTGTGTGTGGGGTTTTCCTTGGGTTCCCGTGCACTATGTGCACAAATAATTTCTATTATCTTTATATGTAGAATTATAGACATGCATAAACATATATCTAAATACACACATATTCATACATAAACACACACACATGACCAAAGATGTTGATCTTGGATCCATTCTAGCACATCTAAACTATTTATAAATAAAAATTCAAATTATTTTTATGTTTTACCCAAGCAAAAATTGCTGACAATATCGGTATCTTAGAACCATGATAAAATCACCAGTTGGTGCATGAGTAAACACTTCGTAATAATTTTAAGGGAATTGCTATTGGGACATACCTTTTTGCTGAGTTTACATACCACTTAATTTTTCGAAAATTGCCATAACTACCCTTTAAAAAATATTTTTTAAAACCCCCAAAAAGCCCTTGGAACGGCTGAGTTTGGAAACATTCTAAATGGGTGCAATGGGTGCACAGACTTCAATGATTCTTCTAAGCAGTCTTAGAGAGAGCCAGGGATTGGATCCAACAAAGTTTGTAACAAAGAAGAAGATGACATGAGGGATGTTGTTCGTTTTATCAGCGATTGGGAGCTCGGCACGCTTTTACTCCGTGGTGTTGCGTTTGGTGGGCAACAGCCAGATGATTGGTGTGAACAAGTTGTTGCTTCTTTCCAACAGAATGACATGTTGATTTGATGCATTATCCAATTTCAGACCTTTTGCTCCGTTGGATATAACGTTGTTAGTTTGTTTGTGGAATTTTAATATTGCTTATGACATATATATATAGTTTTGTGTTTGTTGGATGTTTTTCAACCAAAGGTAGCATTTCCTCTGCTGGGCTTAATCTGAAATTTGAGCAGTTTGATTTAGTTGAGCAATCGAGCTGTCTACTGGAATATTGTCTACAAGCTACAGCTTTGTAGTTTCTTTTGGTCCTTTTGCTCAGCCAAAGAAAGCCCTTATATTTCTTGTGCATGACAGGGCCCTGCATCATTTTATACTATATGCCGATGCATAATACATAATAGTTTCGATATTTATCCATTATGAATTTGTGTGCTCCATATAACAATGCAAAACAGTATTGGTAATGTGTTGCTGATCAGTTCCAATAATGGGTATTTTTGTCAAACACCGTATGTGAACTCAGCAAATTTGATATTTAGGTATGTGCACGATAGTAAAAAATTTGGTGGTATGTAAACTCAGCAAAAAGGTATGTTATAATAGCAATTCCCTAATTTTAATTTTAATTTAAGAGTAGATGTGTTAAATCACTCCATCAGAACGGAATTCCTATTTGGTTGCCCATATTTAAATTGAGGTTGATAGGATTTGCATTTTTGATCCCATGGAGCAAGATTTGAAATCTTAGTTTCACTCGGTATTGTTAGGTGATTTGTACTATCGATGTTCAGTTGTGTCTAAGTGCATCAAAAGTAGTAGGTGATACATATTAGAAGTGTCAAACTTTAGGTTTCAATTTCATTAGCTCACCATGGTTGTTAGTTGCCAGTGAAGTTTCATTTTTAAGAGTGCTTTATCGATGCAGGGATCATCTCTATCATCCAAGATATGATCTTCTCTTTTCTTAACCCACAACATGTCATCTTCATGAATTATCTAAACCAACCAATTCTGCTTTAATTTGTTTTGATGTCAGCGTTTGATATCTTAGCTTCATACTATAGTCCAAACAACAGAGTACTATATATACTATATAGGTATGCCAAAAGTTGAAGAGTTTTACCGGATCACTGAATGTTTTATATCTACTATAAATCCAATCATAAATGGTAGATATATTATCATTATGAACCAAGTTTTCAAACCTTGATTTTTACGATTGAATGACTGACGTATTTTTCAAACAACATTTGAAATGCAATAGAATTTTAATTTTTGGCAATTCAAACCCCGAATCTACTTTGTATTAGTTGTTATTAGTTAGCATCAGTGGTTTCGATCAGTTTTAGCATGGATAGTATTGGTATACTTGAAATCCGATACATAATGATGCATACCGGTATGGGCTGAGATTTTAAACATTGTTATCGACTGTATCCAACTCAAACTTTATTTATATATATGTATGGATACATACATGTTTAGATATTATATGTTTATTAATATAACTCCACCCTCTCCCTTCTCAATTGACATATCAATTGAGATTGGGATGTCATGGATTGATTATCATCTTTTTATAATTCAAAAAAATAAATCTGAAATATAAATCAACTCAGTCTGATGACACTGTTTGCAGTAACTACTTGGTTATCCTCAATTACAATATTATCATCACTTTTCATTATAAATAATTTAATAAACTAAAATGCTCAAACCATCAATTTTGTTTCACGTGCATTTGCATGTTCCATAAATCTAACTCCCATATGTGTGTATATATAAATATAATATTAACCTATTACCTTTAATATGTCCTTTCATAGTTTGTTGGTTTCAGAATTCTAGTTTCCGATGAATGGACCTAGGTTTGAGTTTCAACTTCTATATTTTCCAAATTCTTTTTCTAACATATAAATTACCATAATACCCAATGGAAAGAAAAGAAAGGGGATATGATTTACATCAATCTGCTTTTAGAACTATTTATAGATTGGTCTTACTTTTTTCCTCCTTTTATTTTATGAAATAGTATTCAATTTATGAAATTGACCTACACCTGATTAAAGTGTTCCATACCTAAAAAAATTGGTTTGCGTTCTTGTTTGGGTCATTAGGGCATCCGGTTCTACCTTGGTTATTTAAACCTAACTTTTTGTAAAATAAATTAGTAATTAGCAAGGAACGAGGTTTCAGGCGAAATCATTTGGTTTTAGCCGTTTTGTTTCGGTTTCGAAGGGAGACGATATGAACTGCTGCTGAAACTCGGTTTCGATCGAAGTTGAAACCACACTTTTATAATAAAATGTGTTTGGGTTTAAATACACGAACATCTTTGAATCATATATATATATAAAATCTCTGTTAAAATTATAAATATTCTAAAAATTTATTGAAATTCTAAAAATATATTATAAAAATTCTAAATATTCATTAAAATTCAAAAATTATTATAAATGTAACGTATAAATAAAAATTCATATAAAGCCGAAGTAGAAACACAAAATGAAACCTACAAAACATGTGTAATTGTTTGAAACCTAAATTTTTTTCCCCAACAGTCGAGACCGAGACCGAGACCGAAACCGAAACCGAAACCGAAACCGAGTTCTTAACCCTTGGTATTTAGGTTTTATTGAACCAATCACGAGGCTAAACTTTTCTAAAATTCCATAAACATTCACTGATTATCTTTAAAGTTTAAACTATCACATACTTTTAAAATTCCTTAAAAATACCACTGATTTTCTCCAAAATTCTCTCTAAACTACTCTCTATTGATGATTAGTTAGATTTCTTGTCACTTGCATGTCGTGAAATGCAAATTCCTTTAATTAAAAATATTTTTGCACGTGTTTTATCTTTTTAATTGTTTAACTTTTATCTTAGGACCCTTATGTCAGTTATAGGAGATTGATTTTTCTTTGTTTTTATTTTTGAGGACCCGCAAGATAGTTTCATGCATCTCAAGGGACAAAATATCATTTTAACGGTACATTTAATGATGTATGATGGATTAAAAAAATTTAAAAAGTTTTAATGTGGTTTTGAGGCTTTTAAAAGTTAGTGATAGTTTAGGGATAATCGATGAAAGGTTTTGGTATTTTAGGAAAATTTAGCCCATTGATATGGACTATTTATAAACATGAACCTCACTGTTTGTTAAACCCATATGTAAACGTGTTTCTGAGATTTGAACTCAGATCCGATCTGTTTGTTGATCTAGCTTCTATTATACTCTGTTTATGATCTGTTTATTCTAGAATTTAAACTTTACACTTTAAGATTTAAGATTGAGATTTTTAGTTTAGGTTTAGGGTTAAATTTACTGGGGCGTAGATTTCGGGGTTATGCTTTCTCTTCAGTTTTTGATTTGGATTTAGGGTTTTGATTTTTGGATTTAAATCTCGGGGGTTGAGATTTTAGGTTTAGAATTTTTTTGATTTTTTGGATTTTTAATAATAGTTTTGGATTCTTTTGATATTTTCAGTTTTCCTATAGAAATTGCATTTTGTTTTATACCTTAGTAAATAAATCATTACGACAGTGATATAAGAACATAACACATGCAATCTTACTTTTTCATGATGATGATAGGAACAAATGCAAAAATCTAATTTTTATTGAATAAAAGCACATTGAGCGTGATAAAGGGGCGATCACCCTATCAAGACGCCGATTAAAGAGGACGTCCGCACTCTTCCGTAGACGAGGGAAGAATCTCACCTCTCTTTTCACAAAATCACAAAATATGCATAGCCTAGGGCCGACCGCATCTCTCCCCTTAAATACAAATCTAATTTTTCCAATTTACTAACATACACCTATAGTAATAACATAATGCAAACAAGGCTTAAAAGTTACGAATACGTCACCGAGTCACGCGGTTGGGCCCGACCCTCCTCTGGTGCGCTGGCGGCTATAGGTGATGAGCCCATCACTACTCCCCTCTAAAAAGAGCCACCTTGTCCTCAAGGTGGAAGTCAGGAAACTGCTGCGCCATGATGCCCACCAACTCCTAGGTGCTCTCGTGCTATGGCAAGCCCTTCCACTGCACCAACACTTCTCGCTCCCCAGCGCTCCCCCTGCGGACGCCCTTCAACTCCTCAGGCTTTAAAATCACTTCCATGTCTTCCGTCAATGTCTCTGGGAGTGATGGAGAAGGTGTATGATCGCCAATTGCTGACTTAACTGAGATACATGAAAAACCAGATGGATGACCGATCCTAGAGGTAACCTCAATCTATACGCAACTGGTCCCACATTGGCCTCTACCTCATAAGGCCTAAAATATTGAGGGGATAACTTCTTATTCTTTCTGTAGGACATGGATTTCTGCCTATAAGGACGCAACTTCGGATATATCATATCTCCCACGTCAAACTGCACGCCCTTACGATGTGAGTCCGCCCTAGCCTTCATGATTTGCTGAGCTCTAATCAAATGAAGCTTCAGCTCCTCTAAAACTTGGTCTCTCTTCGCCAAGTACTACTCCACCTCCGAAACATGTGTCATCTTCTGCCCATAAGACAACACGCGGGGAGGGTCCCACCGATACAGTATCCTGAAAGGCGTCGGCTGAGTGGCTGTATGATAAGACGTGTTATACCAGTACTCTGCCCACGCTAGCCAACGTGCCCACAATGTCAGAGTCTGAAATAAAGCAACGTATGTAGGTCTCAATACTCCTATTGACGGCCTAAGTCTGACCATTCGTCTAAGGATGATACGCCGTGCTCCGCTTCAATACTGTACCCTGCACCCTAAAGAGCTCCTGCCAAAACCTGCTCAAGAATACATTGTCCCTATCAGAGACAATGGACTTCCACGGCCCATGCAAGTAAATGATCTCCCTCAGAAACACCTCTGCGACTGATACTACACTGTAAGGATGCCAAAGTGGTATAAAATGTGCATACTTGTTGAGGCGGTCTACCACGACAAGTATTACTATGAATCCTCCAGACTTGCACAACCCATCAATGAAATTCATGGACAGATCATCCCAAACTCCCGCTCTGGTAAGGATAGTGGCTGCAGCAAACCTCCAGGGGGCCATCGGCATGCACTTGTGATGTTGGCGAACGTCACACTCCGCCACCATCTTCGAGACATCCTTCTTCGTTCCCTTCCGATAAACCTCTCGCTATCCTCCTATAGGTCTTGAGGACCCCAGAATGGCCTCTCACGGCATTGCTATAAATCTCATGTAGAATAATGGAAGTGTGTGTTGACGGTCTTTGTATCACCAGACGTCCCTGATATAACAGCCTCCCGTCTTGCAAAGTATAGCCTGTGTGATCTTCTGATCCCTGCAAAAGTGTTGCCAGGATCTCTGTCAACTCTTGATCCTCCTTAATCTCCCTTCGCAATGGCTCTTAGTCCTGCAGTACGGAAACAAACAAAGCTGCCAAGTGTATATACTTATCACGCCGCGACAGTGCATCTGCAGCCTTGTTCTATAGCCCTGGATGATATTGTATCTCAAATGTGTATCCCATAAGCTTTCACAGCCATTTCTGATGTTCCTTTGCTACCATGCGCTGCTCCAACAGGTACTTGAGACTCATCTATCTGTGCGAACCTAGAAACTCTGCCCCAACAAATAAGGCCTCCAATTCTGAATCGACAGGACTATAGCCATCAGCACTCTCTCGTATACAGATTTCAATCTAGCATTCGCTGTCAGCACTTGGCTGTAATATGCAATATGCCGCCGATCCCATCTACACAGTCTCCAGCATGTCCCAAAGCATCTGCTTTCACAATGAATGGTCTGGAAAAATATGGTAGCACCAGCCCTGGTACTGTAGTCATGGCCTTTTTCAAGGCCTCAAATGCAAGTGTCGCCTCGTCACTCCAAAGAAATTTGTCCTTCTTCAGCAGCTCTGTGAGTGGCCATGCGATAATACCATACCCCTGCATGTATCTCTTGTAGTATATCGTTAGCCTAAGGAACCCCATCAGCCCCCTTAGTGTGGCAGGGCACGGCCAGTCCAGCATTGTCGCTATCTTTGATCTATCTGCTGTCACCCCCTTCTGAAGACACCACATGCCCCAAGTACTCCACCTGTGGTTGGCCAAATAGGCATTTCTTGCTGTTCACATAAAGTTGATACTGTAGCTCCTGAAATACAACCTACAGGTGGTCTAAGTGCTCTTCCAAGGAACGACTGTACACAAGGATATCATCTCTTCCAAGAAACGACTGTACACAAGGATATCATTAAAAAACACCAGTACGTCTGAGATAAGGGCGGAATACCTTATTCATCAAAGCCTGAAAGGTGGCATGGGCGTTGGTCAAGCCAAATGGCATGACCATGAATTCATAGTGGCTTTCATGAGGCCTGAAGGTGGTTGTATGCACATCCTCTGCCCACATCCTGATATGATAGTAGCCTGATTTAATGTCAATCTTCGTGAATATGACGGATCCATGTAACTCATCCAGGATATCGTCAATCAAATGTATGTGGAACTTGTCAGCAATTGTCTTTTTATTCAGCGCTATGTATTCCACGCAGAAATGCCAACTCCAATCCTTCTTCTTTACCAGCAGTACAAGACTAGAAAAATGGCTCACGCTGGGCTAGATGACACCTGCTCCCACCATCTCCATCACCATCCTCTCTTTCTCGTCCTTCTAAGCCTGTGGGTAACGGTAGGGCCTCACGTTGATAGGAGACACGCCCTCCCGTAATACTATGACGTGCTCATGGTCTCTAGGAGTGGGATGGTATCTAGGAGTGGGAGACCCTGAGGCTCCTGAAAAATCTCCTCAAACTGTCCCAGTAACTGCTGCACCTCTCCTGGGATAAGATGCCCATTCTCTGCCTCAGCTTCGTCCTCGCATACTATGCCTTGTAGCTCCACCAGAAAACCACCCTCTTTGCATAGATGGTCCTCGCAAAGTGAGACCATGGTTCTGTATAGACTGGGGTCCCCCTATAATAGCACCGTCCTCCCGTCCTCCTGGAACTCCATCCTAAGCAGCTTACAGTTCACCTTCATGTCCCCCAGTGTTTTCAACCACCATATCCCCAAGATAACATCAGTGCTTCCCAGATCCAAAGGCAGGAAGTCCTCCACCACCTGAATACCCTGCAGTGTCAGAATCAGCCCGCTGCACACACCTCGACTGCTCTCCATCTAGCATGTCCCCATCATTAACCAAAACTGTTTGTGTCCACCAGTTGAAGTCCCTGCTGCTCCACCAATCTACCGGAGATAAAATTGTAGGTAGCCATACTGTCGATCAGTACAGTCACCTCCCGGTCATATATATTCACTGTCAACTTCATGATATGGTTCGTTGTGAACCCTACCACAGAGTTGAGGGAAACCTCCGCCATGTCTAGACGGTGATGCTTCTCCTTCGTAACCTCAATGGTCTCATCCTCCACATCTATGTCGTCCTCCTCAGGCCCTAGCAACACCTGGCGCTTGCGCACCGCACATTTATGCCCTGAGGTGAACCTCCCGTTGCAACGAAAGCATAACCCCTTCCGTCTCTTCTCCCTCATCTTCGCGTCCGTCATCCTCCTGAACTGACCCGCTGCTGGTGGTGCACTGCTCTTCTTTTCACCCTTCTTCTTACTCGCTTGGTCTGTCCCTGTAGTTTTCTTCTGCCCCCTGTCGCAGTTAGAACACCGCGAGAAATCTATCCACTCCAGCTTCCCCTAGCTCTCTGCTCCTCCATCTGGTGGTCATCTACCATCTGTGCCATCTCAATGACCTTCATCAACCCCTGAGGCTTATGCTGACGGATTCCTGAGCGAATAGTGGCCTTCAGGCCCTTTATAAAAGTACCATCCAGTGACTCATCAGAGACCCCCCGCATACGTCCAGAGAGTGTCTCGAACCGCTCCATGTACTCCCTTCTTAAGGACCACTCTGCTGATTGCGAACAACTGCTCCTTGCTTGAGTGCGAACAACTGCTCCTGTAGGTTCCCTACGTGGGACTCCCGAAACCACACCAATATGCATACCTTGATCTCCTCCCAGAGAGAAAAGGGCGCCACTGCTCCCTCCACTGATACCACCTAAGAGACTTGCCCTCCAGACAAACTGCTGCCGCCTTCAACTTCTGTACCTCAATCATACGGGACAATAAAAATCTTTCCGCCCTGTAAAACTACGCATGTGGATTCTCCCCCTCAAATATGGACATCTTCAGCTTTCTGATCATGCTATCCACCCCGAAGTTCCCCTGCTCTGCTCTCCATTCATGACGTCTCTGGTGATTGGGATGATATGTGTATCTGTGCCGTTCGAATCCCCCTCTAGTGTCTCCTCCTTGTCCTCCGTGGTCTCCCCAGTCATCGCCACCTCCATAGGCCTCTCCCCCTTCATCTTCGTAGTCGTCGCCCCTCCTTCATCTCAGGGATAAAACCCATCACCCTGCGCCTCCCCGGAATAGCCATGGGGCGGCTGAAATTTATTCTCGAGGCCGTGATGCACCTGTGGGGGGCCTTTGGGCTGCTGTCCGACCTGAGAAGGCCTCGAAAATCCTCCTGGCAGCTGCCATGGGGTCGCCTGGGGCTGCCGTGCATTCGACAGGCCCTGCTGGGGCTATCGGAGGCCCGACGACCCCCTAAAGCAACGTGCAGGGTTGGCCGACCCTGTCGGAGGCCGGCAGTGTTTGACGGACCCTGCTGGCTGTCGTAGAGGCCGCTGCAGCCAGATCTGCCAATAGTTAGGTCGGTCGGCCCTCAATTTGCTTCCGAGGGTTCGGCCGGCTCCCCCCGGCATGCCGATGCATCGGGGCGATGTCTTACTCAACCCACGGCTCTTTCTCTTCCTCCTCGAAATACTTGTCGGCATTGAAAAGCAATCCCTCTTGTAGTTCTCCATCTTTCCCTTCTCCTTCTTCAAAGGTGTCATCTTTATCGTGAGATTAAGGTTTCCACGTCGCTTCCACCTTTTGCCGCGAGGTGTGCGAGTTGTTGAACGATTTGAGCGAAATTCTCGCTTTGTTTGTTTTGCGTAGCCATCATCTTGTCATGAGAAGCCGCCAACCTTGCTAACGCTTCGCCATGCTCCGTTAGGGTTTTCTTCACGCACTCAATCTTCACATTGAATTTTTCCTCCACCGCGCCGAGGCGATCTGTGGAGCTCGTTGCCGTCGCCACGGATCGTAGAGGCTCTGATACCAAATTGATAGGAACGAGGGCAAAAATCTGATTTTTATTGGAATACGAGCTGAAAATAAAGATAACTTAATCGCAATAAATGGACGATCCACCCTACCAAGACGCCGATAAAAGAGGACGCCTGCACTCTCCCGTAGACGAGGGAAGAATCGCACCTCTCTTTTCACAAAATCACAAAATATGCATAGCCTAGGGCCGACAGCATCTCTCCTCTTAAATACAAATCCAATTTTCCCAATTTACGAACAGACCCCTATAATAATAAAATAATACAAACAAGGCCTAAAAGTTACGAATAGTCCCCTGAGTCACGCGGTTGGACCCGGCCCTCCTCTGGTGTGCCGGCGGCTATAGGTGATGAGCCCATCAGATGACTATGTGAATATGTTGTCGAAAGTCGAGTCATGTGAATCTTGGGACACATTCCATCTCATCATTCACTGTATTTGGCTTCTCAGTGTAATCCAAAATTTTGGATTGCAGCCAAATTGTGACTTAGCTTTCTGTCCTTACCTTTCACGTTCTAATATTCCCCCATGTGCTGTTGCTTATTTTATTATTCTGTGGGCAGGTAAGGAGAACAACCCAACAAAAATCACAGGGAGGTGTTGCGTGGGTTAGGAGCACTAATACGGAACTGTGTCTATAAATAAATAAAAAACCAATATACAACCCCAACCTGTCAAGTGTTGACTGCAATAATAATAGCAATATCTGATCCAATCCAAGACAATCCAAAAATACACATGCTTGAATGTAATGATAAATAGTTAAATGTTTGAATTCAGCCACTTTAATCCACACCTTATTCAAACTTGACTTGCCCAGATTGGTTGGATGAATAGGATTTTGGTCTGAATTTGGAGTAAAGCCTATATACAAGTTTGATATTGATCAACCTAGAAATGAGACCTGCCCATGGACTTGTACCTTTACAGTCTTGGGGGCCTAACTTTAATGTTCCCCTAACGATGTGATCAGCAGCCTTGGCAACATACCCACTTTTTCTTCATTTAGATTCGTTAAGGGAAAGCTCTTCTTTTAACTTTGCAAATGTCTTAACAAATGTCATGATTAATTTAGATAATAAAGCCAATGTTGCATGAATGCAAACTAGGGTGATGTATGCATGTCTGATAAATATTCGATGCAAATAATCATGCACGGATATGCACGGATATGCCCGGATACATAGGGGCCTTAATTCAGTATGTATGCAAAAATAGCGTCCTATAACTGTATTGAGGATATCAACAAATAGCATATATCTTTGTATTATTATTGAAGTCTAGTTTTAAATGCTTTTTGTTGCAGATTGATTGGATTTTTATAGTGAGAGGTAGTGCCAAAATACCACTGACTCAGTAAACCTTTGGTGCTTGTATAGTATATTATGTGTGTGTAAGAAAAAATTGGACGTGTTGATGACACAATAAAATTTTCTACACTGCATCAAAAAAGTATATCACTTAAATTTTCTTATAACTAGTGTAATGGCCCGTATTTTCTCTAGAGAAATATTTGATTTTTTAAAACATTTTTTCCATTTCAATATTGTTATTACGGCTATTATTTTTGCTTTTTTCTATTTTCTACTTTCTTTTCTCTTTTCCCTTTTCTTCTTTTCCCCCTTTCTTTCTCTTGGCCAGCAGCCCAACTCTCTTTTCTTCTTTTCTTCTTATTTCCTTCTTTTCCTTGAGCCCAAGCCTAAATGAACACAGCCGGCCCACTTCCATTTCATATAAACAGTAACCTCACCGCAACCCGCATCCCCCTCAAACCAAACCCGACCCGATCCTTTCATCTCCCTCTCTTTTGCTCGCGAGCGACGGCTGAATGAAAACACATCCGATCAACGAAATTCAAAAACACTAGCCTTATTCTCAGACGCCGTGACCCTTTTGTGAGGAATCCTCGTCGATTTCAAACTCCGATTCTACGTGTGATAAGTTTCCCTCTTCTGTCACTCTTCTCTCCTATTTAAATGATGGTAAATTTTAGGGGTTGTTATGTGCGAAAATTATCTCTTCCAAATTTTCAGCTTGATCGTTTGATTTCTGGAGCGTCTTTCGGTTGGTTTCTGAGCTCTCTTGCTTGGGTTTTGCGCTACTTCGATGAACGATAGATTCGATATTCACTAAATTTTTAATTATTTATTTTTGTGGATTGTAATGGAGATGGAGACGATGATTCATGACTCCTTTTGAAGAGAATTACTTCTCCGATGATTATTTTGCACCTACCTAAGGGATATGGCTATCTTGGCCGTTCGCTGTTTTCGTTTTAATTTTCAGATGGTTTTTGGGTTGTGGTTAGCCATCGGGGGAAGGCATGGCCTTAGGGTTGCTTTCGGCGTTGGGTTTACGCCTGCGGGACTTACCGCTCTTGGTGATTGGGTTCATGAGGGCTTTGGGGTTGCTTGCAGCTTCCTGGTCTTGCCGATCTGATCTGTTCTTTGCATATGTGCTTGCTAAACTGATTCTTTGCCTATGTGCTTGCTGATTTGTTCTTTGCTTGTGTGCTTTTGCTGAACTGATTCTTTGCATGAGTGCTTGCTGTTTTGTTCTTTTGCCCTGTGTGCTTGCCGACATGTTCTCTTTTTGCCCAGAGTGCTGTTCGGTAGATTTGCTGATGTCCAATTTCGTGTCTGATGTTGATTCCGTATGCATGCTGATGTTCAGTTGATTGTGGATGTTCAGTTTGCTTGCCATTGGTGTTCAGTTTGCTTGATGCTTGCCGTTGTTTGCTGTTGGGGTTTTATTTGTTTGTTACATGCTTGTTGGAGGCTCCGTTTGCTTTTTGTTCAGTTGCATGCTGAAGATCTGTATGCTTCTTATTACAGTAGCGATTAAATTGTTTTGGTCCTAAATTGGTTATTTCGCGTATGCAATCGTTAGTCTGAGCAACCCTTTTAGACAGGCAGACCACAAACCATTATGATGCCAAACGTGAATCTGATCCATTCATAACTTTTCCATCATTTCTTTATTTATTATAAAATTATGGGGTTTAAGGTGTTTTCTGGAAATTGTAGGCTTTAATTACTAAAAAGATAATTACTTCTGGATGTGAGGCTAGACATATGGATGGCGAGAACATAGAAATGTTGGTGCAACTGAATTACATGATTAAGAACTATGTAACATGATATGGCTAGAACATAGAAATGTTGGTGCAATTGAATTACATGATTAAGAACTATGTAACATGAATATGAAATAATGCTTATGGACTTGTTTCTTGCACTTGACATGACATAATACCATGCATAGCTTCTTAATTGTGTAATTTAGAGACTCAAGACATGAACATGATACTTGACACAACTAGAATTAGAATAACCACACTTGACATCACGAGTTTTTGGAAAACTTATAATTGAGAGAGTTCATGCGCGATTGGAGCCATGCTTACGGTCCCTGTCTGGGAGGATCTTCTTTCTTTCATGTCTCCCTTTGTTCTAAGATCCCGAGTCCTTTACATGTTCTTACACTTTTGGACTCGACCTGGGTCGCACCCCTGATACAAGGTGGATTTCACGTTGCACATCGTACTCTTCCATTATAAGTCAAAACATAAACTTTTTATCGTTTCATTTTCGTTGCTAGGACCTATACCACTGTTAGACCGTTCCAGGTTAGCACTCTTTTGTTTATAGCTTTTTCACTGCATGCCTATTAATTCATGTATGATAAATAATTAATTGTTTAGTATAGATTTAATCTACTTTATTAATGGTGGTTTGATTTTTTGTTGTTTCCGTTTGGTGACGAGCATATTGACGAGGAGGCTCCACAGCACGAGTAGTCTGAGTTTCCATTCAAAGACGCAGATTCGGCTTTGACACGAAGGGAACCTTTTTTCCTCTTGAAAAATAAGGCATCTTTAGGGCGAGGCGACAACTTTGCCGCAGCCCGTACTTTTGGTCTAGGGTTTCGGCTTTAGGGTCTGCAGTCGGGGTTTCTCCCTCTTCAGTGTTTGGGTTCGGCTGATTTGCGTTTCACTGTTTTGATTTCCTGCGGCCGTACTGTGTTCTTGTGGCTTGTGGTTGATCCTATCCTGCGGCTGTTTTGTTCATTAGCCACGGTTCTGTGTAATTTTCTTGTCCGGTCATTATATGCTTATATTCTTGTGCATTGGCTTACAGATCAGAATGTTCAGTAGCATATGTGACTGTTTGGTGGGATTTTAATTGAGATTAGACACTGTTCCTAATTTCAGATTCTGAGGAGATTCCCCTCGGGCGTGGTAGACCCTAACGACATATTATTGGATGCCTAAGTAACCGAATCTAATCCTAACTATGTTTACTCTTTTTAAGGAGATTTAATTTTAGTTTTAAATGTCCCGAAAACCTGATTCTTTTAGAAATATTTTTGGAATGCTATAAATAGAGTTTTACTTATCGTATGATTTTATTTATAGCTCTGTAATGCTAGAAGATAAGTTTTGTAATAATGTTGGTGCAAATAAACGTACGGATTGAGGAATAATGATACATTGGAACCATTGCTGAAGACATTACATCTTAGAGCACTAAACATTTTACACAACTTAGAGAAATAGAACTAGAGAACAATTATAGTTAGAATGACAAGGGGTTTTGGGAAATCATAATTAAAGTTAGAAAGGGTGGCAAAGACAATGCTTATTGACAGAATTGAATGACTTGATTGGGTTTCTTGATGAATACCTTGGACCAATAAACGTAGTGCACCGGTGAGCTTGCCTGTGAAACCCGAGGTTGTTCTTTAGCCCGCTCTTTCCCTTTACATTATGAGTATAATATAAAAACAGAATGTTTTAGTTAGATAGGTACAATCTAGTGCTTAGTGTTATTGACTTGTTTAGGACTAGGATTGCATGAAAGTTATAATTGTTGTTTATTGTAAATATCGTTTACTTTATCCTTTCAAATGTTTTCTCAACAGAGACTGAACCAGAGTAGAGGAGGCCCCAGCTTTTGAGGAGTCCGAATTCCCAGAGGAGAGCGCTGATTTCTGAGATAAGGATTAGTAAGGAGAGTGTTCTTCTATTGTTTAGTTGTTTTCTTATTGTTTAAAAATAAAGACTAGTAGTTTCCCTTTTGCTATGCTTTGTACCCTTTTTGAAGGATGAATAAAGTAAATTCTGTTATGAAATTCTCTGTTTGCTCTATGTTTGCTTCACTGGAACTTTGCAGGACCTGCATTAAAAGGAAAAATAATGGTACCCAGAATTGGGGCGTTACAGCGATATTGTAACTGTTTTAACTTGTATATAAACTGTTAGATTGGTTTAAATGTAATCTACTTTTTAATCCCGTTGTATCTTTTTTTATTGGGTTTAGTAGATCTTTCAGTACTGGACATTAGTTTTCGTGGTGTACAAGTTTCTAATATTGCACGTACATGTATGATTCCATTTTCGGTATTACTTTATCCTATCTAATTTCACTGGTATACATCAGGATCTGCATATTAATTATAAAATTGTGATGGTGCTCGGAAACGGATCGTTACAAGTGGTGGCCATGCAAATCCGCACTGACCACCTCGTGAACAGTATATGTTAAGTAGAATTTACTGTAAATTGTACCTGTACTTATTCACGGTATTCTGATTAACAGAATGACGAAGACATTCAAACGTTGCGCACGATCGACCGCGAACAACTCTGTCGTTATTAATAGACACGACGAATGATTTAAGCGACGGAAGCGGATCTGGCACTGTCAACAACAATACCGATAACATCATCAACAACAATGTCGAGAACAACGTTAACAACGACGATAATAGTGACGTCAATAACCAACCCAATGACAACGTCGACAATGAGAATGATAGCGACAACGATGACAATATTGAACAGCCTGCAATGACAATCTAGATTCCTGACCATGCCCCACGAGAGATGATCAGAGCGTTGCAAAGGGAGCCCGCGCATAGGTGTGAAGGAGTACAAAAATTCCGATCGTTGCGTCCGCCAATCTTTAAAGGAACGGAGGACCCCCTTCAGCCGAAGAATGGTCTTGCTCTTCTTGAATTGCATAGTTTGCGCCATCTGTTGAGCTGAGCCGACACCCTCTAGCAAATGCTCGCCCTAGTGAACAGAAGAAGCCTGCACAACAGATGGCACAAACCATGCAATTCAAGAAGAGCAAGACCCCAACTAACACTTAACGAACCGTAGTGTGCCACTATTGTTAAAGACCTAGGCACGTGAAGGACCGTCGTCGCTACAACAAGGTGTGCTTGATTTGAGATGCATCCGAGCCCTCCATTGCAGACTGTCCTAAAAAGGTTGAGAATGCAACGACCAATGTTAGTCAACAAGACCAGCATCCATAACCCTAGCCTCAGAGGCGCCAGACTTATACCCTAACAGCGACAGAGATGGACGCCCCTTTCTCCTAGAAGACGTTACCAGTTATATTAGGATATGGATTTCCTATTGCGTTTATTATTAGTATTTTAAATTTTGGAAATTCCGAGAACGAAATTTATTGTAAGGGGGGAGGATGTAACAACCCATATTTTTGGAAATTTTTTCAAAATTTTCTCACATTTATAGATGTTTTTCTTTAAATTTTCTTTTCTCATTTTCTTTCTTCCTCTAATTTACCCCCATTCCTTAATATCCACTCATCCTTATTCTCTTTTCTTTTTTTACTTTTAAAAGCCCATTACCCTCAATTTTCCTAAAGCCCGTGTCCCCCATGCTTCTCTTTCCAATATTATCTATTTTCCTGTAAAACTAAACAAGCCCACACCCTTTATTTCCAAGCCCAACAAACGGGCCCATTCCTCTTTTTGTTCATTAAATCTTAAAGCACAAGCATCAAGCGCACTCTTTTAATAGGCCATCTCCCCTTAATCTCTCTCTCTCCTCTGCAATTTGACTGAGCCACTTCATTCGACAAAATAGAGCGCAACAACCGCACGCTCGCGAGAACCCATCTCGTCGCCTCCGACAAAATCGCCGAAGTGCACCAAAACCCTAATCGATCGGCCGCCACCTCTCGCGCCTTTGATTCGAAACCCTAATCGGGTCGTTCGAAGCCACCGCCCATATCTTTGGGTTTTAAAACCCTAACCACGTGGAATCCTTATTGGATGCGATCTCCCCCTTCGATCTTCTTACGCGCTCTCTTCTCTATTTATACTCGATGGATTTTATGGTTTTATACATACAAAAATCCTCTCTTTTCCTTTTTAAATTTCTGATTTGATCTGAGGTTTTTCGAGCTCTTTGGGTTTGGATTTTGGGGCTTTCGATACAGGGATTTCTTCGTTTGAGATAGATCTATGTCTTCTCCAAGTTTTCAGTTTATTTTTGTTAATTTTCTAAAGTTTATTTAGCTTGGAAGCTACATGAGATCCGTCGGATTTATTCGGTGAATGGGATATGATTACGGGAGATTCTTGGAGGGATTTTCCCCGATGATACATTGATCTCCGGCAACCAATTTGTGCTTTTTGGTGATCCTCGATGTTTCCTCTGTTCTATCTCCTTCGACGCAGTTGGCCGCCGCGGGGGTTGGTGACGGGTCCGATGCTATGGTTGTTCTTCCTCCAGCGAGGTTCTCGCTGATGGTTGTTTGGGCTTGATGCTTTTCATGGGCCTTACATTGTTGTTAATTTCCACTCTTGGTTGATTTCATGGACTTGAGGGCCGCTGCATTGTTTTCCTTGTACTATGAACATGTTGCCTTGTTCTGCTGTCTGAGCCTTTGGGCATGTTGCTGTTCATATATGTATATCAAGATCCGCTTGAGCTGGTAAATTGTTGTCAGAAACCTAGGTTGCCAATATTAAATCTGATCCCAATCAACTTGTGTTTTCTTATTATTACTTTTCAATCTTTTGGTTTATGATTATAAAGTCTTTTGTTTAGGAGTAAAAAATCATTGTTGCAGGTTTCCCTTTCAGCTTTAATTAAATTGATATGCAAATATTTATCGTTAAACATGGAATTGATTGTTTAACCTGCATGCTAATTTGGATTCATTATAAGACATGATTAACTTATATGATTAGGAACTGTGCATAATGACACTAGAATAGTCACTCATGACTCGATATTGAACTTGAACACGTGACTTGCTATAACATTGACATCATTATTGGAACATTGACTGATGCACATGATTCCCTAATTACGTAATATTAATCATGAACATTCTTGAGTAACTACAAAGAAACACTTGACACTGACACTTTGTGACACCAAACCAACAACTGTGATGTCATACTCTTAGCTCACTGTCTAAGGGGTGTGGATGTGATTATGGTTAATGTATTCATTTACCACTCTTCTGATGGAAGTGTGGCATTTACAAAAGTAATCATTTTTCTTCCTCCTTTTATGGAACGAGTGGTCATATACAATTTTCCTCTTTCTTCTGAAATGAGGGGTTACAATATTCAATTGTCCGCTATTCACACTAATAGCGGAGTTACAAAACATGTAAATATACATCACCCCTTTGGACAAGAGTCACGACCTAGAATGATTAGTTAACTTAACCAACATTTAAAACATTTATAACTTTGTTACGTTTTGAGCTCAGTAGATTAATCTTTTTGGCTCTGGGATATTGTTACTGTTTTAACTTGTATATAACCTGTTAGGTTGGTTTAGATGTAATATACTTTTTAATCCAATTGTATATTTTATTCTTTAGGTTAAGTAGGAGATCTTTCAGTATTGGAAATTAGTTTTCGTGGTGCACAAGTTTCTAATATTGCTCGTACATGTATGATTCCAATTTTGGTATTACTTTCTACTTTATCCTATTCTGATTTCACTGGTATCCAACAAGATCTGTTAGCTTGGTTGAGATATAATCTACTTTTAATCCCGTTGTATATTTTCTTCTTCAGGTTTAGTATGAGATCTTTCAGTATTGTAAATTAGTTTTCGTGGTGCACAAGTTTCTAATATTACTTGTCCAGTTATGATTCCATTTTCAGTATTACTTTCTACTTTTTCCTATTTTGATTTCACTGGTATCCAGCAAGATCTGCATATTAATTGTAAATTTGTGATGTCCCTTCAAAACGGTTTGTTACATCCAACAATAATCACAACATCAACAAAGCCGCATGTTACATGATAACAATGGAGCCATGCAAAGGACCAACGAGATGCAGCAAGTACGAGAAAAACAACCAAGTCCAATTTCTCCAAAAATAGAAAAATTAAACAAGAAAAGCCGAGTTTATCGAGGACAAAAAATGTAATCCAAGGGCCTACCTATGGCCTGAGTTAAAGAGAGGGCATGTGATCACTGTTGGGGGCCTTGCCACTCATCGTTGTAGTGTGGCTGTTGTTGCCTCCATGAGAGGGGGTTCGGAGCCAAGGGGTTGTTTGGTTTGGGTGGAGGGTGAAAAGGAACCCTGGCGAACGAGAGGGAAGGAAGCACATCACCGTCGCTTGATGAGGGCGAGGGTTAGTGTTTCAGGGAATTAAATAAGCGAGAGAGATGGAGAGGGTGTCGGTGAGCTGCAGGGCAAGGGGGGTAAGGACAACGTGGGCTTGCCATTGCCCATGTTGCCATAGCATCGCGTCATAGGTGGGGGTAGTTGTTGACGCGAGAGAGGGGGGAGAGAGTCGGTGGGCATCGGGGAAAAACAAAGGAAAAGAAAGAGAAAAGAGGAGAAAGGGGGCGATTTTTATGTGAAGCGGGTCGGTTTCTGGTTTATTTTAGGCAGATCACGGGTTTTGGGTGGCATGTTTTGGTTTTAAAACAGGGGTATGAGTAAAAACGAGAAGTCACCAAAATTCATAAAAACTTTATTTTAAAATATTTTTATTACACGAAACCCTACAAGGATGGTTTTATGATACCACTGTACTTGAAATTCTTCTGATTGAATTGAAAATTGTAAATTATGTAGCATACATGATGCATTGTCTTATATGTCATACTGTTGGGTCATATAAAGGAGCCGAAGATGAATTGTTAGCGATGTAAGTGAGCATGTGGAGTAGTATTTATGGTTAAATAAGCTAGCTTAGGAATATTAAAGTCTACTTTTGGATAAAAATTTAGGATATTTGGTAGAACACTTTGAACCGTGTCAAAAATCAAGAAACACTCACAGAATGCACATGATGAAAATCTGTCACAGTAAGATATACTACATCTGTAATATCTGAAGTTGGGATGGAGCTATCAGTTGCCTCCGTCAGTCCCCGGTAGGAAGTCAGCAGTTTTAGAACTGTTGTACCTCGAGAATTATGTATATATGAATCAACAATGTTGAGAGTACATGGCTTTACATGGATTTTGTTGCAAACTATTATTACACGTCAATGAAGAATTGTTTGGCATCTAATTTTGATGTCTGGCATAACAATGCCTACTAAATGTAATGCGTCGTTGCAACAGGTTGACAACTTGCGCAAGCATGTTAATGCATGCGGGCTAGCAAAAAAGATTGAGCTGGTTATTACCTCTCCTCTTCTAAGGTACCACTTCTTTCCTATCTATAGCATTTTGCTGTTTGTGCTCCCTTAATTGATCACTGCACTTCAATATATAGAAGATGATGTTCTTTATATGAAAACTATTGCATTGAGTTTTGTAGGTACACATTTTACCATAGCTTTACTTCAATCTCACATACTTCTTTTGTAGAAGATATATATTCCTTCAGCTCGTATCGATGTATTGAACATTTTTCTGTTCTTTAAGAGTTCTGCGACATATTTCTTTTTTTATTTTGGGAAATTATCATATTCTTACTGTTCAAGTTGCTTAAAGAATTTGGTCTGTATTTTTCATGATTGTTTGGTACTACTTGAAAACATCTTTGCTACTGGATGCATCTACTTGTAATGAAGTAATGCAGGTTTCTGCTCTTGCTTCTGAATAGTTCCGTGCCTCGATCTTTAGAGAGATTTGTAAGACTTGCTGTCAATATTTCATAACTTGTCATGCTTACACATTAATTTGGAAGGCTCTGATTCCATTGTGCTCCTTTGTCTCCTTGCTATTTTATTCTCTTTTCATGTTATGCGCACATCAACTTAGTTTGATTTGCAACAGATTTAAATTGGAAATGTGTAGAAGGTTAAAACATATAAAGTTTTTATTTGAAAAAGAATGAATTTTATCCCCAAACCGGTCTTGAAAGTAAGTACTATAGTTATTTTTGCTGAATTTTAATGAATGCTTTTAAAGTCAGCGAACACGAGAAGGAAATTCTGGGAATGCTAATATTGCTTGTTATATACAATGTATATTGCAGAACAATGCAAACTGCAGTTGGTGTCTTTGGAGGCGACAGCATCATGGATGGGGTGAATGTGCCCCCACTAATGGTGGAAAATGCTGGGAATTGTTGCCGTTCTGCAATTTCATGTTTGAATTGTCCACCTATTATAGCAGTGGAATACTGCCGAGAGCACATGGTATATCCACATACTTTGTTTTATAAATTCCATAAACTCAAATGGCCAAGAGGGAGCCGTTTATCCTGATCAGTGTTCATTCTAATCAATTCAATGAACACTCATTAAAAGAATGACGGGTTATTTAGCTAGTCTTCGGCCATTTTGGACCTCCATGCTCAAAATCATGCTTAATATGGTTGCACAGTCATTCACATCTCAAGTTTGACAGTTTCCGTGTCTACAACCAAATTGGTTCCTGGGAAGTTTCAATCTTGGCTTTATTTCACACGTTCTTTTTTCTCAATCGTATTCCTCACATCTAAGCCGGTGAATGTGAATATGCTTTTCGTTATTAATGATGAATTCAATAATGTTTCCCTTTCTTCCCTATCTTATCATGATGTACTTCTATGTAGCTCTTAGCTTATTTTATTTGTCATAGCTGTATAAATAATAGTACAGTTTCGTTATTCTTATAGACAGGATTAGTGAAGTGAGAGTTGCTGAGACATCTATCCTCTGGCCACTCATTAATATTTAATGACAACTCCATCTTTTGCCATGGTTTCTTTGGCTAGGAATAGCATCAACTTGTAAGGTCTCTGCATGGTCAATAGCAATGTATAAAAGCTTGTTCTCTGCTGGGTTCCCGACTTTAATCTGCCCTTCATTGGATTGTAATTGAAGTAGTGCATGCACTTCAGGGAACTTCGATCATGCTAGAGATTTCCGATTTTATCATAGGTATATGATATTTTCTTTCACTCCATGGAATTATCGTCTTGTAACAACTGTTTTTGCGAAGTATTTTGAGTAGAGTAGAAGTTTTGCTCATTGTGAACACTTTTCAGAGTTGTTGATCTTATCTTTAGATGGAATTTAAAGTGTAATTGGGATTCTTTAGAGAGAGTGTGCGCACGCGTGTGCACCCGCAATATGGGCGTCAGCTAGTCAAGTAGGAAATTTTCTCCTTGGCTAAATCATACAACCCCCTTCCCCCCATTTTTTGACGATAGGATCCATTTAGTTTATTATTCATGTTCTAAAACCCCCGACTACTAATTTTGGGATGAGTCCTAGAGGGGTTTGATTGTTCATCTAAATGTTATAAAAAGTTTTGTTACGGTGAAATCGTTAAACTTGTGACGGGTGGATGAACGAGCAACACTCTTTGAAATCACTTGACAATTGGTGGCTTGGGTTTTAGAACATGAAAATCCACATGAACGGTTTGGATCGAAGGAAAAAAAATAAGGGGTAGAGGTTTAACGCCACCCAAGGAGGAAATTTTATCCTTGGCTAGCTGAAACTGATTATTCACTATATATAAGAATAATGAGTATAATATAACAAAAGAGTTAAGGCCTCATATAAACCTCAAAAATTCAAAATTCTATATTTTATTCGAACAATTGGAACCGTTCATTTTGATTTTCCAAATATTGGATGAACACAATGGATTTTGCTTTTTCACTCACCCTTCAAAAATTTAATGGTTTCGTAAGAATATTACTTTTTACAACGGGTGGATGAAGAAGCGAAACTCCTTAGGTGTTGGGACCTTCTGTGGATGGCAAATAGAACACTAGATGGGGGTGAATGTTGTGCTTGAAATTATAAAAATCCTCTAGTAATTCTACCGAAGTTCTTAATTAGTGTTACCTAATTATAACTTAATCACCAATATAGATTTGCAATAATAATGAGTAATGTGCAAGCTAGAAACAATTGCAAGTACACAATTCAATAATCACACACAGAGAGAAACTATATAGCATGGTTCAGATACCACCATGGGCGGATCCAAACGGGGGCCTGAGGGGGCCGTTGGCCCCCCCCATGATTTTTAAAAAATAAAACCCAAGTATGCATCATGGCCGTTGCCCCATACGTTCATGACATACTTAAATCCTTGTTAGCATGAATATGAGGGTTTAGACCTCCCAGCTGGGCATTAAAGTTAATTGACAATGAGAGATTAAATCAACGAACAAATCCATAGCACAAAGGATTGCCTTATTTACCATACAAGCGATCATTCTTCCAATTTACTACCACAAATTCATAGTACAAAGGACGGTCAACAACATCCATATGCCTCCTTTTATATTTTGTATTAGCATATATTTTCCAATAGCTCAAAGGACTGTCAATAACACAAAGGACTGTCAAAATCATTTCCAATTATTTCGTATTAGCTTATAATTTGCCCCCTAAATAAAAATTTCCTGTCTCCGCATTGTCACTTGTACCCTAATCCAGCAGCACGTCCTCAGTAGGACATAAATCCATTAATCACTTAGATTTAAAACTCGTTCCAAGTGAAACAACACGTCCAACAATGGACAACACCTCTACTTAAGAGAGAAAACACCTCACCAAATGTGAGAAGAAAAAAATACTTACACTCTTCTACATATTGCCGAATATTGAAGCTCTTGTGTGATGTTGTGCGGCTATAATGGATCTCCAATTGTTGAAAGAATGAAGCGCTTAGAGATCTAGAATTTGGCTTGAATTATTTTGGGAAAGCTTTAAAACATAGGCCGATGAATGAAGATTTTGCTTAAAATCATTTGAACTTGAAAACTCTTTTTCCGTAGAACATAGGCCAATCAATTAAGTTAGTAAAACTTCGTAGCAAATTTAGCTTATAAAGGGGTGAAAACCGTTGAAGATCGCTTCCAAAACACCCCTCCAACGGATTAAAAACATCTTTCCGTAAATTATGGAACTGTGTCTTTTCTATCCGTTGGCTGATGGTAGTCGACTACTGCTGTTGGAATAGTCGACTATCACAGAGGTAGTCGACTACTTCAACAACTATAGTCGACTACTATCTGTAGTCATCGACTGTTCTACTCTCTGTTTTGATGGTAGTCGACTCATATACAAAAGATGGTCGACTCACAACACAGATACATAGGATACACGTAATTAAAACATTTTAAAACATTTTAAAAATATTATATGTGTGTTCCTAAGTGTGTGAGTTTCAACAAAGACTTTAACATACTATCAAGACTCAAAATAAAAATTACATTAAAATTAAAATGTTACATTAAGCACTTGATGCAATTTGCTTCTTCATGCACTAGTCTTGACTTCATTTGAAGATCATGGTCTTTGTTGACTCTAATTGTAACGCCCTAACTCCCGGGGGCCGTTACTAGTGTTAGAGATGCATGTGCAAGTCCCGCATGTGCTAGTGAAACAAGGAGAACAGACATGAAAGTAAAATGGATACTCACATAGATATCAGAAATGAAACTGGAAACAAAAGTACAATTCTCAAGCCCGCTCCAACCTACAACCAAAAGTACAAAAGGTGAGCCTCTAGGGTACTCACGAACAGCCTGCGCTCAACTTTCGACGTCCTGGATCGGGAACTGCTGACCCGACGTCTCTGTGTAACCCTGGGTGTCACCTAGGTAGACAACAAAAGTCGTACCACGCTCAGAGGAGTAGACGATATCTAAAACATGCTAATGGTGTCACGAAAGGTAAAGACAACATCATGCTGATAGTACTACGAAAAGTAATGACAATAGCATGCTGATAATACTATGAAAAGTAAAGACAACAGCAGGGATATAATAGTGTATTGAAAGAAAGTATGTGATAAGCATTTTAATGACGACAACTGTGAGCCGGTGACAGCTATAGTAAACCAATCTTAGGTCGTGACTTATGAAGGGGAGCACAGTGTGCATCTGGAAGCTACCTTGACCGTGAGGGTGCGACCCCGGGCAGAGTCCAAAAGTAGATAGTACCGTACTAAAAGAGCTGTAACACTCTGGCTTGTGGCAGAGCTCCATGACCCATCAAGATGGCCGCCCCTGTCTGCCCCCGGATTAGGACCCATCGAAATGATGGACGTCCCCCCTAACATGTGGGCTATAGATTGCATGTATTTCAGACATTGCATGTATTCAACTTCTCCTTTTTTCATACTCTCTAGTCTATTGTAGTACTCCACAGTCTCCCATTGAGTCATGACACATGAGTAAGCTTAAAAGTCATTTGTACTTTGTAGTACTCCTCTTCTTTTATGTTCTGCTATAAATAAACCAGGGACCGCTGAGGTCCTATAGTACATTCCACCCAAGACTTTTTTTTTTGTTTTTGAGGGGGAGGGGATGTACTGCAGTTTTGAGTTGCCTTGTTTTCTTCAACTGTAGGGAGTATATCCTTGTGATAGACGGAGAAGCATAAGTGAATATCAGCTTCTTTTTCCTGCAATTGATTTTTCTCTGGTGAGTATCATTAAGACTTTGTGAAGTATTTACTATAAGCTCTTTTCTTTAAGAAACATTGTGAACACTCTTCTGTCTTCAGATAGAAAATGATGAAGATGTTTTGTGGAAATCGGATGTAAGAGAGCCGGACGATGACCTTGTGGCTAGAGGAATGAAGTTTATTAATTGGTAAAAGCTTTTATGCCACCAATGTTTTTCCATAAAGTATCATAACCAAAATAATTCTTAAGACCGTCAAAATCATTTCTCCCTTAAAAGAACATATTCTAGTTTATGAAGAAAATGGAAGTATGACACAAAATAATCACATCTGTTAGTTCAATTATATAATCACATGGTTCTTTGTTCTTCCTTTCTATATTTATTTTTCATTTTTATAATTATTTTATGTTCAAAGCTTTGCCGCTCATGCAGTTGGTTGAGATAGTTTGATGTGTTCAATGGTGAGTGTGCCAATTAGTCTGGATATGATTCTAATTGAAGGAGTTGCTATTTTTAGACGTAAACAAAAATTGATTGATGCTGTAGGAAAGGATATGGTACTTGTTAAATTAACAGAGGAGATGTCATTTATAAAACCTGGACCAAGAGACGTGAAATTATGTTATCTTAGTCTTGTTGCAAAAGGTCACTGAATTGTCTTTTTCTGTGGATTCCCTTGAGACATTGTAGGAGTGTTTGACTTTAAGTATTGTTGAAGGTTTTTCCCATTATTAATTAGATTATATACTTTCTACTAGCTCAATTTATTGTGACAAACTAACCGTTAACACCATATAAAGACATGGAAATATCTGTTACTTGATCGTAATGATTGGAAGGGTTCATCATATTTATCCCAAATTGTTATTAGAAGGCTTGGTGGTTAGATTCATCTATGGAATTTTTGCTTGTGTCATTCAGTGTCCAGAATCCTCCTATGCATTTCT
This sequence comes from Scilla litardierei, assembly GCA_030789695.1. Lineage (NCBI taxonomy): Eukaryota > Viridiplantae > Streptophyta > Magnoliopsida > Asparagales > Asparagaceae > Scilla > Scilla litardierei. The sequence continues at coordinate 1,261,212 of CM061135.1, read as the reverse complement.
TTTTCAACCTTGATATTAGTTAGTCTACGTTAGATACATGCTTGAAATTCATTGTGTATATTTTAAATTCAGGCTGTGGACACGAAAGGAGAAGGAAATTGCAGTTGTCACCCATGGTGGATTTTTGTTTCATACCTTGCAGCACTTTGGGAAGGGGTGTCATCCTATAATCATAGATGAAATGAGCAAACAGTAAGCGGTTTGATCTTTATCTGTTTATTTGTGCATTACTATCTATCTCTTCTCCTTTTTTTGCTTCAAAAGAATTTTTGTTCTTTTTTTATCAAGACTAACTTGATGCATGTCCTATCATCCTTTTGTGTGTGTGAAAAATCAACTGTTTTAAACATTCTTCAGTTAGTGGTTTCTCTTGTGCTGTAACATGGGTAGATATCCCTTATTTTATTTAGTTGATATCTTTTTGTTTGTAGAAAAACGTATGTTGGGAACTGTTTCTTTGTTATGGCTTGTATACCATGATAATTTACCCAGGGTGGGAATTATCTAGATCTAAACAGGTGATCTTCATTGCATTGAACTGGCATTCTTAGGTCTTCTTTTCTGATCTTCTAGTTCATGTTTCCTGATTCCCTTATCTTCTTATATTTAAATTTTCTTTTTCTTTTTTTTCTTTGAGACTTGAAAGGACCTGACCTGAAGTTCATTATTCTCGTCAAGTTATGCAAAGTGGTGGATGGGTGATGTTTTGGCCAGGGGTTTATTTTCCATCTCAAAACCATTGATAATATTATGCACGTTCTCGTTAATGCCATCCAGTATTCAGTAGGCCGTTTGGTCTGCATGGTTAGAGATTTATATATGCCGCTTGTTTCTTTACTCTACTCTTTCCTTGTATGTGTATGCGTAACATATACGCAAAACAATATATCCATCTTTTCTTTAACTGTCTTAAGACTCTTAACAACATAACAACAAAAGTGATGTCCTAAGAAGTACCAATAAGTAAATCAACTCCCCAAAAAGCCATGGACATTAACCAGAATCCATGAGGAGATCATAAATTTTGATAGAGAAAAATGAACATTACAATCCATTAAGGTGTCAATATGTTTAGAACCAATCATAAGCAAATCAGTAAGACACTTCCGTATATATAATGAAAGACCTCTAGCAGATTGGGTAAACTGATAGGAATTTCTAGGGGTTTGTGGGGGGTAAAAATCTGATTTTTAAAGATAAGTGGAGTACAAATATAAGTTTGTCTCTTTCGAGAGGAACCTGCTCTTAGTCTTTGATTTGAGAGAAAATGCTCAACTCTCTAAAATCTAAGGGTTCTAATCTAGTTTAGGGTTTTCTCTCTTAGTTTCAACATGAAGAACAATAACCCAAACCCCCAAATATATATAGAGGACTGATGTGTCCAGTACTATGAAAATACCACTGAACCCCAAAAATTACAAAAACACCCTTGGGCTAGATTGCCACTCCACGATCTGTCCTATGCCGCATCCTCTGATACGTCACGATCCCATCATTATTCCCCCCAAAAGAGCCACCTTGTCCTCGAGGTAGAAATTTGGAAATCGTTGCGCAATGACTCCAAAGGGCTTCCTAGTAGTCTCATGGTTTAGAAGACCCTTCCACTCAATCAACACTCACGAGTCCATGCATTCCCTTGACAAACTCTTTTCAACTCTGACGGCTCCAAAATGACCTCTATATCCTCAATCAGAGTCAGTTGTAGCAATAAACAAGGGGTGTGTTCCCCAATGACATGACGAAACTACGATATGTGGAAGACTGTCTATGGCGGACTCTGACAATAACTTCAATTTATATGCAACATGACCAATTTTAGCCTCAATCTGGTAAGGCCTAAAGTATCAGGGTAACAGCTTCTCGTTCTTCTGGTGCCAAAGATTGTTGTCATTAGGGTCGCAGCTTCAAGTATGCTCTGTCGCCTGCTGCAAACTATACATCTCGCTATGCCTATTGGCATAATCTGCTGGGCCCTCATTAGATGATGTTTCAACTCCTCCAACCTCGGTGTAATGGTCCTGAGATTATGTTTGATTTATTTTCTTATCTCATTCTCTTTTCTTGTATTTTTCTCTCTTCTTTAGTGAAGCCCAAGCCCACGGCATGCCTAAACATTTCTTCTATCCTCTTGTTTCACCCTTTTCTTTTTCTCCAAGCCCAAAGCCCGCATCCCACGAATTTCTCCCCTTCATCCACTTACTGAGCACATCTCTCTCTTCAGATCTCATCGCACAGTTCTCTCACTCACTCTTCTTTGACAAAAGAAACGAAGCCCTAACCCTAGCAAAACGAACCGCCACCCTGTGCTGCTCTTCGGTTACGCATATGACCCGCCACGATCCCTCCCACGATCTTCTCCCAACGTCTCTACTATCATCCACTCTCTATAATTACTCCTTATGGTTTCAAATGATTTTATGCTTTCAGAAATTTTATTTTCCCATCTTCTGAAAATTCTGATTTTCAATTTTCTTTCGGTCTCGGTGTTCAATATGTTCTCTCTTCGTCCTTCTTGTGGATCAAGCAAGCATCTGCTTTGGTGGAGGGATTGAGTGGGGAGATTGGCAATCTATGGTGAACGGCAGATTATTCTCAATTCAAGTTTTATTTTCGGTTATGTTGCAAAGTTTGAATCTTGTTGCAGTTATTTAAAAGAGAATTTGATGAGTCGAAATAATTTTCGTTTGTCTTTCATGGTTTAGAAATCCTTGATTGGTTAGTTAAGAAATCGATAGCAAAACTTTTTATTACATTAATTTATGATCTGAGGAAATGATGAATCAAGTCTTGATTAAGGAATTCCCCCATGAAATCTATGGTTATTTGGCAACCTTTGTGGTCCCGCGGCGATCCACACCGTTGCCCCTTCATCCTTTGTTTTCGGTTGGGGTTTCAATTTTGTATTCGGCCGTCGGCATGAGTTCCTGACCTATCATTGCCGGAGCAAATCCCTGAGATGAACTTATTTCGGTCATTTGTTGTTGGGCTTGGTCATGTAACTCAAACTATGGGCTTAATTTGGTTGTTGTTTAATCTCTTTGGGTCTACTACCCCTTGCGTGCATGGCTCCTGAGCCTTGGCTCCCCTGCCGACGCTCTGGCCTTGTTCCTGTTGATTTTTGTGGCTGTTTACCTTGCTGGATCCTTCCTGCGAGCCCTAGCCTACCGACTGGACTTTCTTACGGCCCTAGCTTGTGTTACTTATGATTTGGTTGATGACTGATCGGATCTGTGGTTCATTATTGTTCCTACACTTGCGACTGAAAATCCTCCAGTGCTGGTAGGTTGTACATATTTGAGTTGCTGATACTGTGAACATGATCCCAATTTAGATTACATTTAATTTCCCGTTTCTTTAAACAAAGTTATTATCGTTTACTATTTTTCTTTAAATAAAATTTTCAGATTTCGGGGTGAAGTGTTTTTGTTAAATTGATAGTTAATCGACTGAAAACTCTAGAGTAGCAAATTTGTGGTATGACTTGTTTCGTATGCAATTCTAAAATTACTTATCATGTTTGCAATGATTTAGATTTGTAATCTGTATCTTAAATTTGTGTAGTTTAGGGGTTATGCACCAAATAAAGCATCTTGTTACTTGATACTAGAGTTGACATGTATATCCTTGTTGGGAACATGAACGGGAACTTGACATGTTATCAGAACCCATAAACTACATATGTTAACATAACATGTAATACAAACATTTTTAGAACCATGATAATATCTGACATTGACACAGTTGACATGCAAACTTAGAAAACAACTACGCAGATAAAAAACATTATATTACCTGTACATGACACATGACAATCACACTGATAACAACTTCACACTTGGCTCACGTGGTTTGGGAAACTTATAATAGAGTGTGTGTGGGAGCGATTGGAGCCATGCTTTCGGCCCGTATCTGGGAGGATCCATTTTCATGTTTACTGTCATAAGGATCTTGAGTCCCTTCATGTTTCTTGTTTTGGACTCCGCTCGAGGTATCTTTCCGTGGTCCAAGGTGGTCTTAAGGTTGCATATCGTGCTCTCTATTATAAAGCACGGCTTAGAAATGGTTAATTAAACATAACAAAATACTAGAAAATTAATGTCATTGAAAACCTTTGCTATATGTTACATTTCATTTTAGCAATGGTTTACCGTACCTGTCTTATTTAATTGTCTATAATTATGCATAGTTTATTATGTTTCAGTTATTTTTTCTTGTTGGTTACCATATATATCTTGTCTCGCTTTACCAGTGTGCTTGGACGGTTATAATTTACCTCTGAGGTACTTGGACAGTTATAATTTACCTCTGAGCTGGCGGTGCAATCTTTTTTGGCAGGTACGGAACAGGAATACACTGATGCACCTGAGTATGAGTATACAAAGTTTCTATTGCAGAACGCTGAGTTTTGATATTAGGTCGAGTGTTGAGGGTTACTTGTAGTTTTCTTTTCATGTATTTCATTTCAGTAGAGAGATTGTGCTTTTGTTTCCTTGCATTTGAATTTTTTAATCCTCCTTATGAAGGATATGGAATAAAATAAGTATCTTTATTTTAGTTATTTTCTGCTTTTATTTATATTGCTTTCATTGATATCTGCAAGATCTGCTTTGCATGAAAACAATCATGCCCTTAGAAATCGGTGTGACACCTTGTCACTCTCCTTCAAGTACCACTCTACTTGAGAAACTGGTGTAGAACTGTGGCCGTAGTGAAGTATATGTAAAGGATCACGTCTATATAAAACTTTGAAAAGCGTGGCCTACGTATCGGTGTGAAAAGATGTGTTATGTGCTGTGAAAAGATGTGGTATGTGCTATACTAGTATGCAGCACATGCCAACCACTTCATCCACTGCTTTGGAACCTCTGAAACAAACCAGCGCAAGTAGGTCTCTATGCTCCTATTGACGATATCAGTTTGACCGTTTGTATTGGGATGATAAGCGGTTCTACTCTTCAAGATCGGTCCCTGCATCTTGAGTAAATCCTTTCATAAGTAGCTAAGAAAGACCTGATCCCGATCAGACACAATGAACTTCGAAATCGCATGCAACCTCAACTCATATATGAATGTCGCTGCCACTATCATTGCGGTGTAGGGTGTTGGAGGGTTATAAAGTGTGCATACTTGCAGAGACGATCCATCACATTAAGGATGACTGGATACCCACCATATCGGCAATCCATCAAAATCCATCATCACCTCCTCCTAGACCCGATCTGGCAAGTCTTGAGGCTATAGCAAATCTCCATGAGCCATCACCATATATTTGTGACGCTGACAATAGGGGTGGCAAAAATGCACCCGACCCGACCCGAACCCGGTCTTCTTAGCCGGATATGGGTATAGGCCTATCTGGGTCTGGTCGAATTCGGGTCGACCCGGCCGACCCGGATAAAATCTGGGTCGGGTTTGGGTTTGACCAGTCAACCCGTTTGACCCGAATTCTACCCGTTTAACATAATATTTCTATATATATTTATATAACAAAATGGCAATCGAGTAGAACCTTGGCGCTTTGGTTAGTCGATACATTACGAAGGGGTCACAGGTTCAATTCCTGGCTCCTACAATCAATTTTTGTGCTTTACATTTAGTAATAGCAAGTAGAATTGCTATTTAATAATTAAAAAGGTTTGCGAATCACAAGGTACTCATGGGCTAATTGGTTAGTGCGTTTGATTTAGCTGTAGTTGGTCGCGGTTTCGAGGCTGGACAAAAGCAGTTTTCCTTGGAAAATTTTTTTAACTAAAAATTTTTAAAAATTTGGGTCAGGTCGGGTGACCCGGGTAATACCCAGATTGGATACGGTTTCGCAACCCTGACCCAAATTCAATTTGGGTTGGGTACGGGTTTACTCCCTATCCGGGTCGGATCAAGCCTGACCCAACCCCAACCCAACCTGACTTGACCCGTTTGCCACCCCTAGCTGACAAACGTCACACTTGGCCACCATCTTCACGTCGTCATTCATTCCATCCCAAAACAACTCTCTAGATAAGCGCTGATAAGCCTTGAGTACTCCTGAATGGCCCCTAACTGCACTTCCATGGTACTCCTGCAATATGGATACGTGTAAAGGTCCTAGGCAAGACCAGTCATCCCTAATATATTAGACACTGTCCCTCCAAATACCCTGGGTACTCTACCGATCCATATAGCAGTGCAGACTGAATCTTTTTCAAGCCAGCATCCTATTCATTCTCACGCATCAAGGGCTTCCAATCAAGAAACACTGGTACCGATAAGGCGGCCAAATGTGAATCCTCTCGTCATGATAAAGCATCCGTCACCTTATTCTTTAGTCCCGGTCTGTACTGGATCTCAAAATCATACCCCAATAGCTTAGACAACCACATCTAATTCTCCTCAGTAACCATCCACTACTCTAATAGATATTTGAGGCTTCTCTGATCTATACAGACTATAAAGAGACTACCGATCAAATATGGTCTCCACTTCAGCACGGTCAACACAATAGCCATCAACTTTCGCTCATAGACGGACTTGAGCTGAGTCTCACCGTTATCACCCGGCTTATGTTAGCCACCAACATATGGTCTTGCATCAACATTGAACCCAACCAATAACCAGAAGCATCTGTCTCCGCCACAATAGGTCGGCTGACATCTGAAAAGGCTAACACCGGTATACTAATCATGACACTCTTCAAGGCCTCGAGGGGCCTCCTCGTCCTACTAGAAGTTGTCTTTCTTGAGCTGCTCCATCAATAATGTCCCGGCAATGATGCTATACCCTTTGAGGAATTCATATAATAGCCCGCCAGTCCCAGAAATCCTCTCAACTCTCGCAGAGATATATGACAGGGTTAATCAATCATTACTGCAATCTTTGATCTATCAGTTGCCACTTCCTCTGCCAACACCATATGCTCCATGTGCTTCACCCTTAGCTGGTTAAACATGCACTTATTGACATAAAGCTGGTGGTTCTACAGCTCCTATAGCACGATCTTTAAATGCTCCACATGTGCATCCATGGATCGACTGTACACTAGATTGTCATCAAAGAGCACCAACATAAACCTCCTCAAATATGTGCATGATACCTTGTTCATTATGGCTTGAAAGGTAGCAGGTGCATTGGTCAAGCCAAATGGCATGATCAAAAACTTGTAGTTGCCCTCACGAGTCCTGGAAGCAGTGTTGGCCATATCCTCAGCCCGCATTCTGATATGGTGATATCTCAACTTCAAGTCAATCTTGGAGAAGACTGTCGCTCCATGAAACTCATCTAGAAACTCGTCGATCACATGTGCAAGAAATTCTTCTTGCACCGTCTCCTTATTCAGTGCCTTATAGTCGACACAAAGCCTCCAACTACCATCTTTCTTCTTCACCAGCAGGACTAGGCTCGAAAAAGGACTTACACTAGCATGTATCACTGCGGCCTGAATCATTTCTGTCACCATCCTCTTGATCTCGTCCTTCTGCACATGCGGGTAGAGATTTGGCCTCACGCTGATAGGTGAGACTCCATCTCGTAGGATTATGGTATGCTCGTAGTCCTGAGGTGTGAGCCTATGAGATGTCTGGAACACCCACTCGAACCGAACTAAAATCTGCCGCACAACTGGAGAAATTTCCTACTCCAGCTCCTCGTCCTCTCCTAACATCTTCTGTAACTCCATAAAAAAAATCTTTCGCGCTCTTTCTGTATCGCCTTAGCCATTGTTTTAAAGGAAACCATGGTTCAACACAAGTTGGGATCTCACTGAAGTGTCACCACTCTCCCGTCCTCTTGGAACTTCATATGCAATAGCTTCTAGTTGATCTTTGTGTCACTCAAAGACTACAACCACATCATATCCAAAATAACATTTGTGCTGCCCAGGTCAGGAGGCAATACATCCTCCACAATCTGAATCCCCTAGAGAGTCAAAATCAGCCCAAGACACACTCTTTTACTACGCTTCACCTTCCCAGTCTAATCGTCTGTTTGGGGATGATAAGCGGTGCTCCTCTTCAAGACTGGCTACTGCATCTTGAATAGCTCCGTCCAGAAGTAGCTAAGGAAGACCTGATCCCGATTAGACACAATACTTTGGAATCCCATGCAACTGCTCCACCTCCTGTACGAATGTCATTGCTACTATCATTGCGGTGTAGGTTGTCGGAGTGTCACAAAGTGTGCATACTTGTAGAGACAATCCATCACAACAAGGATGACTGAATACCCATCATATTGGCAATCCATCAATAAAATCCATCATTATCTCCTCCCAGACCTGATCTGGTAAGGATAACAGCTGTAGCAAAACTCCGTGAGCCATCGTCATATATTTGTGATGTTCATATCGAGTACTTGTGGAGACAATACATCACAATAAGGATGACTGAATACCCATCATATTGGCAATCCATCAATAAAATCCATCATTATCTCCTCCTAGACCTGATCTGGTAAGGATAGCAGCTGTAGCAAAACTCCGTGAGCCATCGTCATATATTTGTGATGTTCACAAACGTCACACTTGGCCACCATCTTCACGACATGTCTCTGCCGCAAGAGGCTGGCCTAAATCTGAAAATGCAAATACTTGTACACTAGTCATGATACTTTTTAAGGCATCAAAAGATCGAGTAGCCTCCTCGTCATACTAGAAGTTTTTTCTTAAGTTGCTCCATTAATGGCCAGGCGATGGTGTTATACCCCTTGAGGAACTTCCTATAGTAGCCCGTCAATCCCAAAAATCCTCTCAACTCTCGCAGAGATATATGACATAGCCAATCAATCATTTCTGCAATCTTCGATTTATCAGCTGCCACTCCCTCCATCAACACCATATGTCCCAGGTACTTCACTCTTAGCTGGGTGAACATGCACTTATTGACATAAAGCTGGTCGTTATACAGCTCTTATAACACAATCTTTAAATGCTCCACATGTGCATCCATGGATCGACTGTACACTAGAATGTCATCAAAAAACACCAGCATAAACCTCCTTAAAAATGGGCAGGACACCTTGTTCATCAAGGCCTGAAAGGTAGCGGTGCATTGGTCAATCCAAGTGGCATGATCAAAAACTTGTAGTGGCCCTCATCAGTCCTTAAAGCAGTCTTGGCCATATCCTCAGCTCGCATCCTGATCTGGTGATATCCCGACTTCAAGTCAATCTTGGAGAAGACTGTCGTTCCATAAAAAGCCCATCTATATGATCATCGATCACATGGGTAAGAAATTTGTCTTACACAGTCTCTTATTCAACGCCTTGTAGTCGACACAATCTCCAACTACCATCCTTATTCACCAATGGGACTTGGCTCGAAAAAAAAGACTCATACTGGGCTGTATCACTCCAGCCTAAATCATCTCTGTCACCATCCTCTTGATCTCGTCCTTTTGCACCTGTGGGTTATGGCCTCTCGCTGATAGGTGAGACTCCCTCTTGCCGGACTATGGCATGCTCATGGTCCTGAGGTGGGAACCCACGAGATGTTTGGAACACCCACTCAAACCGAACCAAAATCTGCCGCATCATTGGAGGAATGTCCTACTCCTGCTCCTCTCCTACCATCCCATGTAACTCCATAAATCTTACACCCTCTTTCTGTATCGTCTTAGCCATGATTTTTTAGGAAACCATGGTTTAGCACAAGCTGGGATCTCACTGAAGCGTTTCCACTCTCCCGTCCTCCTAGAACTTCATACGCAATAGCTTCAAGTTGATCTTCGTGTTTGCTAAAGGCTGCAGCCACATCATATCCAAAATAACATCTGTGATGTCCTGGTCAGGACATCCCTCCACAATTTGAATCCCCCTGGAGAATCAAAATTAGCCCACGACACTCTTCAATTGCGATTCTGCTTCCTAGTCACCATCATCAACCTGACGCACCTGTGTCCCACCCGTAGTTGCTTCTTCACCACCCGGTTGGAGATGAAGTTGTTGGTGGCTTCATTGTCAATTAGACCTCTTGCTCTAAAATTCTCCCTCTCAACTTCATAATGTAGTTTGGAGTGAACCCCACCACGAAGTTGAGTGAGACATTTGCGACGTCCAAGTGAAGATGCTCCTGCTCACCATCTTCCACCTCCACCCTCGTCCTCTTCATCGTCCATTAATGGCACCTGGAGGGTACGGTCTCGACAGTGATGTCTCAGGGTAAATTTTTCGTCACATCGTAAGCACAAACTTTTTTGCTTTCTTATTCTGCATCTCAGCCTCCATCAGGCATCTGAACTGTCCACTCGGTTGTGTACCGTTGCTCTTCTTCCTGCTAGACTTGACTCTCCCGCATGGGCCTTCTTCCATCATGAAGGTGTTTGGCTGTAGAAAGTGAAACCACTCCAGGCTCCCTTAGCCTGTCACTCTGCTATATATATATATCTTCGATCATCTAGACTGGCGACATCATGTCCATCAGCCCTCTCGGTCTCTGTTTGCGGAGCTCAGCTCAGATGTCTGCCATGAGCCCATTCATAAAGCTCCCCTCTAGCGTTGCTTCCGGTATCCCCCTTACTCTGTCCGAGAGTGTCTCGAACCTCTCCCTATAGTCTTTAACCATTCTGTCCTACCTGAGTGCAAGAAGCTGCTCGTGTAAATCTTCGACCTAAGTGTCTCAAAATTGATCTAGCAAGTAGTCCTTAAACTCATCTCTTGATCTCACAGATTACATTTGTTCCCTTCACAGGTACCAGGACCATGTCTTTCCTTCCAAGCAAAATACGGGTTGCCTATAGTTTTTCTTCTCAGTCAAGTGGTTCACCGCAAAATATCTATCTGCACGGTAAACGTCCTCCCCCTCGAAAACCGACTACTTCAACTTCCTGACCTTGCTCTCCGTGCTGAGTACATACTGTCTTGCTCTCCCTTTAGGCTGGTCGTAATGAAATTATCGATATGCATTCATTTTGCTGAGCTCCCAGATCTTCCCACGAGCCTCTCTCTGCTTCACCCTTGTCCCCTAGCCTCCGTCACCCTAATCTGGATCTCCTTCATCGTATATCAAGCCCCGATGGTCACCGCCACGATCGTCGTAACTCCAGAGATAGTCGCTGGCCCTTCGTGTTCGGTGTCGAGCTCCGAAGGCTCCCTCATACGTGTCCCAAGGGTCATAGGGCCCCAGGTCATTGTTCCAAGGCTCGCGGCCTTGCTGGGCTCCAAAGAAGGGTCGACGGACCCCTGTAATTCTGCCAAGGGCCTGCGGCCCTGCTACAGATCAAATTGAGGGCTCAGTGGCCCTTACGGCCATGCAAGGGCCTTGCGTGGCCCTCGTGGGGGCACATGGGGCCTTAAAACAATGGCCACCGCCCCCTAGTTAGGGTTTTAGGGACTGGCGACCCTTCTGCTAATGGTGTCGAGGCCAGACACCCACATGACTGTGGAGGGGGATTTACTCCTAATCTTGTAGGTCGTCGTCCGTTTGTGGTGATTTGCCTTCAAAGTTGGCGACTTTCTCCTTCCCCTTGGTCGAAGATCGCGTCTTTCGTCCTATAACACCATCATGACCTCTTTCATCCTTCAGATCTGGTTTTTTCGAATCCCCTTTCTTCATTATGGTTTCCATCGTCGCCTTTAATAAGGATTCTGTTGACGATTGAACATGAGAGATGATCCTTTCCTCCATAGACGCGATCTTTTCCTCCATTGTTTAATGTTGCTCCTTTAAGGTTTCTACTTCGCTCCTCAATTTTCTTCCAAGGCATTAACCTTTCTCGACGCCATCAAGATTGGACCGCTTTGATACCAATTTGATAGGAATCTCTAGGATTTTGTGGGGGTAAAACTCTGATTGTTATAGATGGTAAGTGGAATAGAAAGATAAGTTGGTTTCTTTCGAGAAGAGACCGCTCTCCTAGCCTAACGCTCCAAAGTCTAGGGGTTCTAATCTAATCTAGTGTTTTCTCTCTTAGTTTCAACATGAAGAATAATTACCCCAACCCCCAATTATATATAGAGGACTGGTACCCCCAAAATTACAAAAACATCCTTGGGCTAGTTGGCCGCTCCACGATCTGCCTTGTGCCGCCTCCTATGATACATCATGATCCCATCATTAACTCTATTCCAAGAAAGTAGCATAAGGATCCAGTCTTCTTAATATTAAATTGAGAGCTCAAATAGACCTTCAAATTGCGAATATCTTGATGCACCGGCAACCACGATATCATTAGCATAAACATGGAATGGTGCCAACGTAACTATGTTGAGTGGAGACAAAATGTTTGGAAGAATTTGATTAAGTGCATACTGTGCAACAACACTGCTAAAATCATTAAACCAAGCGCAGGGGATTATTTTAAGACATTTAGAGTTTTCTTCCGTCTTGTGTTTCATCAGGCTTATAACCTGGAGATTGAGACATGAATACCTCCTCATGAATTCTCCTTGCAAAAATTGTTCTTGTTATCAAGGTAATACAATGACCAAATTTTAAAACAACCAAGGATAAGACAACACATAGGGAATTTAACCTAGCAATCCGAGAGAATGTTTCGAAATAGTCAATGCCAAAATTCCATGCATAGCCTTTTGCAACCAACATGTCCCGATGCTCCATCTAGCAGTATGGAAGAAACTTTACTTCATACGTCCAATGACAACATACAGTTTGCTACTCTATGACCCCATGGAGGTAGAGATCCAGAAGAAGCGAGCAAGGGATTATGCTTTCGATGTGACGAGAAGTTTGGGTCGGAACATCATTACTGAGTTTGCGCTCACCAGTTTTTGATTGTCGAAGATGATGAAGGCGAGGGTATAGAAGCTGAGGAGGAAAAGGCAGGAGGGGACGAGCACCCTCACTTGGAGTAACATGCCCCATGGATTTCATAATTCCACCTTGAGGATAAGGCAGGTCTTTGGGGTGAGTAATAATGATGTGCTCATAACATATCGGGTGCGGCGGCAAAAGGCTAGTGCAAGGGACTGCAAAAGGCTAGCGCAAGGGACGACAAAACAGCAACAAATGCAAGGGACAGATGAACTAGTGGTAAATCTGTAATTTTGGGCTCCATGGTCAATTTCATAATTATGATGAAGTCAATTTATTATAGGGTATTTAGTGGCTTATGTTGAATTTGGATAGAATTAGTAGATAATTAGTGTAGAATCGTAGATTAATTGGGAGAGTTAGTATTTCTCTCGAATTGAAGGCTGTATCTTTGTCAATTCCACTTTCGATCAACAAAACCCCTAATTTTACCCCCTAAATCCATTGCAAATCCTATTAATTCACTTAAGAAATATCTTTTAAATTCTCCTTTTACTTAGATCAGTATTATGTGGGAAAATTCCTCTCAGATTCTTGTAAAATATCTTATGTTGTTTTATATATAGTCATGCTGATTATATTAGAATAGGGTACTATTTTGTTACTAGTCGAAGTCTGAGTGGGACCCAATAGCCCATTCAGAAGAATGCCCCTAGCAGTTCAGGGTGTGAGGCAACTTTAGTCTCTTGTCTTGTAGTGCCAAACACAATTATAGTTAATATAATCTATTATATAAAAGAGGGATGCTTTTGAATGTGATTGTTGATTAGGACGACAGGTGGTTAGAAAGACGGCTGAGATTTAATCTTGAGCAATCAATGTGTACGATGAGAGTTTGTTAAAATTTGTGTATCCTAAAATTTTTGGCGGACTAAATTTGAAGTGGACTAAATTTTAATGGGAAATAAAATTTTGAATTTTTGGGGTAACTAAATCTGGCGGAAAATAAATTTTGGGGAGAACTAAAATTTTGAGAGACCTTAACTCTTTTGAGAAACTAAATTTTAATTTAAAATTTTGGGAGAACTAAATTTGGACGTAACTAAATTTTAGTGGACTAAGGTTTTAAATTTTGGTTGGAACTAAATTTGAAGTTAACTAAATTTTAGGAGGAACTAAATTTTTTAGGCTAAAATAAATTTTCTCAGGAAACTAAATTTTATTTTGAATGTGGTTAAAAAAATTTGTTGGATGGAGAATATTTTGAATGAGGCTGCAAATTTTTTTTGGGCTGTGGGTTAAAAATTTTCGGGAGAATATTTTGAATGCCATGTGACCTATGGTCATGTGTTACAACTAGTGAAATTTATAAAAGACTAACTACTACAAGTTATAACCTTTTCTATTTATGTGCATCAGGTGAGTTCCAATTTCCTAGTTTCAGAACAAACAATATATTTGTACCCTCTGCATTGAACTTGTACTTATTGCATAGTGGACATTCTGTTCTGCATCATTTTGCTAAAATGACACCTTTACTGCACTGCTGCTCTACAAAGTGGTCCAAAATGTGTACGCTACTTGAAAATGTATTTATTTCTAAGGTTTGATGACATACACTTCTCTTCATCTTCAACTGAAGGTGGAAGGATGAAGAAAGTCGCAAGGATGGAAAAGAAACCCATTTGCCACAGGTTCTGCGGTAAAATTTGAATGCTATGACTGTATTCATATAGACTTCGAAGTATTGTTTGTAAGGGTCAATTGATATATTTCTAGCCATTGGTAAAGTATTTTTAAAATAAGACCACCTAATTGTTGGTCTCTCTCTGACGAAAAACAAGTAAATCTACCCTAGTGGGTTTATTTTTGTTTTTTTCTTTCATAAAATTTAGGGAATATAAGGTGTGTGACATCATCGAAACCAGCATTTAAATATATCTAGACTGGGGGTGTTTCCATCTATCCATCTATCAAGCAATCATGTACTCAAATAATATATCCATCTATTGCTATAATTGGTTACCCTGCTCACTGGTTCGTATATTTGTGTACAGCTTTGCCAACTGTGAGCTGCGTTCAATGGTGTTGATAGATAGAAGGTGAGTTTTTATTACAATTAGCTATTCAGTCCAATTCATGTGCTACTCAGATTTGCTTATATGATGCTGCCATTGCTGGCAGTGTGAGAGGGACAGATCCCCCTGTTAGCAATTATCCAGGAAATATTCCCAATGGGCCCGATCTCCCGAGCGATGTAGCTGATGAGAAGTTCCTGGATGACAAAACCATTGTGAACTAAAAGATTTATTATGTTCTGTTGGGCTTCTGAGGTTTCTGAGATTTGGTATTTTACTCGCTAGTTTTCCTGTGATAACAGCAATCTGCCACTACCATTGGATCAATTTTATTGATGTTAGTCGAGATTTTGATCGTCGTGAAGTGTACCTGTATTCACTCTTCTAATGAATTTTATCAGTATCACAACCTTGTCTGATACGGCTCTTCTTTGCTAATTTATTTATTTTCCATGGTTGAATTGCTGAGTACAACCCCATGAGAAGCAAAACCATTGCCGAGATCCACCGGCAGTTGATATACACTGTAAAGATGGTAGGTACATGTGAATGTGAATGAATCGCAGACGGTGTAAACCACATATTACGGCAGTGGCTGCGATTTCATTCTATCTGGATATACGAGATCTCTTGTAGCATAAAGCTCGCTCCTGATAAATCATCTGTTGCTGGCCATGTTCAGCTGAGATTCAGCATCAATTCAACATATATTCTACAGAAATCACACTGTCGGTATTCCAGAATATATTTTCGTGTACTTTATTCCTGGCATGGCTGTATGGCGCAATTGTTGGATACTCTTCTTGAGGAGAGTAAACCAGTGAACTTGACTTTCATATTTCATAAAGATGAATCTGTATTAACATAATACATTGTGTTTGAGTGTAATGGGTATTCGCTACCCAAGGAGGAAATTAGGTGGCGTCTACCCCCTCCCCCGCATTTTTTCCATTCGATCCATGATCTTCATGTTTTAAAACCATAAACCATAAATTTTCAAGTGATTTAACGGTTTCGTTATACCATAACTTTTTACATGAATGATCAAAACCATTAAGGTCTATCTTAAAATTGGTAGTTTGGAATTTTAGAACATGAACAACAAATTGAACGGATACGATTGTCGAACAAATGAGAGAAAAGGGTGTTGCGTGAGCTAGCCAAAAAGGAATTCCTCCTTGGCCAGATAACGCCTATATTGCTCATATGTGACTAATGTGTATTAGCCATACAAGGATGGAAATTTTCTTTGGGAAGCGTCAAACTTGTTGAATGTTGAGATACCACAAGTGTGATTTTGATGATGATTAAACAAATGAAGTGTGCTAATCACGCTTATGAGTTTGTAGGTATAAAAGCTTAATTACAAAAGAATGAGTTCAAAGCTATGGATGAATGATTCACATCAAGACTAATAGAGCTCATCCAAAACCATGAAGAGATTCAAATTGGAGAGCACATTGTCAAGATGGAGATGTAGATGAATCTCAATCAAGGCAACTAAAGTCCAAGAATCAAAGGCATGAAGATGGAGATTCAAGACTACATCTAAGCCAAAGACTTGGGTAATTGTGATGTATTTTTATTCGTGTCTTTATATTCAATATAAAGCCTTAGATTGAAGCTTCACATACTTAGGAACACATTAAAAATATTTTTAAATCATTTCAATAGAAATTTCCCGAGTTTTCTAAGTCATATTAGTGTATTTGAAAACTAGTCGACTAGCCATTAAGCAGTGGTCGACCAATGTATATAAATATGTATGTATGTATAATGGGTATCAGCCATCCAATGAGGAAACTTCCTCATTGGGTGGTGTCAAACACCCACCCCCACTATTTGTCCCATTGATCTGACTCATTCATTTTGGCCTTCATGTTTTAAAACCCCAAACCACTAACTTTCAATTATTTCTAATGGAGTTTTCCTCGTTCATCTATCCGCCGCAAGTTTAACGATTTCATTATAACAAAACATTTTGCAACAGTTAGATGAATGATCAAAATCCCTTGGATTTACCGAAAAATTGGTAGTTTTGGATTTTAGAACATGAACAACAAACTAAATGGATCCGATCGTTGGAAAATGCGGGGAAGGAGGTTGCATGACCTACCCAATGAGGAAATTGAAGGGGGTTGCATGAGCGAGCCCATGAGAAAAATTTCTCCTTGGCCAGATGACGCCCATATTACTTTGTGTGTGTGTGAGTGTGGAAACTATATATGGGTGTCATCATAGAAGATTACCTTCACTGATAGCATAAAAAACTCACTCGGCCATCATATTTTGACGTTTATTTTTCATGATTATTGTATACATTCTAAAAACTCAAAATCCTAAATATATATGAACCCTTGGGGGATTTGACACTCGATCCATCCGTTACAAAAAGTTTTATTGTTCTGAAACCATTGAATTTGCAATAAGTGAATTAAGGATCAAATAACGTTGGATTCACTTGATTTATGATATGTTGATCATCCTGTGTAGAACACATCTAAAAAAATTTAAAAATAAAAATCAAATGTGCACATGTGCAACTGCGTTGGAAAATTTCCTACACTAATAGCACATATACATTATTCTTTCTCTGTGTGTGTGCGCGCGCGCACGCGCGTGTAAAATGGGTATTAGCAAGCAAACGAGAAAATTTCCTAATTGGCTAGCTTTAAAATCCTACCCCCCCCTTTTCCAATGATCGGATTCGTTCATTTCGATCTTCATCTTCTAAAACTATTAACTATTAACTTCAAGTGAACCTAAGGAGTTTTGTTTGTTCATTCACTTATCATAGATTTAATGGTTTCGTATAAATATAACTTTTTACAATGCCTAGATGAATGAGCTAAACCTCATGAATTCACATGAAAATTGGCACTTTGGGATTTTAGAATATGAAGATCAAAATGAACTAGGATCCATTCGGATCGATCAAACATGCGGATCCATCCAAGTCAAATTTAAAATTAGACAACCTAAATAGAAAATTCGTTTCATTAGATGTGATCTAACATGTCTAAACCTCCAAACAAAATTTCAACTAAATTGGACTTGTTTTGCTCATGCATCAAGTGGTTGAAAAATTAGCCGATTTTATTCACATGCGCACACACACACACATGAATGTGGAGGTGTGCTGACATCGCAGGAAATTTTCCTGAGCTGTCAGCGATTTGGGGCCCAATAAAGTATTTTTTTTATTTTTTTGCAATGTGTTCTACAACTTCTTGGCTACCTCACTACCAAGTTTCAAGTCAATCCAACACCATTTGAGCCTCCATCCATGCGTTTCAAAAAGATAGTTCAAATGCTGAAACTGCGAGCGCAATCTTTTTGAAACGCATGGATGGAGGCTCAAACTGTGTTGGATTGACTTGAAAATTGGTGGGGTGGTATTCAACAAATTTTAGAACACATTGCAAAAATAAAATTAAAAAATAGTTTTTTTGGCCCACAAAGTGCTGACAGCACAGGAAACCCGATCATATGCTGTCAGACCACCCCACTTTTTGTGTCTTGTAAATGAGGAGATGCCTCTCATGTCATATGCTACCCATTATTCATATACATACATACATACATATACATACATACATGCATGCATGCATATGAATAATGTGTAACATATGACATGAGAGGCATCTCATCATATACAAGACGAAAAACGTGGGGTGGTACAAGCTCATATGGGCTTTTACTTATTGTACCACCAGCCTTATGCTTGTACTTATACATACATACATATGTAACATATGACATGAGAGGTATCTCATCATATACAAGACAGAAAAAGTGGGGTGGTACAAGTCCACATGGGCTTGTACTTATTGTACCACCACACTTATGCTTGTACTTATACATACATACATACATACATGAATAACATGTAATATATGACATGAGAGGCATCTCATCATATACAAGACACAAAAAGTGGGATGGTACAAGCCCATATGAACTTATACTTATTGTACCACCATCCTTATGCTTGTACTTATACATACATACATACATACCTATGTACGTACATACATAATGTGTATTATATGACATGAGAGTCATCTCATCATATACAAGACACAAAAAGTGGGGTGGTACAAGCCCATATGAGCTTGTACTTATTGTACCACCACCCTTGTTGTGTCTTGGTATACGAGGAGATGTCTACATTGTCATATGATACCCATTATATATATGTATATATATATGTATATGTATATGTATGTATGTATGTATGTATATGTATACATACATACATACATACATACATACATACGCATGCAAACATTTCGCACCAGCAGTGGTGCGAAAACATTTTTAACTTTTTGAAATTTTTTTGAATTTTTTGCGGCTTTTAGTCCAGAAAGTTATATGCCACACAAAAAAATGTTGAAAAATAATTAAATCTGACCCCCCTGATCAAGGCGTTGCAAAAAAAAGTACATATATTTACTATATTTACTGTTTTGAACAGTTGAATTTGTAACCGTTTGATCGAATGTCAAACTCATTATTTTTGAACCAATTTTTTGTGTGGTATATAAATGCATTGATTCAAGAATGCAAAATTTTTTTCTCAAAAAAAAAAGATAAAATTATTTTCGCACCGAATTTTGGTGCAAAATATTTCCGATTGATCGAAGTTTCCGATTTTGTTTTGAGCCGCAGGATGAGATCGGATGGATGGGAAACTCGTGAGCGCAAGCTGATTGCCCGAGGTTGAGCGCAAGGGAAAAGTTGAGTGGCAAGTGATGCTCAATAATATTTTGAATAATAGAACTGCAAATGCTTTTAGCCCTCGGAGGAATTCGCGACGGGTGAAGGGTATCCAACAGCATTAATATGTCCACCCTTGTTTGGATAGGCCGGTTTGTGCGCTAAGTGTTTCCATGAGATGGAAAGAAAGGCGACAGAACTATCACATTGCTATAATTACTAGTCCTAATTTGTATATTGATATGTTTCAGAGTCTATATAGTCTATATCTGTTCCAGTTTATGATTGGTTATTTGGGGATGACGATGCTTGCGGTACTTGTGCTTTTTATTCCATGAATCTTTTGATGAAAAAAGAGAATTCAACAAGGAAAAATAACTTTGGATGCCAAGTCCCTGACTTATGAGCAAATGATATAAAAACCATAAGATACTTGATGTAAAGATCTTGCAAGCAGTGGAAGATTCTTACCATACCTCTATTTTAATACATGAACAATGTCGATGGTTCAGTGAGAGAAGTGAGGGGTAGAATACTCAATCATCTTTGAAGATAATTTCCTACTACAATATACTTCACAGATGAAAACAGGGGGAAAAACCTACATGTTAATACCTATATTCATTCAGACATTTTGGACAATCTAGCATAAATGCTATATGGTATTAAACATAAGATATCATGTAATTGTAGTTTCCAAGATTAGAAATTGAGTTAGGTGCATATCAAAATAGCTACACTTGTTTATTTAGGCCAATGTGCAAGATAAGGCAATTAAAATAGCTACACTTGTTTATTTAGGCCAATGTGCAAGGCCAGCACAAAGACGTGCTTAAATACAATGCCCTTATAATTTGTATCTCAGAACCACGCGATTCTCACGAAGTGTTGGACGAGCTCTCACTGGTTGAGCACATTACAAGATTCATCTTTCATTCAGTAGATTCATCATCATCATCATCATTTTCCACTCGATTTCACACCACCTTCACCACCTTCACCACCATATACATATATATATCACAGTAAGAGAAGCTACTACATCACCACCTTTGCCATGCAAACAATATATCATCATTTCTAAGCTTTTCTTCCTAACAACACAAAAACAAATACAAATCAAGTCCTCACATTAGTGTCACGAGGTCATCTCGGATCATACCGCATCAAAAGTGAAACTTCATGATGGCATGAATTGCTGGAGGATATCATGAAATAGGGAAGGCCTCTTTCTAGCACCCAAACAAAGTTCCTGAAAGCATGAAAAAGAAACATCATCCCATGCAGCACCAGATTACCACGATCACCAACATGATAATGCTATACAAGAAAAAACAGTATAGTGGTTGGTCGAATATTCAACAAAGCAGTATGCTAATATTTATCAACTTGCAAACAACCATGCCAGCCTGACATTATTCATGATTGGCCTATAGTTATAAACTTAAAAACCCTTCTCTGGAAGCATGTAGTGTACAAACATTTCAATGCAAATGCAAAAAGGAGGATGCATCAATCACTAATACTCCATGTCGATGTAAAAGGAAGCAACACAATTGTGTTGCTAAACAAAATAGAATCATACCAAACTTGACCAAACTCGAGCGCCAATAGAAAAACCAATTACAATGTTTTGCTGGCGAGCCTACATTATACACCTTTATGGGATCTAAGAATTTTCATTTTATAACCTGACTTACTTTTCAACATTTCTATATAAATTACGATGGCTATACTAAATAATATTACCAACAACCCCCAACCCAAAATAAAATAAAATAAAATAACAATAACAATATTTGCCAGTTGACAACTCAAATGTTTGGGTCTAAAAAATTTACCCATATATAAGTAAAAAATAACGATATTTGCCAGTTGACAACTCAAATGTTTGGGTCTAAAAAATTTACCCATATATAAGTAAAAAAATTAAGATATTCTCTCATACGGTGTTTACTGACCCACTTTTTCTAAATAAAAATAATCTCAAAACTTTATCCTTCTATAAATAAAAATGAAATATTCTTTCATATTGTTTTATTAAAATTTTAAAAATGATTGAAGTTTTCTTCTGTAGATAATTAAACTCTCATAATTAAATTTTTCTGCCTTTTCCTCCTTCAATTGTCTTCTACTTATTTGGCTCTCCGAAATCAGTTTCATTGAGGAAAATTAAATAAAAAGATAAAGATAATTTTTAGAATTAAAGTCTTTCTTTACTTCTCCCTTTGATTCTTCTCTCCCTAAACACCAAAATTGAAGAAACTTCAAATACTCATATTAAAAAAAATAAAAGATAAAATAACTTTCAATCAAGTTGTTACTCCTTCCTTCCTCCACATCGTCTCCTTACAATTACTAAGATCAATATGAAAGAAGTAAATTCATTATTTTTTGAAAAAAATCCACCAAAAACTCGTTTTCTTTTACTTCATCATCTCCCCGATTACTCAAATCAACCTCACAATTCTCTAGGTAGCATCTACAAAGATGGAGGCATTGGCTACAACTTTGAGGATTCGAGGAGGAAAAGAAGAGGCTAGAGTTAGGTGGCCATGTAAAGGTCGAAGGTGAATGTGATGGTAGTGGAGGACGACAAAAGGGAACGGAAGGAAGAGTGGGGGGGAAAGTAGCAAGGAAAGAACAAAAGAGAGGGAAAAAAGCATGCAACTTTTGCATGCTTCTCTTTAGGTCTTTCCATGGTACTTTGTACAGTCCCTTTTCCCATTCTTTTGAGGAAAGAGACAAGGCTGGGGAAGTAGAAAAGGCAAAATGGGTATTTCTTCGTTTACAATCCAAAATCTAACAGATGTTAACAAGATGGGCAAATTTTTAAGACCCCGAAGAATTTTAATTTGTCCATAGCAAAAAAAAAATTTAGGGGAGGTGTACATTTCTAAAAAGGACATGGAAGATTTGGGTATATATATTTTCTAAGGGAGTGCATGTAAGATTTGGGATATATAATATAGACACACACACACACACACATGAGGATAATGTGTATGTATATTTAGCATATGAATTTTTCATGCAGGCAGTACAAAAAAATCTTTATTCCTATTTTATTTTTAAAATTTTCTTATAAGATTGATGTACACGTTCTAAAACCCTAAAACCCCGTTATAGGTGAACCCCTAAAAGATTTAACCCTCGATCCACTCGTTATAAAAAGTTCTATTATTCTAAAACAGTCGATTTTGCAACGATCGAATTGAGAGTCAAATAGTATTAGATTCACTTAATTTTTGGTATGTTAAACATACATGATGTGTAGAAGATATGAATAATATATAAATAAAAATGGTGTATATGTATGTCAGCGCGTGAAAATTTCCAACATCGATATCATATATACATTACTCGTAATACATATATAAAAAACGGGAAATAGCTGACAACGCCGGAAAATTTCTCGTGTTGTAAGCTATTTTCAGTATTTTTAATTTTTTAATTTTTTTGGGATGGATCTGTTGAGATATTGAGTCTCACCGCACGTGGTTTTGATGATGTACACCAATTAGTTCATCTAACATTTTTTGAGTGCGGAAGCTTAAAGAAATCATATCACATCACTCAAGAGATCAAGTGATGAGCAAAAAAGGCAATGGATCAAATTGAATTTGCCATGAGCATAAAGAATGAAGAGAGTGCATCACTTTGGACTTCAATATAATACCATTAGTGATGTATTTTCATTTATTTTTATTTAGCATGTTAAAGCCTTGTTAGAAGCGCACACACACACTTATGATCACGCACAAAATGATTTAAAATGATTTAAAAATATTTTGAAAAAGTTTTGAGAAGTTATTAAACCTTAAAACTCATATATCAGTACAAGAGTCGATTATTTTTCATAAGAGTAAACTGTTTTGAATGGGAAAAGAGCTTTACCCTCTGGACCCAAAAGAGTCGACCGCAGTTCAACTGGGAGTCGACCGCAGTACATTGGGGAGTCGACTACCAGTTGTATGGAGGTTGACTACTTTGACTTGACGACAGATTTCCATATTTATCGGGATCTTATTTTTTTCAACCGTTGAGGGCAATTTTTGGTATAAATTTACAACGGGGTTTTCACCCATATTTAAGCTGAGTTGCTGGGGCTTTTATGCAAAGATTTATGAGCATCAATTGAGTTTTAAAGGCCTTTAATAAGTTCTTTCAAAAGCCCTAGAAATCTCTCTTGGTCTATGTTTTGATATCTATCTAAAATCTCTTTAGGCCAAATTCTTAATCTCCCAAAAGCTTTACTTTCTTCATCTTTGGAAATCATCATTATAGCCAACACACACTAAACAAGCTTCAAAGTAAGGCTATAGGAAAAAAAAAAGTCCTCGTCAAAAGAGTAAGTACAAAAATCCTCAAAAGTGTTGATGTGGTAAGATTTAATTTCTTGAGAAGATATTGGTTGTAAGAAAGACATCTTGTGAAGATGCAATTGTAACTATTTAGGAAATAGTAATTTGAGCCGAGTGGGACTCACGTGTTTGAAGTAGGATACAATGGCCAAGTGAAACTTGGGCATCCGAACCAGGGTATACTCGTGTTTGCATTAGATTTAATTTTTTGTGTTGTAATTGTATTGTGCTTGTGATTTTAATTCTGCTGCATATTCCTTCAACAAGCATAATTTTTGTTGATTAAATTAGATTTGGGTAACACCATTTGCTAAATTAGGTACTCTTTAGATGGAACTTTTAATATTTCTTTAGACACTAATCACCCCCACCTATGTTGTCTATTTGCTATCTTCTGTAGGACCCAATAAGTGGTATCAGAGCCAAGTACCTGAATGTCATCAAGCAATAACAACAATGGCATCTATCCAGAAGGACAATCAACCAATCGTCCACCCATACTCAACGGATCCAATTACGACACTTGGAAGAATTGGATCCGCATCTACTTTAGATCCATCTCCTACGACATGTGGACAATGGTGGAAAAACTATGTAGAACCATCAAAGCCACCAAATGAATGGACCAAGGCCGAGAAAGATAGAGATGCATTGAGCTTCAAGGCGATGAACACTCTTTTATGCTCACTTAACAACACTGAGTCAAACCGAGTAGCCCGTGCAACCTCCGTGCACGAGATTTGGAAAATTTTTGAGGTAAGGCATGAATGTAACTCTAAAGTTAAGTCTTCTAAAATTGCTCTAAATGTCAATAGGTATGAGACTTTTGAAATGAAGCCAGGACAGTCAATTTCTGAGATGTTTACATGCTTTACCGAAATCATCAACACAGTAGCAAGTCTTGGCAAAAACTACATCCAAGAAGACCACGTGAACAAGATACTTGAGTGTCTCACACCGGATTGGAAAAGGATGGCCACTGCTATTGAAGAAGGAAACGACATCTTAAAGCTCACATTGGAGGAACTAATTGCAAACCTCACAGCTTATGAGAACCGCCTCCAACAAAGGAAAGATAAGGATGATGCTAATAAGAAGAAAACCCTAGCTCTTAAAGCTACATCTGAAACGGAGAAATCCGAAGATGAGGTCGAGGAGTAACTTGCTCTCATTTTCAAGGGCTTCAAGAAAATCCTAAGGGCAAGTAACTGTCTAAACTCAAAACACAGATTATCTAATGAACCTATTTGTTTTGAGTGCAATAAGCCAGTGCATTTAAAGACAGATTGCCCTCTTGCCAAAAGAAGAGGAAAGGACACTGAGTTGAAGAAGCCAAAGAGAAAAGCTTTTAATAATGCATGAGATAGGAGTCCCGAGAAAACGGATGTATCTTCATCACATCTTCATCATCCAAAAGTGAAAAGGAAGAGAAAGCATATATGTGATTCATGGCCAATGAGGACAAATATGTAAATTACTATGACTCACACTCTAGTGATAGAGCTTCTAGTGATTATGAGTGTGATTGGAAGGGAGAGTATCACAAACTTTATGCTGAGTATGAGAGTAAATTAAGAGAACTTATTCTTAAGGAAAAGCATGAAGAATGTAATACTAATTTTTCTAATCTTGATTTCGAGAAGATTAGTGAAGAGAACTTAAAATTGGCTAGTAAGGATAAAGAATTGGATGAATTGAATATGAAGCTTAGTTTAGAATATGAAGACCTAAGTGATAGGTTTAGTAACTTAGAACACATTGACCACCATTAGGACCAAACAAGATGATTTGTGTAGGAATGTTGCCAGATTCAACAAGGGTAAGGAAAAATTAGATGATTTAATTAGCTCACAATAAAATTAGATGATTTAAGTGGTAACTTCCAAATTCAGAGAAACCCTGAAACTAAAAATGGGCAATCCTGAGCCAAATCTTTTACTAGTTAATCCCGACAAAGCCCCCAAACGGCGTATTTTTTGAAACAAGGTCTACAATAACGAGACATAAAGACTCCTTTTTATTTTATTGAAATTTCATTTTACACAAGAAATCGAAATTAAGACTGGACTAAAGGATAAACAAAGAAAAGCTAAATTTACGGAAGTATTACAAAATAGAATGAAATGAATTGCGTCAATATCCAGATTTTTTGTATATATAGAAAATTCTTGTATATTTTGTATATATATATATACAAAATTAAGTCTTTGTTCTATATAGATCTAATTGCTCTAATCAATTTTTTATTCATAGTTAAATAATAGTTACAAGTTACCACGCACGACATAATAGATTAACGACTCAACGTTTGAAGAAAGGGGGAGGAGAGATTATCAATCATGAAAAAAATCGATAGAGAAAAAAGTCGGCTATCGGAATCGAACCGATGACCATCACATTACAAATGCGATGCTCTAACCTCTAAGCTAAGCGGGCTCACATAACAGAAATAATGTATAGGAATTCAAGAAACTACTGGATCTTAGCTACTAGCTAAGAATTTAATATGAATTATATATTATAGATAGTTCATGATTCTTTCCATAGTTATATTATTTATATTATATATTTATTATATAAATAATATAACTATATATAATATGACTAAATAGAAAATATGACTAATATCGGATTAGAGTGGATCGGTCCTAAGAAAATTATAAGATAAGGATAAAGATGTTAGTTCTTGGGTTCAAGACTAACATTGTTTTGATGATGATCAATACATTATGTTAGTGTGCTAATCAATCTTATGTTTTAGTCTCAGTTTATAATGATTATATGTTGATGAGATAAAGCATAATGCTTGGAGGATGATGCAAGGGATATCTTAAAGACCTCTAAGAGTGATGGTGTGCTCAAGCTTGAATGAAGTCATGAAGATCATCTAATGAAGCCAAAGCTTGGAGCATGATGATGGATGGACATCTAGAGGAGCATTGCCAAAGCTTGGAGCTTGATGAATGGAAGCTCATCAATGAGTGCCAAAGCTTGGAGATGATGGAGAGCATCAAGGTATCGTGAGCTTGAAGACTTAGACTCTAGGAGACGCAATATGTAATCCATGTAATTTCAATTACTTGCATTTCTCTTTTTGAGTCTAGGATTATTGTAATGCCTTGATAGATTGTCATGCTCTCATGCATATGCATTTCACCATCTTAGTGAGACTTAGGATTATCATAGAATCCAACCCAATAGGTCCATTTAGTCCAAATACTCATTTGGAGTCTCTGGCTCTCCTACATTCGCCTGCTGAAGGTTTTACAGTCGACTGGATGATTCCAGTCGCCTGTCGAGCCTTCTACAGTCGACTGTGGTGCATAGCTCAAGTCAACATTTTTATTGATTCTTCTTAAGCTTTTTGCATCAGTCGACTGATGTTCAATTTACAGTCGTTTGTGTTCTTACAGTCGCCTGTGAATTGGTCGACAGTCGACTGTGCGCTTCTTGCATTTTCTGGGCTTCATCCCAATTTGCAAGACAGTCGCCTGATGAAGTTTTTACAGTCGCCTGTGAAATGACCATCAGTCGTCTGAAAGGCGTAAGTGCGAAAAATGCATCTATCTCTGTTTTTCTTCCTTCTCCTGCAGCAGTCGCCTGATGAATGATATACAGTCGACTGTCTGCTGTGAAGTCTTCTACAGTCGACTGTCATGGCTCAGATTATAGCCATTGGGATTTTTCTAGCCGTTGAACAGTCGACTGTCATTTGTTCATCAGTCGACTGTCTGTGCCGTAAACTGCCAAAATCTAGCCGTTGCAGATTTCTTCCCTTTGGATTTTTGGCTGGGTTTATGGGTTCCTTTGGGCTTCCTATATATAGGAGTTGGCTTAGTTCTTTTAGAACTCTTGGTTATTATTGAATATCTTAGAGAATCAATAGCCACTCCTAATCTCTCTCATTTCCATCTCATGAGCATATTTCTCTTCATGCATTGAAGCTAGCTCATATGGAAATTCTCCAAGGGATCTAATTCTCATTCCTTTTCTTGGAGTACTTCCTTCTTCTCTTCATTTCATACACTCAAGTAAGAAGTGTTAGGATTCATTCCTAGAAGAGAGAAAGATCATCAAGTGCAATCAAAGCTAATCTCAAGCACTTGGTCATTCACTTGCATGCCTTCTTCATCGTATTGGTAAGATCATATCAAGGCATAGGTAAGTGTTGTTTCGTTTTGTTTTTTGTTCGAAACCCTAATTCTCTGTGTGGGAATTAGTTACTCTCTTTATGGGAGTTACTCTCTTTGTGAGAGTTTGGTTCTTTCTGTGTGAAAGAACAAATCCTCTGTGTGAGGTCTCTCTGTGTGAGAGTAAGGATATCTCTTTGTGGGAATCCTAAATCCTCTGTGTGAGGTATCTCTGTGTGAGATTGTATTCACTTCTCTGTGTGAGAATATAGTGAATACTGGTGTGGCTGGACGTACCCAAAATTTGGGGAACCAGAGTAAAATCCTTGTGTTTGCGTTTGTTGTTGAGCACTATGTTTATTTTCCGCTGCTTATTGTGCTTTAATTTTAGTAACTTTTAATTAAGCACTTTGCTTGCTATTACACTATTCACCCCCTCTAGTGTGTGTGTAGCCCTGTAGGGTCCCTTACAAAAGATACAACAATCAAAATTCTAATCAGACATTCCTCTGATTTCGTTCGAAAAAGGAGGAGATATGACGAAAAAAGAAGAAACAATATCGATCCTTCCAGTATTCCAAATCGCGCTGCAAAAACGAAAGGGGAAGGAGACATATATGTGTGGGGGGGATATATCTATCTATATTGAATTGCGGATACATCAATGATAGAATCATTTCTGATTAAAAAATATGGTTCATACAATAGAGATGAAACGAGAGCGGATATCCGAAAAAAGAAAATAGGAGTCTATTTCGATATAGGAATGAACCATTATATAATGAATTCAACGGTTCCAAGATAAATAAAGAGGTGGGTGGAATTACAACATGATCCTTGTCTAAAAGGGGATATGGCGAAACTGGTAGATGCAGGACTTGATTGGATTGAGCCTTAGTATGGAAACCTACTAAGTGGTAACTTCCAAATTCAGAGAAACCCTGTAACTAAAAATGGGCAATCCTAAGCCAAATCTTTTTTTAGATTTTTTGAAAAACAAGGGTTATCATTGCGAACTATTTCTGATTCGAATAATTCAAAAAGGGTTTCTTGATATTGCCATTTTCAAAAATAGATGGAAAAAATTGTGTCCAATAGGATTTGAACCTATACCAAAGGTTTAGAAGACCTTTGTCCTATCCATTAGACAATGGACGCTTTTCATTCCGATTTTCTTCTTTCGTACTCTCTTTTTTTCCAAAAAGAGATTCGATTACACGGAAAATGTTTTAGGTAATAAAAAAAGAATGCATATCCGAATGGATGATGCATGTAGAATATAAGGAATATGGAGCGGGTAGCTGGAATCGAACCCGCATCGTTAGCTTGGAAGGCTAGGGGTTATTGTCGACGTTGATTGATCATTTTTAACATCTCTAATTCAAAACCGAACATGAAATTTTGGTTTCATTCGGCTCCTTTATGGAAGATCAATGTATTTCTAGAGAAAAAAATAGATCCATAACATCTATGCATTCTTTTTCCGAAATCATCTATGAAGCTAGGACAGTCAATTTCTGATATGTCTACATGCTTTACTGAAATCATCAACACACTAGCAAGTCTTGGCAAAAAATACATCCAAGAAGACCATGTGAACAAGATACTTGAGTGTCTCACACCGGATTGGAAAAGGAAGGCCACTGCTATTGAAGAAGGAAACGACATCTTAAAGCTCACATTGGAGGAACTAATTGCAAACCTCACAGCTTATGAGAACCGGCTCCAACAAAGGAAAGATAAGGATGATGCTAATAAGAAGAAAACCCTAGCTCTCAAAGCTACATCTGAAACGGAGAAATCCGAAGATGAGATCGAGGAGCAACTTGCTCTCATTTCCAAGGGCTTCAAGAAAATCCTAAGGGCAAGTAACTCTCTAAACTCAAAACACAGATTATCTAATGAACCTATTTGTTTTGAGTGCAATAAGCCAGTGCATTTAAAGACAGATTGCCCTCTTGCCAAAAGAAGAGGAAAGGACAATGAGTTGAAGAAGCCAAAGAGAAAAGCTTTTAATAATGCATGAGATAGGAGTCCCGAGAAAACGGATGTATCTTCATCACATCTTCATCATCCAAAAGTGTGAAGGAAGAGAAAGCATATATGTGATTCATGGCCAATGAGGACAAATATGTAAATTACTATGACTCACACTCTAGCGATAGAGCTTCTAGTGATTATGAGTGTGATTGGAAGGGAGAGTATCGCAAACTTTATGCTGAGTATGAGAGTAAATTAAGAGAACTTATTCTTAAGAAAAAGCATGAAGAATGTAATACTAATTTTTCTAATCTTGATTTCGAGAAGATTAGTGAAGAGAACTTAAAATTGGCTAGTAAGGATAAAGAATTGGATGAACTGAATATGAAGCTTAGTTTAGAATATAAAGACCTAAGTGATAGGTTTAGTAACTTAGAACACATAGACCACCATTAGGACCAAACATGATGATTTGTGTAGGAATGTTGCTAGATTCAACAATGGTAAGGAAAAATTAGATGATTTAATTAGCTCACAATTACTCTCTAGTAGTAAGAATGGCCTAGGATATAAGACCAATCAAAATGCTAACGTTTCTCATCATCATAGGCTTCGTAAAACCACAAATGGATTCATTAAAGTTTGGATACCCAAGAAATAGACCATCCAAATGAAGGATAAATATATTTATGGATTTATGAACAATGTTCATTATAGTAATAATTATAAATTTTCATATGGTAGGAAAACTAAACCCAATTGGGTTAGATTCTCTAATTTTTGATCACTAACTCCATTACTCAAAAGAAACGAGTATCAAAATTTCATGATTTTCAAGTACTCAAATACTTGGGGAACAAAAGAAATTGCTTGCTTGCCTCCGAAATAAAATTTGCATATTTGCATGTGGATGATAAAAATTATTAATCTTGTTTGCATGCGGTGCTATTGCTAAATATTTTTTGCATAATTATCTCATGCAAAACACGTATTATTTTTCAAGATATTGAGTCACACTTTAGACACATGCATACATTTAGGTGGAGAAATTTTGCATGTGGGGGTCCAATTTTCAAACGGAATATATGTTTTTCAAAATGGGAGAGAGATCACTTTTATCTTTTTGTTGCTAACAAAATGAGGAGAGAGATATTAGATGCCATGCATAATTATATATGTTGACACATAGTATTTTTTGTTTTATGCATGCATTGTTTGTCATCATCATAAAGGGGGGAGAATATTGAGATATTAAGTCTCACCTCACGTGGTTTTGATGATGTATAACAATTAGTGCATCTAACATCTTTTAAGTTAAGGAGCTTAAAGAAATCATATCATAGCACTCAAGAGACCAAATGATAAGAAAGCGATAAGCAAACAAGGCAATGGATCAAATGGAACTAGACATGAGCATAAATAATGAAGAGTGCATGCATCACTTCAATGTAATAACGGTGGTGATGTATTTTCATTTATTTTTATTTAGCATGTTAAAGCCGTGTTAGAAGCACACACACACACATACTTAGGATCACACACAAAATGATTTAAAATGTTTTAA
The DNA here is from genome assembly GCA_030789695.1 of Scilla litardierei. Taxonomy (NCBI): domain Eukaryota; kingdom Viridiplantae; phylum Streptophyta; class Magnoliopsida; order Asparagales; family Asparagaceae; genus Scilla; species Scilla litardierei. Next base: position 1,229,698 of record CM061135.1, on the reverse strand, counting down.
AAATATTTTGAAAAAGTTTTGAGAAGTTTTCAAACCTTAAAACCCATATATCAGTATAAGAGTCGACTAGTTTTCCATAAAAGTCGACTGTCTTGAATGGGGGAAGAGCTTTGTTCTCTGGACCCCAAAAGAGTCGACTGCAGTTCAACTGGGAGTGGACCGTATTACATTAGAGAGTCGACTACCAGTTGTATGGCGGTCAACTATTTTGACTTGACGACAGATTTTCAGATTTTTCGATATCTTATTTCTTCAACCGTTTGAAGGGCATTTTCGGATTTACGATGTTTTTTTCACTCCTATTTAAGCTGAGTTGCTGGGGCTTTTATGCAAAGATTTATGAGCATTAATTGAGTTTTAAAAGCTTTTACTAAGTTCTTTCAAAAGCCCTAGAAATCTCTCTTGGCCTATGTTTTAATATTTTTCTAAAATATCTTTAGGCCAAATTCTTAATCTCCTAAAAATTTACTTTCTTCATCTTTAGATATCATCATTATAGCCAATACACACTCAACAAGCTTCAAAGCAAGGCTATAGAAAAAGTATAAGTCTTCATTAAAATAGTAAGTAGAAAATCTTCAAAAGTGTTGAGGTGGTAATATTTAATTTCTGGAGAAGAAATTGGTTGTAAGAAAGTGTAACTCCTTGTTTTCATATATACAGGTATTGTACTATGTATTTTGATCGTATTTAATATGCATATATTTTTCATGTATTTTGGGGATTTTCCATAAATTTAAAGCCATAATAATAATATTTTTATAAACATAATATGTATTCTCCTTATATACTACATGATATACTCTTTGGATACTATATGGTACTACATGTAAATACTTGTATCAATATTTTTCTAAAAATTAAAATCCTAATTTTTCCTCCTTTGCCACATTATTAGCCATGTGTCATCTTCCTACTTACCCCCACTTACCCCCCTCCATTAAGCATGTTAGTTAGCTAGGCTTAAGACACCTCACACAACACTTGTTATGCTCTCTGTTTAATCTCGTTAGAATTAGGAAATATAAAAGAGAGAAAAAAAGAGAAAAATGCAAGAAAAAAGGCAAGAAAATGGAAAATTTCATCATCTCTCTCACCCCTCCCATTTCCTCCTCCTTGGGCCGAACCACCACCACCATCACCTCCCCTTCTCTCCTTCATCCCTTGGCCAAATCACCACCACCACCAACCACTTGTTGAGTAGGAAGAATCACAAGGAGAAGGAGTCTTAAGATTGGAAGAGGAGAAGATTCATTGAGGTATGAATTCGCCACTTTAGATGAATACTATCTTTAACATTTGATTATGATCCTATCCTTAAGAAATGTTTAATAATCACCATGTTAGGATGCTTCATGTTACCTTAGAATGCTTCATGCTTCATGTTATCTTTATGTTCAATTAATAATGCTTCATGTTTAATGTGAAAGTATCATGCTTCATGTTTAATTATCATGCTTCATGTCATTATGCTTCATGTTTAATTAACCCTATGTTATGGTGTCATGCTATCCTTAAGAATTATCATGTTGCATGTTATGTTCTACTTAATTATGTTAAGCCTTATGCATATGAGATGGTATGTATGAATCATAACCTTGGGTTGAGATATTATACTTAAGATTGTTCTATGATTAGGTTTAGGATGTTAAGATGATGCGATCTAACATGTTGAAATTCATGCCATGTTAAAATCTCTCAGAATTTGGTCACTTTGGGCATTATGTCATTTATGGATGAAATGTTAATTAAGCCATGTTAATAAGGCTATGCAACTTATACCAAGCCAATTATGCAATGATAGGTAGGCCTTGTTCATTAAGCTAAGTTCATTATGACATTTAAGTATGTAATGTTAATTATGTTTTATCAAGAATGTTATATTCATTATGTCAAATCCATGCTTCCATGTTTAGTATGTTCATGCCATGTGCTTGCACCATGCTTTAGGATGTTCAAGTACTCTTATGCTATGTTTCCTACACCATGTTTATCATGATTTAGGATGTTTAGTACTTCATGATATGTTTCCCACATCATGCTTTAGGATGTTTAGTACTTCATGTTATGTTTCATACATCATGCGTTAGGATGTTTAGTCCTTCATGTTATGTTTCATACCTCATGCTTTAGGGTGTTTAGTATCTTATATTATGTTTTTACCATGCTTAAAGAAGTTAGTACTACATAATATGTTTAGTATGGATGGAAGAATTATTTACTCCATATTTTGTGCAGGATAATGATTCTTATGACCATAAAGATGTATATAATGTTAGAATTACATGTCCTTAATCTATGCCAAGAGTATGATATTTCTATGCGAATAATTATTTTGTCGTGTGAAGAAATGATGACAATCGATGGCATTGTTATGGTTATGATGGCATACGATGTGATGTGATGCTGCTTATCGAAATATTGATATATTAATGGTGATATATGAAATGATGTGCATCTTTGAGTATAACCGCATAAATATTAAGATGGTGGACCCGATCATAATTAGTTGAGTAAGAATACAAAAGTATCATAATAACCTGAAATATCTCGGTCCACCACATGTGGGTGAGTCCTTCCAGAAACGGGGTTTGGGGGAAACTCGAGTAAAGTGTATGCGTAAGGAAATGGATTAGAATTGATTTGTATCACTTGCACTCCCGGCAGCCGGCAGGAGTTGGGCAGAATTAGAGGGCTATGGGTGTACTCGTGATACACCATGAGGTATATGATGTGTATGATATAATATTCTCACTCTCGAAACGAGGGAGTTACGAGAAGCCCCGTTAATATTGATCAGTGTTCCACTGGTGGGATACCATTTTTCCACCCACCAAGGGTGATATCCAGAACCTTATGTATTACATCTAACCCGAGATTCCAAAGCATTAGTTCAACAGCAACCAAAAACAACATGAATGATGAATGATACTCCTTTCTTTTTATTGCAATACTTTATTTACTTCCGTACCTGTGATCATTACATGTTTCCTTTCATGCGTAGAGTTATTAATTTATTTCAACTACTTTCTTTTATTGCAGTAGTCTTATTACGTCCAAGCCTAAAAATATTGCATGATCTCACTTTTGTTTAGAATTCTATTTGGACTACTTATTGTTACATGTTTACTTTTCTGTTTATATCTATTAATTTGTGTAGCTTGCCTTTAATTTTTCCCAATATGAATGTTGATGATTTAGTTGTGATATAACAATGTTAATGATAGTATTCCACTCCTATAGTTGTGATTTCCTACTGCGCACACGTTGATGTGTCCACCCCCTTTTTCCCAGGTCTGAGCCAGAGACTTCAGAATATCTTTTCCCTAAGAGGCTGCACAAGATTATTATATTTCTTCCTTTTGTTTATAGGGAGTGAGTTGTATTTTACAGTGGTCACTTTTAATTTTATCTGAATTTCTGATGTATTTAGTTTTTTCTCTGTTTTCACTTGTAACTTTCGTGTAACTGTCAGATGCACTTTTTTGAAACAGATAAATGAATATGTATATAATTTGCGCCTAAGTGATTTTTATTTATTTTGAAGTATGTGTTGGAAAATCTAGTTCTACCCCAAAGTGGTTTTGAGGAAGATCACACCAAATATTGTTGAGTGTACTAATTATATTGCTTAATTGTGTAGGTTGTGCAACAAGTTAATCGAAAAGCTCGAAGCATATTCCGAGAAAAAGAAATATAACTACACTCATAGACGATGAAGATGGATTGAGCTCATAATCCACGTCTACATTCTGAAACTTTAGTTTAAGCACAAGAGGAGCCTGAAGCTGAAGCCTGGAGCTCGAAGATAAATCTCAAAGACTATGCTCAAGCTCAAGCTATAAATGAGCTCAAATTCAAGTGAAGCCTATGCAACTAGCTCAAGCTCAACCATGGCTTCAAGTTCTTCATAGAGTCTAGTGTGTGAGTTGTTTTTTCATTTTCTTAGAATATAGTCAAAGCCAAGTTAGAATAGCTACACCCACAAAAAGATTTTTGAAAAATGGTTTAATTTCATGGTATTATTATATAAACTTATTTTCAAAGATATGAGAGCAAAACTTCTTGAGAAAATCACGTATCAAGGAGTCAACTACCAAAACACCCCGGGAGTCCACTACCTGTCAGTGGTAGATTTTCTCAGAAACTGCTCTGGGAGTCGACTACCAAGTTTGGGAGTCGACTACCAGCTGTCGATGGCCAGATTCATTGAATCTGTTTTGTAGCCGTTTTGGGGCAGAAGTCAAACGTTTTCAAAATGTTTTGAATTCCTTTTGGCCCTATAAATAGAGAGCTAATGTAGGCTTTTCTAATACCAATTATTCTTGAGCAAAATTCAAAATTCTCTCAAGCATGCAAGCTCTCTAATTTTCATTGCTATCAAGTTTTCATAGCCAACAGCTTTTTAAATTCTGATCTTATTCTCGTGCTTATATTTCTATCGTATTTTAAGATCATTTTATTTGGCTATTACAAGTTTTTCAAAATCCTTCTTACTTCATTTTTGAATATTCTTAAAAGGATTATAAAACAACAAAGTTTCTTAGAGCACAATTGCACATTCTTCTTAGCTATAGAATTATTGGGTGTAAAAACCAATATCCACAAATTCATTGTGGTGTATTGGATCTGATCTTACTTTGAGTCACTTGGAGATAAGGGTGTTGGAAATCCTAGCTAAGGTAGGTAGTGTTGTTGTAAATCCTAGTTGAGACTAGGTGGTTAGAAATCCTAGTGGTGGAGCTAGGTCGTTGAAAATCCTAGCAAGTGAAGCTATATAATTGTATTGCTAAGGCAATAGTGGATTTAATCTCGATCTGTGACGGTCGGGGACTAGATGTACCCAAGTGGAGATACATGATAAAATCTCTTGTCTCTTTTTGTGAGTTTTCTATGATTGTCTCTTGTCATTTACTTTATACTAACGTGTTTATTGTTTAAGTATGTCATTTGCAATATCTTGTTAATCTATTCTTGCTTATTATCTTTGTTATAGCAAGTCTATATTTCATACCACTGTGAGATCTATTTTATTATTGTTACTCTTTTGATATTCAATGTTGGTTTACCATCTCATCTTTATTTGGAGATCATCGTGTTGATTAAGGACCAAGCGTAAATCACTCTACTTGGTTCCTTAAGCAACATTGGAAGGGAAGTTATTCTTTGTGTTGTTCATTTGCGAAAAAGTTTTTTATTCATTCAACACTATTCAACCCCCTTCAAGTGTTCGCCATCCACAGGATCCAACACTTGGTATCAAAGCAAGGTTAATGCGATGGCATCAACAACGTTCTTTTCTCCCGGATGTAGCATTCATACTCCACCAATCTTTGACGGCACTTTCTATTTCCAATGGAAAAGAAGGATGGAGATCTTTTTGGAGGCACAAGATCTAAAGTACGCACGATTTCTTAGAGAACCATATGAAATTCCAACCACTCCTCAAACTCAATGGAATCAAGATCAAGAGGAAGCCTACTTCAGAAACATAAATGTAATGCATCTACTTTATATTGGTTTAACAATGAGATGCTAGATCTTGTAGAAGAGGCAGACACCGCAAATCAAATACTTGATATATTGGAAGCAAGATTCGGATCAAGTTCTAAGGCAATCCAAACACACAGGGAGACAACCCAATCAAACGATGAGAGCTTTAGGAAAGAAATAAGCATGATGGCTCATCAAGACAACAAGCATGAGGTATGTGAATCTAGTTCTGATGATGAAAATAATTTTGACATTGCTAGTGCATATGAAAATTTGTATAGAGAATACGAAAGATTGAAAAAGAAATACAAAAGTCTAGATAATGAGTACAATGTTTTGCATGAAGAACATGACAATCTTAAAAACAAATTTGATTCTCTTGCTAGTGAGTATGATTCAATAAAATATCATTGTAATATTAACAATAATTGTGAAGATTTGAGAATTAAATATAATAAATTAGTTTGTGATCACGATGCTTTGAAAAATGAACATGCTTTATATGTCTCTACTTTAAGTGATAAGTTCAATATACTTACCAATGACATTGTTTTAAGTAAGCTCAAACATGAGGAACTCATTCTAAGACTTGAAAAGGTTAAGAACAAATCAAATGTGAAAGCTACTTTATTTTGTATGCATGTGTCTACTTCAAAAAATAATTTTGTTCACAATATTGTTCATAAAGATGTAAAAAAGATATGCTTTTATATATGGTGAGAATGCTAAACACAATGTACATCATGATAAGAATACTTCTCATCACAATATTGTACATCATAATTATGTTGCACATAAAACACACCATATACATGATTCTAAAAGATTTGTTAGAAATGATGTTATATTGGTATCAAAACATTTGAGAAATCATGAGAAACATGTTTATGTTTGCAACATGTTTAAAAGTATGCATATGAAATTAAATTCAAATCAAATTTTGGTTCCTAATAAGTGATCCTTACGTATATACATATTTAGGGTATCCATGTGCTTCACGAACATCATTTTGATACCCAATGCATAGGGTTGCACATAAATATGGAAATCATGTCTAACAACGTGGACCCAATCATTAGTGGGTACCAATATATTTAGTTATTTTTTCAGGCCATATAGATAATGGACATCGGATGCTCCACACACATGGAATGCAAAATTGCCGAGCGCTTTAAAGATGATTGATGGAGGAACCGTAACTTTCGGTGACAACAAGAAGGAAAAATTATTGACATCGGTAATATCGACGACTCTTCAAAACCTCTTATCAAAGATGTTAGTTTGGTAAGCGGGCTAAAACATAATTTAATAAGCATACGTCAATTGTGTGATAAAGGTTTGAAAGTTATTTTCACATTAGATGCTTGCTTTGTTTATGATGATGATATGAAGAACATTCTCGTTAAAGGTAAGCGAGTAGAAAATATCGGTGCTTAGCTTAAATGATTATGATTCAAACATACGTTTAATTGTTTTAACAAATGACCCGTTGCTATGGCATAGATGTTTTGGTCATGTAAACATCAAAAAAATGAGTAAGATATCTATGAAAGAGTTGGTGCAAGGTCTTCCAAAATTAAATTTTAAATTGGACAAAATGTGTAACTCATGCCAACTTGACGAAATGCATAAAAGCACATTTAAAAGTATTGGAGCTCTCAGCTTAAAAAGGCCACTTGAACTACTTCATATAGGTTTGTTTGACCAGGCTAGAACTTCATCTCTTTATGATAGCAAATATGTATTTGTTATAGTAGATGATTTCACACGATATACGTGGGTATTATTCTTAGTCAATAAGAATTGTGCCTTTCGTGAATTTAAAATATTTTTCAAAAGAATTGAAAGATTATACTCTTTGAAAATTATCTCTATAAGAAGTCACGGTGGTGAATTTGAAAATGACCTTTTCAAAGATTTTGTGAAAAACGAGGTGTTTCTCATACTTTTGCTTTTCTCAGAGCTGCTCCCAAAATGGGGTAGTTGAAAAGAAAAACGGGACACTCCAAGAGTGCACGAACAATGTTATGTGAAAGCAACCTTCCAAAATATTTTTGGGCGGAAGCTGTAGCAACTGCGTGCTATATTCAAAACAGAGCTTTAATTAGAAAACCTTTTGAAAAGACACCTTATGAGTTGTTGCTCCAACAAATTCCAAAATTATCTTATTTTAGGGGTTTTGATTGTAAATGCTATATTCTTAACATAAAAGATAACTTAACTAAATTTGACTTCAAAGCGGATGAAGGCATATTTATCGGTTATTCTTTTCGTAGTAAAGCATATAGAATCTACAATAAAATAACCCGAGATGTTGTTGAAACTATGCATGTAACATTTGAATCCTTTACTAGCAATACTAGCATTAATATTGATGATGATGTTGCACATATTTCTGATGTTAACACTTCCACTCCTTTACCTAAATCTTTTCATGAAGTTACACATCACACACACAAGTTATTGGTGCTATTGATGCAGGTGTTAGAACTAGATCTCAAATAAAACACATGACACATGTTGCATTTGTTTCTAACATTGAGCCGAAAAAGATAGATGAAGCTTTTGCAGATGAAGCATGGATTGAAGCCATGCAAAACTTCTCGAATTTGAGAGAAATGAGGTATGGGAGCTAGTCCCTAGGCCAGAAGATCGTCCAGTCATCGGCACAAAATGGGACCGGAACAAACTAGACGAGGACGGAAATGTGGTAAGAAACAAAATAAGGTTAATGGCACAAGGGTATTCACAAGAAGGTATTGATTTCGACTAAACTTTTGCATCTGTTGCTAGACTAGAATCCATTAGAATGCTACTTGTTTTTGCATCATTTAAAAATTTTAACTTCTACCAAATGGATGTAAAGAGCGCATTCTTAAATGGCTATATAAAGGATGAGGTCTATGTTGAACAACTTCCTGTGTTTGAACATGATAAGAAAGTAGGTCATGTTTATAAACTAAATAAAGCCTTATATGGTCTGAAACAAGCTCCAAGAACTTGGTACGAAAGATTAAGAAAATTCTTAATCGACTCGGGGTATAATGTTGGAAAAATTGACATTGCATTATTTGTTAAGAAAATTCATGATGACATCATTCTCATTCAAATTTATGTAGATGAAATTATTTTTGGATCCACTAACGAAGATCTAGGTTAAGAGTTTGCTAAGTTAATGCAGGAAGAATTCGAGATGAGCCACATGGACGAGCATACGTACTTCCTAGGATTGCAAATCAAGCAGTCAAAAAGGGAACCTTCATTCACCAAACAATATATGCTAAATATCTACTCAAAAGGTTCGGGATGGAGAATGCATCGGGAAAGAATACACCGATCCAAAGATGAAGCATGTAAAAAGGTTGATCAGAAAACATATCGAGGTATGATCGGTTCTTTGCTTTATTTCACTGCAAGCAGTCCTGGTATAATATTTAGTGTATGCGCTTGTATACGATTCCAATATGACCCAAAGAAATCACAACTTAAAACAGTAAAATACATATTTAGATATCTTAAGACCACTTCTAACTTTGGATTGTTTTATCCCAAAGATACCACCTTTGATTTTATTACATGTAGTGACTCAGATTATGCTAGTTGTATACCCAATAGAGAGCACACATGGAACATATCATTTCCTTGGACACTCCCTTGTCTCGTGGTTTAGCAAAAAGAAAAGCTCACGCTCACTATCAACTACTGAGACAGAGTAGATAGCTGCCGGACTTGCTTGTGCACTTGTGATGAACCAAATCTCAGCAGATTATAGTATTAATACATCTACTTGTGTAATTTATTGTGACAATAAAGGCGCTATTAATTTTACTAAAAATTTTGTCCTTCATCCAATGACAAAACACATAGATATGAGACACAGATTTATAGATGATCACTGTGTTAAAAAGGATGCAGAACTCAAGTATGTACCTTCTGAACATCAAGTTGCAGATATTCTCACGAAACCCTTGAAAAATGATATATTTTCAAAACTTCGTCGAGATTTAGGAATCATTGGGAAAATGAATTGAAATAAGTTTGACTAGTTTCACTCATGTTAATTTTTTAAACTCCATTTGTCATCTGTAACAATTGGTATGTATACTATTATATTTTTTTATGATGATAAGGGGGAGAAAAGTGAAAAGCAAAAACATGAATGAATAATATGTGGCAATATGTTGCTATTTTTATTAACCAGCTTTGATGCAGGAGGAGTATGATATGATTTCATACCACATCTAAGCAGGGGGAGTGAGTACACTTACTCATTGTTTTATTAGTCATATACACATTATTCATATGTTTTTAATTTGGGTATCATCACCAAAAAGGGGGAGAGTGTTAGGAAATCTAGTCTCACCTCAAAGTGTTTTTGAGGAAGATCACACCAAATATTGTTGAGGGTACTAATTATATTGCTTAATTGTGTAGGTTGTGCAACAAGTTAATCGAAAAGCTCAAAGCATATTCCGAGAAAAAGAACTATAACTACACTCATAGAAGATGAAGATGGATTGAGCTCATAATCCACGTCTACATTCTGAAACTTTAGTTTAAGCACAAGAGGAGCCTGAAGCTGAAGCTTGGAGCTCGAAGATAAATCTCAAAGACTGCTCAAGCTCAAGCTATAAATGAGCTCAAATTCAAGTGAAGCCTATGCAACTAGCTTAAGCTCAACCATGGCTTCAAGTTCTTCATAGAGTCTAGTGTATGAGTTGTTTTTTCATTTTCTTAGAATATAGTCAAAGCCAGGTTAGAATAGCTACACCCACAAAAATATTTTTGAAAATGGTTTTATTTCATGGTATTATTATATAAACTTATTTTCAAAGATATGAGAGCAAAACTTCTTGAGAAAATCACGCATCAAGGAGTCGACTACCAAAACACCCAGGGAGTCGACTACCTGTGAGTGGCAGATTTTCTCAGAAACTACTCTGGGAGTCGATTGCCAAGCTTGGGAGTCGACTACCCGCTGTTGATGGCCAGATTCATTGGATCTGTTTTCTAGCCGTTTTCGGGCAAAAGTCGAACATTTTCAAAATGTTTTGAATTCCTTTTTGGCCATATAAATAGAGTGCTAATGTAAGCTTTCCTAATACCAATTTTTCTTGAGCAAAATTCAAAAATCTCTCAAGCATTCAAGCTCTCTAATTTTCATTGCGCTCAAGTTTTCATAGCAAACAGCTTTTTAAATTCTGATCTTATTCATGTGCTTATATTTCTATCGTATTTTAAGATCATTTTATTTGGCTATTACAAGTTTTTCAAAATCCTTCTTCTTCATTTTTGAATATTCTTAAAAGAATTTTAAAACAATAAAGTTTATTGATCACATTGAATCAACTAATATTCTTTGTGTGATCAAAGAAGATTTATTTTTCTTTAGCCACAGAGCACAATTGCACATTTTTCTTGGCTATAGAATTATTGGGTGTAAAAACCAATATCCACAAATTCATTGTGGTGTATTGGATCTGATCTTACTTTGAGTCCCTTGGAGATAAGGGTGTTGAAAATCCTAACTAAGGCTAGGTGGTGGTGGTGTAAATCTTAGTTGAGACTGGGTGGTTGGAAATCCTAGTGGTGGCGCTAGGTCGTTGGCAATCCTAGCAAGTGAAGCTAGGTAATTGTATTGCTAAGGCAATAGTAAATTTAATCTTGATCTGTGACGGCCGTGGACTGATGTACCCAAGTGGGGAACCAGGATAAAATCTCTTGTCTCTGTGTGTGAATTTTCTGTGATTGTCTCTTGTCAATTACTTTATGCTAACTTGTTTATTGTTTAAGTATATGTCATTTTCAATCTCTTGTTAATCTATTCTTGCTTATTATCTTTGTTATAGCAAGTCTATATTTCATTCCGCTGTGAGATCCAGTTTATTATTGCTACTCATTTGATCTTCATTGTTGATATATCATCTCATCTTTATTTGGAGATCATCGTGTTGATTAAAAACCAAACTTAGATCACTCTACTTGGTTTCTTAGAGAACATTGGAAGGGAAGTTATTTTGTGTTGTTCATTTGCTAAAAAGTTTTTATTCATACAACACTATTCAACCCCCATTCTAGTGTTATTTACCATCCACATGATCCAATAATATGTACATTATTTCTTTTATCTGTCATCCGTATTGTCCCAGCATACACAGTGGCCTGCAAAATTTATATCATCATTTCCATTTATGCTAGGTAGTATTTAGAGTCAAGTGGTCAAATCCTTGTGTCTAAATACTGACGCGGCCTTGTCACTTTTCGTTCTCTAGATGGTCTTGGGAAAGCTTCGTGTTTTTCAGGTATTTTGGAAAATGGGGCATGACAGAAAGATCCCTTGGAAAGAGCCAATTGTAACTATTTGGAAAATAGTAAATTGAGCCGAGTGGGACTCAAATAGCTGGAGTAGCATATAGTGGCCAAGTGAGACTTGGGTATCCGAACCAGGGTATACTCGTGTTTGCATTTGATTCAATTTTCTGTGTTGCAATTGTATTGTGCTTCGGATTTTAATTCCACTGCATATTCCTTTAACAAGCATAATTTTTGTTGATTAACTTAGATTTGGGTAACACAATTTGCTAACTTAAAAAGACTATTTAGAGTGAACTTTTAATATTTTTTGGACACTAATCACCCCATTCTATTTGCCATCCTCCGTAGGTCCCAACAAGATCTACACATCATGTATGATTACCATACCAAAAATTAAGTTAGTTCAATGCTATTTGACCAGCAATCCGATTGGTATAAATTTGACGGTTTCATACCATTAGATTTTTTTTGTAACAAGTGGATCAATGGTCAAATCCCCTAAGGTTTTAGAATATTTGAGGTTTTAGGGGTTTTGAATGTATACAACTCGAAATAAAAAAATTGAAAAAAATTGGGTTAATGAGGATTTTGTGCCGCTTCCTGCATTAGTGCATTGACATCACATACCCATTAATACACACACATATATATCCCAAATCTTCACTGACCCCTTCAGAAATGTGCGTGTGTGCTGGCGTGTACCCTCTTGAGAAATGTGTATGTGGCATCTCTCCTTTTAACAGACATACATCTAGAGTTTGATGCAATACACCTAAATTTTGATGCACTTTCTAAAGAGTTGCATGAGAACTCTAATCATAGTTTTACTAAAATGCCATGAAGAAGTGTCGAAGAATTCAAATGTTTCATTAATTAAAGCAAGAAAAAAAGAAAGAAACTTTAAGTCATTAATGAGCTCATACATTTCGCATATCCAATTGCAGAGGAAAAAAGAAAAGATAACAAAGAAATAAAAATACCTCCAGTGCAGAAGCCAGACGCAGGATGCTAGCCTCACCCCATGGCCGACCTATTAGTTGCAAGCCTATAGGAAGTCCTTCTGTGTCATGACCAATCTGGATGGTAAAAATTCAATTAGAAAGGTGTGATCTTTTTGTTTGGCCAGAAAAAAGACAGGAAAAAAGAAGAAGAAGAAGAAAACGTTATGGCTAAAAAGAACACGCCAAACAGTTCGTAAACGTGATACTAGTCCACCAAATTTGCATTAATAAGCCACCTTTGTATTCCATTCACTGAAATTTGTACGCTTTCCTGTACTAGCTTATTCATATCAAAAATAGGGTCATACTTAAATATGCATACTTGCTTATTATAATGCACTGTTATGCAAACGTAAGGTTATTGCATATAGTGAATAGATGCATGCTCTTTTAATAACTTAGCATACTCATGATGTAAACTATGTTGGACGCTCTTTGCAAATAATTGGAGTCATGGTTTAGAAACTGAATTGAGGTTTCCTAGGAACCTATGCATTGGCCCCTGAGCAGCGGGTGATTTGATGGCCAGACGCTACCTGATTGTGGTGAAGTTTTTGAATCTCCAAGAAAGGTCTGCTGGCCAAGCTCCCATCCTTTCTTTCTAATTTGTTTCCGCCAGGATTAGTACCAGATTCCATGAGTGATGTCATCTTCTCCAGCATTACTCGTCCAATCAAGTGGTAAGACATGTTTTGGATAAGAGGTGGACTACGAATATATAAGTTTGAGGAAAGTTAGTATTGGTCCTCCTGGAAAGTGGCTGTGGAGATGCTCCAATGATCCCCATGTGATTATGATAGGGAGAATATTAGTTGGGAACGTAATGTGGGCAAGTCTTTTCCTTATGGTGGAAGGAGATCTCAAATGCATTGTATGGTTAAAGAATGAGCTCAAAGTTTCTGCAATAGCGCTAAAATGACCAGATTCTGGACTGATGAAACTGGCTACATGGTATGTACTTGTAAATGAAGCTAAATCTATCTATAGTCTTGCTAATGCCAAGATTGTTGCAGTTTTTGCAGAAATTCACTGGATTGGTGTGAACTGGAGATCTAGGCATAATTTCATACTTATAATAATGATGAATTCTATCAGCAAGTAGCAGGAGCTTATTGCACCAAATGCTCATCAATTTCATGGGGATGATGGTGGGATGATATGTAAGTTAGCATTGCCCATGTGTTTGCAGTCAAAATATTATTAGCAGCTGATGTAGTTACAGATTGCAAGTACTCCTTGGAAATACCAATGCCTCGCCGCAAGTTAAATTGCATAGGCGGCTAACATCGAGGACAGATTTCTGACGAAAGATGTTAGATGAAAGTATACATGGGGTTCTTAGAAGAGAAGGCCTCAGCAACCATGGGTGCTTCCTCTGATCATGGATGAAGAATTCAAGTTCAATATCTCAATGGAACCCCGATCCAAGTTTACAATTAGAATGGACCGAGGGTTTTCATCATGTGGCATTAACAAAACACGACACATAGGTGAAAATGGTTGCACTTTTTGGTGCCAATCTCCTGCTTGACATGTCATGCAATAGTAGATTTTAGAAATTATAATTTGGATGTCTACATTTAAAATTAGACACACAAAATTGCATTGTTTTCGAAATTCCCACTTTTGCGAATAATGCATGATCCATTATCATCTCAATGCAACAAGGAAAGCCAATATATCCTTAATTTCAACAAATTCATGCAAGGAAATGTCAACTTTCAAGAGTTGGTAATAGCAGTGCACTTGGAATCTAACCATGAAACTACAACCATTTGAAAGCTCAGTATGTTTTGCAATGTGCCTAAGCTTGGGGGGATGGACATTGGATGTGGAAGTAATATGCCAAACAATTTAAAAGTGTCAGGTTGTCCTGATCCAGTCCAAATCCAAGTTGACTGATTAGAAGTTTAATTTCAGTAGGATTTCGAGTCTGAATTTAGGGGAGAATTTGTTAGCAAACTTTGTAATTGACTTGGAAACCTCTTGATGTAATCTCACTAGTCATAGGAGAGAAAAGATAACCTTTATAAATTAGGAGGAGATTTTCATTATAAGAGGAAAGACCGAATAAACTAAGGCATCCTTCATTAGAAATCCCAAAAGCCCAGAGTAGGAAAATTCCAGAAAAAAGGCTACTAGCAAAATCCAAAACCCTAGTAGATCAGGAGTTAGTCATGTACTTTCTATAGAGGTGAAAGGATGAGCAGGAAGACGGGGAAGAATCCTTGATTCTGTGTAATCATCTAAAAGAAAATAAAACCAAGATATGTGATCTCCTACTCTAGTGAAAACCATATATTTCAGTGCTCTCTTTGCATCCCTGTCGAGATAATTGGAGTGAGCGATCTTTCACATTTATCTTCTTCCACTGATTTGTGGGTCGATGTTGCATTGCATTGTAATGACCCATATTTTTATAAAAAATTTTGCTACATTTCTTTATTATTTTTCTTTGTTTCCCCCCACCCTATTAAAATTCTTTTACATTCCTTTCTTTGCTTCTTTAATCACACATCCCAGCACATAGAGGCGCACTACCCGGCCCACCTTCACTCTTAAATAAAACCCACTACAACTCAACCTCGCCCGCTTAGCTCACTCGCGAACTGATTCTTCCATTCGCTCTTACCTCGTGCGCGGATGACCGAGCCGATTGAAACTGAAACCCTAGTCGCCGCCGCCTCTCGACGAGGTTCCCCTTCAATCTCAAACTTTCCTATTTATATTCTCACGCATTTCCTCTTCTCCTATTTACATGCCGTCAATTTCTAGGGGTTTCCTCGTGAGAAAATTGTTCTTTCTTCTTCAAAAAATTTCTGATCAATTGGATTGGATTTTTGGGATTTTAAACATTTGGATTTCTTCGACTTGGCCTCTACGGTGCACTGAAGACCATATTTGCTCTAAAATTCAGTTATTTTTTTTCATGCATTTGATTTGTTAAAGGAATTAGGTTTCGAAATTATGTTGGATGTTTTTTATATGGAGTGATGATTCGGTTAGAATATGAAGGGAAATCGTTCCCTCATGAAATCTATGGGCATCTAACAAGCAAGGCGGCAACATTCGCCGTCGCTCCATACAGTTGGTTTTGGGTTTTGGGTCTTGTAGGTTATGGGTTGGCCGCCGAAGGGTCTTCTTCTTCATGTAGCCCTGTCGGCTGTGCTTTCTCCTATGGGGTTCAGTCGGATGTGTTTCCTCCCGAGGGCTTTCAGTCGGCTATGCTTTTTTCTTCTGGTGACCAGTTTGCTGTGTGGTGGTTCTTTTCCTGTGGGTTTGGGTTCAGTTTGTTACTGTAGCATATAGTACTGATTATGTTAGATTTTTAATTACACCTTGTGATCTTTAACTGCTCATGTTCTCAAAAAAATTTAGAATTTTTCCCTTGAGCTAGTAAACCCTAAAACTTATTCCAGGATGCCAATAACGATGAATCTGATACTACGAATGTTTTATTTCCTTTCAAAATGATTTCTTTTAAGTTTTAATTGTTTAAGATTTGTTGTTTAAAATGTCCTAAAATGGAGTGTGTAGTGCTTTCCATACTACAGAATTGATTGATAGAATTGTTAATGTTAGAGAATAAAATATGTAGTTAGAATTGTGCAGTTAATGATACTGTTAATGGACTATTGACCCAATGGACTGATTGTTATAGATAACACAGCTTCACGCATAATTCTATCTACATAGTTTTAGAAAGAACAGAACATAGAAGTAAATGAAATAGAACTTGGACTAGAATGATTTGACACACGTGGATTAGGAACTCATAATTAAAGATATAAAGAGTGGTGAAGAGCATGCTCATTGACTGACTTTTTTGATCCCATTACCGACTGACTGGGTCCCCCATTGACTTGTTTGGAGTCTTTGGACCATGGATCTAAGGCACGGGTGAGCTCGCATATGGTACCGGGGTGGTTGGTTCTTCAGAAAAAGACCAACTGGTACAACAAATTGCACGGGGCACCTTCAATGCTAAGAATTTCTTTCCGGAGGTAAAGAGGGAACTGCAGGCCCAATTTATGAATGTGAGGCAAGGCTTCATGAACTTGGAACAGTACAACGTCGAGTTTCCAAGCTTAGCATGTGTGTATTCAACTTGCAAAGTCGATATATAGGATGTATATAACTTGCAAGTTGTTTTACAGGTTTGCGTAGAACATGGTGTCCGATCCATTAGATACAGCCCGACGGTTTTAGGAAGGCTTGAACATCAAAATCCAAGAACAATTGGCCGGATTAAATATGAACACCCATACCGAAATACTCTCAGTAGCTCTAAACTACGAATTCATGCAGCGGAGGGGAGAACAAGAACAAAAAACAATTGCCCCTCAAAGATGACTTTCTCCACCCTCTAACCGACAAGCGCTCCGACCGATATATCAGACACCTTTCAAGAGACCTGCTCCATAACACCTACAGCAACACCGACAACAGACTGTATGCCACTAATACAACAAGGCAGAGCACGTCAAGTCTGAGCACCGATATCTCCTGAACCAAAATCTGATTTGCGGAGAAAATGACCACACTGCCGGAGACTGCACCTAGAAGGGACATAGACCAGCAGCTTCAGAGCCGATAACTACACCAGTTACAACTCCAGCATGGAACACTGGGCGTGGACCCCCACTACAACGAAAAGGATTTTAGCAAGCGCGACCACATGCTCCAGCCCCCAGGCGCCAGACGTTCACCATGGCAATAAAGGAGGGAGTCTATTGGCCAAGTCATTACAGGTATGAATTTACCATTTTCTTTAGATTTGTTGCACCGTATACTGTGTGCTTAGGCATAGTTTTCGCGACCGAAGGTGGTGTACTAGTAGATAGCAGACACGCTCTTACGCTTTTCGATTCGGGAGCTTTGCATTGCTTCATGGCGTCACGTTTGGTCAACCAACACGCCATTCCTATTTCACCCATCGCTTTTTGTTAGGACATCAAGACGGATAGCCGTGTGCTGTAAATGACTAGCGGATATCCAGATTGCCACGTAGTCATTTGCAGACGAGAGCTCTATGCCGACTTCTTAGTAATCGATATAACATGTTTCGATACCGTATTCGGGATAGACTGGCTGGGACCTTTCACGTCATAATTGATTACCAACACATGAGAGTGGTATTCGAGATTTCGAACCACCCGAGATTTGAGTTTATCAGCGGAAGCCGATCCGAAGGACCCATGGAGTACAGAGCCAGATTTACAGATACGGTGCTTCTATGGATGATACACCAAAGAGACCTGACGTAGTGCAGAAGTTTCTAGATGTATTTCTAGATAATCTTATGGAATTACCTCCTGATCGCACGGTGGAGTTTGCAATTACGTTAGTGCTATGAGCTCAACCTTACTCTAGAACTCCTTATCGTATGGCATCATCCGAGCTAGATGAGGTTCGGATTCAGTTGGATGACCTGTTACAGAAAGTCTGGATTCGACCCAGCACATCATTGTGAAGTGGTCCGATATTGTTGGTGAAGAAGGATGGATCAAGAGGATGTGTATGGACTACATTGAATTGAATAAAGTGACGGTGAAGAATAGATACCCTCTACCATGCATCGACGACTTGTTTGACCAGCTTGGGAGATCTTGCGTCTTTTCTAAGTTGGATCTGAGGAGCAGATATCATCAGCTAAAAGTCAAGAGTGAGGACTTCAAAAGACGGCCTTCAGCACCAAATACGGACATTAAAAATTCTTGGTAATGTTGTTTGGTGTGACCAATATACCAGCAGTATTTATGAACCTTATGAACCAAGTGTTGTACGAGTATCTAGATAAGTTCGTGGTAGTTTACATTGACGCCATCTTGATTTATTTGGAGAGACCATGAATGCACATCACATTTGAGGATGGTTCTAAAAACCTTGAGGCGACACCAGTTGTATGCTAAGTACATCGAGTGCAAATTTCGGATGGACAAAGTGTGATTTCTAAGCCAAGTGGTATCAGGAGAAGTGATTTCAGTAGATCCAGAGAAGGTAGCGGCCATTCAGAATTGGCCAGCTCCTAAGACAGTGTCTGAGATTCGGAGTTTTCTGGGTTTGGCTGGTTATTATATGAGGTTCATTCTCGAAGATTGCGGAACCCATGACCCAATTGACACAGAAGGATGTGATCTACGTTTGGTCTAAGGCTTGTGACGAGGCGTTTCAGGAGCTGAAGATAAGATTGACTACCACGCTAATGCTTATTGTTCCAAACCGAACTGGAGGATGCGAAGTTTTCTGCAATGCATCCGACAAGGGTCACAGATGTGTACTTCATCAGCATAGAACTGTGGTAGCTTATGCATCAAGGCAATTGAAGAATCATGAGCAGAACTACCCCACTCATGACTTGAAATTAGCATCGGTCATTTTCACCTTGAAGATTTGGAGGCATTTCCTACTCGGGGAGCATGTGAAGGTATATACAGACCACAAAAGTTTGAAATACATCTTCACCCTGAAGGACCTTAACATGCGGTTGAGGCGATGAATCGGGTTGATGGCAGACTATGACATTGATCTTTAGTACTACATAGGAAAGGTCAATGTCATGCCTGATGCGCTGAGTCAACTTCCAGCGATGCTTACCCTTACGACTCTGTGAAGCCTCCATCAAGAGATACAGGAGATGGAGATTGATGTGATCCTACCAGGGTTAACTTCTTCATTGATGGACCTTCAGATATAGTCCACCTTGGTAGATGGGATCAATGCTACGCATGCAGGAGATACGAAGTTACAGATGATCAGGAGTTTGGTATGTCTGGATAACGACCAGAGTTCACGATATATGTAGACAGATCTGTGAGAATTGGCAACAAGCTTTGTGTAACTTCTGGTGATTTTAGAGAGAAGCTATTGAAAGAAGCTTATAATTTACCTTATTCCATTCATCTAGGCAAAACTAAGATGTGTCAGGATTTGATACAACACTACGGGTGGCATGGTACGAAGAAGAGCGTTGCACGGAACGTGACCCGGTGTTTAGTGTGCCAGCAGATGAAGACTGAGCACCAACAAATTGCAAGATTATTATAGCCACGGCATATTCCAAAGTGAAAATGGCAACACATCACGATGGACTTCGTAGCTGGTCTGCCCAGGAGTAAGAAGCAGAACGATGTCATTTGGGTAATTATGAATTAATTGATGAAGTCGGCACACTTCATCCCTTTCAGAGTTGGTCAATCTACGAATGTTTTTTCCAAGAGATACATAGAGGAGATTGTGAGATTGCATGGAGTCCCGTTTAGCATAGTTTCAGACACGGGTTACTTGGTTTACTTCACATTTCTGGAAAAGCTTACAAAAGAATTTGTGCACTCATCTGAAGTTCAGTATAGCTTATCACCCCCATACAAATGGACAGTCAGAACGCACCATGTGTAGTGAATGTAGCAATGGCAAACTTGTAAATGAATGAACTATGTTTAGCAAAATGTGTAGTGTGAGTAGCAGCACTAGTGGAGCCTGCGGAGTGTTGGTACGATTTGCCTTCAATTATTTATAAGTTTGCCATTTCAATGGGCTGTGTTAGCGTTCTTTTTTTATCTCCTATTATGTTATGTAGATTGAAGGGCTCAGATTGTATGGCTCTAGACTTCTGAAGAAATGCTTGATATCATCCAGCGAATTGTTGAAGAGTACATCACAGCTCTTTTAGCAGCAAGGCTCGAGGAAGAAGAAAGGAGAAACAATCTGAGGTTACGAGAGGATTAAGAGGGTGCATACATAGCAAAATATATTTAGCAAAAAGTTGTAATATATTTTCATATATTACGCAAAATATGTAACTTGTAAAAAAGTATTTGATGCTTTAATATTTGATAATATTTACAAGGTATTTAAGTATTTGAAACTACCGATACGGACGAAACGAAACTAACATCCGAACCCACCGAAATAGGCGAAACAGAAACCGAAACCGAAACCAAAACCTAATTTTCCAGAAGAACGAAACCAAAACTGAAATCGCAAACTCAAACCTTGTCTTGGACATTGCCATCGAGCCCAACAACCTTAACTGAAGCAACGGCAGAGCAGATGGAGAACGATCCCAACGAAAACAGTTTAGGGAATAGGTCGAACACTTAATGGTCGAGGAACCGTAATTTCCTTCAGTTCATTAGGATTCACTAACCGCCTCGACCCCATGTTTAAGTTCCCATCAACGGCTGCAAGCTTCGCTTCATTTAGATGAAGGGCAGGGACTTAATCAAGCTTGGCTTCATCCAGCAATCAGAACAGCTTCATCCAACGGCTAAAATTCAAATGACGGGTACTCAGATACGACGTTGCTGCTCAAACTTCCACCGATGGGGTCTCAACAGTGTTTTTCTATAAGTTAGATAAGATTTGATTTTAGATTCTTATTTGATAGTCGGAATTTACATGTTAAATACATTGGTTTTTAACTTTTGTTATATTTTATATCCATTTTTAATGAATGAAACTTGTAAACTGGGTGATTCCTTTGTTGACTGATTTATTTCAATCAAGAGCTTTATTTATTGAGCTCCAATGCTTAAAAAAAAGAACATTTAAAAAATAAAAATAAAAACCATCATTCTTCGTATGAAACAATGGAAGGAACTTCATGAGCATATTCATTTGAACCTTGCCCCCCCAAGAACTTATGTTTCTTTCATCTCAAACAACAAAACACGATAAGGGAACCATGTATGTCCAATTCCAGTTCCACTATATACCTTATTCTGCAGAACTATCTTGATCTCTTTATGCTTCATATATAGTCTTTATTTAACAAAAACAAAGATCGATTTTTATCTTTGGAAAACAACCAAGTTACATAACAGAACTATTTTACTCACAGGGACAGATATAGCTGGAAGACCAAGAAGATTTGCTGCCAGTATAAATCGCATAAGGTAGCCTGCAATCAAGGATCCAAATAATACCTAGATAAATAATCAATATAGAAGAATATCTACACCGTTTTCAAATACTAAGAAAAATAATTATGTAGTTGAACTGAAAGCATGAACATGGAATCAGCCTTGTCCATCAAAACGAGGATGGAAATAAACACATAATACATTGACATCTACATGTAGTAATTGGAAGATTAAAGGAAAACGATATGAACCTATGCTGTTCTTGACATCTTGGTGGTAAAGTATTGAATTTTTTTCAAAATATTAATGCTGCATGGTTAACTACAGCCAGCACTACAGTGCCATGAGAAGAAGAAAACATAGGTCCTGTTTCAAGAATTCGGCCTTTGAGGATCCATCTTCCGTTTGTTTCATGTACTTTCATGAACAAGTTTGTTGCATATACCTCTTAGCGTCGTCTCATCAGAAGCACATTAAAAACAAATATTATATATTATATATCACGTGTTTGTTTTACAATGTGTAAGTAGTGTAACATAACTACATAAGCATGACTAAGGAAGGAATAAAGCAACGTAACAGCCCAAAAGCAAAACTTGGCCAGGTTTTGTTACAGTTGATGATGAACAGAAGAACGTTCTTATTTATTGTCTGGATCAATCACTTCAAAATTTGCACTAGACCATCTAAGATGTCGACAAGGTTGCATAAACATTGCAATCATGAATCATGGTCCGAGACGAGTTGGACACTGATGCCTTTGTGACACTGCAATCAAATGACGTATTCTTCTCAGCTGGCCTCGTCAATATTATCAGATAATTTTGTAAGCCTCTCAAACACTGCTGTCATACTCCTTACAGTGACATAAGCTGTTTCTTTTATAAATTAAATGCTATATTTTAATGAAAGAATGACAACAAACCAGAACTTGCACTATCGAAAATTAAGGTAATCTTTGATAAAGTAAGCGAGATGCATTAAAATACTTCATGGAAAGATGAAGAGTCACAGCCTACACAAGCTCGTAAGCTGCATGATTCAAAGCTAAAACTTTTTGGGAAGAACAATTGGGGAATTAGGGTTCCAACGCTTCTCATCAAGGAATTTAACTGCATGTAATATTATACCGTACTCAGGTTGGGAATTTTTAAACTCTTAAAATTCTTCATTGAAAATAAAATAAGCTTGCAGCGTATTTGTAGGCTTACAATGGGAATCATCTCATCTCATAACCAATATGGAACTATAACTATCAATTGATATGGATGCGAAATCTTTCGGGTTTTGTGGTGGTAAAATATAGGATCTAAAGAAAATGTAAAGTAGATCTTCAATGGACTTAGGAAAGAACAAGATGAACTGGTGTTAAGAATAAATAAAAGATGATATTCTCTGGGCCTCACACACAGGTGACTTGCTCACTCACCCTCACACCTTGCATGCAAAGAGATCTAAAGGAGGTTCCTCGCAACCTCAAAGCCCACTAACTCAGATTTTTATTACTCAATCTTCAATCTCTATATTCACAATGCAAGGCATAAATAACTTTTTATAGAAAAACAAAATTCAACCCCCTAAGAAAATTAGTCATGAAACTTATCTTTTATAAATACTGCTACAAAGGGACTCCAAAATATAATATAATTCTAAAATAAAACTGTTAACTTGATTCCAATTTCAAAAGAAACCAAAAGGGAATTCTAATAATAATAATAACCCAAAAACCTAAAATAATTAAAATTATCCATAAGTGATTGAAATTCGAACATGTAAGAGAATTCGTTCCAAGCTCCAAAATATTATTGCACTTGCACTTGTTCAAGAATTGTTCTGCATCATCTTGCTACCAGCTAGTAATTAACAGTAGTGCAAAAAGACTTTGTTGTTCATACTACATACATACGATTATCAGCAATCCACATGTGAAATAGGTATCTATTTTAGACTTGGTATCCCGAATCCCTCTAGAATTTACAGTAGGTATCTCGAATTCCTCTCAGTGATAAGAGGAGCCAACCACCTATTTTTACACAATCAGCTTGCAAAAGTTCCAAATTCACCACAAAACCTCTCACCCTTCTTTTGTGTTTGAAATAATAACTGTCTAGAGATGATGTTCAACAAAATTTATGAGTTAGTTAGTTCGAAGATGATGCATTTTCTTTATATAACAAAAAAAATCCGAACAAAGTATAAACAGAAAATTGAATAAAGAAAATAATATGAATGGTATGGCACGTCTTTTTATATCATGTGAGGTTGGATCCAAACTGAATGTGTACCACGGTTTGATTGGTTAGTAAAAGAAAGAAGTTCAAATGAAAAGGAATGCATGATGTTGTTGGAAATATCATAAAGTTCAGATGTGCATTTGCCAATAGTATTAATTATGCCATTGAATTTTCTTAGAGAAAAGGTAGACAAAAACTGAACAAGTATAACTACTCCATTTATGGGGAAGTATTGAGAGACAATGTCACTAAAAATATCATAACATCGCAATTGTGAATATATCAAAAGCGTTATGTCAAAGAATGTTTTTAGAACTCAACCATCCTACCAACTTTTCTTTTTGGTGCAGCAGGAGCTTAAACATGCTAGGTCAAGAGGTCCTTGGTTCAAACAAATCATTTGAAATTTTTATGCGTTTTCATTATGCCCATGAATTATATGTTTCAAAATTAGTAAAATTTACGCAAGATGAGTTTCCATGTAGCCAAAGGCCCATGCAAAGGGGAGTGTTAATTGTAAAGTTTGCTTGATATCTCATGACCCGGGGCTTATACCTTGTGTAAAAAGAGTGATTTTTCTGACAAATAGCAGCATGAGCGGGTGCATAGAAAGTAATAGTTTAATCTTTTCTTCATAGTGAGGTTAATAGTTCTAAGGATTTTGATACGAACTAACCCCTTTTTTGGTGCAATTGGAAAAAAAATTGACAGCTAGTGATGAAACGTTCTACAATCTCTATTTAAGACCCATTGTTAGTGGAAAATGTATACAAGTTGGACACATGTTCCATGGAAAACTTGTATATTCAACACCAACCCCATACAAAAAAGAAAACGGAAGCATTCCAAGCACTCGCAGCAAACCATATTATATTATTGCAATTAAATTTTTAAGACATTTGACTCTGGTGAACATTCATTGGAATTCATGCAACACATTTATCCATTATTTGAGAACCTTTTAAAACAGTTGAAATTACTATTAGTTGTAGAAGTGAAGCTATCAAATAAACTACAAAACAAAAGAAAATCAGAAAATACATCGATCAGAAATATAGAGACACACATGCAACTTATAGATGAAGTAAAAAAAGATAACGAACAAACTACATAAGCACATTCTTGTATAAATTAAAATGAAATTAGCGTGAGTGGTTCTGTAAAAGTATATACTTTTTCCCTATATGTACAACATTTAAAAAGGAACATTGTTTTTGTTTCAAGTTAGTAGGATGATTCCGTCTTCGTAATAATTCATTTTTTCGCAATATATGATAGAAATATCTAAATTAACTTGAGTTACATGTATTGGTTTTATATCTGAACTCTTGCGTGTGTGTGTGTGTGTGTGTGGAATAGGATACATTCGGATGAACCTGACATGTGGATCGGATCCTACTTAGCCCCCCCCCCCTCCCCCCCCCCCCCCCTCCCCAAATAAAAAATAAAAAATAAAAAAAACCCACCCACACAAACACAAACACAAAATATGTATGTGTGGGTGGGGCTGAGGATCACCAAACATGTACATGTCGGATATTTTCTTGTAACTATGTATCACCTGCCTGCTTCACATTATCGTATCATGTTTTGTTTCGTGTTCCATATTGGTAACTCATTATAATGACTCTTTTCAGCACATTAAATGGTCCAAATAAGATATGCAGCAGGTGCATACATTCTGGGTTCTAATTGTTATGCATCGTCTCTATACTGGCAAGGAAATGAGATATTCTTGAAGACAGTTTTGGCCAATTTTACCACACCTTTTCCAGCCAAATTCAAATATGGTTAACTTTTCCAAGAGCTATGACAATGTAAGATGAACAAAGGAACTCAAACATTTACTAAATAAAAGAATCGTGAATAAATCCTACCTGACACCTCATAATTAGACTCCCCAAATTTGAGAGAACTTGAAGGTATTTTAGGTGCAGTCATGCTGCCAAAGATAGAAATTTTTATTATCAAATTATGTAAAAAGATACTTGAATATCACAAGTCACTAGTTTTAACAAATATCATACACCAAAAGCAGGTTTATCATGCAGCATTAATGAAAAGCTTTTTCATTTAGCATGAGTTCATTCAGTATATACAAATATTCCATAATGAACCCACATGTCTTCTAGAAAATCATAATGGGAAATACCAGCAAGATCATATCTTGCATGGACCGTGTACTAAGCTTGTTGGGCCAACTGTTATGTTAGACAGCAAAACCATATGAGGTTTTTCTACAATTCATATAATTTTCTTCTCAATGTCACCATATTACCAGAAATTTCACAGCCACCTAGCCTTTGGACTAACCCAATTATCATGGTCAAAAACTTTCCCAACTCAACCTAAACCTTACTACTGTACTCAATCTGGATTCACACATATTTCAATAATCTGTCATAATGATTCCAAAGTTTTGGCCATTAGAATTGTTAAATATAAATTAATTAGTGTTTAAGGGTAGAATAGTCATTTTGTTATTTTGCAAGGAGTGTTGTTATTCGCACCACAGAAATTTATGAATACACCACCTACTTGATTCATCACACCTATATTTTTAACATCAGATGTTCCGATTTGGAGATCCGAACAGCTCTAATACAATAAATATGTAAATCCAAACAAAATACATATTTTATTATACTGTTCGGCTTTACAATTTCGAACGGAAGAATAAAAGTATTAGAGCCGTTCAGCTCTCCTAATCCGAACATCTGAAGTTAAAAATATAGGTGTGGTGAATCAAGTAGTGTGGTGTATTCATAAATTTCTATATAAACTGTTTTTTTTGTATTTTTATTTTTTTCAATGCAATTTATGAGAAACACTAAATTTTCTCTTTGTATTTTCATATGGTATCAAAGTCTATACGTTATGAAATTTTTTGATTGCATTGAATAACGTTGAATCACACCCACAGCTTTCACGAATCACCATTGTTCACCATATCAAGTTCTACTTCGTCTCAAGTTTTTCATCGGATTGATTGGGCTCTAGTTCTTTGCTGTGTTTTGATCGGATTTATTGGGTTTCTTTGGCTCGGATTCTGCCAAAAGATTGAATATTGGTTATTGGATGATAATGATCCAAAAGATTAGATCATTATTAATGGGTTTGAGTGAGGGATCTATTGGATAGCTCAATATTGTTTTGATGATAATCACCACATTATGTAGTAGCTAATGACTCTACATGTTTTAGTCTCAGATTTATTATTGATTATCTTGATGAGGAGACAGCATTAGGTGAAGGGATGATGGATTCAAGGCTGTGGAGTAAAAGTATTGTATGAAGATTGAAGAATTCAATTGTAATTTTATATTTATTCTTCATGTATTTTGCTTTTCTTTATAGAATGCTAGTCACGCGGGCACGGTTCATTTAAGATTTTAACTCGTGAAACCTTTGTTTCCTAAAAAATTATTTCCACAGCCAAAATTAAAAAAAACAAATTAGCGTAAAAATATTTAGCGGCACGGGAGCCTTCGAAAAAATATATAAGAACAACAAATTCGGCGCGGAACAACAAATTAGCGTAAAAGCGGGCGCCTTCGACGCGAAACAACAAATTAGTGTAAAAGCAGGCGCCTTCGGCGCGAAACAACAAATTCGGCGCAGCCGCATTCGACACAGAACAACAAATTCGGCGTGGAACAACAAATTAGCATAGAACAACAAATTCGACGTAGGCGCCTTCGACACAGAACAATAAATTCGGCGCACAACAAATTAGCGTAAAAGCGGGTGTCTTCGACCCAGAACAACAAATTCGGCGTATGCGCCTTCGACACAGAACAACAAATTCGGCATGAAACAACAAATTAGCATAGAATAACAAATTCGGCGCGAAACAACAAATTAGCATAAATGGGAAATTATTATCATCTTGTTGCCACATGCGTCGAACAGACGGTGTGCCCCACGTTAAGGGAGAGAGCATTCGATCTGCAGCATTAAGTGCAAGTTAAAGTTTTTTCCCCAAATGCATTAATTACACTCTGTTATTCCCAGAAACTTTCATTCCCCAAAAATTTTCATTTTCACGTAAACTTTCATTTCCCAAGAAATGTTTTTCCCTCCCAAAATTTGCACAAAATTTCATCTCCACCAAGATTAAATCTCAACCATCCTTCTATCAACCTGTTTGTCCTAGTCAGCTTGTCCTAGTCAGCCTTAGAATTCAAAAACAGCTGTGTTTTAATATAAAGATTTGTTAAGTCTTGGATAGATGCACACACACTCAAATGCATCATTTCCATCTTAGTGTATCATAGAATTAGTCTAGAACCTATCACATTTGGTTCCTTGGCTAAAACACTCTTTATAGTGTTTCTGGACGAGAATCAGACATCTGGTATAGCGTCACCAGACGTCTAGCGTGTCTGATATTTCTTATTCAGACACAATCATTTATCAGCCGTCTGAAACTCATTGGCCAAACGTCTGAAGAGTGGATCAGACATCTGACTGGTGAACTCCAGACGTCTATTCAGTGAGGATTTTATTTGGATTATTTTTTGAAAGCTGTCTCCCTCAACTATGTTTGTCCAGCCGTCTGAAGTAGGCTTGTCAGACGACTGAATAGTGCATGAACCGTCTGACTAGCGTTCTTCAGACGTCTGGTTGCTAGGAGATGCTTGCCTCAAAATAGTGCTACTCCCAAGCACATGGGGTCAATAAGAAATAAATCCGGCTAGTCTGGAGTCATATTCCACAGGGACAAGTTGTTTGAAACTATGGCAAATTCAATTGATTAAGGAAGATAATGATGATGATATGATCACC
This sequence comes from Scilla litardierei, assembly GCA_030789695.1. Lineage (NCBI taxonomy): Eukaryota > Viridiplantae > Streptophyta > Magnoliopsida > Asparagales > Asparagaceae > Scilla > Scilla litardierei. The sequence goes on along the minus strand of CM061135.1, from coordinate 1,201,003 downwards.
TCACTAACAGGTCGATGGTGTAAAAATTGTGGTGAAACTATTAGCCTATCCTATGACACTTAGGGTTGGAGAATTAGAATGGAACTTGGTCAAGGGGGATTTGCATGAGTCATGGGTTCATCTAGGGTTAAAGCTAATCATGATTCCAATGTCAACCGTAACTCAATTGTGAGCCTTATGGGTCTACACAATCGGATGATACCCTTATGGGGATTAAATCAAGGGTTGCTCTAATATAGAGAAATGAAGAGAGAATTATATGATCTTTATTGACCTAGCAAAAGTTTACGATGGAATTCCTAGATATGTTCTGTGGTGAGCAAGGGTGAGCCTTACTGAAGAAATGTATATCTTTGAAGTATGTTACTCTAATTCAAGATATGTTTCAAGAGACAATCATTAGACGTGAGGACTTGTGGAACAATAATAGATAACTTTTGTTACCATTGTGTTACATTAAGACTCAGCTATGAGTCCCCTCCTCTTTGTTACAGTGATGGATCAGCTTACGAGATATATTTAAGATGAGATGCATTTGTGTATGTCATTTACAGATGATATTATTTTGATAGATGAGACCAAGAATGATGTAAATATAAAATTAGATTTGTGAATGTAGACATTAGAGACTCGAGATTTCAGACTTACCAAGAACAAGACCGATTATATGGAATGTAAGTTTAGTATAGTAAGATATGAAGATCATAGCATGGTAAAGCTAGATGGGGAAAGCATATCAGCAACTGTTTTTAAGTATCTCGGATCAGTTATCCAAGAGTATGCATGGATCAAGAAAGATAATGATCACAAAATTAAAACAAAATGGTTAAAGTAGAGAGCTGCAACAAGAGTGTTATGCGATTGAAATAATACTATTATAATTAAAGGGTAAATTTTATAGTAAAATGATTATACCTACTTTGTTATATGCTACAGAGTATTAGGCTATCATTAAGAAATATAAATTGAGTTTAGTTGTGATAGAGATGGGAACGTTGTGGTGGATGTGTGAAAACACTAGAAAAGATACGGTAAGAAATGAAAATATCTAACCAATGGTAAGCGTAGTCCCTACAGAGGATAAGATAAGATAACATCGATTGAGATGGTTTGACCATATACGATGAAGACCTATTGATGTGCTTGTTAGAGCGATAGACCATATAAATGTTGACATCAAGAGGAAAAATATAAATTGGAGAAGACATGGATGGAAGTGATAAGAATTAATATAAAAGGTGTTTGACATAAGTGAAAGCTTTAGATAGTAATATATGAAAAATGAGTATCCGATATAATGATATAATATTCTTTCTATTGAATCCAAGAAGCCAACCCCAGTTTTTTGGGATGAAGGCTAAGATGATGATGATGCATGCATTCATGTACGGAAACACAAATATGTTACATGTACATTAATGCAAAGAAATAAGTTGAAATGCCAATTAATACCATAGAGAATTTGTGTGCATGCAAGTTAGATGTAACAGTAATCAAATGCCAAAGGAAAGAGAAGAAAAACATACCCTGCTGTAGGTGTTACAATGATGTCAACATTTTTGAAAACATCCATGTGATAGTACATTATTCTTCTCCTGTATAGCCAAGTGTAGTGAAAAATTTATTGAAAAGAAGGTATATAACTAAAAGAAACAGTAGAAATATCAAATCAAGCTAGTTATTTTCAATAAACCTTCAATTATACATGGTAAGAAAAGTTAAAAATAAGCAAGTAATTGTTAATTGCCAGAGCTGATATATGAAACAGACACAAGTTTAACCCCAATGTGGCTGGTACAAATAACATTAAGGTGGCTAAATAGCCAATTCACATCAAATTTCTTTTAGCAGAAAGCCTTAAAACATCCCAAATGAATTAATGTTAGGGGTACAAACTGAATTGGAACTTAGGTGAATCTAGTTTTTATTGACTGATCATGAAATGCAAACGGTGTACCAAAATCAGAACAAGCAATATGCGTCCTTATAACTATTAAGGTACATCTGTTTCCACTGTAAGCCTTTCCATGTCATTTTTCACATGTGTCACTGAAGGCCCTTCTCTGTACAGAAGGCCCTTCTCTTTTTTGACCCTTCCACACAATTCTTGTCCTCTTCCCTTACCAAAAGCCTCCAAATCATTGTTTCCCAAGGTGATAAAGTGGTATATCTATTTTCTTAAAAACTACAATTCCTCAAAAAAGCCTAAGGAAGCCACGTTGGCCTGTAAGGTGGCAACATACCCTTGAAACTCACCTAACTCTAGCCATCTGTCAAGCTAAGGGAAAATGGAGGGGGTGATGAGGATTTCAGACGGATTAAAAAGAAGAAAAGAGAAAAAGATCGCGCTTCTCCCAGCTCACGCACAACTGCTGCCAATGTTCTTCAACCCAAAGCCAATTAACCCACCTCCGACCCTAATCTCGTTAAGGAGAAAGAATGAAGCTAGAGCTTCAGATGGTCATCAAGTAGAAGAAGGGCCCCAGAAACTCTAGGTGGACTTATAGATGTAGGATTCTAAACAAGTTAGATAGGATTTAGTTTAGTCACGTAAGTTTTCCTAGTTGTCGTTGTTAGCGAAAATCAACAGCAGACCAAAATCCCCTCACACGACCATATAGCTGCTTCATACAGCCGTGTGCCGGGTGCCCCCTTCAGGCCTTAGAACCATACAGCAGTATGGATTAAACCATACGACCGTGTGAATTGTTTCCCCCCACACGGTCGTATGCTCTTTTTGCCATACGGCCGTATGGAATAAACCATACAGCCGTGTGGCCTAATTGTCCCATTCTACTGCTATGTTTTATTTTAGCCTCTGCTCTGAATATTCAAAAATTCATAACTCTTGGTAGAAAACTCCAAATTTGATGATTCAAGATGTTTTGAAAAGGTCATGAAGTTAGCTACAACTCTCTAGAAGAGAGCAAAGCCATATTTTGACTGTAGATAGGTGTAAACAGACGATTTGTATCATACTGTCAGTTTTAGACAGATTTTACCACACTGTGGCAAAAATGCCATAACTCTTACTACAGATCTCCAAATCATATGAACTTGGTCAATCTGGAAAGCTAACTAAATTATCTACAACTTGTATGTTTTCACTGAAAGATAAATATAACGGCACATGTCTGATATAAGTTGATGAATCTGGAGGACAGATCCAGACCAAATTCTGGAGGAGTTGCTTTATTATTGCTTCTTTTGTAGATAAATTGACATGTTGTATATGTAATGCCATGATACCTTATGAACCAGTTTGCTTGCTTAATACTCCATGTTGAAAGCATGAAATCTATGAAATAATTCATATTGTTATGAAAGAAAGAAAATGTATGTTACCTTGTGATTTTCATATGAAATTGAAAGAGTAAATGATGATAATAAATAGATATGAAAGGATATCCATACGAAATGTGAAAGTGGTCTTAAGACCACTAAAATGAAATCATGAAATGATGAAACAAATGTGAGATGAGAGTAAATAACAACCTGGAATTTTCGGTCTATCTCGAGATAGGTGAGATTCGAGGTAGTGGGTTTTGAGGGGAAACACGGGTAAAAAGTAGGTCGTAAGGAGTGGACACAACTGAGGCTTCCACTTGCACTCCTGAGCGAAGGAGTTGACTAAGTGTGGACATAGCTTGATTCTCACTCACACTCCTGTGAATAGGAAGTAGGAGTGGGCAAAGTTAGAGGCCGGTGGTGTAATCGTGATGCACCATGACGGTAAATGATAGTTTTCTCCATTTTTCACTGAAAACCCGAGATTTCTCACTCCCTTCTGAGGAGTTACGAGAGGCCCCTCTAGTGCTCGAGTCGCTGGTTGTGGTACCACCTTTCACCCACCTTGGATGAAGTCCAGCTCCGTAAGTGTCCTATTATTTACACGGGTTTCCAAACATGTGAACTGATAACTTAAAGTAAGTGTCGTTTAACTCATAAATGCTGCTACTAAATGTTAACTTGTTCTTTTGATATGTAAATGTTGTTATCGCATGTTTACTTGTTCCTCTGTTTACTTAAATGTTGTTATCTCATGCTGACCTACACATCTGTTTACTTTAATGCTACTACCCTATGTCAACAGGTTCCTATGTTTACTTTCAGTACTTGCATGTTGTAATATGGTTACTTATGCATGTTCACAAGTTCTTCTTTAAATGCTTACATATCATGTTGTGAATACTTTTATGCATCGTGACCCTTACTTGTTAGACCACCCTCCTTAGATAGGCAGTCCGGTTCTAAACTGTGTCCTACCTAGCTTAGTTAGGAATCCTACTGGGTCACACATTGACATGCCCCATTTACTTTTCCTGGTCTAGAAGCTGGATAGTCAGAGCTGAGCTAGACTCAGAAACTCCTCAGAGATGGAGCCTCACAAGGTAGTCGGTCTAGTTGTTCTTCCAGGGGTAGTTAGAGAGTGAGTGGTACTTGTACCGAGTGTGGGTGTTTTCCTTTTGGGTTCTTTGGGAGATTTTCTTGTTTACTTCTTTTGTCCTCAGTTCAGAGTTGGCATATGTAAAAGATGTAACATTGTATAAATAAAATGGAAAGTTTGGACTTTAAACTTTTGTTTAGTTCTTTGTTTATGTTTTCTGTAATGGAATTTTACGTGTACTTCGCAGCACGTGCGCAGTGACCTGCAGATTCTTTGTACTCTCTTCCTTTCTCTCTTTCTACGTAACACATCTGGGAATACTTGGGATGAATTCGTACTCTCCGGGTATCCTAGAACGCGGGTCGTTACGGCTCCCATCAATACGTAAAAAAATTTGTAATTTTAATTTATTTTTCAATACTTTTATGTTTTTAGTTTATTTTTAGTTTCTTCTTCTTTCTTCTTCTTTCTTCTTTCTTCTTCTCTCCCGTGTGTTGATTTACTTTCTCACGAAGAGATGGCGAGAGAGAGGGAGGTAGGGCATCGGGGATCAGTAATCAATGGTGATGGGAAGGCGGTGGTCGCTGGTAGCTAGAGACAGCGAGAGGCCGATGGGGAGGTACGGCAAGGCAGGTCGCCAGAGAAAAGGCAAGGGACGAGTATGATAATAATGATTATGAGGATGTTGGTTTTGATGATAATGATGATTCTAAGGATGAGTATGGTGGTGGTCGTGGTGAGGGGGGATGGCGGTGATGCGACTACGGGGTGCGACCGCAATTTTGGGTAAAGATGGTAGATTTGGTAATTTTGGGCTTTATGGGTAATTGTGTAATTCTGGATATATCAGTCCATTATATATATGAGGGCTATGGCTATTATGGGCATGTGGAATTTGGTGAAGAATTGATTGAGACTAGGAGGAAAACTCTTAGGTTAGTAGGAGAGTTCGGCTTTCTCTCGAACTGAAGCTTGGGAGAGCGGTCCTCTCAAAAGAGGCCAAATTATTCTTATACTTCTTTTATCAATAAAATCCTCCCTTCCCCCTCCCCCCAATCCGTAAAAATCTCATTTTCCCCAAAAATCTATCAAAACCGCTATTTTTATTCAACAAAATCATGTAAAATTCTATCAAATTGGTATCAGAGCTCAGATCCTAAGGGCAACGATAAGAAAGCTTTGGAAGAGAGATTCGAAAGTGAGATGGAAACTCTCAAGAAGAAGATGGATGAATGAGATCAAGTAAAGGAAGCAAGGGAAGCAAGAGATGGAGGCACGAATTCAAACAAGGAAGGAGCGGCTTTCATTGATAAAGCTCTTGATGAAGAAGATCTGGGAAAAGATGAACAGCCCTCCACATGAGAAGGAGCCAACGAAGTCAGTTCTGAACGGAGATGAAGTCATCGACACAGATCCGATGAAAAAGGCACGAACTTTGGCAAAAGAAAAGGTGAAAGTCGATAACTTTGAGGCAGATCTGCATTCAAACGGCAAGGATCCGCATGATGAGAGCGAAACCCCCCCCCCCCCAAACCCATGGGGGTACGGCAAGGGCAGTCGGCCCATGTGCGGGCCGCCCAGCCCAGGTTAGCGAGCGGGTGAACTGCCCAGGGGCCCATAACCCCTAGGCAGGCCGTGTTGGTCCGGGAGACCCCTGACAGCCTTTCAGGGGTCCCGCAAGCCATGGTTTGCAGACAATGGCCCTACCAGGCCTCGGCGACTATACTTTGGGCACGACAGATTTTCTGGGAGGTGTGACGATCGCCGTGACTTCTATCTGGGCTTCGAGGGGAGCGGTAGAGGCCTTCGGTGGCCCGATGATAGCGGAGGCCCATATGCTTCAACTGAGCCATAAGGAGGCCCACATGGGGCGACAACCTATAGAACAGTGTAGGGGGGCCGATGGAGGACAGCAACATCCGTCTGAGGTCGGCAACCCCATGGGGGGCTTGGCAATCATAGGGGCACAAGCCAGAGCTTCAATAAGGATGGCGGAGACCCCGATCAGTTCGAGGATGATTAGGGGCGCCGGTAGAGTAGATGGAGCCCAGTATGGATATCTTGGTGCATAGCAGAACGCCTACCAAAAGTTTCATTACTGGCAACCTCGAGGAAGATTATGACAAGGTGGGTATTTAGCATCGAAAGTAGGGTCAAAAAGTCGAAGATGTCTATCTTTGAAGAGGAAGATCTGTATGGGTGAGTCTACTGGGCAGAGAGAATTCGATGTGAACCGTCAGACAGAGTAAAAGCTAATTGTGGTCATCATCTGTTTGGAGGAAAAAGCTTTGGCCTGGTTCTAGTGGCAAAATCAAAGACAACCTGTCAACTTGTGGGAGAAATTAAAGGATTGTTTGTTGGATCGGTTTTGAGACACGGAGGGAGAAATTTACACGAGCAGCTCCTTACCCTCAAACAGGAGTACACCGTCAAAGACTACCGAAAGAGGTTCGAGATGCATTTGGGCCGGGTGATCGGCATACCAGAGGCAGTGTTAGATGAAAATTTTAAATGCAAAGTTATTTCTAGTTATAAATAAATGTGAGTACACAAGTATTTCAAACTACCGATACGAACGAAACGAAACGAAACTCCGAAACCACCGAAACCTGAAACCTAAATTTCCGGAAGAACGAAGTCAAGATCGAATACGCGACCTCAAACCTTGACTGAAATTATACCACGTGATTCGGTAATTGTTTTCATCTGAGAATGCTTCTGTGATAACCACGTTGAAATTGGATAATTCGAGTGTAAGCTTATGGGATTTACATGAGTACGGCCATAAATGATTATACCTTAAAATTGATCACTTCAATTAACCATAATAGTCATGTTTTAGGCCAAGCTTGAGTATTGCATTGGTTATATGGATGTGTTGATAAATGTAATGATCCATATTTTTATAAACAAATTTGGAATCTTTCTGATGTTCCTAACATTTTCTTTATTTTCCTTTCTTCGTTTTAACTACTTTTTCTCTTCTTTTTAGATGCATGCCAGGCCCAAGCCCACGGCCCTGATGTTCTCTTTCTTATTCTCTTCTTTTATTTCACTTCTTTCTTTGGCTTGTTTAGCTCAGGCCCATTTTACCTTTTATACATCGCTTTTTTCCATTCTCTTTCCCTTTTGTTAAAGCCCAGAGGCTGCTCCCTTTAACTCCTCGTGGCCTCTTCAACTCCTCCCCTCGTTCGCTTAGCCCCGTGAAGAAACCCTAGCCTTCAAGAAACGTCGTCGCCCCTCCATCGACGCGTGCATGCATGAGCGAAACGGCCGCCCCCGGCGCATGCTTGGGTTACATGGATATTCCTCGCCGACCTCTCGCACGATCGCCTCTAACTGCTCCCTCTTCTTCAATTATATATTCCCTCTTATTCTATAGTTTTCATGCGAAAAATGTTATTTTCTCCTCCAAAATTTTGTTCTTTCTGTTTTCGTTGTTCTGGTCACTTGTTGGGTTCAATTCTTTGTCTTAGTCATCGATCAAGCAACGGCAGCCGCTATATGGCAAAGTAGTTGGTTTGGGTGAGGATTTTGGCCATCTACGGTGAACGGTAGATTATTTCTAACTTCAACCACTTCGGTTTATATTTTAATTTCAATTCTTGATTGATTTTTGAAATTATCGAGCTTGAATTGTTGAAATGCGTTGCATAATTACTTGTGGATTTTTGTGGTATTTGGAGATGATGTTTGGATGAGATATTTGTTTCTCCTTGATTGATGGTTGCGGGGTTGATGGTTGTTTGCTGTGGGATTGCTGGTTAAAGGACTCAGGGCATCCTGTTTACTGATGTTTGGGACTGAGACTCCTTTTGGCTATTGTTTGGCTGTGACTAGAGTCTCTCGAGTTCCTATTTGTTCATTGTAGGGCTGTCGTGTTCCTATTTTCCTTCATGCTTAGATGTCTGGTTCCTACTTGGCTGTTCGAGGACTATCTGATTCATGTTTGGCTGTTCGATGGTTGTCCAGTTCCTGTTTGGCTGTTCGGGGGCTATCCGGTTACTATTTGAATGTTTGGGGGCTTTGGTTCTTTCATTACCTGCTGATTGGGACTCATATCTCCTTGTTATTCTCCTGCAGTGGGCTCGGATTCATCCCCAGACCCTGCAGGGTCTTGGTTATATCTCCCTTGACCCTAGAGGAGCCTTCAGCTCAATCCCACTCCTGATAGATCTTCGATAATTACCCCTTGCAGCAGCCACATGATAATAATACCCAAATCTGATTCCGTAGGTTTTAAACTTTTTCTTTCCTTTTTGAAAAACATTTAAATACCAATTTTAAATAAATTTTCAAGATCTAATTTTTACTTCAGCTTTAACTTTTGAGTCTCAACCTAAATTGTTTCCCCTTGGTGAAACATTTGGCTTGGTTTATCTTAATGGAACAGGTTAGACACTTGGTCAATTATTAATACTATCCTTCGATTGCAAGATTACTTTTAAGCATGCAATAATCAAGAAGACATTACCTGACATGAATAGTATGTGACATTACATTTGATAATTTCTCTCCCTTATGTTGAACTTGTGGAAACTGAAACGTGACTCTTGCAATGTTGGATACATGAATCTAGAGATAGTACCCCTCATTAACTACGCATATTTACAAAATATGTGACACATGAACTTTTAAGAGAATGTCTCATCCGCATATATATGTGAGTGCTAGGTAATTTCCATTATAAATGATCGGTGTGATACAACTAATACAATTTTAGCAGTACTCATGATACAACTTATGACATGAAATCATATAAGAGTAGTTACAGTCGTACATGTATCCGCACATGACAATGAATTAAATAATTAAACATTTCACTTGACTCACAGGGTATGGAGTAATTTATATTAGAGAGTGTGGAGAGCCATACTTTCGGCCCAACTCTGGAGGATCCTATCAGAAACTTGTATACCCGACGAGTTCCCTTTCATCTATCCGTTTGGACCTTCGGATGCATCTAGAGCCATTTTCTATTTCTGTTTTGGACTCTGCCCGGTGTAGCTCTCTGTGGTCCAAGGTGGTGTTCGGGTTGCATACCGTGCTCTCCAATATGAGTCACAAAACGTGTATATCAACGAGTTCTCTTTCATCTATCCGTTTGGACCTTCAGATGGATCTAGGGTCCCTTTATATTTCTGTTTTAGACTCTGCCTGGGGTAGCTCTCTGTGGTCCAAGGTGGTGTTCGGTTTATATATCGTACTCTCCAATATGAGTCACACAACTAGCATAAGACATTACAGTTTAGTATATCTACTTGTTTAGTATATCTACTTGTTGGGTAAGTTATCGCATGTTTAGTATATCAATGTAATCATTTGTGTGCTCAGAATATTTGCTAGTGAAATATTGTTCTACTTTTGGCCATGTATTGTTTATCAAATATGTCATTGCTGCCTCATTGTCTGATGTCAACATACATATATTTTTAAATGCTTACATTGTTCATGACTCGACACTCACATGCACTTGTTACACTTTGTTCTATAGATCACTTTTACATGCATGCACTATTATATTGTTTTGTACATAAACTGTTTGCTTTGCTTTAAATATAATCAACTGTCTAACCCAATCATACATCTCTCGAGTTGAACATGTTTCCTAGGTAGGTTCAGAATTCTAGGATTTTGCTTCTCTCTTTCATTCATACACAGAGATTATGTGGTATGTTTCCGGTATATCTCCATTTCGCCTATTCTGCTTTCACTAGTAAATAGCAGAACCAACAAATTCTTGAAAAAGTAATGACCCCCAGAAATCGGGGCGTTGCAGAAAAGTTCAGTTATATTCAAATGAAAATGATATTGTTTCGGTTGGTATGAAAAATGTGGTTATTGTCCCTTAAAAGCATAGGTCTAAAACATGATTATAGATATTGATATATAATTATGTCCACTTTGGGTTATACATGAAGACTACCTTTCGTTGTATGATATGCATGATGTAATTCTGCAAATTAAGTTTTATGTCTAAAGTAATCACATTTGACATTAAGACGGGCTATAAATGCTCCATACAAAGATAAATACACCACACAATCATCAATATTGACATAACTCCGATTTTACATATATAAGATACTGCACTTGATATTGCCTCAGCCAAAATTACTGTTGAATTACAATTGAAATATGACAATCCTATTGAAACTGAAACTAACATGACACCGCATACTGATACTCACCATGCATCCTGATTATAGGATTGCATTTTATAACTAGGACTTGAGAAAACTCATGTTATCGAGGATGCGGAAGCAACCGGAGCCATCCCTTACTGATTTTGACCGACTCTCATACCGTACTTAACTGAATCTATTTATTGTACTTGACTGTATTTGGCATGGGTGAGTGCCACATGGCATGAGTGAGTTCGTATGTTGCATATCATGCCTTCAGATATGAGTCAAATCATTAGACTAGGAGCACCGTTTCCTTATGCATACTCATGTACCCATTTTTTATATAATTCATTGCTCCCATGTTATAGTTATACATCACCATGTATCATTTATATATATGTCATTGCTATTGCTGCTTGGATTTATATATTCTTACTTTTACAACATTGGAAAAGTAAAATTACATGGTCATACCACACAGGAGCGTCCTACAAGTGTTTAACACAATAAATTCTAAAAGTAGGGTCGAGTAACTTAGAAATTTGCATGCATAACAAGTTTCATTCAAGTGTCAAAAACTGTAAGGGTTTGTAAACATGGAGTACCCAAGTAACATAGTGATGCGGCTCGGCTATTAGAGGAGGCGGCTCGCGCGGACAAGGAGGGGGCTCCGGTTCGGGTCTATCAAGGAGGCGGCGACTTGGGTCCACCACGGACCCGGTCCCAAACTTGTAATTCCGCAAGAGAAGTGGAGGGTTAAAGGGTAATTAGACATTTGCTAATCCCTCCCCTAATAAGGGGCCGGCCGGCCCTAGCTATGGCTTTTATCGAAGAATTGATGATGTATTTTATTTCCCTTAGAACCCTAGTTTAATTCCTATTGCTAATTAGTTGTTCTTGCATTTAGATCTATTATTCTAGGAATTAATTAGTATTTTCAGATCAGTTCTTACTCATGAAACCCTAGAATAGGAAGTCCAAAGCCATAAAAATCCCACCTTTGATCCCCCCACAAAAAGCCCTAATCGTATCAAATTGGTATCAGAGCGGTCGATCTATGGCAAGCACACGATCCAAGGAGCGGGTTGAAGTTTTGGAAGAGAAGGTTGAACGGATGGAAGCCTAAATCAGCAAGAGTTTCATCGACGTGAGAAGGGAAGACGCCGAGATAGCCGCGGAGATCCGGGGAGAGATGAAAGAGATGAAATAGAACCAAGAGAAAACAGAGGCGAAATTGAAGGAATTAACGGAGGCTACAGCGGCGTTGACCGCACATCTCGTACCAAAGGGGGATCCAAGCAAAAAGGAGCCACCTTTGACGAAGGACAAGGGCAAAAAGACAAGTTTTTTCGAAGGGGGGCCGGAGCGAGATGAAGATGGAGGCCTTGACTCACGAGACAAGGATTGGGGGGTATTATAACCTCCCGCCGCCGCGCGTAGACGATGGAGTCACCGGGGGGAGTTTTCCGCCCCCCGGTGGGATTCCGGCCACCCGCCGAACCCCCACAACCCTCTGGGGGGCCGGCGAACCCTCAGAGGGCTGTGGGGGGCCCGCCAGGCCCCCAGGAGGGGCGGCCGCACCCGCCGCCCCTCCGTATGGGGTCGGCGAACCCAGGCGGTTCCGCCTGGGGGCCGCCGGCCCAAAATCAGGGCCGGCCGCCCCCGGCGAACCCCTGGGGGGCTTTGACCGACCCCAGGGGGGAATTCCGACCCCCTACAGACCCCCGCGGGGGCCCGCCAACCCTCTAGGATGCCCGACAAACCATTCCGAGCAGATCCGGGCTTACAGGGGCCCAGGTCGACGTCCGAGGAGCACAATTTCCTGTTTTTCAGCAACTTGGGGGACCCGACGGAGGATTTCAGCAGCCTGGAGGGCACCACCAGTTCACGGGTGGCCCGTTGACCCAGCCCCCACCTTTCGGGGGAGTGACAAGTGATTGGAGAGCATACCAGGGCACACCGGGAGGCCACTAGGCAGAGTATGGACATCCACAGGGTGACTGGCAGGGACCTGGAGCAGAGGAAGGATTCCGAGATTGAGCCGAGGCTTATTTTCCCGACAGACGATAGTGGTACCAGCAGAGGGGAGGATTCCAGCAGCAGGAGAGAGGTGGATTCGCTGGCGAGAGACGTCTGAGGAAGCTCGAGGTGCCCATTTTTGAGGGGGGAGACCCAGATGACTGGCTATACCGGGTGGAGAGGTACTTGGAGGTGTCAGCGGTCCCAGGAGAGGAGTGGCTTCAGGCGATAGGTGTTAGTTTGTAGGGGAGGCCTTAGGCTGGTTTCGCTGGACAGATCAGCAGCAGCCATTTCAGACGTGGGCGGAGTTTACTTCGCTCTTGATGGGGAGATTTGGTGCAGGGCAGTCTGGCAGCGTGTTTGAGAGACTATTCACTAAAGCAGGAGGGGAGCGTCGGGGATTACATCAGGAAATTTGAGTCACTCTGCCACCGTGTTCGGGGAGTATATGAGGAATCTTTGGAGGGCTGCTTCATGAAGGGGCTGAAGCCCACGGTGAGATCTGGACTGAGGCAGTTCGAGCCAGTTGGTCTGCGCGGGATGATGACGTTGGCGAGGAAGGTCGAGGACCATCAGGAGACATAGCGGAGAGCCGGCGGGACAAGGGGAGGCGCCACGTTTAGGAATCAGGCAGCTGCTACAGGACATAGGACTGCACGTTCTTCAGGGACCACGTCTGGTCAGGGAGCTACAGCCGTTGCTGGGGGCGGCAGAGACAGGAGGCCGGAGCCTCGAGCTGGGGGCAGGTGCGGAGGATGACAGATGCCGAGATACGGGAGAAGCGGGTGAAGGGATTTTGCTTCCGATGTGATGAGAAGTTCACCCCAGGACACCGATGCGCTGATCGGACTCTCCAGATACTGATAGCTGGCGATGAGGAGTGAGAGGACGAGGTTGTCCTCCTAGAGGCAGGAGAGGATGAGGAGGTAGAGCAACAGCACTTGGACTTTGCGGAGGTGTCCCTCAATTCCGTGGTGTGGTTCACACCGAACCACACCATGAAATTGGTGGGACAGGTGGGCAGTCAGGAGGTAATAGTGTTGGTCGACAATGGGGCCACCCACAACTTCATTTCCAACAGATTGGTGGGGGCACAGCGACTGCAGATGAGTGGCACGGGGCGGTATGGAGTGATGCTGGGCACGGGACAGGTGACACACAGCACAGGTGTCTGCCGCGGGGTGATTGTGACGATTCAGGTAGTGCAGATTGTCACAGACCTTCTTTCCTTGGAGCGAGGGAGTACCGATGTCATCCTAGGGATGAAGTGGCTGCAGACCCTCGGGGAGACCAGGACCAATTGAAAGATGCTGAGGATGGAGTACCATGATGGGGGAGGACAGTGGTATTGTAGGGGATCCCAGCCTCTGCCGTACTTTGGTGTCTTATAAGGCTATGTCCAGGGCGATCCACACGGGAGGAGGTTTCTTAGTGGAGCTTCAGGCTGTGACAGCATCAGTGCAGAGCGAGGACCAGACACAGGTGGTGGTACCGGAGGTTGAGCAGCTGCTGGCTCAGTATGAGGAGGTTTTCCAGACACCACGGGGCCTGCCACCACACAGAGATCATGAGCACGCCATCGTCTTGAGGGAGGGCGTGTCCTCCATCAGTGTGCGGCCCTACAGGTACCCCCAGGTACAGAAGGATGAGATAGAGATGCTGGTGGAGGACATGCTGCAGGCAGGAGTGATACAGCCGAGTACTAGCCCCTTCTCCAGTCCGGTTCTATTAGTGAAAAAGAAGGATGGCAATTGGAGATTATGCGTGGATTACAGGGCCCTGAATAAGGAGACGGTTGCAGATAAATTCCACATCCCTGTGATTGATGAGTTGCTGGATGAGCTTCACGGGGCAGCTTGCTTTTCCAAGATTGATTTGAAGTCAGGATACCATCAGATACAGATGAGGGCGACCGACGTGCCCAAGACAGCTTTCAGGACTCATGAGGGACACTATGAGTTCCTGGTCATGCCCTTTGGCCTGACGAATGCCACGGCGACATTCCAGGTCCTAATGAACAAGGTATTCCGACCTTACCTCCGGAGGTTTATGCTGGGATTTTTTGACGACATCTTGGTGTACAGTCGCAGCATGGAGGAGCATGTGGGTCACCTGCGAGCAGTGCTGCATGAGTTGCAGGAGCTGTAGCTATGTGCTAATAGGAAGAAGTGTTTGTTTGGGCAGCTGCAGGTGGAGTACTTGGGACATGTGGTGTCTGCGGAGGGGGTGGCGGCTGATAGGGCCAAGATTGCAGCCATATTGGACTGGCCGATACATACCACCTTACGGGGTTTGCGGGGCTTCTTGGTCCTGACAGGTTATTACAGGAAGTTTGTCCAGTGGTACAGTGCGATTGCTTGGCCACTTACCGAGCAACTCAAGGACAGCTTCCACTGGGGCGAGGAGGCGACCAAGGCGTTCGAGGCCTTGAAGCAGGCGATGACGATGGTGCACGTGTTAGCACTTCCTGATTTCAGCAGACCCTTTGTGATAGACACCGACGCGTCAGGATATGGGTTGGGCGCAGTGTTGATGCAGGACCAGAGGCATATCGCTTTCTTTAGCCAGACTCTGGCAGCACGAGCGAGGCTGAAATCAGTATATGAGCAGGAGCTGATGGCGATTGTCCTGTCCATTCAGAAGTGGCGGCCCTACTTGTTGGGAAGGAAGTTCATAGTGAGGACCGACCAGCGGAGCTTGAAATATTTATTGGAGCAGCGCATGGTTACCGAGGAGCATCAGAAATGGCTCTCCAAGTTGGTCCATTTCACATTTGAGATACAGTACCGACCAGGCCTGGAGAACAAGGCGGCAGACGCCTTGTCACGTCACGAGGAGCAGCGACCATTTCAGCACCGACCCTTCTGGACTGGGAGCCGTTGAGTAGGGAGATTGGGTCTGATGAGGACCTGGCGAGGATACGTGAGGCACTGCAGCAAGGCTCCGCTGACTTCCAGTGATACAGCATGGACGGACAGAGGCTTCTATACCACGGCAGACTGGTGATTCCCAGGGGCTCCGTCCATATTCCGATGATTTTTCAGGAGTTCCACAGCAGTGCTATCGGTGGACACTCCGGGATACAGCAGACTTACAGGAGGATGGCGAGAGAGCTATACTGGCCCGAGATGAAGAAAGACATTGCCTAGCGGATCGCAGAGTGTGACGTGTGCCAGCGTCACAAGTATATGGCAATGGCACCAGCACGACTCTTACAGCCGTTGGCCTTACCAGAGAGAGTCTGGGAGGACATCAGCATGGATTTTATCGAGGGGTTGCCGCGATCAGAGGGTTACAGTTCTATACTAGTGGTGGTCGATCGGCTCAGCAAATATGCCCATTTCATACCCCTCAAGCACCCGTACACTGCAGTTACAGTGGCAGCAGCTTTTATGAAGGAGGTGGTTCGCTTGCACGGTTTTCCCGCCTCCATAGTGTCAGACCGCGATAAGGTGTTCATCAGCAGTTTCTGGCAGGAGTTATTCAAGGTGCAGGGGACCAAGCTGTGAAGGAGCACTGCCTATCACCCACAGACGGATGGTCAGACAGAAATTGTGAATAGGAGTGTTGAAACCTACCTAAGGTGCTTTGCGTCAGATGCACCGAAGCAGTGGGCCAGATGGTTGGCATGGGCAGAATATTGGTACAACACCTCGTACCACTCGGCAGTACAGAGCACTCCTTTTTGGATCCTATACGATCGGGACCCGCCCCAGTTGATACACTACAGCCGAGGGACCACACCGGTGTCACAGGTAGAGGAGCATTTGACTGAGAGGGACAAATATCTGGAGGAGTTGAAGAAACACATGTTGAGAGCCCAGCAGATTATGAAGACCAAGACTGATGCACACCGGAGAGATGAGCATTTTGCGGTGGGAGACCGGGTTTTCCTGAAGCTCCGACCATACAGACAGAGGACCTTGGCCCGTCGGAGTAATGAGAAGCTAGCAGCCCGCTACTATGGACCTTTCGAGGTGACAGCTCGGATCGGGAAGGTGGCCTATCATCTGTAGTTGCCCACCACTTCAACCATTCACCCAGTGTTTCACGTATCGCAATTAAAGAGGGCCATTGGGAATCACACACTATCACCAACCCTGCCACCCACGTTGACAGATGACATGGAGGTGCTTCTGGAGCCTCAGGAGTTGACAGTGATCCGGCAGGGCAAAGACTGGACACAGGAGGTGTGTATTCGATGGCGGGGCCTACCAGACTACGATGCTACATGGGAGTCTGCTACAGTGATCCGCAACCAATTTCCGGAATTACACCTTAAGGACAAGGTGGCACTTTTGGGGGGAGTAATGATGCGGCTCGGCTAGTAGAGGAGGCGGCTCACGCGGACATGAAGGGGGCTCCGGTTCGGGTCTATCAACGGAGGAGGCGACTTGGGTCCACCACGGACCCGGTCCCAAACTTGTAATTCCGCAATAGAAGGGGAGGGTTAAAGGGTAATTAGACATTTGCTAATCCCTCCCCTAATAAGGGGCCGGCCGGACCTAGCTATGGCTTTTATCGAAGAATTGATGAGGTATTTTATTTCCCTTAGAACCCTAGTTTAATTCCTATTACTAATTAGTTGTTCTTGCATTTAGATCTATTATTCTAGGAATTAATTAGTATTTTCAGATCAGTTCTTCCTCATTAAACCCTAGATTAGGAAGTCCAAAGCCATAAAAATCCCACCTTTGATCCCCACAAAAAGCCCTAATCGTATCAAATTGCTTACAGAGATAGGTAGGAATTAAGAATACACGTTCATGGATGTTGCACCGGGGAAAAAAAAGAGGCAAAAATGTTTTTGGTCCAAGGATGTTGGACCAAAAGCAAAGAAAAAGATGCTTCAGCTTGAATAAATTAAGGAGCTAAAATTAGAAAACACCCCACCCCATCCCACCCCCCCCCCCCCAAAAAAAAGCCGACTCTCCACTACTGCACAGCAAAAACTCAATAGAAAATAATTTATTGACACTAAGCACAAAATATGATAGATGTTTGAGTTCAGCATGTGACAAATACTAAATACTCAAGAAACAGTGATATGAAAAGAAAAGAAAATGAAAGAAAAAGGTAAGTGAAAAATGTTTTTACTTGCATAGACCTTAAGATGGTTCAGATCACAAAACATGGGAAGGCTAAGATGATCAAAGCACAAACATAATTATAAACTATATTAGTTTAAGTTAAATGCACATACAGATCTTTATCTAATGTACTGAATGGTGTAACAGGTTTAAAGAATTCTTAACTTGTACCTTATCTATCACAGAACCAAATGTTACAAACAAACAACGGCAATAATAATAAGCTGAACTCAATACAGGCCGAGAATTTGTTTCAACACACCTCAGGCGTTGTGCAGAAACATAGTCAGATGCTGAGAATGATCGGAAAAGAGCCAAGCTAATTCGAGTATCTAATGTTAATTCAGAACCTTTCCTGCAGGGAAAAACAACCGAATATGAAAATATTAAAGACCTAAACAGCTGACATTGGGTAGCGGGCACAATCATCACAATGAACTACAGGATTGAAGAGAACACTGAAATTGATGGTGTAGAGCTTAACGGGGGGAAGGGGGGAGAGCTGGTGGGGAGGGGGAAAACACTCCCATTATATATGAATTCCTACCCATCCTCACAATCAGGGTTCAAAGCACACATTGTTTCCGAGCCAATAGAAACTAAATGAGCAGCACGCATTTCCTCCAGCTCTGGCAATATTATCTCTATTGTCTACGGTGGAAAAATGCATACATCAGTATCTTCCTGAGAGATAAATGCATCATGTGACTTTATTAAAAGTTAAAAATAAAACATAAAGAAGAAGATTGTTTTTGGAAATCATGAACCATAGCTAATGAAAGACTCACTTTACATCCGAATGATTCTGAAAGCATATTCAGAGCATCCTCGCATTTAGTGGAGATGTCAGGACAGTAAACATCATTAAACCACTACAAAACATAGCAGTATCAATACAAGCTTAAAACTTGCATGATCACTAACATCTCTACTTCAAAAAAAGTAGTGGTCAATATTCAAAATGTCCATACCTCCGTATATTTTCCAAGTCGTATCGACCTCAGGACTTCTATGTTACAGGGTGACGACAGGTTTGGCACACAGAGGGGTGACTGCAAAATCAAGTAAAGTAGTACACAAGTAAGAAACAGTCATGGGATAAGAAACTAGTGTATATTAATAAATAATGCCATTTTTTGGTGAACATATGAATTATGTATTATGATATAATATTCATGATCTTTTAAAAGAAAAGGTGCCAGATTGAAAGGAACCGGCTGTATTAGGATGGGCGGCTGACAATGTAAAGGATGATGCTTTTGATATCATCATGAAACTAGATCACTCATGAAATGAACCAAAAATAAGGTGGAAAATACAGAAAGGGTAGGGGAGGCTGTTTAAATGGAAAGGTGTATTTTGAACAAAGGTCAGGTTCTCAAATATGCGCTTACAATGTGATTAATGAACATCACAAGGACGAATGGAAATGAGAAAAAATCGGTAGAGGGAAGTTCTGGTGTTCTATAAAAGAAACGAGATGTAGTCTGGTAGAAAAAGTCTGGCAGAAAAAAGATTTAAATCGATTTTTATAAGAAAATTAGAGTCCAACGATAGCTGCTGCAGCAACAAAGCCTTTATCTGAAACTTTTGGGACGGACACATGAATATTCTTCTTCAATTCATCTCGATTAAGGGCCAACTCCTTGGTTAAATAAAGCATAATCATATCCTTCTTCATTGTCGAAAACAATAAAAAGAACAAATATGCTTTAGTCTCTCCACGAAAGGGTAAAGCACCTAGTAGGGATCACATACAACCAAAAGCACCCAACACCATATAACCAAAAATTTTTGGCATACCCCCCAATTTCTGGTATCAGAGCCTCTTCATCATTTATGAAAAGTAGAAAAGCAGCAAAGTCAATAACAAACAAAGGTGATAAGCCATATTTTGAAACCGACGATCAAGTACTATATAGGTATAAATTATACCAAATCTATAAATTTGCTAAACACATTAAAATAGGAATACAAACTAAAGGATTTGAAGAATTTAGTGGAGAGAATTTGTTAGTTTGTTTAGAATTCATAGGAAGATGTTCAAGTACAAGTACTATAAATTATAAATTACATGTAGAAAGTATAGTCAACCTTATGGGTAGCAATGGTATTAAAACAATAAAACCAATGACCTTTAATGCAGAAGAATTAACAGGGTTGGAATGGAATTTAAAATACTTAATAATGCCAAATACCTTACTATAACCTACAGATCATGGTATGCATACAAACACTCAAGGAGACCTGAGCGTTAGATTTATATACTATTATAGAAGAAGTTCTAACGTTGAGACTTCAGATATAGAAACAGGTTTTAGAGAAGTAGAAGAAGCAATATTTACAACAGTTTCTGAAAATACAACAGGAGGATTAACAAGCGAAGATAGAATTCTTTTCCCAAAAGAACTAGCAATTGACCTAACTAAGAGTGAACTATTAGAATTAGAAACAACTATGTATAAAGCAGGACAAATTTCAGAAGATGAAATGCTATATTATAATGAAAATAGAAATATTTGAGTCAGGGTTATAGCCGAAGAAGACGATTATATAGGGGATATTCATCAAAGCCCATTAGACCAATACATGATAGAACCGCTTAGCCCACTTATAACGACAACTAAAAGCATGTTTGAAGAAGCTATAGATAACATAGAAGAAAGCCCATATAGCGAAGTAATAAACAGTGATGATGAAATTGACAATGAAATAGCAAATATTGAAGAAGATGAAAACAGTATAGGCGAAACCATACAAAATAATATATCAAATAATAACATAACCCTAATGGAATAAGGTCAACAAAGTAATACTACAAGTACATCATCATGTATAGTAAAAGAAACTACACCAAAAGGAGCTTCAATCTATAAGGCAGGAAATATGCCCACACTACCAGGAGCTCTTGTAACGGCCGCTCATTCTCTCTCTCTCTCCTTCCCTTATTTCTTTCTTTCTCTTTTTTGTTTCTTTCGGCCCGCATCAGGCCCAAGCCCACACGGGCCCTCCCCCTTTTAATTCCCCCCTCTTCTCTCTCCCTGCAAACCAAAACGAAGCCCGAGCCCCTTAGGGTTTTTTTCGTTCGCCCTTCCTCTCTCCCTCTCGATTCGGCGCCCTCGTGGGCTTTCGACCCTCGCACGCCCCCTCTCTCTATCTCTCACGCTCGCAGCAGTCCCGTGGGCTTCGACGCCTCTCATTTTCCCTCTCTCGCACTCGCGACAGCAACACGAGCCTCACAGGGCCTCTCGATTGCGACCCCCGTCCCCTCGCACGTCATATGGGACCCCCGACAAGCTCTCGCCGCCCTGTCACCTCGCTGTGAGGCTGATTGAGGCGGTTTGCCACTCTATTTAACCCATGTTCTCCATTTCCTCCTGCTGCAAGCTCTGTGAGTATTTCTCCTTTATTTTCCGAAGCTGTTTCGACTGATTCTTCGGCTTGAGGCTTGCGGGATTTGCAGTGACCCTTGGGTTCTTGATTTCTAATTCTCCGGCGCGTTTTACGGTAGACCCTATCTCCTTGTTTCAATTCTGATTTCGGTTTTCTTTTTGGGAGAGGATAAATTGGGGGTAGGATTAGAGTTTTATTGTCCCTATTGCTATTTCGTGGGGTCGGACGCCCTCGCCTACTTGCGTGGGGTCCCGGGGTTGTCGTTGGGGCTGTTTAGGGGATTCGGTGGCTCCTCCCTCGCTGTTTTGGTTCCGTTGGGGCTTTGCTTGCTGGTCGGGGCTCCTCTACTCGCTGTTTGGGCTTCCCCATGCTTGTGGCCTGGTTCTTGCTTGCTGACTTGGCTTCGTGGGCTGTTGTTGTGCTCGGCTGGTTTCTTCTACATGCTGGTTTGGTTCAGTTGTGTCCCTTGCTCGTTGTTTTGAGTTTCGGTGTGGTATTACTTGGGTTGTGAGCCCCGTTTCCCAACGGTTTTGGTTGTTAGCCCCGAGTTCCTTACTAAGCACCACGTGGACTTTGTCGTAGGTACGGGTACTCCCCACTGTGTGATGAGAAGACCCCCAATCTGATCCCTCTGGCCTAGACTCTCTAGCGTCATCTTGAGTTGACTTTTTGGTCTTTCTTTATTAAAGTGATTGTTATGTTTTCTTATTTCTTGGTTCGTTGCAAGATTCAGTAGTATTATTTCTTTTATATATCAGCACGTTCTTTCTTACTTGCTTGCAGGTTTCTTTCGTTCTTTCTCTGTTGCTTGCAGGTTTTGGGCTTCTTGTTGTTAATAGTTGCGACGTAGGCTTTCTGCAGATGCTGGGCTTCGGTTCTTAATTATCTTGGTTCTTCGGCTTCGGTTCCAGGTAGACTTTATCCCCCTACACTCCAATTTAGATTCCTTTACTTGTGTTGGGGTTTGGGTTTCCCTTGCTTCCGGGTTTGGTGTTCCTTGTTGTTTGAGGTTTGGTGGGTTTCCCTTGCTCGTGGGTTGAGTTTCTCTTGTTGGTGATTGAGTTGGGTGGCTCCTTTTGCTTGTTATTGGGTTTGATAGCTTCCCTTGATTGCTGCCTTGGGTTTCCTTGTTCTTGGGTTGGTGTTGTATCTTTTCAGCTCAGTTTGGAATATCTTGTCATGAGGAACATCCATGCTACTTGTCGCGTGATAGTTTCTTGATCTTGTTGTTTCATAAGCTTACTAGTATCTTGCTAGTTTAATATTATTGAATTGCGTGGCCTTGGGATGTTCTTATGATGGCACGTTACTATGTTGGTACTAGATGACTAGTGGACTATCCTGAGGTTGGGTCTTGACTTGACAAGTTACTATTACCGGTACGGTAATAGATTCCCCTTGGCTACGTAGTTTAATCAATATTGAACCTCACGACACTAATAACTAATAAAATGGTTACTTTCTGCTTGACTTACCGGGTTTGTGGAAACTTATGATTAGGGAGCACGTGGGCGACTGGAACCTGATCTTTAGCAACCAATCGTTTTGGTTGTTATTTTCCCCGAGTTAGGGGAGACTCCATCAT
The DNA here is from genome assembly GCA_030789695.1 of Scilla litardierei. NCBI lineage: Eukaryota > Viridiplantae > Streptophyta > Magnoliopsida > Asparagales > Asparagaceae > Scilla > Scilla litardierei. The sequence goes on along the minus strand of CM061135.1, from coordinate 1,178,401 downwards.
GCTGATGGGTCCTGAGTTCTAGGGGCAGACAGGGACGGCCATCTTAATGGGTCCTGGAGCCCCACCACAGGCCACATCGCCACAGTTCTTACAGGTTTTACAGCTTACAGTACAATACTTTACACTTTTGGACTCTGCCCGGGGTCGCACCCTCGCGGTGTAGCTTCCAGATGCTTATTGTACTCCTCCTCATAAGTCACGACCTAGAATTGGTTCACTTTAGTTAATACCCTCTTTACAGTAGTTGTACTCATTTTAACCGTTAGGACATCTCTCTTTTCTGTACCCTTTCTGTTGCTGTCACATCGTCTTTTGTGCCTCCTTTCTCTTCAGTGGCGTGGGTTTGTGGATTACCAGGTCAGGTTACTTCTCTGGTTAGTGCTATCATATTTGTGGCCGTCTTGCTTCCTTTTGTGCACTCTTACCTTCCTTGTCTCTTGTTTAGATATTGTCTCCTCTACTGAGCGCGGTGCGCACTTTGTTGCCCACCAAGTACGAAGCACATGATCATCCAGAGGCGTTTGAGCACGAGGAGTTGGAGCTTCAGTACAGGACTTGGGAGGAGTCAGAACTTCCAGAGCAGAACGGTTTGAGCCTTGACAATTGCGGAGGTACGTGTTCCAGTTACTTTCAACAGTAGTGTAGTTTTACTACCTTTACTTGTTACTATCTTTTCCTTATTTAGAACTGTTAGCTTGTCAGATCTAGAGTGTCTCCTTACTTTCTGCACTGCTCCACATTGACTTCACTGGCACATGCGGGACCTGCACTCTCGTGTTTCAATTTTAGCGGCACCCGCCGGGAGGCAGGGCGTTACAGCTCTAGACGAAAGAGACAACTAAATATAGAGATTTTAAGCCTAGAGGAAAATATATAAAACATGAACAACCAGTTCAGTTCCAAAGCTTCGAAACAGGAAAAATACTTAATTTAGCAGCCCATGATCCACAAGAAGGGAGTAGTATTTTAGATATATGGAAAAATCTAATAGTAAACAATTGGATTAAAAATCCAGAAGGAGAAGATGATTCTGAGGTCATGTTTAGATACTTATAAACATTCTTATGAGAAAGCACTAAGGCACTGTGGGAAGCCTACAAAAGAAAATATCCAGAGGATTTTGAGAATAAGTGTACTATGGGATGTAATCCTTATAATTTTGTTAATAAAATAACTCATCTAGTAACAGGAAAAGATCCTAACTAGGGTAATTTAGACTTACAAATTCAGGCATTAAAAGCCTGGAACAACTTAGTATTAGAAGCTGGAATTATATTAGAGAATATATGCAAAATTATTACTATTGGATGACAATTTCAGGAAATGCCTTTGACAAAGATCTAGGAGATAAATTTTTAAGAAAGTTACAAGGAGCATTAGGTGATGAAATAGTTACCGGATGGAATAAAATGGTAAAATCTACAGAATATAAACAACAAGGCCATTATAGTATAGGCGGGAGAATTCAGTTTGTACTCGAAGTCATAAAGGAAAATTGTACTGAAATTAATACACCAAAACAATTAAAGAAAGACGACTATAGTTTTTGCAAGTACATTTACACGCCTCAAGTATATGAAAAGAAAACTTCGAGACCAACGAGAAAACAAAAACCGAGATATCAGAAAAATACAGGAAAGAAAAGATACTTTCTTAGAAAATCAAAGGCTAAAAGCCATATCTCGACAAAGAAAAACATGTTAGAAAATTTCAGCCAACAAAAACTTATAAAAACAAATTAACATGTTACGCTTGTGGTCAAGACGACCACTTAAGCACTACGTGCCCTTCAAGGATTAATAAACATGACAAAAATAGCACGTTAATTGAATGCACTAGAGAAGACATACTAATGGTAGACGAATACATGTCAGATTCTGAACAATATATAGCATTATAAGCATAGGAGATAAGACTAAACAGCGCAGATACGAACAGTGAAGATAAGGATAGCTTTATTGTACAATTCTCTGAACAATTAGATCTGTTAGAAGCTCTGGTTGACATAGCATGTGAACATGAATGGATAAACAATAAAGGATCAGATAATATTCCATATATGCATTGTAACAATTTTCCTAGCATGAAAAATAGATATCAGTGTAAGACGTGCTACAAAGAAGTATGTATAAAATGCGTAACTCATTACGGGATAGTTCCTCAACAACAAAATATCATAAACAAGATAGATAAAAACAGATTAGCTATATTAGAAAAACGTATTAAAACAGCTGAATTAAGACTACAAAACATCGAGCTTCAATTAAAACACTTACAAATCACGAATACATCAGCCCCGTCTAGTAGCAATCTTTCAGTAGATTTATTCAATGAAATCACAACAGTCACACCAGTTCATTGTAATAAAGGAACAGAACTTAAAAACATAAAAGTTCTAATCAAAATTACGTGTAGAAAATTTAAAATCATATGCACAGCATTAATAGACACCGGATGTACAGCCAATTATTTAAAGGCCTCATTAGTACCACAAGACGTTATAACACGCTCTAAAACCATCCTAATTACACAACAAATGGATGGGACCTGGGGCAAATGTGATACAATTCTCCTGTCCGGAGAAGCTCGTATCAGCTTCCAGGACAATTGCCTTGATTTTTCTCCACCTTATAAGATAGATCCAATTTATGTCCGACCACTAAATCTTGATTATTATTGTATATTAGGCCTCGAATTCTTCCTTGCCGTCAAGGGCGTCCTTATGATCTCTTCCGAATTCATTCAAATCTTTAAACAGACTGTTACTCCCCTATCCAAACATTTCTTACCGAACCACTTTTTCCTACCTCAGAGTTCCCCCGAAAGCGTGGTGGGAAAACTATTATACCTCCCGTTCAACCTAAACTCAAGCAATTAGAACCCCAATCTTCGCCAATACCACTACCAGAATCACTACCAGAATCACAGAAGAAACGCAAAGTAGCTAATCCTCTAGTTCAACCTAAACGCAAATTAGTAAATGCCCTATTAAATTTTTTACAGACGGACTCTCAATTGGGGCATACCCCCCAATTTGTTTTGTGAGTCTGGTTACCAGTTCACATGTTATGTCAACTAGAGCATCTAACAGATCTAATTGTTCAAAGAATTGGGCAATAAAGTTATCCTCATCTTTACTATTCGTATCTGCGTTGTTTATAGTCTTATCTCTTATGCTTATAATGCTATATATTGATTCAGAATCTGACATTTATTCGTCTACCATTAGTATGACCAGATGGTGGCCCATCTGGTAATCTTTATCAACATAACAAAGATATATAACGTAATTTCCCAAAGGCCTCCTTAGTACCACAAGATGTTATAACACGCCCTAAAACAATCCTAATTGCACAACAAATGGATGGGACCTGAAGCAAATATGATACAATTCTTATGTTCGGAGAAGCTCGTATCAGCTTCCAGGACAATTGCCAGAATTATATTAGAGAATATATGCAAGATTATTACTATTGGATGACAATTTCAGGAAACACCTTTGACAAAGATCTAGGAGATAAATTTTTAAGAAAGTTATCAAGAGCATTAGGTGATGAAATAGTTACCAGATGGAATAAAATGGTAAATCTATAAAAGATAAACAACAAGGCCATTATAGTATAGGCTGGAGAATTCAGTTTGTACTCGAAGTCTGGTGGCACATGCAGGTCAACATAACAAAGAAATCCCTTAAAAGTTAAAAGAAAAGAGGGAAGAACTTACAAGGGGTACAGAATTCCAAAGCTGGATAGAAAAATTAGAAAGCCCGTGTTTAAGAATCTCGGATAACACTACTTGTAAATGTCCTCTATGTTCTTGCTTATTTTTGGAGAATATTAGAATATCATCTACTTATACGAGGACAAACTTTCTATGTTGTAGGAAAATTGTGTCCATTTTTCTTTGGAAGATGGCTGGTGCATTTTTTAGCCCGAATGGCATTACTAGTCATTCAAAGTGTCCTAAAGGACATGTGAAGGATGTCCATGGTATACTGTACGGGTGCATTCTGACTTGCCAAAATCCTCATTTACAGTCAAATTTACTAAATATTTTGCTATTTTGTATTCCATTTATTCGCTGTGATTTGTCTGGGATTGTGTATGCATCATCTATTGTATTATCATTCAATCGTTTGTAATTTATTACCATTCTACTCTTTCCTCTTACTTGTTCTGCATGATTTCTGACTGTAAATGTTGCTGACCTATGGAGTGATTCTGATTTTCTTATTACTCCTAGTTTCAAAAGTTCATTAATGTACATTTGAAAGTCTCCAAGGTCCTTATTTGTTGCGTCTACCGAAGCTGTCTTTATTCTATATTCTGGATTTTTAATATCTAATTTACAGTAGGTTGTATCTTTTTTCCAGAATTTTATTGGTTTTCACCTATTATTTCTCATTTCTCTAATTTGCTTATTAACTGGTCTAATTCTTCTTGGGTGGTTTGGGAAATTAAGTTATATATCTTTGTTATGTTGATAAAATTGATAGGATACTCTTCTATTTTATCACTAAAATCTCTATAATAGTTAGATCCTAGTTCGAAGTCTTCAAATTTCTCCATAGTCCGTACACTAAAGTTCATTGGTTTCTGGCTCTAGCTCGGTTTCTATCCATTCATTTTCATCTACTAGATCTATATATATGTATCTATATATATATGCAAAAAATGTACCTGAGGTTGACCTCAGGCAGCAATACCTGCGCACACCCCCGCTGTTCGGGGTTTGTAAGTATTTTTTTTGAATTTTTTTGCAGTAGGTAGATATACTTGTTATGTAGCTCCCCACAAAATTTCAGGTCAATCCAACACCGTTTGAGCCTCCGTTCATCGATTTCAAAAACGTTGCGCAAAACTGTCCAGAATTCTGGACAGTTTTGCGCAACGTTTTTGAAATCGATGAACGGAGGCTCAAACGGTGTTGGATTGACCTGAAATTTTGTGGGGAGCTACATAACAAGTATATCTACCTACTGCAAAAAAATTCAAAAAAAATACTTACAAACCCCGAACAGCGGGGGTGTGCGTAGGTATTGCTGCCTGAGGTCAACCTCAGTCACATTTCCCTATACATACATACATATATATATACCTGCTTTGTTATCATGATTCAACAGCATAGGAGACGGTGTCACGAACTGTTAGATCCGACTCTCTTAAGGGGCTTTGGGCCCATTAGGGGTATGTTTGGTATTCTATTGATTTTTATGTTATAAATAAGGGGGGCGAGCCGACCCTAGTATGCGAAAATTGAGAGTTGTTTTGTTATTTGAGAGGAGAAGTTTCCTCGACCTAGGGAGGGTGCGGACGTCCTCTATCAATCGGCGTCTTGGGAGGGCGATTACCCCTAAAATTGTAATCATTTATCTCTTTTATTTCCAGTTTATTCTAACAAATTTCAGATTTGCTTTTGGGTTCCTATCATTCTGGACTGGAAATAAAAGAGATAAATGCCGACAATTTTAGGGGGAATCGCCCTTCCAAGAATCGCCCTTCCAATACGTCGATTGATAGAGGACGTCCGCACCCTCCCTAGATCGAGGAACCTTCTCCTCTCAAATAACAAAACAACTCTCAATTGTCGCTTACTAGGGCCGGCTCGCCTCCCCCTTATTTATAATATAAAAATCAACAAAATACCAAAAATACCCATAATGGGCCCAAAGCCCCTTAAGATAGGCGGATCTAACATTACTCCGCCCCCAAAAATCCATCGTGTCCTCAAAGTGGTACATGAAGTCTGCGATGGCCCTACTCCAAGTGCACACAAGCCTCCTCCGGGTCAAAAGGGTACGATTGCTCTCCACCGCCTTCAACGACGTCCAGAAGAAAGCCATAGTCGTCGCCAGTCAAATCTGAAGGTCCTCCATGCCTAAAACTGAAACGCTAACGCTCGGAAGAACTTCGAACCGTAAACCAATGGCCTTGGGGCCCCGTCGACCTCCTGGAAGCTCGAATCTCTGCTGTTTTGGATCCAGAATGTCGAAAACATGATGTCCAGCGCTCCAAAGGAGCTGACTTCCATGCATGGGGCCGACAGCCCTCCTTGGGTGTCCAGGAGGGACTGGTACCCCTTCTAGAGGGGCGGCAACCCCCCTCCTGCGCCCAGGAGGGGCGGCATTCCCCCTCTGGAGGAGCGGCAGCCCTCCTGGGACGCCCAGGAGGGGCGGCAGCCCCCCTCTGGAGGGTCGACAGCCCATGTGGGGCATCCAGAGGGGGCTGGTGCCCCTGTTGGGTCCCTCTATGGTTCCGGGGTTCGTCGATTTCCACCATCAGGTCCTCCAAGTACTCGTCAGCGTCGCAAAGTAGCCCTTCGTCATCTGGTTGCAGATCCGCATCGAAGCCATCGTCTTTTTCATCTTCCTCGTTCAAAGTTGACGCCTTTGCCCAAGATCTGGACTTTTGCTCAGATCTGAAACTTCTGCCGCTTTCAGATCTAAAACTTTCGCCGCCTTCTTTACCGCCCCAAATCCTGAAATTTGTTGTATGAGTTGTTGATTTGATTGCATCATCTGTTGATTCAATTGTTGGGCATGGAGGAATAATTGCATGACGACCTCCAAATCTTTCTTCACGGATCTCCTCCAATCCGCCATGGATCGTTGCTCTGATACCAAAATGATAGGGAACCCAAGAGCAAATCTGAAATTTATGAGAATAAACTAGAAATAAGTGAGATAAATGATTAAAATTTTAGGGGTAATCGCCCTCCAAAGACGCTGATTGATAGAGGACGTCCGCACCCTCCCTAGATCGAGGAACCGTCTCCCCTCAAATAACAAAACAACTCTCAATTTTCGCATACTAGGACCAGCTCGGCTCCCCTTATTTATAATATAAAAATCAACAAAATACCAAAAATACCCCTAATGGGCCCAAAGCCCCTTAAGAGAGCCGGATCTAACACAAACCCTAGCTAAAAAGTAGGTGATAATTACAAGAGGTGTTTGCCATCCTGTGTACTTATACTTTGCATTGATTCGAAAGACAACAGATTGTTTCTTGCTTTTTCAAAAAAAAACAAATTACATCCTACAAATAACAATAATCAGTTGGTGATTGCTGATCAAATGGTTAACTGAAAATCTGTATCACAGCATCGTTAACCAGCCCAGTCTGCATTTAAGAAGGATGCAACTCGGCAATAACTATAATTAGAGTATAGAAGATCTTTGCCGTGTGAACTATTTAGTTTCTGAAAATATGTATCACAACATTGTTAACCAATCTGAGAAGGATGTAACTATGCAATAACCATAATTATAGTGAAGAAGAATATCCTTGCCTGGTGAACTTTTTAGTATCTTCACATCTGTATCACAGCATCCCAATATGTAATCCTTGGGTCAGACATGAACTGACTTAACACATTAAGAGGGAATGCAATATCAAGACGTGTCACAGTATGCTAGTTTAGCTTGCCAACTGATCTTATGTGCATTCCTCAATCACGCAATGGCTCCCACTAATCTGGTTCAAGTTTGGACTATTCATCCCCCTAATCTCTAAGTTTGCTTCAGCGTGATGAGATTTGGCCTATCTTGCTCCAATCTTTTATCTTCTTAAAAACCTTTCTACTATTTCCAAATTTAATAATCTAAAGAACCTGTTAAGGATTTATTGGTTAGAGTCAGATATTTTGAATTTAAAAAAATCAGCCTTTGTTAGTTAGTTTACTTTACATGATTTTATTGTAGCTGGTTTAAATGGGAATCAGTGTCACTTTGTTAGTTGGCAGTTTTTGAGTCAAAATCTAGACTTTTTTCCATTTCCAATTTCTTCCCTTCAAAGAACCTGTTAAGGATTTATTGGTTAGAGCTGGATTTTTTCCTTTTTGAATTTTAAAAAAGTCTGTCTTTGTTAGGTGGTTGACTTTACATGATTTTATTGTAGCTGTTTTTGAATGACAATCAGTGTTGCTTTGTCAGTTTGAGTCAAAATCTAGACTTTGATTGATCGATGTGTGTTCCCTTTCATGTTTGACTAATGATAAATATTGCTGAATAAAAGTTTAGTCACCCAATTGAGTTTTTTAGTCCATATCATTTTTTTTATTTCATATTTCATTGATGATAATAGGAGGGTGCATTATAGAGCCTTCCGTTATATAGAAATGATATAAATGCAACCCCATTTTTATGTGAAAAGGCAATGATCAACATGGACCAAATAGTTCATTATAACAAATTTTCAACAGTAAATAGAAGTAATAAAAATTCTAGATATATTTATGAAGAACAAAAGATCAGGAATTACAGGGTTTAAACTGATTCTATCATCTGTAGCAGAGCCCGCCATTGCAGCATACCTGAGAATATTAAGCTACATAAGAATGATAACCAACAAATTTCAACCAAAAATAATCATATTATTGAAGGAAGCCACATAACTAAAATCTGCATAGACTAGCATGCTTCAGGATGTAAACATTGTTACAGATCTGTTTTCCTTAGAATTTCACAGAAACAAACCCCATCCCACAAATATGAGCCTCGTTTCTATTTCGGTGAACTCAGAAGGAAGAATATATCTCAGAATGGCTCCAACTATAAACTTTACTTTTGGAAAAAAGGATAGCAAATGGAAAAAGGTCATCAAACAGATCAAAAAAATGCACCAACATATCATATTACATTGCAGTGTTAGTGCTGCATATCAAACATAGCATAGACTGATATTTTCACCCTTTATAGATATTTTTAGCTTCAGGTCCCGTTGTCTCTGATTCAGATAATACAGAATGGTGTTTGCTTAAAAAGCCCCAGGTTATGCAGGATTATAAGAAAACAAGAAAGTGTTTTAAAAATTTAAATTTTGCAACCCCTGCATTGAAGTTAGTATCATAAAAATATATTTTAAAAGATATATGGCAAATCACAATATCACACCATATATCATATAACGCAAGTGTCACACCAAATATCCCATATCAAAATATATCATAAAACACAAGTGTCGTATATTTTTCTCCCCCCTGACATAAAAAATGGAGTGATACCAAAAATAAACCCAAATATACTCAAACATAATGTGATATTGAAATAAACTCAAATTTTAGAAACAACAAATTTTTATTTAGAAGGAGGTTTTTAGTACAAGATTTTGATTTTACATAAAACAAATAAACAAAAAACACACATCAAACTCTAAACCTAGAACAAAGTAACATCATCATATGACACTCAAGATAGCTACTCAGATGGAGGCAAAGTGATCATTCAAGCTCCTCAAAAAGGCTTCCTGACTACTCAAAATTACTTGGGTATTTTGAATGTCCTAGCTGATGCAGTATGATGGAGTTTGATACGGATAAGCTGCAAACTTCACTAGCCAGAGCACGATAGTGACGGTCAAGAAAGGAATATGATGAATGAGCAGCCTGGCTATTAGGATGATCATGTTCAGGTTCTGTTTTAGTTTCATGTTCTTATGGGTCAGAGGATTGGTCAGATGGAAGATGCATCCTAAAGAAAACGATTAACGAAAAGAATGGCATTATAAGGTATGTCTCTGATGCAGATCTATGTTAATGAAAGAGAAGATTTTAGAAAGGATGTAACCATGAAGAATGGATGAATAAATTGGTCTATACATGTTGTCATATATGATTTTAGCCCAGTTTAATTATATCCTTCCTAAAAGTGCATAGATACAATTGGCTAGGTTGACTGAGATATATGTAAAGCTTCTAGTCTTGGGAAGAATATTATTGAAAATGATTCTATTAAGTATTAATAAGTCTAACCAAGGGTTGTAGGTTTTTGGTAGGAAAGGTTCTAAGCCATTGTGTGGGATCTCTAGAATGCAACCAATTTTTCTAACAGATAATTTAATTTCAACATTTTTACTGAAGAGACAAACTGGCGGTCTTTTGGGTGTAGTATATTTGTGAAGAATAACCTAACAAGAAATGGGAAACAATGGAGGATGTTAAGGCAAAATAAATGGTAAAGCTTATTGTTGTTAAAAATATGCAATATTCCATATTTAGAGAAATTAAAGAACTTCACAAATCTTTTAGAAATAATTTCACAAGAACTAATTCTGATGAAATTTTCTTGTAAGTTAGGGCTCTTAAGAATTTATGAAATTGTGGGTATGAGGCTGATGAGGAAGGATTGGAGGATGAAGCCCTCTTCCTTTAAGACATGAATAAGAGTTAGATAACTAAATATATGAGCTAGAAACTCTAGAAAAACTTAGGAAATCTGGAAACTATAATGAAATCTTGCTAAATCTACCCACAACTTGTAGAGAAAAGGCTTAGACCTTATGATGTGAAGCTTAAGTGAAGAAGAGAGAGCTTCTTCTCCTGAACTAGGGTTAGAAGAGACCAAATGATCGGCTGCTTTGAGGAAGTTGGCTGAAAAACTGAAAGAACTCAATTTTGAAGAGACTTTGGGTTAATTTCAACCATTTGAAGGGAAATAAATGGTTAAAATTGACAGGGCTAATGGGTTGGGTTTGATAAAGATCCAAAATCCACAAAATTTAGTTAAATGGGTCGGGCTTGAACCTATTAAAAAGAAGAAAAAACCATATTGATTCAAAAACTCCAAGTATGAATACGTTCTATATTATTCAACTAATGCATCTATTAGTCGACTAATTCAACTGTTAGTTGACTAATAGAAGTATTAGTTGACTATGAACAAAATATCGCATCAGCTGGGCAGCTCAAAGTCTCAGACTTCAAGAATGGGACTTCAAGAAACCCATTCTGTATTAGTCGACTTGTGGTATCACTAGTCGACTAACAATGAGTTTTTATCCTGAATTTGAGTGACAATTTCCAAATGAATTATATATGAGTATAAAACCATTTATAACTCATTTTCAAAGTATAACCCTAGTTAACTTCTATGTCTAAATTTGATTCCAATTTTAATGTTTTTGTTAATATTTCTTCTCCGATTTATATTGGGTTCTTAAAAGATAAGTATTAAGCTTTGGTAGCTATTTTATATTGGGTACTAAAGCTTAGTCAGTGGGAACCCAAATCCATTTTGGATAGGACAATTTTTACAAATAGGCCAAATTAATAAATTAATTAGGAAAATTGACCTAATTTTTTTTAATTAGCAAAACCGACCTCTTTTGGTTTTGGGAGCCAAAAGAGGACGGTCTGGGGTTGGGGCACGTGTGTGGCCTCGGCCGCACCTTCAGAGTGCGGCCGAGAGCCGCACCTTCAAAGTGCGGCCCTTGGCCGCACCTGATAGATGTGGCCAAGGCCACAAAACCTCACAGCAGCCCGCGATCTTGCGGGCTGCTGCAGACCTTCTCTCCTTCAACTCGCGGCCGCTCCTTCAAAGTACGGCGTTTGAATTTTTTTTGGGGTGGTTATTCTGCTTTGTTTCAGGTTAATTCTACTCTCTATGTTATGTTATTGACTGTTTTTTGTGATTTTTGTTCAATATAGATTGAATTTTAGGGTTTTTGAGATAAATCTATATTTGGGAAAATTTTATAGGTTTTTTATAAAATGGAGGAGGCAGGACCTATTACTAATGCGGTCTTGTATGATCAAGCACGTCATCATTCTGCCGATGTAGTGCAAGGGCAGGTAAATAGAAAGAATTAATATGCAAAGTACGTAATTATTATTGAAAGGAAAATAATTAAGGTGTGAATTATATGTTTGCAGGCATCGATAGCAATTGTCGATCATGGACAGAAACATACAAAGTGGAGATTAGATCAGCGCGCGCGACCATATATTGAAGCGTCCAGATTACACCTATGTGCGCGCTTGCGTTGGGTACGGTTGGACCACGCATTGCTGACTGCTTTGGTTGAAAGATGGAGGCCAGAGACAAATACATTTCACATGCGTCAGGGAGAGATGACAATCACGTTACAGGACGTGGCAGTCATCACAGGCCTACCGATTGATGGAGAACCAATATATCAATGTGAAATGCGAGATGGCAGCTGGGGTGCATTGATGGAGAGACTACTTGGACAGGATACCCCACAAAGAAAAGCAGCCAAGGTAAAACTTAGTTGGTTGCGTGATACATTTACTGATTTGCCTGAGGATGCAGATGATGAGGACATTCAGCGGTATGCACGGGCATATCTGCTTCATATGATTGGAACATTACTGTTCCGGATCCAAGCAAAGGATCTATAAATCTCCGCTGGTTGACAAAGTTAGATGATTTTGAGAAGTCCGGTGGATATTCATGGGGAAGTGCGGTGCTTGCGCACTTGTATGCTGAGCTCAGCAAGGTGGCATTAAAGCAGACAAAGGCTTTATATGCATGCGGGTTATTATTGCAGGTATAATTTTTTCTGTTAGCTATAATAGTGATATATCTATATATATCTATATATTTCACATTCTGAGGAAAAATTCATATTACAGGTTTGGAGCTGGGAGAGAATGTATGTAGGAAGACCAAGGCTCCTGCAGGATGTATTTGCTGACACCGTTCCCTATGGGTTCAGGTGGAATACAGGAAAATCATTCATGGAAACTGCTCATGGAAACCTTGATACATACAGAGACCAATTTGACACATTAGAGAGTACGCAGGTGTGTATATGTAAATTTTATAACGTAGGTGATCAATTGATATATAATATAGTACACTGATATATTTGTGTACTTCATGCCTCATAGGTTACCTGGGAGCCTTATGTAGAGCGATTCGAGCAGCTGCCGGCGTTATGTCGTGAACATCCCGAGTTATGGCGAGCGAGGGTACCCATATTCTGCTGGGAAGCACGGGTTATGCATGCACCCGACCGTGTCATGCGGCAATTTGGTTTACGGCAACACATCCCATCTGCACTCCCAGTCTTGGCGGGGAAGCCAAGACCAGCGCAGCCAGCAGACGTGACTGTAATCAGGGATCCTCTTGCACATTGGATGGGTAGAGTAGATCACATTGTGAATGAGGGGGATGTGGTATCGGTTGCTGCCTATATGGAGTGGTATTGGGGGATTACCAGGAGGTGGATTTTTCTGAGGCAGCAACCCCCGTTCGCACAAATGCCCCGAGGACCCATCGAGCGCCAACATGTAAGATGTTCAAGTTTAATTTTTTATAGTATTTTTTATAACCAATATGCTTAGTACTTAATTTGTTTTACAGGTTGCCGGATATGTTTCATTGTACGATATGGCAGGGCAAGTATTGCAAACACAGGATCAAGGGTTGCTGCATACGATGAGGACCCATATCGATGATGTGCTACATCGTACACGCCATCTTCCAGAAGGTGTAGATACGAGCGAGCTGCGTCGTTTATATAGGATGGGTGAGGCCGGCACTTCTCAGCAGGAGCATACCAGAGCAGATGACACTGGCACCTCTCAGCAGGAGCATACAGGCGTACATGAGTCCTGCACTTGGCAGCTGGACCAGCCCATAGCTTATGACAGCACGTGTCAGCGGCCCCCTCACGGAGGTTATGACACCGACACTTGGACGCAGCACCCTCATGGAGGGTATGACCCCAGCACTTGGCAGCAGCCCCCTCCCATATCATTTGACGCCGGAGCTTAGCACCCGAGCATATGGGATGTTCCATCCGATTGGCAGCAGCAGCCTACCCAGGGTACATGGTATGACGGCAGCACTTGGCCACAGCATTTGACACATGCAGATTGGCAGCCTACCCAGGGTGGCACGTCACAGCCGCAGCAGACAGAATGGGATGACACATGCATTTCACAGCAGCATGTGGAAGAGGATGTTGGCCCGTCTCAGCCACCTCAGACACAAGGTGATGTTTACGGTGTGTCACAGGTTGAGGTGTCACAGGCTGGCGAGGTGTCACAGGTTGGCGAGGTGTCTCAGGCTGGCGAGGTGTCACAGGCTGGCGAGGTGTCTCAGCATGTGGCAGGTTGGCGGGATTTCCCCGTAGACAAAAAGGGAACGCATTCGGATAGGCCCTGGTATTCTCGTGTATTTAGTCGGCGCAAAGGGAGTCGTCGATGATATGTATCTTTAAAATGTGTTATGTATATTTGCTGGATTTCAGACATTTGATATGTAGTGTTTCTCAAATGAATTTGATATGTAGTGTTTCAGACATTTGTTATGTATGAATTTGATATATAGTGTTTCCAAACACCCTTATTTATTCAACGAATTCATTCATACACCCAATATTTATACATCACATATACATACGAGAAAGGTTGTTTTCGGGCTTGATGGAGGTATTCTGTCAGCGGGTTGGGCTGCGCTCCAGATGAGAATTTTCTCCTCCCGAACTCATCTACGCGCCCTTTTGCTGCTTCGGTGGCAGTTTGAGCGGCGGGATTTCTCCACAGATTACAGGAGGAAGACAGCGGCTCAAGCGGCCAACGAAGCGGCGAAAAGACCCGTAGATGAGATCATGAAGAGAAAATTCTCCACTGGAGCGGAGCCCAACCTAGTGACATAATACCTTCATCATTCCGTCAACAATCTTTCTCCATTTAGCGTGACCACATCATCCACGTCAAGCAAGCGCCATCACAGCAACAGTATCAGGGCAGCCACGTTTTGAAGTTGGCGAGACTGTGATACGTATCACACTCCATACTCCATATCACATTCTGGCTGCTGGAAATATATAGCAGCCAGAGCCGCAGTTGTCAGGTGCGGCCCAAGGCCGCACTTTGAAGATGCGGCCAAGGCCGCATCTTCAAAGTGCGGCCTTGGGCCGCACCTGACAACTGCGTCCAGTAGTCGACACCAGCACCACCTCGGCCGCGGCTTCTGTTTGCTGTGTTTGTTTTTGTGCGACTGCTGTTTGTGTTTTTTGCGACGGCGGGATTTGTTCCGATCCAACTCAACTGCCCTCCGAAACCCTTTGCCATACGAGAACTTATACGTGACGATTCAACTCGCCTAATAGGTATTAAGAGTTTTTTGTTCATCTTTATGTTATACTTTAGGGAGTTAGGGATTTATAATGGTGTGTGTGCAGGTTGTTGAAAATGGCAAGTGATTCAATTTTTGTCATATGCTATTTTGCTGGTGAATTATATATTAATGAAAATCACGAACCACGGTATGTCGGAGGGAAAGCTAAATCGATGAAGCTTATAAGTGGGTCGACCTATAACGACCTAGTAGATCAGATATACAATATCACGAAGATCTGTCGGGAAGAATATATGTTGAATCTGGTGTGCAACTGGCCAGTAATGGGAGGAAAGACTACCGCAGTTAAAATATCAGACGACGATGATATGGAGAATCTGTTTGATTTATCGCAAGATCATCGTGGAGTTGAAATATATGTGGGTCTTGATGCAATAAACACCGCCCAAGAAAATACGACAGGAGTATGGTGTTCGCAATATCCGCAAGATGAAGCTAACATGAACACGTAAGTCTATATTTCAATCAAGTTTTGCGAATTGTAACTAAATTTTTTTGTATTCGTCGTAGCAACTAAAATTTTAAACCGTTCATATGTCAGTAATAGGTTGAATGAGGAAGCAGTGGGAATTGAACTTCAACACTCAACTTACATGGAAGGCCCTTTTGTACCGGAGTCGATGCCTGAAGATCCATACATACCTGTTGATGAAGAAATAGAAGAGAGCGATGACGAGGAGCATGTCGGGGCCGGAGAGGATAGCATGCTTTATGCGGATGATCCAAACGAAGATGATATAGCATGGATACAACAATCGGTCGCCGTTAACACAATTGTGGAAGATGATGAGGCTTTGCCAGATGAAGTTGAAGAGGAGGAATGGCTAAATGCAACAGTTATGAGTAATACACTTGAAAGGAGAGTGGAAGCGCCTAGACCTCAAAACGATAGGGGGGTGTTCAATGTCGGCGATATTTATGATACAAATGCCGCCTTGATTAAAGCAATAACGGAGTGGAGCATTAAGCATAATGTTTCATTTAGGCCAATCAAGACAAATAAGACAAGTTATAACGTGATATGCGCCCTAAATGCTGCGGTCAATCCGGCAACGCAAGATGAGGCTAGTAGGAATTGTTCGTGGCGTATCCATGCAGCAGTGCGGAAGAGTAGCATTGGGAAGTTCAAGCTCTCAAGGGTTGTGGAGGAACATACTTGCAATAATCCAACCCTAAATACAGATCATCAAAAAGCCACAGCATCTTTCATTTGTAATATGATTATGCCAATGGCGAAGACAAAGTTAGATTTGACACCTGCAGAAATCCAAGAGGCCATAACCGCCCTGTTACGGATCCGAATTTCATATTACAAAGCATGGATGGCAAGATCGAAGGCATTAGAAAGGATTTTTGGAGATTGGGAGGAGTCATATAATCGGCTACCTCGGTATTTAGAGGCCATTTCAGAGACTAATCCAGGCACCGTATACAAGATCACTTATGACACTATAAGTGAAGGAGTAGCACAATTTTCGGGGGTCTTCTGAGCATTTGGCCCTTCAATCAAGGGTTTCAAACATTGTCGGCCGATTCTAAGTATTGATGGTACCCATTTGTATGGGAAATATGGTGGGTGTTTACTTGTGGCCACCGGTGTGGATGGTAATGGTGGGCTGTTTCCATTGGCATTTGCGGTTGTGTCAGCGGAGAACCAAGAAAACTGGAAGTGGTTTTTCGCATGTATATATGAATACATACCAAGTGCGCATGGACGAACGATAACCTTCATTTCAGATAGAATGAAAGGAATTCCTCGAGCACTAGAAGATGGATGGCCAGCACATTATCACCATAGGTATTGTCTGCGGCATATTGTTGCAAATTACAAGGCGAAAGGATTCCGAACACGTTCCTTGGAGGGAAACTTCTGGATGGCTGGCATTGCATCAGACTTGCTGACATACAATGCCTATCGTGCCAAAATTAAAGACGAGTCCATTGAAGCAGATGCGTGGATATCTGCAGATTTACATGGAGAAGAAAGCATGTGGGCGATGCATGCCGATCGTGGGAAACGTTATTGCATCATGACAACAAATTGTTCTGAGAGCTTTAATGGGGTGCTCAAAGGTGCTAGGGCTCTACCTATACAAGCGTTGATTGCAAGAACATTTTACAGGTTAAATAGATATTTCTTCAGTCGAAGACTAAGTGGGCAAGGGTGGACGACAGATTTTGTGCCCACAACAATGGACATTATTGCGGCACGGAGGGAAGCAGCCCGAACGTTTATGCTCACAAGGTTTAGTGATTGTGAGTGGCAGGTGACTGACAATGATGGTCTCTGTTATACTGTTAAGTTGCATGACGAGAAATGCAGATGTAGTTGCAATATTCCTTCGCTTCAACACATCCCATGTGCCCATGTTATCGCCGCAACTTCCAGACAAGAATATGGTGCCAATATAGCATATATGCCATTCTGTTCGCCATGGTATAAGGTTAGCAGATATCGCCTTGCATATGAACCTTTTTTTCACCCCATACCCGATGCACGGTATTGGAAGGCTTGGGATGGTCCCAAATTACTTCCACCCGACAAAAGAAGACCTCCAGGTCGGCCTACATCTACACGTATTCGGGGGGCAATGGATATTCCGCGCGAAGGAAGCCGACAGAATAGATGTGGCAATTGCCATCAACTCGGGCACTACAAATCACGCTGCCGAAATCCTCCAACACACGCGTATGTTGATTCTTCAATTCATATATTTCTTGTGGATATACATATGTTGTTCTAATTTATGCTTATCTTGTAGGTATTCATCTCAAGTTCGGGGCGGGTCTTCATCACAAGGCCGCGGCGCGTCTTCATCACAAGGCCGCGGCGCGTCTTCATCACAAGGCCGCGGCGCGTCTTCATCTCAAGGCCGTGGCAGATCCCGCACATGATGTAATGATGGATGTTACTCTACTGATACTGTTGTGTTAGGGCCATGATTGATGTGTTAGGGCCATGTTTTTTTGTAAGTTTATTGAATTCGACATGATATGTATTTTGAAATTTAAACTACTATGGTTGATGAATTCATTGTTGTTTGATTTATGTGTTACTTGAGCTTGAATTCGATGTGATGTGTGTTTTGATTTATATGACCGTTCGGATATCCAAGTGATGTGTTGTGATATACTATTTGTGATACGCTATGGCTGTGAGAAGTATTAGTGTGAGAATAATTTGGGACACGTTTTGATTTTTATATGCATATGCTGGAGTGAATTAGGGTTGAATTATCGGGAGAGTATGAGAAGCTGCTGCTGAAATGGAGAAGAGCAGCAGCAGCTATTTGTATTTGTAAACATAGAGGAGCAAGCAGCTGCTGCTGCTGCAATTCGGCTCTGTAATTGTGTGGCCTTGGCCGCAGCTGTCAGGTGCGGCCAAGGGCCGCACTTTGAAGATGCGGCACATGGCCGCACTCTGAAGGTGCGGCTCTCGGCCGCACTCTGAAGGTGCGGCCGAGGCCACCCACGTGCCCCGGCCCCCAGACCGACCTCTTTTGGCTCCCAAAACCAAAAGAGGTCGGTTTTGCTAATTAAAAAAATTAGGTCGATTTTCCTAATTAATTTATTAATTTGGCCTATTTGCAAAAATTGTCCTTTAGGATATGATTTTCTAGAGTACAAATAAATATAACTATTTGAATTATACATATTTTTCATAAAATTTGTAATATATGTATTTTTATTGTTTTTGCTCAAGTTCTTAGGAATCCAAATATTTATATCATACAATTTATTATGAGTAATGTAATTTTTCTTTTTATTGCATACATTTTTATTACACATAAAAAGCATGATTCCTTTTAACTTGATTAACATGCAAATTATTGTTAATATGTTTTCTTTTATTATTATAACCTAAATCAGATTTAGAATTTGAAACATATTGATATGAAAGTGTTTTGCTAAAATTTTCTTATTATTTGTTAAATTTATTAATATGTATGGCAATCTCAGCAAATCTTAATTTGATAAAAGAGATATTCTTTTCAAATTCTTCTATTCTAGTATTTAAAGCATTACATTCCTTTTTAAGTAAAATATTTTCTTCTTTTATATTATTGTTTATTACAAGTAATTCTTCATTAATCAAATGAATTAGATAAAAAATATCATGTCCATATATCAAAGTATCATGTTCTATTTTTAATGACTTCTATGTTCTATTAAGATTCGTGTATCTACAATATTAATCATTAAAAGCATTTAATAATTCATACATATAAGGTCAGATGATATCTCATCTTCATGTGCCATAAAGCGCGTGTTTGTGCTCTCTTATTATTCATCTTCCTCGTCAGATGATGAATCTGAATCATCACATATTGCAACTAACGCCTTTTTCTTCAACCTCTTAGACTTGTTGAAGTGTCTACTTTTGAAATTCATTTTTAGCACTCATTCTTTATATCATGGTTTAAGGTTTCACCTGATACCATTCGATATCGAACGTTTCGTCTCGGTTTCGGTGCAGACCAAGACAAAACGAGTGGTTGTTTCTCAGTTTCGGTCAGAACGACACCGTTCCGGCCAAAACAAAAGAGTAAAAAGAGTACGCAGCAAAAACAAGAAAAAGAGGTTAGGGGAAAAAGAAATACAAAAATAAAATAAAAGAGAAAATTGAAGAAAACTTACCTCTTCCACCGCTAATGTCGTCGTCGTCGTCAGTATCATTATCAAGCCTGCCACCTGCAAAACAAACAGGATCATTCCCTCCTCTACCTTCTTTGTCACCGCCGCCAGCAAATGGAAGAAGACCATGAGGTGAGGTGAAGAAGATGGGAAGAGGGAAGATGAAAGATGATGAAAAGACCATGAGGTGAGGGTCTAGGCCCTATGGAGTGGTGTGGGGCAACTAGTGGGCTACTATTCACATTTCACATTTTGATAAATATACTTCATTTATTTACAAGTTCGCCATTGAAATGGCAAACTAGTAAATAAATGAAGTAAATAAATGAAGTATGCTTAGCAAAATGTGATATGTGAATAGCAGCACTAAGCACTAAGCGGAGGGTTGCTCGGATTTTTTTGGGGGGAATTGCTATGTGAATAGACAATTTTGCTCTGTTCACAAACCAACTTATCTACAAGTTTGCATTCGTTCTTCACAAGTGTGCCATTCATTTTTAACATATTTTAATTATTTTTGTTAACTACCTTTTCTTATAGCATGTTATGTCTATGCAGATTGAAGGGCCCCAGATTTCTGAAGAAATGCTTAATACCATCCAACGAGTTGTTGCAGAGTGTGCAGCACATCTCTTGTAGCAGCAAAGCTCGAGAAAGAAGAAAGGAGAAACAATCTGAGATTACGAGAGGATCAAAATGCGGCATACAGAGAAAAATTATTTAGCAAAAAATTGTAAAATTATTTATATATAACAAAATGTGTAACTTGTAAAAAAATATTTGATGCTTTAGTATTTGATAATATTTGATAAGTTTTAAGTATTACATGAAATGAAACTTGCTTCCAAACCCATCGAAATGGGCGATACAGATACCTAAATTTTCAGAAGACTGAAAACGCGACCTAAAGCCTTGCTTTATATGCATTGATCCATTATAATGAAAGTAAGAAGGCAAGTTAATGAAAGTATGAAGGCAAGTTATTAGTTTCTTTAACATTAGCATTATACTTACCTTTAAGAAACTTTCAAATTTCCTTGCAATACCATCTATTTCTTCTTCAGAGTCTTCGATGTCTGAGGAATCATGGAATGTAATGGATTTTATTTTTGACGCTTCTTGTCTTATATCTCATAGTTGTACTTTATATGCCATGAAGTACCCGATCAGGTCTTTCATGATCAAAGTTGAAAGACCGTTAGCCTCTTCGGTTGCCATTGTTTTCTTCTTCCATTCCGACGTGATGTCACAAAGAGTCTTCTGGACCATCTTAGATTGAGAGTAAGTCTTACTCAATACGATGAGTGAATTTATGTCTATGAGACGCGTGTACATCTCAGAGATCGTCTCGTCATCTTTCATCTTGAACAATTCAAACATGTGAACGATTACAGAAATTTTATATTTTTTAACTCTACTTGTTTCTTCATGAGTTACCTCAAAAATGTGCTAAATTTAATGCACTGATGTGGCAGTTGACATATGATTTAATGTATTGTTATCCATGTACAGAATAAAGCATTCATGGTCTTGAAGTCGAGTGTTGCCGAAGCCTCAAAGTCCGTCCATTAAGAATACGGAGTAGTTAGTTTACTATAAAATATCTCTATGATGTTTCATAGGTCATAGTAGTTGATAAACCGGATATATATCATTCTTCTCTTCCACTAACTGTAGTTGAACCGTTGAACAATGGTAGTAAAGTTGTGGAGTGGCCTTTTTGGAAATTGTGAGCTATTGGTTATATATGACATCCTTTAACTTGCTTTAATACCAATTTTTGAATCCTAGGATGGACAAAAGTCACTAAATGGAGATGATAATGTCTTTTAAAATTAACCAAGAAATCAAATGAGCTACCAATTAATATCTGTAACAACCAAATTATAGCAGAAAATAATGTAACTGATTGCAATTATATAAAAGGAATAAATACAATACAAACCAAAAAAATTAATTGCCAACACAAGAGTTTTATTCTGGTTCGGTCGGTCTTATCGATCTATGCAGCCCCCAAGCTCACCACTTAAGATTTTTCCTATAACTCTCTTGCAAACCGGTAAGAGAAATCATGCAAATACTCTTGTCAATTACATACTCCAATTTCAACAACCTGATATTGGTACGCTCTCAAACCAGAGAGCAAGATCACCTCCCTAAACACCCTTAGGAAAAACCTTCGAAGAGAAAGGAACTTACAACTCTATTATAGCATTGAAAACGCATGCTAGTGGATCTAATAATGGATAAGGAGTTGTATTATGTTCTATAGGATGCAACGACCCGGTTTCCAAAAGTCATCACAAATTACAGTGATATGTAGGTTCTACCGGGTACCAGTGAAAACAGAATAGGAAAAGTAGAAAATAATTCCGAATTTAGAAACATGTCTCTACGAACAATCTTAAAAACTTTAAGCACTGTCCAACGGGACGAAAACTAATCTTAAATGCTGAAAAGTCACTTGAAGAAGAAAATATACAATGGAATTAAAAAGTAGATTATACCTAAATCAAGCTAACTGTTTATATACCAAACAAAAATAGTTTCAATATCGCTAAGCAAGAAAAATGATTTCCTGAACTGAAAATGTAACAAGTTATGGATGTTTCAGTATTGAATAAAGTTTACCTAACCATTTTAGGTCGTGACTCACGTCCAAGAGAGCAATGTACAATAACAAGTTCTGTAGTATAACCCGCTACCAGTGTGAATAGCAGAACAATAAATATAGAAACCCATCATCTATAAGGAAGAGAAAAAATGTATATGACCACTCGTTCCCTAAAAGGAAAATGGAAAACTGATACTTTTAATATACCCCACTTCAGTAAAAAAGAGTAGAAAATGAATACATTAAACCATTTTTGCAACCGCACCATTTGGACAATGAGCTAAGTGTTTGTTCAAGTAATATTTGTCAATAATGATAGCAAGTCATGTATCAATTTATCAGGGCCGCATATTGAATGACTTTGTCAAGTCACTAGTCAAATTGTCCTAGTTTCATGTATGTACAATCCTTTAACTACGCATTTAAGTGATTTAGTTAAACAGCCACAGTTATAGCATACATGTCTTAAGTAACTCCATAATTCGCGTAAAGGGATGACGTACCAAGTTCTCGTTCACAGAATATTAAACAATTACAATTACGCAATGGTTTCAAACAATCCCTTTAAAATCTGAAATTATTTACATAAAACTGAATATTTCGTAATTGCATGAAAAATATAATTGTATGGGATCAAATTCGCTTTTTCGGCATATTAACAAGCCTACCGCCAACCAACCTGGAGGGATTCCACTGCAATATATACTGAACAAAACATTAATTAGCCGCAAAGCCCAAAACGCAAGGAGTGAAGAGGCAACAAACCCCATGGCCAAAACCCAACCCAACAGAACAGTCAAGTAGGCCAAATCGGCCCAAAACCTCATGCCGAACAGCTACAGGCTTCAAGCACAAGCTCAAAAAACAACTGTAGGCCAACCCAAAGGCAAGAAGCAGCGGCGAACCAATGCACTGGCAGCCTGCAGGACCCACGTAAGGAAAACCTAGGCGACAGCAGTGCCGTCACAGAACAGCAACAGCAAGGAAAGCCCCCGGCGGCCGACGGAACAGCTGTAACCCAACCAAAGCAGAGAAAAATGGCAGCGGCGAGAATCGCCGTGGAATGTTGCCGATATTTGTACACATAGGGAAAAATCACTAAACAATTTGCGAATCATCTCATCCCAAAACTACAACAAATACCTCAATCCAAAAAATTTCCAATTTCATGCGATTTATGGAAATTAATGTGAGATGTTAAAACAAAAACCGAAAGCTTTGGAATATGAATAATTTACCTCGATGGCCAAGAAATCCAAGAGACCAAAAGCCCAGAAATCCAAACTCGAAAAAGATCAGAAAAACAACAGATCGAAATCAAAATTTTAGAGGAAGAGAGTATTTTCGTATACATAAAACCCTAAACGAAAACATTTAAATAGTAAATGGGAAGAGGAGAAAATGAGTGAACCAATAATCTCAAAGAGGAATTCATTTCGGTTTTGAAATTCTTTCGAAAATAAGGTCGGATGCTGTCGATAGGATTAGGGTTCGATCTTACCCACAAGGGGAGATGGCGAGCTAGGGTTCGTTGCGTTTTGTCAAAGAGAGAGGCAGTGGGCTGCTCGATGGGAAATTAGAAGAGATGGGCATGGACCCCTCTTTGTGTTAAGTTGAAATAAGAGAATAAATGAATTAGAGGAAAGAGGGTTGCAGTGGGCTGGGTTCTTACGGCTTTGTTAAAGAAAGAAAGAAAGAAAGAGATTTGAAAGAAAGTAAAGGTGAAAAATGGTGTGTGGGCTTGGTCCGCCTTGGGCTCTGTCAAGAGAAAAAAGAAAAGAAAAAAATAAGATTGGACTGATCGGTTGGGCTGAAAATAAATGAAGAGGTTGTATTAATATAATGGGCCAAGCTTGCACCCAAAAGGAAAGGATGTGGAAAAATTAGACTAAATAATTTAAAAGAAAATATGACGAAAAATGTCAAATAAATTCCTAAAATGTATAGGTCGTTACATAAGATGAGAGCTTTGTTGGGCTCAAATAAAGATGAGAAAATCAAAGATTATAAGGCCAAGTTTTGTATGTTTTCTTGTATGACTTCTGATGATTTAATCCCTATTTATGAGGGGGAAATAATCTTAAAATAATATAAAAATACCCCATCCAACGTATACAAAACAACCATATTTAGAATGTCAACACGGCTAACGAATCTACTATTAATCTCCTAGAAGATGCACTAGTCGACTAATGATTCAATTCATAATAGAAATTTTGTTCTGTATTAGTCGACTATTAAACAAAATTAGTCGACTAGACAATGTTTAGATGAAAATGATCTTTTGTATGTTGGTCTATTAATAAAAGTAATATTTGGCTCATGATATTGAGATAGGTTAGTCGGCTAGTATATATTATTAGACGACAACTTAACATATAAAAACCCAAATTAGGCTTAGAATCAAGAGATTTTAGTATGATTTGAGTTCATAAAAATTCAAAGTCTTAAGTCTAAGATTTGGTGTGTGTCTATTATCAAGACTTTAACAACAAACCTATAATAAGAAATAAAAGTTACATCAACATAAACTAATTACATCAATTTGAGGTGTTATCGTCAATTCTTGAGCCTTGAAAACTTATCTAATGCTTCCTAATAGCTGCACAAATCATGTTAGTTTGTTCAGTACACCAATAGCAAAATACATATTGGGTAAACCAATACCCAATAGCCTACCCCTCCCCCTCCCCGCATAAGTAGACACACATGTGTGATGCACACACAAATAGAGATAGAGAGAGTTCTGTACAAGTTACAACCCCCACCAATACTTATGACTAATGCTCTCAGTGTTCGAGGACGCATGCATGTACCTAAAGGTGAAGTGCATTTGTGAAAATCGAATCAAGTTCTAGTAAAACCAAAAAAGATTTCAACATTTGACATCTAAATATCATAAAAGAAAAGAGATCCATTATATCAAAAAAAGAAAGCAAAGCAAAGCAACCATTAGACCATAGTCAATATGTCCTGATTGGTGTATCAAAAATAGCTCCCAAAACAACAATATCCTCTAAAAAAGATACAGTTTTACCGCTAAAAAAGAACAACCGTATCACAAATCTTGATTGCACATAGCCAGGATTTGCCCTCCTTCAAACCACTACCATATAATATTGTTACCAAACATTTTTGGTGCGTGTTTGTCCTATCCAGCCAACAGATCCACTTATCTGGAAAAAAAAATTTCCCTATACCACATTAACAACCTCCATGTTCCACTCTACAGAGAGCAAGCATCCATGGGAAATTGGCCTCTCAACCAAAAGCTACAGAGTTGCTCAAACCTTGTCCTGCACTCCTGTTTTCAGAGAATTTCTCGTTCTTACCCCAAATAGATTGGGTGAACGGGTCCTCCGAGACTTGTCTCAGCATGGTACTTTTTCTTGTAATTATCCTTTATACAAATGAGGGAGGAATCCAATGACTAAAGACAAAGGGGTTGATAGAGTGGTGGCTAAGAATTGGTCACCTCATCATGTGGGTCCCACCTCCCCCTCCTCACAAAACCAAATGCACCCAAGGCAGCAACACACACATACACCCACCCTTCTCACGAAATCCCTTGCACCCGAATACGCACGCACAGAAATACCCACATCCGTGTGGGACCCACGTCATGGGAATGAAGGGGGGTTGTTAGGACTCGTGCACTTTGTGCACGGGTATTTTTTTAGTCTTCTCTTATTTTCTAAGGCTCCCCCCCCAAAAAAAAACCATAATCCCCAGACACCTTGACACGCATATAGCCTTGGCACGCATATAGCCAACAGTCAAAGGTGTGAAGCCCTACGCTACAGCCTCAGTAGCCTCTTCATCATCTCACCCCCATATAACTGCATGTGCAATAACCAATAGCAGCCTCAATATCCTCTTTCTTCCCCAGAAGCTTCAAGAACGCTAATCTCTCTCACAGGATAAACATTTTGATGTTGTTGTTCTGGGTACAAGAAGAGATTAGGAGTTGAACATGTTCTGAAGCTTTAGATCGCACGGTAAGATGGCACTAAAGGCTGCTTAATATGGATTGTAGTGTGGAAGATGCTGTTGAGGATATAGTGGGGTGGGGCCCAAATTAAGAGGAATTGAGAGTCTGAGACTGCTAATTTTTTTAAATTGTTAGTGTGCAGCATCATGTAACCATTCCAATAGTAATCTCTTTACCCTAGGTAAAAATTTCAATTTGGTTCCCTTGCATCCCAGACACCTTGCCGATTCAATAGTTACCGAAATATAGAAATGATAAGACCTAATGAACAGCTTAAGTGACCTATCTGACTCCACTTCCTTGGTGTAATGATATGTTTTTAAATAAACCCCCCCCCCCCCAAATAAGCCCACATGGGCCGGTCCCCACACTAGCCCCACTTCCCTCTTTTTATTAAATCTCTCTCTCTCTCTCTCTCTCTCTCTCTCTCTCTCTCTCTCTCTCTCTCTCTCTCTCTCTCTCTCTCTCATTTTTGTCACATGTTTCCCAGTCCCGCTTCCTTCCTTCTTTCTTTTTTTTCCATTTCTTCTCCCTGCTCGTACTTCTTGCAGGCAGCGAACAACCGACAGCACCCCAAAATTCGTCGATCACCATTAATTTCGAGCCCTACACACTGTCTGCAGCTCCGATCTCTATATCTTCTCCATCTTCTCCATCTTCAAACTTACGCGCAAACTATAGGTTCTCTCTCTACATTTCTGGGGCTTTCGGTTCTTTCGGTTCGATTTCCTTCAGATTTCGGAGTTGATTTCTGTGGAAATTGTTCGAATCATGTTGGGTCTTTCGGTTTTCTTTGATTTCCTGGGCATTGGCGGTGAAAGATAGATTCTTATCTTCCTCAAGCTTCAGTTTAATTTCAGTTTCATTATACGTAATCCCCGAGATGAAATTGATGGTTAATTGCATGAAAGTTGGAATTTTTTGGGAAGATGGTTTTGAGAAACAATTTAAATCTTGTTTCTTTTTTGAATTTTGTTGTACGGTTGGCTCCCTCGTCTGCTTGGTGTGGGGTCTCGGGATGATGTGATGGCTGTTCTTGGGTTCGGCTTGGCTGTTTTGAGGTTCGGATTTTTCCTCATTGCTGTTTGGGATTCCTGCTGGTTGTTTTTGGGTTCGGCTTTGTTTTGGGTTCCTGTGTGGGTTATTTGAGATTTGGGGCTTTCTTACTTTGTTGTCTTTGGTCTCTAGCTCTGGTGACTTGATGCTCAGACCACAGTCCCCGTGGACCTTGCCGTAGGCTCGGGTCCCCCCACAACGGAATGAAACTCCCAAAATCTAATTCTATTTTCTTAGGTACAAATTTTCGAAATGAGTCGTTCTTTTTCTTGTACCCCAAGTTTACGGTTTTCAAAGAAAAGGGAAATTCCTTTCTATATTCACTTGCTCATTTAGCATCTTTATAAATTAATTTGTGTTGAGGAGATATTCAATTTTAAAACTTAAATTTGTAAAAGGAAAATTTCTTTTCGTACTTCCATTTGGTGGGTTCTGAATATTAAGATGAAAGTGTTGGAATTGATCATTGCAACCACAGGTGAGAAATTTGGAGGCAGATAAAGTTATTGCATTTTTTAAACATCTTTGGATAATTGTTATTCTATTGTTATTGTATTCCTTAAAATCATGTAGAATCGATATGCAAGCATGCCATGACTAGAATGTTTAATATTAGCGTTAAACTGCATAGTAAAGGAGATGTTTCAATTGACGATGCTTAAAATATATAGCTTGATATCATAAATTGACCCATGACCTGTCTTGTTACTCTTACATGAACATAAATTTGGCTTCTTGTCTGTGGACACCTAACTACATGTTTAAATAATATTAAATTTGGATAAACCATGATATGTATAATTATGCTTGACACTGTTGACATGCAAACTAGAGACAATTGAAAATCTAGACAACATGACCCGACATGAATATTGCACATGACACCAAACTGTTAACTAAACAACTTCACAAGACTCGCTGGGGTTTGGGGAAACTTATAATTGAGAGAGTGCGGGAGCGATTAGAGCCCTGCTTTCGGCCCGTATCTGCGAAGATTTCCGTCTAAGGATTCTGAGTTCTTATTACAGTTGACCTTTAAACTCGGCCCGGTGTAGCGCACGGCGGTCCAAAATGGTCTCCGAGTTACACATCGTGCTCTCCGTTATAAGTCACGACCTAGTATTGGTTCACATTAACAATACAACCTTATAGTAGTTTGATGACATTGAAATAATCATAACATGATACATCTTTGCATCGTACCATTTAAATCTGTTTACTATTATATCTCTTTGTTTATGCATCGTTATTATTATTGTTACTTGGTTATATATAATCTACTCTATTGAGCAGTGATACCACTCCTGTTGTTGCCACTAGGTGACGAACGGGAATACACGGAGTCACCTGAGTACGAGGAGTTGGAGTTTTCGGTTCAGGACGTTGAGTTTTGATGACCGATTGATAATGAGTGTTCTTGATAGTTTCTTTCCATGTATTTACGTTTCAGCTTTAGAGTGAGATTATACTTTTATTTTTCTTATACAGAACTTTGTAAATCTGATATGAAGCTAATGAAATGAAAATAATATTTTAATTCTGTTAATTTCTGCTCTGCTCTATATTGTTTTCACGGGTATCTGCATGACCTGCATATAATTGTAGAAATGTGACGGCACCCGGACACTGTGCTTTACAAGTGGTGGCACATGCAGGTTCGCACAACCACCGCGTAAACAATATAGAGCGAGTAGGAATTACGTATTTAAGATACTCAATTGACTTAATCTTACCTTATGAATATGTGTATGAAAGTTTACGTTCGCAAAAGACGTAGAGCGGCTAAGGAATTGACCATGGACGGAAACGCTTCGAGATCTGGATCTAGGACGGACAACAACACTGGGTCGAACACTATGCATCAGATCTCGGACCAGGCTTTACGAGAGGTGGCCCAAGCATTATAAAAGGAACCCAGGCAGGATGGAGGAGTGCAGCAGTTCCTGGCACTACAGCCGCCGATTTTTACTGGACAAGATGACCCTCTAGCTGCAGGGGAATGGTTGTGTTCTTTTACCGATAAACTGAAGGCAACACAGGCACCTACAGATTCACTGGATGATATGGCGAAGTTGCAACTAACCAGAGAGACCAGGATATGGTGGGATGCTGCAGAGGGCCGACTGACGCAGCCGATCTCCTAGGATACCTTTAAGGAGACGTTCAATGCCCAGTACTTCTCACTAGAGGCACAAATGGAGTTGGAGGCGCAATTTGTGGGTCTGAAACAAGGCTCCATGACTGTAAAGGAATACGACGCTGAGTTTTCTAAGATCAGCATGTGCGTATATTAAACACCGATAGTTGACTATACAGTGTATGTGTATTTGATAACAAATTGGTGCTCCAGGATTGCCGAGGACATGGTGTCCACCCGTCTGGCTCGGGCCAAGAGATGTCAGCAGGGCCTGGACATCGATATCCGTGACAAGTTGGTTAGGTTCAAATTGAAAACCCATGCTGACGTACTCTCCACAGCTCGAGAGTACAAGTATGTATAGCGGGAGCGGGAACAAAAGCGACATGTGGCATCCCCATTCGAGACGACCGTCACCTTCTATAGCAGCTTCCGCGGGGTCCACTCGACATCCGTCTGCTCCCGCCAGGCAGTTACATCAGACTCAGTTCAAGAGGCTGACGCCCACAACAGTATCAATGACACCCTATCCCAATCTGTCATTACTGCAACAAGCCCAGACAAATTAAGCCAGAATGCAGGTTGTTCTTGAACTTGTGCCTCATCTGTGGGGCTATAAGAATCATACTGCCAAAGACTGTCCACGGAGGGGGGCAATGGCCTACAGCCCCAGCTTCGACGTCTACACCAGCTACTACTCTAGCTGGGGCCACTCAGCGTGGACCCTCACTTCTGCCTCAGTGGAAGGTCTTTTAGCAGGTGAGATCGCATGCCCCACCTCCCAGGCGTCAGACATTCACTATGACCGCTGAGAAGGTCGAAGCTATTGGATAGGTTATTACATGTACGATTTTATTATTTTTGATATTGATTTATTCCGCACACTAGCTACTGTATGCTTAGACGTAGTGTCTATTACTTTAGCTACCGTACTAGAAGCTTGCAGACCTGCCCTTGCATTTTTTGACTTGGGAGCTTCCCACTGCTTCATGTCGAGACAATTCGTCAACCAACATAAGATTCCTGAGTCACCCCTTACATCTTGTTGGGATGTTAACACGGGCAGTGGAGTGTTGAGAACGTCTAGCTGGAGTTTCTCTTGCCCCATAGTAATATGCGGGCGAAGTTTTATGCGGATTACCCTGTCATGGAGATGTTAAGTTTTGAAGCTGTCTTCGGAATAGACTGGTTAGGAACATTTTATGCCACCATCAATTATCGGCGTGGAGTAGTGATGTTCAAGATGCCTGATCATCCACATTTTGAGTTCGTCAGAGGAAGCAGGTCAGAAGGGCCGATCAAGTTCAGAGCCAGACCGTCGGAGGTAGTGGTGACTGACATGGATGCTGAGCCGAAGAAACCAAAGGTTGTGCGAGAATTCTTGGATGAGTTTCCGGACGAACTTACAGTTTTGTTCAAGATGCCTGATCATCCACATTTTAAGTTCGTCAGAGGAAGCAGGTCAGAAGGGCCGATCAAGTTCAGAGCCAGACCGTCGGAGGTAGTGGTGACTGACATGGATGCTGAGCCGGAGAAACCAAAGGTTGTGCGAGAATTCTTGGATGAGTTTCCGGACGAACTTACAGGTTTGTCCCCAGATCGTAATATTGAATTTTCAATTGATAGTGCCATGACCCAACCCGTATCAAAGAAACCTCATCGTATGGCACCATCGGAGTTAGAAGTACGAGTCCAATTGGATGATCTTCTACAAAATGGATGGATACAATCTAGTGTGTCGTGTTGGGGTGCTCCAGTACTGTTGGTGAAGAAGGACAACACGTGACGCATGTGCATTGACTACAGGGAGCTCAACAAGGTTACAGTGAAAAACAAGTACCATCTTCCCCTTATTGACGACCTGTTTGATCAACTTGGTGGGTCAAGTGTCTATTCAAAGCTGGATCTCAGAACTGGATACCACCAAGTGAAGGTTAGGAAGGAGGATGTGCCCAAGACTGTATTCCGGACTAGGTACGAACACTATGAATTCTTAGTGATGCCATTTGGTGTGACGAATGCGCCGGCGGTGTTCATGACTCTTTAAACCTAGTGCTATACGACTACCTGGACAAATTCGTAGTGGTTTATATTGATGATATTTTGGTGTACTCGAAGGACAGACATGAGCATGCATAGCATTTGAGGAAGGTTCTTGGGACCTTACGGCGACATCAACTGTACCCCAGGCCCAGTAAATATGAATTTTGGCTAAATAAGGCGACTTTCTTGGGCCACGTGGTGTCCGGAGAATGGATGTCTGTGGATCCGGAGAAGGTATCAGGAGTCCAGAAGTGGCCAATTCCTAAGTTGGTGCCTGAAATTCGAAGCATCTTAGGACTAGCTGAATACTATCAGAGGTTCATTCAGGATGTGGTTGACGAGAAAGGATGTTATGTTTGTTTGGTCCAAGGCTTGCAACGATGCATTTGATGAGCTGATGTTGATTACGACACCGGTATTGATCATTTTAGATCGGATGGATTTGAGGAATTCTGCTATGCATCCAGCAAGGGTCTTGGATGTGTACTACACCAACATGTCCGAGTCGTGGCGTATATGTCCAGGCAATTGAAGACATATGAGAAGAACTACCTCACTTATGACCTTAAGTTGGCGGCATTCATTTTTGCTTTAAAGATCTAGAGGCGTTTCTTATTAGGAAAGCAGGTGAAGGTGTTTACAGACCACAAGAGTCTGAAATATCCTTTCACACAGAAGGAGTTAAACATGTGACAGCGTCGGTGGGTCGAGCTTATGGCGGACTACAACATTGACCTTAGTACCACACTGGGAAGGTGAATGATGTGCCTGATGCGCTGAGTCATCTTCCAGCAGTGATGATTCTTACGACCCAATGGAGACTCCAGCAAGAGATCAGGAAGATGGGGTAGAAGTGATATCACCAGGGATGACTACTTCTCTAATGAATCTTCAGAAACAGTCCACCTTGATAGACAGGATCAAAGCTGTGCAGACAGGAGATACGCAGCTACAGAAGATCAGAGGGTTGGTGATGGCTGGACAGCGACCAGAGGTCACGATACAAAGACAGATATTTGAGATTTGGCAATGGACTTGGCATACCTTCTGGAGATGTTAAAAAGGAGCAATTAAAGAAAGCTCATAGTTCACCATATTACATTCATCCGGGTAGTACTAAGATGTATCAAGACATGAAGCAACACTATTGGTGACACGGAATGAAGAGGAGTGTTACACGGAGTATGGCCAAGTGTTTAGTGTGCCATCAGGTGAAAGCTGAGCACCTACGAGTTGCGGGTTTATTACAGCCACTGCATATTCCTGAGTGAAAATGGCAGCATATCACAATGGACTTCGTGACTGGCCTACCCGGAGCAAGAAATAGAACGAAGCTATTGGGTAATTGTGGATCAATTGACGAAGTCCGCACACTTCATCCCTTTCACAGTTAGTCAATCTACGGATGTTCTTACCAAGAGATACATGTAAGGGATTGTGAGAATGCACGGAGTATCTGTGAGCATTGTTTCAGACAGATATAACTGGTTCACATCGCATTTCTGGAAAAGCTTACAGAATAATTTGTGCAGTCATCTCAAGTTCAGTACTGCTTATCACCTCCAGATAGATGGCCAGTCAGAGCGTACCATTCAGATTTCGGAGGACATGCTACGGGTATGAATGTTAGATTTCAAGGTGTCGTGGGAAGATTACCTACACCTCGTGGAAATTGCATACAATAATAGTCATCAGGCAAGCATTGGGATGGCGCCATTTGCGGCATTATACAGAAGGAAGTGCCATTCGCCCTTCAGCTGGGATGACGTTGGGGATCAAGAACTGATGGGACCAGAAATGATAGTAGAAGCAGTTGACGTGGTACGAACGATCAGAGAAAAAATGCAGTTGGCTCAAGACAGATACAAGCATTTGGCAGATTCAAAACGAAGACATCAATAGTTTCAACTAAGAGACCATGTCTTTTTGAAGATTTCACCGAATCGAGGATTGATCTGTTTTGGCCGGCGAGGAAAGCTTAGTCCACGTTACATTGAACCATTCGATGTGCTTGAACGAGTAAGAGAAATGGCATACAAGATTGCACTGCATCCATCCTTAAAAAGAGTGCATAATGTGTTCCACGTATTCGAGCTACGCAAATATGTGGGAGATCCAGCACATATGGTGGACCATTCAGAGATTCAATACGTATAGACTTGACGTACGAGCAGCAACCAGTGGAAATTATTGATCGACAGCAAAAGAATTTGAGGAACAAGACTGTCAACTTGGTGAAGGTTTTGGGGCATCGTAATGCACCAGGCGAGTCTACTTGGGAACGAGAAGAGATGAAGCAGCATTACCCCTGTCTTTTTGAAGAGTCTTAATTCTTTCAATAAGGGGGAAGATGTAATGATATGTTTTAAATAAAAAACCACCAACAAGCCCACATGGGCATGTCCCCCCACTAGCCCAATTTCCATCTTTTTATTTAAAGCTCTCACTCATTTTTCTCCCATGTTTCTCGGTGTCGTTTCCTTCTTTCGTTTTTTTTCTTTCTTATCTGCTTGTTCTTCTCGCAGGCGGCGAACAACCAACATCACCCGAAAATTCGTCGATTGCCATTAATTTCGAGCCCTACACACTGTCGACAGCTCCGATCTCTATATCTTCTTCATATTCTCCATTTTCAACTTATGTGTAAACTGTAAGTTCTCTCTCTACATTTCTGGAGCTTTTCGATTCGATTTCCTTCAGATTTCGAAGTTCAGTTCTGTGGAAATTGTTCGGATCTTGCTGGGTCTTTCGGTTTTCTTTGATTTCTTGGCATGGGCAATGAAAGGTAGATTCTCATCTTCCTCATGCTTCAGTGTAATTTTGGTTTCATTATACGAAAGCCCCGAGATGAAATTGATGGTTGCTTGCATGAAAGTTGGAATTTTTTTTAGAAGATGATTTTGGGAAACAATTTAAATTTTGATTCTTTTTTTAATTTTGTTGTGCGGTTGACTCCTTTCCCTACTTGGCGTGGGGTCTCGGGATGATGTGCTGGCCATTTTTGGGCTCATCTTGTCTATTTGGGTTCGGTTTGTTCCTTGTGGTTTGGGATTCTTGCTAACCGTTTTTGTTGGGACCTGAGATGGCAAAGAGAACACTAGAGGGGAGGGTGAATAGTGCTTTCGCAAATTAAAACTTTACCTCTAGAATTCTCCCTAAGATTAAAATAGAATTACCTCATATCAATCTTAATCAATAAATACTTGCAATAATAAAGATAAGCAGCGGAATGTAAATGCAAGTGAATAAATAACAATCGCAAACAAACAGATTTTTATCCTGATTCCCCCCCCAACCTGGGTACGTCCAGTCCCTGAATCTCTGTCGGGCTTTAATCCACTATTTTCGGTAAATAGTACAAACCACCTCACCTCCAATGAGGATTTTCCTTGCCTCACAACCCGAAGACTTTTACAAACTCTTTGCCTACAACAAGAATTTCCAACACCACCATCTAGCCTTAGCTATGATTTCCAACACCTTTATCTCCAAGGGACTCAAAAAAAGATCAGATCCAATACACCACAATGAATTTGTGGAGATTGGTTTTTACACCCAATAATTCTATAGCCAAGAAGAATGCACAATTATGCTCTAAGTGAGTAAAGAATAATAAATCTTCTTTGATCACACAAAGAATATTAGTTGATTCAATGTGATCAAGAAACTTTGTTGTTTTAAAATCCTTTTAAGAATATTCAAAAATGAAGTAAGAGGATTTGAAAAACTTGTAATAGCCCAATAAAATGATCATAAAACAAGATAGAAAAAATTAGCACAAGAATAAGATCAGAATTTAAAAACTGTTGGCTATGAAAAACTTGAGAGTAATGAAAATTAAAGAGCTTGAATGCTTAAGAGAATTTTGAATTTTGCTCAAGAAAAATTGGTATTAAAAAGGGTCTCAATGGCTCTCTATTTATAAGGCTAAAATGAATTCAAAACATTTAAAAACATCTGACTTTTGCCCCCAAAACGGCTACAAAACAGATTCAATGAAACTGGCCGTCGACAACTGGTAATCGACTCCGAACTTTGATAGTCGACTTCCAAAGCAATTCCTGAAAAAATTTGCCACATCTAGTAGTCGACTCCCAGAGCAGTTTTCTGAGAAAATCTGCTACTGACAAGTAGTCGACTCCTGGGTGTTTGGTAGTCGACTCCTTGAAAAGTGATTTTCTTAAGAAGTTTTGCTCCCATATCATTGAAAATAAGTTTATATAATAATACCATGAATTTAAAACTATTTTCAAAATATTTTTTGTGTGTGCATATTTTTTCTTGGCTTTAACGTAATCCTAAGAAAACTGAAAAACAACTCACACACTAATCACTATGAAAAACTTGAAGCCATGGTTGAGCTTGAGCTTGTCTTTGAACTTCATCTTCGAGCTTCAGGCTTCAGCTTCAGGATGTAGACGTGGAATGTGAGCTCAATCCATCTTCATCTTCTATGTGTGTAGTTACAATTCTTCTTGTTGACTTCATTTGAACTTGACTTGATTTGTTCCTTGCACATTTGCTCCTAGCCTTCTTTAATTTTCTCCATCACATTTGAGCTCCCTTCATTCATGACTCTTATTTGTGCAATGCATCGTTGCTTCTTAAACTATATTAAAAATACATTTCATGTACACAAACTCAATGAAAATATTAGCAGCATAATATTTTGCTCATCATCAAAATAACCAACGGGTGGAGACTCAATATCCAACATTCTCCCCCTTTTTGATGATGACAACATATTGCATTAAACATAGAAACTATGCAATGTCGTGCATGTATCTTTCTCCCCCTTTGGCATCATTTAAATAAGATAAAAACGAATAATATACCAAGTGAACAAAAATTCTTACATAGGCTCCCCCTTAAAGTTTGCATCATTGAAGTTGGGTCCCCCCCTTAATGTATGCATGTAACTTCAGATTCATTGGGAGCTCCTATACTAATCCTTTCAAATGTGTGAGTACCTACAAAAATTAAGATTTGGTTCTCTTTTCTTTCGAGTCCAGGGGTTAAAGATATTATCAATTAAATCAATTAAATGATAGTCAGTATGCCTTAAATTTGAGTATCCTAAAAATATACAATAAGCATGGATACTCAACATTATTGGGTTCATGCAAGATTATCCAATAGGAACCTAAACCCATTTAGGATTTGTTTTCCTAGCATACAAAGAATTTCTAGAATTATGCATATTCATCACAATATTATGGATATATGCATTTCTATCAATCAAACTCAAATTCTTTGGAACCCAACACATATTAACATGTAATCTACCCATAGTCATAGAATTATTCTTAGCATATGCATGCATAGTCACATGATTAGTAGAATCCAACTTATGAATGATATTATTTGAAACAATTGATTTCGCCAATTTATTGCATGCAATCTTACCATACATGAAAGCATATTTCATTCTAGCAACATTAGCATGCATATTCTTTCTAACATGATTCTTTTTGTCTCTGACAACATTCTTAATCATGGAATCATGTTTGCATGAAGAAAAAGTATTCAAGCTAGCATTGCGCTTGAAATTATCAAATTTAGAAACAAGCTCTTCATGCATACTATTACGCATAGACAAATCACTAAACAACAAATCAATTCTACCATTAATGCTATTGCATTCATTCATAAGTAAAGAATTTTCTACTACTAGTCTATCATTATCAATTCTCAAGTGTTCAATAATAGACTTAGCATTATCCAATCTTTCGAGAGATTCATCAACACAAGCTTTAAACATTCATAATCATTTCATAAAGCATTATGCTCACTCTTTAACTTATCATGATCAATAAGAAGTGAATTATAATCTTTCTTTAAGCTCCAATGATCATGCTTCAAAGAACTTGAAGCCATGGTTGAGCTTGATCTTCATCTTCGAGCTTCATCTTCGAGCTTCAGTCTTCAGCTTCAGAATATAGACGTGGAATGTAAGCTCAATCCATCTTCATCTTCTATGTGTGTAGTTACAATTGTTGTTGTTGACTTCATTTGAACTTGACTTGATTTGTTCCTTGCACATTTGCTCCTAGCCTTCTTTGATTTGTTTGCTCCATCACATTTGAGCTCTCTTAATTTGAGCTCCCTTCATCCATGACTCTTATTTGTGCAATGCATATTTGCTTCTTAAACTATATTAAAAATACATTTCATGTACACAAACTCAAAGAAAATATTAGTAGCATAATATGTTGCTCATCATCAAAATAACTACGGTGTGGAGACTCAATATCCAACAGTTTTTTGGTTCGGCTTGGCTGTTTTGGGTTTCGGCTTGTTCCTTTGTTGTTGTTTTGGGTTCATGTGTGGGTTATTTGGGATTGGGGCTTCCTTACTTTGCTCTCTTTGGTCTCTGGCCCTGGTGACTTGATGCTCAGCCCAAAATCCCCGTGGACCTGGCTCGGGCCCCCCACAACGTGATGAAACTCCCAAAAACTGATCCCATTTTCTTAGGTCCAAATTTTAGAAATGAGTTGTTCTTTTCTTGTACACCGAGTTTACGGTTTTCAAAGAAAAACGAAATTCTTTTCTATGTTCACTTGCTCATTTTAGCATCTTTATAAATTAATTTGTGTTGTGGAAATATTCAGTTTTAAAACTGAAATTTGTAAAAGGAAAATTTCTTTTCGTACTTCCATTTGGTGGGTTGTGAATATTAAACTCAAGGTGTTGGAATTGATCATTGCAATAGTTGAGAAATTCTCGGGTCAGATAATGTTATTGCATTTTTTAAACATCTTTGTATAATTGTTATTCTATTGTTATTGTATTCCTTAAAACCCTGTAGAATCGTTATTTTATTTTTATTGCATTTTTTAAAACATCTTTGGATAATTGTTATTTTTTGTTATTGTATTCCTTAAAACCATATAGAATAGATACACAAGCATGCCATGACTAGAATGTTTAATATTAGCTTTAAACTGCGTAGTTAAGGATATGTTACAATTGATGATGATTAAAATGTATAGCCTGCGGACTTATATCACAAATTGACACATGACATGTCTTGTTACTCCTACATGAACATAAATTTGGCTTCTTATCCGTGGACCCCAAACTATGTGGTTTAAATAATATTAAACTTGGATAAACATATATATGCATAATTATGCTTGACATTGTTGACATGCAAACTAGAGACAATTGAAAATCTAGACAACGTGACCCGACATGAATATTGCACATGACACCAAACTTTTAACTAAACAACTTCACATGACTCGTTGGGGTTTGGAAAAACTTATAATTGAGAGAGTGTGAGAGCGATTGGAGCCCTACTTTCGACCCGTATCTGGGAGGATTTCTGCATATGGATCCTGAGTCCAGGTCACGGTTGACCTTTAGACTCGGCTCGGGGTAGCGTACTGCGGTCCAAAATGGTCTCCGAGTTACATATCGTACTCTCCATTATAAGTAACGACCTAGGATTGGTTCACATTAACAGTACAACCTTGTAGTTTGATGATTTTAATTTCTTTTCTGTTTTAGACAATGTAATTCCTTTGAAGGATGAAATAAAATGAGTATTTCCTTTTCCTTCAATAAATATTTCTTGTTTACTACTATATTGACTTCACTGGTAACTGCAAGACCTGTAAAATTATCATGAGTGTGACGGCACCCAAGTCCAAGGCATTACAATGACATTGAAATAATCATAATATGATACATCTTTGTACCATACCATTTAAATCTGTTTGCTATTATATCTATTTGTTTATGCACCGTTATTATTACTGTTGCATGGTTAAATATAATCTAATCAATTGAGCAGTGGTACCACTCCCGTTGTTACCACTAGGTGACGAACGAGAATACATGGAGGCACCTGAGTACGATGAGTCGGAGTTCTCAGTTCAGGACGCTAGGTTTTGAGGACCGGTTGATTGTGAGTGTTCTTGATAGTTTCTTTCCATGTATTTACGTTTCAGCTTTAGAGTGAGATTGTACTTTTATTTTCTTGCATAGAACTTTGTAAACCTGATATGAAGTTAATGAAATGAAAACAGTATTTTAATTCTGTTAATTTATGCTCTGTTGTACATTGTTTTCACTGGTATCTGTAGGATCTGCATATAATTGTACAAATGTGATGGCATCCGGACACGGGCGTTACACTTGGTCAACAACATCACAACGTAGATAAGCAGACCCAACAATGCCTTACCATTCCTTTAAAATTCATGTGTGTGCCATGACGTGAGCAAACAGAAAAGATGCAGCAGTTAAGTTGACAGAAAAAATTGAAAGGTTTACTGAAATGCTTCAGGAACGAACCCAACTCAGCAATAACAATGACAAAAGGCATAGATGACAAGTAAAAATCATAAATCTTTTGATAAAGGTACTTAATGTTAAAAAATACATATAATCTAGAAAGGTTACATGGTTCCTTAATAGTTAATAGTTGTGTGAATGAAATATAAACATATATGTGTGACAAAAGTAGTTGGAAAAGTTTGAACATGAAGAGACAAATTCAAGTTATATCACAGCCATAGGAAATGATGCTTACACCAGCATAATATCCCCAACCGTGGCTGCAAGTGGAGAGACAACTTCAACAGTACCACAATCACATAACGACCTGCAAGGTGGTTGGGAGATTTACCAGTTCAAGCAATCTTCGACAATGATATCATCCATATGTCAAAGTATAGTCCATTAAATGATGGTTGACCAATCAGAATAAATTTGGCCAATCGTAGCAAACATAGTGACATACAAATTGCTAGCTGAAACAAGAATATAATATAATTATTCAAACTAGATCATGTGTATTCTCCTTTAGGCAAGAGAAGGATAAATCAGCAACTGAATCCGTTCCCATATAGTCACGCCTGCAAATGGGTGTATTACCTTGCTTGCTTATTAACAACCAGTATTCTTCTTCCTCTATTTAAAATTTTAAATACCTCGGTAAATACAAAAATTGTCTCGATGCTGCTCGAGGTTAACTTCTTCCATATTTTAGAGTCAATGTTGCAATGATGCATTGACTTTGATGTTATTGCTAGCCCCTGTCAACCACTCAAAAATAGCTTTCATGTTTAATTTGCATTACTTTAATAATCACTTCACATCAATGTCTTAAAAGTTCACTGGGAATCTCACTCTGGATGATGAACTGGCAATTTTCTGTGAATCAGATTGTTCTCTAACATGTAACGATCATGATGTTCGAATTTTTTTCCCTGATGCTTTAACTT
Source organism: Scilla litardierei (assembly GCA_030789695.1). Classification (NCBI taxonomy): domain Eukaryota; kingdom Viridiplantae; phylum Streptophyta; class Magnoliopsida; order Asparagales; family Asparagaceae; genus Scilla; species Scilla litardierei. The sequence goes on along the minus strand of CM061135.1, from coordinate 1,137,802 downwards.
CACATTTTGTGCATAGAAGCAAAGACTTTGGGGGTAAGCCTTTCTTGGTTTCTTTCTTTTCGTTATGGTTTTTTCAAATGATTCAGGATGCATCAAATTGTAGCCACTTTTAAGTTATGGGTCTGAAGGTGCAAGACTGCAAAAGAACGAATGTTAGGATTGTTTGCTGCTATCCTGACGTCCATAGAAAAAGAAAATAAGAAAAATATGGCTAATTTAGAATTAAAATTAGAATAGTATATAATGCAAACTATCCAGGAAATTTAGAATTAGGATTAGGATTGTTTGCTGCTATCCTGACCTCTCCCTGGATTTAGGTCTGATATGGACATCCAGGAAAGGTTGCTGCAAGGTGTGTGTCTCGGTGGGGGGGGGGGGTGTGCGGGCGTGCGTGTGCGCGCGCTTGTTTGTTTGTTTGCAAGAATGGTATATTATAGCATGTCAGAATCATTCTGATCCATCCAAAGACTCTTCTCCCATTTTGTAAAATATATAGAAAAAGTAATGTAGTCATTCTCCGAAAGGTTTCCCTATGCCAGCAGCACCCACCATTTTGAACATTTGACAAGAGCCGAAATTGTCAAATACCAATACATTTGTACTCTTCTGCGCCTACCTCTCTTGCTTGGCTGCTTGAGGGCTAAACACACCAACCCTAATTCTGCTCTGCTAGTTGGGAAAAGTTCAACTAAGATCCATCGGGGAAAAGGCCCTTTTGAAGTTGTGCTTGGACATTCACATTGCCAATCAATTGATCGCAATCTCCAACTACCCAATTACCGGGCTTTAGAATTTATTGAATCCTTTGTTATTCACGTTCATGAATTACATGATAAAATCATGTGCAAATTGCTTTAACTAATGAAAATTATTAACTTGTCGGCTCATGTTTGTCACAAAACCAATAATCTTTCAAAAAAAATTCTATTATCAAAAAAACCTTTAAATTTCCACCCACCCCAAGCAAGAGTAAACAAACATCTAAATGCAAAGATCTTTGGTGTATATAGGGTTTAGGACATGGATTCAAGTGAAAGGTGCATCAACCAATCAAGAGCTAGACTCTTTGATCATCATTAAAGGAAATCTATCATCTGCTATGTAATATCGACTAGTCACTGTATACAAAAGCCATAAAGTCTAAGACTTATATCGATTCCTTTTTCAACATAAGCAGCGTATCTTAGTTTCAGCCTTCAGAAAAGAAAAAAAATGTATTTGGGCCTATCAAGCATGAGGTATGAGCAATGTAGCATGTGTACTTCTATCATGAAGCCATACCTATGTCTGATACGTCTTACCTCTGTCAGACACACTGACACTTCTTAAACACTTTGCGAACACTTCTTAAACCACTTTTCAAAAACTTCCAATGCACATCGTATATAGCTCAAACATGTTTTTCTCACATTATATAATTTTATATATTTGATATGTTTATTTAGTTGCATCTGTATTCAATGACTAAGCTTTATAGAAAAGGTCATCGATATATATTGACTTGTATAGAACTATGATACGTTCAGATATGTTTTAATCTACAAATGAGATATATTAAGTTACTCTATATAGAATTGAAGAGTGAAGACTATTACTTTTGCAAGCTTATACAAGTATGTGACAAGTTGTGATCATTATATGTTAATATATGAGTGAAAATAGGTTTCCAAGCTTTTGGATATATGCACATGTATATGCCGAATGCATATATCTACTCTTTCTCATTTATAAACCGTTAATGTTTTTTTCATCAAGTCCACGTGTCCATGTGTCTTATTGTTTAAGAAATTGTCGTGTCATGTGTCCATGATGTACCCTCGTGTAGTGTCCGTATCCATGCTTCTTAGGGTATGAGTCATGACTTCGGTTGTGCATTTCATGCAGCCATCAAAACCATAGGTAGATAGATAGTCATGCAAAACTCTAAAAGAAATTCACACAAATCATTGTTGTTCATGGTTGGCATTGATGGGACATTGTTAAGCTCCCTGACGAAGGTTGCTTCTGCTGATAACCACTGGTAGCATGCATGTTGCAACCATATTCAAAAGAAACAAAGACACTTTTTATAATGACATCACTAATAAGCAAAAAAGTAGTCATTATATGTTAATATATGGGTAAAAATAGGTTTCCAAGCTTTGGGACATATGCACATGTCTACGCTGAATGCATATATCCACTCTTTCTCGTTTATAAATAGTTAATGTTTTTTATCGTGTACACGTGTCATACTGTTTAAGAAATTGGCGTGTCATGTGTCTGTGTTGTATCCTCGTGTAGTGTCTGTATCCATGTGTCTTAGGGTATGAGTCATGACTTAGGTTGTGCATTTCATGCAGCCAGCAAAACCATAGGTTGATAGATAGTCATGCAAAACTTTAAAAGAAATTCACATTAATCATTGTTGTTCATGGTTGGCATTGATGGGACATTGTTAAGCTCCCTGACGAAGGTTGCTTCTGCTGATAACCACAGGTAGCGTGCATGTCACAACCATATTCAAGAGTAACACAAACACGTTTTATGATGATATCATATCGCTATTAAGCAATAAAGACAGTCCATGTGCGCCATGGATACACAATATGGAATTAAAACATTTAAGATCACATGGTGCATGTGAACACACATCCACTGTATAGAAGCTATAAACAATATCTAAAGAAAAACACCTTTATTAGGATTAAAATGTGTTCCATTTTTCTCAAGTATGCTACAGAGTCTTCGTATATAATAAATGCTTTTAAATGCATACATACATAGCTAAGAGTTTGGGTGTTTACTATCATTTAACACATTTACCCTGCAGTTAATAAATTACTTTCATGCTACATGATTTTCAATATGCATGGTCTAGCCTTCATTCCAGCATGGGCCCGGTAAATGTCAAATATTGGCTTATAACCCAGTGGGAAATGAAGGCTACATTCATCTATTCCCACCTGTTAATAATATGTGCAACAGGAAAATCATTATCCAGTACATGCAGCATATTCTTAATTGGAAAAAAAAGTTATGATAATATCAACCAGTAATGATATGCCCTTTGAAGGAAGTGTCAACAAACAATTTAACCAGAAAATATTACCCTTCCATGTCTATCCGTGCATATGTTGTTTTCAGACCGATAACACCACAAAGGGAAGATGGAATTCGAACAGAACCTGCAAGCAAACAAAATGAATAATGTTCTGGAATATCAAACAAGGATATAACTTCAAGATATACAACCTCCACCATCTGTTCCTACAGCAGCTGAACATAATCCAGACGCTACAAGTGCGGCTGGACCAGAGGAAGATCCTCCTGTATATCTGCCCTGTGAATGTGGGTTTCTTGTTGTTCTGATGATATCCAAAATGAAAATGTCAGTCCACAAATAGTAACCAATATTTGAAGAAAATGTACTGGGAATTTGAAGCTGTCATAAACAACTTAAAAAGTAAGTCAAATCGCGATATTATTGCAAGGAGTTGTGGGTGTCTAAGGAAAGTTGAACAGCCCAACAAAGGGAAAAAAACATTATAGTATGCAAGTAAGAGATTATATGTGTTACATTCAGCTCTTGGCATTAAATGTCTGATGGAGGACGGAAGCGGGAAGGGATTGTTGGGACCCTGAGTACAGTAGATAGACACTAGACGGGGAGTGATAAGTGTCCAAAAAAATATTTAAAAGATTCTCTCTAGAAAGTCTACCTAAATTTACAATTGAAGTTACTCAAGTTAAACATAATCAATAAATATTATCTCAAGTAATCGAGTATGCAAAGGAAATGAGTACAAGAGATAATAATAATCACAACACATAAAATAAAGAGAGTCGCAAACACAGAAGTTTTATACTGGTTCACCCAAACCCTAGTCTACGCCCAGTTCCAAGTCCCACTTGGATTTCCACTAATCTAAACCAAGATTACAACACATCTTCCCATGAGGAAGTTACGACCAATCTCTTCCCAAAAGATAAAAACTTACCACCTCAACACTTGAGGTTTCTTCCTTACCAAGAAACGATTACACATTTTCCTAAAGCCTTGCTTGAAGCTTGTGAAGATGTGTGGAGGCTATAGCTCCCAATGAATAAGAAAATATGGCTTTAGGAGATCTAGACATTAGGCTAAGAAAAGATTGAAAACTTTTTGAAGAATTTTGGCCCAAAGGTGATGGAAAACTTTTTAGCTCAAGAACAACTTTCTTGGAAAAAGATGTGGGATCATGTGGGTGGCAGAAAACACTAGGAGGGTTGAATGGTGTTGTCTAAAGAAATAAAACTTTTGCGCAAATAAAACCATTTCTAACAATATTGCCCAAGTCCTGAAGAAGTGTTGCATATCTTGTTACTTAATCAACTCAAATATAAAATAATTACTTGCACTAAGATTGAGATACAACGTGGAATATTTAGATCACAAGTAAATGATGAGAGAGAGACAAAAGAGAGTCACAGCGCAGACACAGTGATTTTATCCTGATACGGCCCACTTTTGGCCTACGTCCAGCAACCAATCCACTAGCTCTCAAACCTGAGAGCAACCTTACCTCAACATAACCGAAGAGTGCTTGTATAAGCACCTAGCTTCACTTGCTAGGAATTTCCGACACATCTAGTTATACCACTAAATAGTATTTCCAATCAACTTCCCTTTCACTAGGGAATCAATACAACGCACCCTCTTCAACAAGAGGACCTACCTTGAGGCTTTCTACAACTCAACCACCAACCCAACAACCTCAACTCTTGAGGCTTTACAACACAATATCAATCAACACCACACCCTTGTTTACAAACCAATCACAAATCTTACCAAATCACTTACCAAACCTCTCTTGAGGTTTATAAACCTTTGAAGATGATTGCTTGATACATCCTTGATAAACCTATAGCCAAAGATTGGAGCTTTTCGTGTTTTGTGTGGTTATAAGAAAAATCCTTATTTTGATCTCAAATAGATTTAAGTGAAGAACAAATAGATCAAAAACAAAACTTGAAACAATCTTTTGTAAATAGAAGATTAAAATAAAGAAATTGAATGGCCAAAAGTTTGCTCAAAAAGATTTAAAAGAAGATTCAAAAACTGTGAAGAACAATGGCCAAAATTAGATCTTAAGAGCAAGAAAGAGCTTTAAAATGCTTTAGAAAATACTTAAAATTGCTCAATAATCATATGAAAACCCTCAGCAAACCTAACTTAAATAGTGTGTGAAACACCGTTGAAAACGACTCTCAAAAGTACCCTCTAACGGCTATAAACGACACTTTCGAAAAATGTGTCATGCTATTTTTTACCGTTTGAAGTGATAGTCGACTATTCTTGAGGATAGTCGGCTATTTGGGACCCAATAGTTGATTATCCATGTGTGATAGTCAGCTACTACAGTTCCGAGAGTTCCAGTTCAAGATAGTCGGCTATTATGATCCAATAGTCGGATATTTCATGAAACATGGGTATTTCTCTATGAAAATCATTTGAAACTAAATAAAAACTTTTATAAAACATTTTAATACTATTTAAAATCATTTTTGTGACATTTTAGTGTGTGTGTGTGTAGCTCCAAATCTTAAGCTTTTACAAACTAAGACTCAACATACATAACTTGACATGGTCTTGAGTCTTGAGCCTTGTTCACTTGGTTTTGAGCCTTCACACTTCATTTGAAACTTCTTCATGAGCTTATAATCTTGAATTCTTGACTCTTAAATGACGCCAAGTTCATAGCTTGAGCTACATCACATCCTAGTTCTTTATGGCTTTATATTATGTTTTAAAGCTTTGATCATCACATAGTTCATATCCTACACACTTGATTGAGATTATTAGTTCTATATCATTTATGAACATCAACAAAACTCCACTGGGGTGTCTCAATATCCCGACACTCTCCTCCTTTTTGATGATGACAACAAATGATACAAAATAGAAAATATAATTTGAGAATTAAAAAATTACTTATGCTCCCCATGTAGAGATTTATGATTGCTATGGAGAAGTTACTTTCATGCATCAAAGCTTGTTAGAGATGAGCAGAAATATGCATAACATATTATATTATATTCTAAGTGTGGTTAACGAAACAATGTCAATATGCCATGATTACAAGTACAACAACAATATTAAATTTACAATAAAAATATCAATGTTCCTACTTTATAAGCATTCCCTATTTCTCCCCCTTTGTCTCATCAAAAAGAATAACAAGCACGTGTCGAAAGAAATATATTAAAGGGTGAGTAATAGTATAAGCATAGTCAATAGAATTAAAAGACTTATGAACAACCACGTGTCAGGAGCCATTGGTATCATGATCGACAACGTGTCTCAATATCCATGGACTTATGTACAAAAATGAGTAAAAGAATAGTATGTCACAATATCATAATTCGGGACATAGTTGTAAGAAATCGTACCAAAATAACAATATATCTAACTTCTACATATTTCTTTTAAAGCATGAATTTAACAAGAGTTAAAAGAAATCATACTTACTCCTCCACTAATGCATTACTAGCATGGAGGTGTTACCCTCCCGGTATTAATACTAGTAAGAAACAAGTAACAATTAAGCACAAAGTGCATACTATTTGAGTGTGTAAGTCCAAGTTTGTACATCTTGGCAATCAAATGAATATATCCAAGTATCAAGTATAACAAATATAATCCAATAAGCAAGTTCAATTCCAATATACAATTCCTAACATAAAGCATATTTATAATCTTAACATATGGATTAAATCAACTATCATGCATAAAGAATGCATAACAACCAAGCATAATACAATCTTTTGCTATTCATCAACAAATAGAACATTATTCATTCAGGATGAATCAATAGCATTTTTAAACCCTTTGAGTCATAAAATAATGTTATTTTCCTTGTGAAATAAATATCCAGGCATTCATTGATTCCAATAGAAAGTATGATACCAAGTGTTATACCAATACCATGTGTTATGAAGGTACATGAGTTATCTCTACCACGTGTTGACAAATACATACTACATGTGATAGCGAGTCTGAGTCTGAAACGTATTATAAATTATCATATATATCATCAAAGAACACATACTTCACTATAAAGTTGCATATACATTAGCAAGGTGAAGTGTGAGTATAATGTGTCATAACTAAACATTTAATTTAACATTTTCATAAGCGTGTCAATATAGCCTAAAGTAGATAATATCTATGACATAGTAACCATATAGAGATGAAGTGCTCAAAATGAAAGATTCAATATAAATGGTCATACTTCAATAAATGAGTTTGCATAAGCAATAGTGTCTACAAGGTGAAGTATCAAGCATAATCATAGCACAACATAATCATGTTATGATCCAAAATGGTGAGTCACGATTGCACAAAGAAATTATATGATAATATGTGTTAGTATAAGCATATATCAAAATATACATAAGTGCGTGTAATACTGGAATATGCCAGTGAGCTCAACAAAGCATATACACATAAGATATCAATTGTAGAATAAAGCTAATCATCCTAAACATAGTGTGTATCATAAATAAATATTCATACTTACAACTTTTAGCTCCCCTTACACAAGTACATACCAAATTCCAATCTCCTTCTTTAAGTAATATTCTTAGTGAATCAAGGAGTGGTATGGGTGTTCACCTCAATTAGTAATGAGTACCTGAAAATATGAAACTTTTGGTACCCAATTTTCTTTAGGGTTATTGGAGTTAACATGAATTATATTTAATTTTATTTATCAAAAACTATAAAGTTATATTCAAATATAATTAATTCTAGTTATAGTTCGAATATCGACAAAAAAGATTATAGGAATAAATACATAAGCATGATAAAATTAACAAAAATCATAAAGAGAACAATGTGTGCAGAACAAAGAAGATGTTTAGACAAACACAGCAATAGTCAACTATTCTGTAGAAGTAGTCGGCTATTTTGCAATAGAATGATAAAAATGCTTTAAAGAAAATGTGCAATCATTCTAATATATTTACTCAAAACATATTCTAGCATGTATTTCATCATTCTAGAATAATCATGTAAGCACATGAATACCCTAAAACATGGATCCAAATAGAGAATACCTATCAAATTCATTTCTAACAATTTTATGAATATAATCATTTCTATCCTTCAAACTTAAGTGTTTTGGCACCCAAAACATGTTATCAAGCATCACAACATTGTTCCTAGCATGGTGCACAATAGGTGGTCTATGTGGAATATTGTGTGTAACATTGTGTGAAACATGATGAATATTATGGGGTGCATGGTGTGCATTGTGAACATGGTGTGCTACATTTGGTGAAGCATGATGTGTATGATGAACATTATTCTCAACATGTCTACCATACATAAAGGCATAATTCTTTCTAACTTTTGCATGCACAACATGTGATCTAGCAAAATAGGTATTTCTAGTACATTGTTAGATGTAGAAGCATTAGTAATGTGTGGTGTAGATACATACTTAGTGTAGGAATAGTCTTTACATTTGAGTTGTTCTTACGCTTATCAAGCTTTTGACATAACTCTTTATGATTCAACCTACTCGTGCTCAAATCATTCACAATCAAATTTAATCTATTATTAACACTGCTAACATACAAAACATGGTCATTCTTTAAACTATCATGGTCATGTACTAAAACATCATAGTTAACCGTCAAGCATTTAAAGTCATGCAACAATGTGTCATAACCATCATGATTACGAACTAGAATATTACGTTCATTTTTTAAAACATCATCGTCACATATCAACTTATCATACTTAATTTTCAAACAATCATAATTCTTTAACAAATCGTCATCATTACCAACATGAGATAAATTACTACAATGATCTTTCAATACATCATAATCATGAGATAAAGAACTATGCTTAACTTTAAGCTCGTCATAAGATTTATTTAAAGAATTAAGATCACTATTCAATTTCTTCTACTTTTTCTTCAATTCACCATATTCCTCATGCAATTGTTCATATGCATCTTCTAAATTAAAATCATTGTCGTCATAATCACTCTCATTATCAAAGTTTTGATTAGAAGCTACCCGATAACCCATGAAGCATTGGTCTTCCCTTTCTTTTTGCTCTTCTTCATCACTTGAGTCATCCAACTCCAAATCGCTCTCTTCTCCATTAAATTCGCTCTCTTCTTCGTTGTTGGTATCAAAAATTGGTTCATCGTCACTTTGCTCCTCCAATTTTTTCTTTGAGGAGGCCCCAAATTTGGTATGCAGTAGTGGCCTTTGAAACATACTCAAAAATGAAATCTTCAATATTAGATAGTAATGAACTCATTACCTTGGAGTGAAGAACGGCTAGGTCCACTTCTCGGCCAATCGATTAGGATGTATGAGTAGTGGGGTTGATGTACGAGAACTCGATGAACTCCAAGCATTTCCTATTATGGACTCGATATGGCTCATCAGGTCTTATCTCCATGAAGCATAGTTGGAACTGTCGAATCTCAGGAAAGTGGATGTATTTATTGTTGACGTCGTCTCGGAACCTCGCTCTGATACCACGTATTGACAAACACTGGTGTCTCAATGGATTCGATGTGATCTGGCCCTGATACCACGTGTGGGATCCTGTGGATGACAGACAACACTAGAAGGGTGCTGAATGGTGTTGAGTAAAGAAATAAAATTTTCGCGCAAATAAAATCTGTCTGACAATATTGCCTAAATCTCAAAGAAGTTTTACTTATCTTGTTACTTAATCAACTAAAATATAAAATAATTACTTGCACTAAGATTTAGATACAGTGGAATATTTAGATCATAAATAAATGATGTGAGAGAGACAAAAGAGAGTCACAGCGCAAACACAAATTTTATCATGGTTCGGCTCACCCTTGGTCTACGTCCAGCAACCAATCCATTAGCTTTCAAACCCGAGAGCAACCTTGACTCAACACAACCAAAGAGGACTTGTACAAGCACCTAGCTTCACTTGCTAGGAATTTCCTACACATCTAGTTATACCACTAACTAGGATTTCCAATCAACTTCTCTCTCACTAAGGAATCAATACAACACAACCTCTTCAACAAGAGGACCTCCCTTAAGGCTTTTTACAACTCAACCAACAACCCAACAACCTCAACTCTTGAGGCTTTACAACACAATATCAATCAACACAAGTCCCTTGTCTGTTTACAAACCAATCATAAATCTTACCAAATCACTTACAGTTACCAAACCTCTCTTGAGGTTTACAAACCTTTGAAGATGAGGACTTGATACACCTTGATGAACATATAGCCAAAGATTGGAGCTTTTCGTGTTTTTGTGTGGCTATAAGCAAAATCATTGTTTTGATCTCAAATAGATTTAAGTGAATAACAAATAAATCAAAAACAAAACTTGAAACAATCTCTTGTAAAATAGAAGATTAAAAAAAGAGATTGAACGGCCAAAAGATTGCTCAAAAAGATTTAAAAGAAGATTCAAAAACTATGAAGAACAATGGCCAAAATTAGATCTTGAGAGCAACAGAGAGCTTAAAATGCTTTAGAAAATTTTAAATTTGCTGAATAATCATACGAAAACCCTCAGCAAACCTAGCTTAAATAGTGTGTGAAACACCGTTGAAAACGGCTCCCAAAATGCCCTCTAACGGCTAAAAACGACACATTTTCGTAAAATGTGTCATGCTGTTTTTTTACTGTTTGAAGTGATAGTCGACTATTCTTGAGAATAGTCGGCTTGAGAATAGTCGGCTATTTGGGACCCAATAGTCGACTATCCATGTGTGACAGTCGGCTACTACAGTCCCTAGAGTCCCAATTCAATACCCAGTTCAAGATAGTCGGCTATTTCAAGAAACATGTGAATTTCCCAATGAAAATCATTTAAAACTTAATAAAAACTTTTATAAAACTTTTTAAAACATTTTAATACCATGTAAAATCATATTTGTGACAATTTAGTGTGTGTAGAGCACCAAATCTTAAGCTTTTACAAACTAAAACTCAACTTACATAACTTGACATAGTCTTGAGTCTTCGGTCTTGTTCACTTGGTTTTGAGGCTTCACACTTCATTTGAGTCTTCTTCATTAGCTTATAATTGTCACTTCTTGCCTCTTAAATGGCTCCAAGTTCATAGCTTGATCTACATCACATCATTGTTCTTCATGGCTTCATATTATGTTCTAAAGCTTTGATCATCACATATTTCATATTATACACACTCACATAGTTCATATTATACACACTTAATTGTTATTATTAGTATCATATTATTTGTGAACATCATCAAAACTCCACTGGGGTGTCTCAATATCCCAACAAAAGATTAATCAAAACTTCATACTAAAACCAGCGTTCTAAATACCGGACCGATATCTGATATATCGGTCGCAATATCGGTTTTATCACTAAGCTGATATGATATAAGCTTATATATTATGGTTTCCGATATTTGGGGAGATACCGCCGCAATATCAGGCTGCGGCCGATATATCCCTTTGAAATATCGGCCGCAATTTGCAGTTTTTTTAAAATAAAGTTAGCAGGTTGGTCCACTTAAAAGTGGATCCGACCCGAGTAATCCGACACAATCATTCACTTATAACGACGAGTCACGAGAGGCATCGGGATTTTTGAGAGATAATCCTGCTTTGCCCTAATTCTAATCACGCTGCTCCTCTCCTCTCGACGCTATGCTCCTTACGTTGCTCCGCTCAGCTCCGTCCGACGAAAATTTCGGGCAACAATCGATTGAGTTTCTAGTTTATATTTTCTTAGACGTATCTATGCTTTTATTTGACATCATTTTTAGTCTCTGATATGACACTCCAATATTTACTCAATATCCCCGATATTTATATTTAACGAGAGAAGTATAACCAAAACATACTTTAATTTGAGTTGGTACGTTTTATATCTTCTTAGATACAGCTATGCTTCAATATATCATCATTTTTAAGCCTCTGATATGACACTCCGATATTTAGTCAATATCCCCGATATATTCCCGATATCCGCAATCTAATATCAAACTTCCTAGGCCGATACGAGATCAATATCCAATATTTAGAACACTGACTAAAACCCAAAACCAATCCCCCTTATATAAGGGTGAATTCTGCACAAGGCAGATTCCTCAAAATACCCCTCCAACAGTTTAATTCGACACAATCGCGTAAATCACGCTGCAAGTCAAATATGACCATTGGGCCTATACTAGTCGAATATTGTTCTGGGAGTAGTCAACTACTAGCTTCGGTAATCGACTACTTTATGAACAATAGTCGACTACTGGCTATGTCTAGTAAGTCTCTGTTGCTCAGGTAATCGACTCATTAGCACAGGGTAGTCGACTCCTAACACCGATACATAAGATACGGGTTATAAAACTTAGGAAATGATTTTAAAACATTTTTAAACTATTTTAAGGTGGTCACATGTGCGTGAGCTTCTAGCAAGGTTTTAACAAGCTAAGACAAAGAAAAGAAAATTACATCAAATAAATTATTACAATGAACACCGTTTGATACATTCTTGACTCATCAAGCTCTTTGTCTTGCTCCAATTGATCTATGGTCTTGTTGAGTTAATCACTAATCCATTGAGTGTTTTTTATTTGTCTTAAATTCTTATACATGCACTCATAAATATTAGATGATTCATTTGCTCATCATCAAAACATAAGGGTTAAGACTCAATATCTCAACAGGGATATGGTAGGAATTAGGAAAGTAAATTAAGGATTTGATAACTTTACGGATCTCTCACCCTAGAAATCTGACAATCACCTAATCGTACGCCTCGCACATGGAGATTTTTGGGACCTATCGCCCAGGTAATCAAACCCACTCTCACACACCAATGCAAAAGATTTAATTTGTGGAGAAACTACAAGTTCACACCAGAAACTATTTTTCATTAAATTATTCATTAAAACTAATATGTTTGTGGCCTTTATATAAGCTTACAACTTGACTCGCTGAAACTGATAGGAAAAAAATTATAATTCAACTAAAAGACTCAACTAACAAATTGACTCAAATAACTAAAACTCTCAAAATAACAAAAAGACTCAATTAATTAAAATTCTCTAAGAACCCAAACTTTATCAAATAAATAAAATACTTTCAAATTTATCTCCTCAAATTCGATCTTTATCATTCTCCCCAGATTAAGAACTTTACCTCCTAGTGAAGGACGGCAAAAGTAGCATACTTAAGCAGGAATCAGTAGTCCTCTGTAGTCGGAGAGGATACATCCAAGACTAATAAGACGCAGATGGTCAGATGAACATCCTTCGATAATTTCTCCCAATCCATGAAAAATAGAAAAGTATTCAACGCATGTTTGTCGTCTAGGAAAGGAAGATCTGGGATGACAAATCCGATGTGCTCAATTTGAATCAACGGTGCTTCTTTCGGTAATTCTGGCACAGGTTCAACTGACGGCTCTAAAGAAGGCTCTGGCTCAGGATGGAAAGTTAGATCAAGTTCTGTCACTGGCTTAAAATGCGACACTGAGTCATGCTCTTACTATGGTATTCAATCAATCTCCGGTTTAGGCTATGACTCTGAATAGTGCGCAGGCTCTTGCGGAGACTTCAATACTGGCTCAGGTTCTAATTCAGACGTGGGCTCCAACTTTATCTCAATCTATAGAATCGTTTCATGTTCTTTCTCAAACTTAATTGTTGGTGCAGATGTAAACTCGAGCTCCAACTTGATCTTGGACTCGGCATCTGGCTCAGGCTCTTGTTCGACCTTCAAAGAACTCTTCTTGCTCGGCTCATTGAAGCTTAACCCTTTTGTTGAGCAACTCTAATCTTAGGTTGCCAACGTTTCAGCACAATTCGTTTACCATTAAATATGAATGTGTGTATTTGATCTTTTAGAAATCGTCACATCTAGGTAGTACAACCAATATCTTCCTAGCAAAACGTGTGCTGCATTCATAGGTATAACGTTACACCAAATGTGATCATGATAACTCGCAAGCTGAAGAGGCACTAAACATCGTTGGGTAATTAAATCAACAGTCTTATCAATCCAAGTGACATATGGTTGTGGAAGCGGCTTAGCTGCTAGGCACATTCTTTCTAAGACTAACTTGGAGATAACATTAACAACAACCTCCATCAATTATTAACTTATATGACTTATCACGTACTTTGACGTAGATATGAAAACTACTCGTCATCCACCAATATTTCTCATCTTCAAGTTTTGTAGGTAGACGCCTAATGACATTGACATGAGCACCAGATTCATATATATCTCCATCACTATCATTGGAACATTCAGTTGCATAAACTTCTTCCATCATTTCTTTGAGTAGTTGGTTAGTCAGCTATCCACTGGCATGAACGGTACTGAATTTGGGCTTCAAACAAAACCAAAATCGTCAAAATACTGAAGTTGCACAGAAAATCCAGTAAAACAACCCAGAAAATCTCAGGAAAATGGGGCGATGTATTGTGCAGCCGTTGACCAGTCACGGCTCGGGATCGCTACTCGGCTAAGCCGGCTTGGGCCAGAAGCTCGGCTCGGCGCCGGGTCGAGGCCAGCTCGACCAATCTGACACTATAGTGACGTCGGCTTGGTTGGTGCCAACGTCGTTTCCCAGCAACTCCGACATCGGTTCGCCCACGGACTTCTTCATGGGGGTTCACCTTGACGAGAAGAACATCTTGGAGGGTTGGCTCCCTAAGCTGTCGCCAGATGTGGCACCGGTGGACGACGAAAGCTTTCGCTACGACGGATTCTGGTGGATCTGGTGACAGTTTGCCGCCCCCTTTGCTTATAAAGTGTCCCCGGGGGAGACGAGTCCCACGATGGGGGCGTTAACTCTGGTCGTCGCCGGTGGTGGCGTCAGCGAGCAGCGAAAAGTTTGACGGCGGAGTTGTCTTCGTCACCGACGAGGGTGGATATGGCCTCCGATGGGGACGTTGAGGGTGGAGGGGCTTCGTTGATGTGGTGGCGACGCTTAGGGAGGCCACTGGAGATGACGGCGTGGGGCAACGGCCAAAGGAACTGTACTAGGGCGAGGGTTAATAGTTGACTGGAAGAGGGTGGGTGCGGAATTAGAGTTTTGGGTTTTTTTTCATTGTTTCTTCTCTTTTTCTCTTTTTTCACAATTTTTTCTTTTTTCCTTTTTCCGAAAATTCTCTTTTTCTCTATTTTTTTTGTTTTCAGAAACTTGTTCTCTTTTCTTCTCTCTTTTTTCTCTCTTTTTTAGCTTATTTTTTCTCATTTGTTTGAATCTTGACAAAGAATTTTTTTTCATTGATGAAGAAGAAAAGAAAAAAAATAACCAAATGTAGCCCAGATACCAATTTGACACCAGACGGAAGTGGAAAGTGATGTGGTGGGAATTTGGGGGAAAATAGATTATGATTTTGATAACTTTTCATATTTCTCATCTCGAAAATCTGAAGACCGCCGATTCGCACGCCTCGCACGTGGAAATTTTTCAGACCTCTCGTACAGGCAATCATGCTCATTCTCGCACACCAATACAAAAAAATTAATTTGTGGAGAAACTAAAATTTTACACCAAAAACTAATTTTCATTAAATTCATCATTAAAAACTATTCGGTTTGTGACCTTTATATAGGCTTACAACTTGCATATCTGAAACTGATTAGGAATAGAAATTCTAAATCAAATAAAACACTCAAATAATTAAAAGATTCAAACAACTAAAACTCTCAAAATACGAAAAAACTCAACTAATTAGAATTCTATAGGGACTCAAACTCTATCAAATAAATAAAAGACTTTTAATTTGAACTCCTTGAATTCGATCTCTATCAATGTCCCTAAGAGCTGAATGTGATTCCCTATAGCAAATTCATCATTTTTCAGTCCTCGATGATTCTCATGTAAAGGAAATTTTGTAGGGCACAGCCAGCAATCTACAATGGCAGATATTAAATGTCTATAATATTAGTTTTGATGATGATCAAACCATATACTTTGTGCAAACATACTTTATAAGCATTTGTTGACGTGAATAAGGTCAAGTGATTAGACTCAAGAACTTGGATAAAAAAATTATGCTCGTCAATTACCTACCTCGGCTTTGTTTTTGTTTATATTTGTAATTTTGATGTGTTTTTTCCTTTGTATAAATCTCTTGTATGTAACATTGATCATGCACATAACACAAATTGTAGGTGTTTCAACTTAGTATTATCCATTAATTCATGCAAAACCAATAATACTTGGTTCATGACTTATACATATGATCTTTGTGTTGTTCGTCGATTAATCCCCTTTGCAAGTCAACTAACACGTGACAAGTAATTTGCATGTTCAAATTCATATTGAATAGTCAACTAATCATTTTAGTCGATAAATACAGAACATATTGTTTACATTGTGTGCCTAGTCAACCAACAATTTCATTAGAACATCTATTTCTTGACGTTGAACTATTAGTTGGATAATAGTTTCACTGATCTACTAATACAAAAGTACTCCTTTCAGATTGTCAGTCATTAGTCAACTAACCGTTCTTCTAATCGACTAACCGTTCTTCTAGTCAAAACTCACATCCTTCTTCACCAGCTGCACATGACTGGAAAAAGAACTCACACTGGGCTGGATAACACCAGCATGGATCATCTCCGCCAACATCCTCTCTATCTCATCCTTCTACGCATGTGGGTAGCGGTAGGGTCTCACGCTGATGGGAAACACGCCCTCTCGTAAAACTATGGAGAGCTCGTGATCTCTATGTGGTGGGAGACCTCGAGGTTCATGAAAACCCTCCTCAAACTGTTGGGAGATGGGTATGCCCTCGAGGCAAATTCATCTCTACGTATCTATACAGACATCTTGTTCAAAATAACAATAAGCTGTTTAGTAAGTATCTATCTAAGTTAATAGAAATGATGTAATCATTAGAAACTTAGGTAAAGTTCTGAGACTTAATGCAAGGTCAAACATGTATCGAGATGAGGATCTTGATCATGAAGAAGTGCTTAACCGTTCGTAGCATAAGTCTAAAAAGGTTCGTGGTCATAGATGTTTCGAGAAAAGGATATCGAAACATCGGATAGACCATTGTGTCTTAGTCTTCACCATGTAGCGGTGACGATGATCTCATGATCGTTTGACTTGGCGAAGTCGAAGACGAGACACAGGTGCTCATTGGAGAATGAGTTCACTGAACGACCCAACAAGAGTTATCATATGGTTATGATTGACCAATCTGTCAATGATAACTCTTAGTGATGATAGACAAGTTGGTCTTTTGACTTGAAATCATTGTACGAACATGTACGTGAACGATGTCACTTAGATCTCTGATCTAGCTTCGAGGCTTGGCCTGTCGAAAGGTCTTTGGTTGGGTGACATTTGAAGCGTGCGAGGAGAGTAATGACCAAGATAGGATTCGTCTCTCCCGATCAATGGGAGTTAGTGTCGTAGTGTTAGTTCGATCTATAGTGAAAACTCTGGCCAGAGTATGTTGGAAGAAGTCCAACATTATTTGACTAAAGATCGATGGAAACTAACCGGTTTCGAGCTATTGGGGTTGACAGTTTGACCGTACCCTAGGCTTGAACTAAACGGTATAGTGTTGACGAAGAGACTAAAACTGCGGAATTCTTCACGGACACAGTCAGGGTGGTCCCGACAATACGCATGTCAATGAGTTAACTACACAAGTATGATACTGAAACAGGGACGGCACCTGCTGCTCGC
Source organism: Scilla litardierei (assembly GCA_030789695.1). Classification (NCBI taxonomy): domain Eukaryota; kingdom Viridiplantae; phylum Streptophyta; class Magnoliopsida; order Asparagales; family Asparagaceae; genus Scilla; species Scilla litardierei. Next base: position 1,120,115 of record CM061135.1, on the reverse strand, counting down.
AATTATGGCCGTCTGGGGCTTCGAGCCCCACCTGTAGTAGGGTCAGTCTGTATGGTCTCACACAGAGTGCGACCTTCGTCTAGTAATATGTAGAAATTAGGGAGAATATGCATTTGATGCAAGGGATAGAAACAGCAAAGAGTTTGCAGTTAGCTCCTGCATTCGGGATAAATGATCCTGAGTGCAAGTAGGAGATGTTGGGAGGTGTAAGCCCTCAGATCATTTATATTTGATGCAAATGATTTTATATAATAGATATGGAGTTTTTTTGCATATGATGCAAATGAGATTTAATGCGTCGTAAATTGTTTACGTGTGTATTTAATTTAATAAACACGAGGAAAAGTTACCTGGATGACGGGATCGTCCCGGTCTAAACGCAGGTTCAAACCGTGTCGAAATCGAAGTCCAAACAGGCCCAATAAACCTATTTAAAAGTGTTTTAAATAGAGGCCCAAATCTGTAAGGGGCCAGAAGTTTTCTTTAAGAAATTAAAAAAAAGAGGGGCGGCCCATATTTTGGCCCGGCCTAAAGGGCCGGGCCAATAAAATCCTGGAGCCCCAATTGGAGCGCCAGCCTAAAGCGCGCACGCGCCCCATTGGGCAGCACGCACATCCAGCAGGTGGGGCCCTTGTGGGCCCCACTTCTAGGGTTACGAACACTTTTGATGCAGAATTTTGACGGCTCAGTTTTTCGGAAAATCTGGTTTGTGCTGCTCTTCGGACACACGTTTGGGGGGTCAAACAGACTCGGAATGACTCGCCGTTTTTTCCTACGCGTTCACCGTTCAGCGCTTTTCGATTTGATAAGTTGTATCGAATGCGAAGCTCAACGGTGAGGAAGTTAAAATTCAATGAAGTTTGGCCTTTCTTTAAGGCAAACTAACTTGAATTATGTTAGGAACCAAGATAAAAAGATGATTTTTATTGATAAAGAGTAGCAAAAGCAAGATAATTGAATACAAAAAGGTGTATTCTCCTCCCAAGACGCCTAGAGGACGTCCGCACTCTTCTAATCTAAGAACTACTCCTAGGACGCTCAATAGAATAATTTCCAATATCAAGCATAAAATCCCTAATGACGGCTAGCCCGTATTTATAAGAGAAACTAGGGTTTTTAGGGCGGAGGGGCGCACGCACAAAATAGCCCAAGAGGGGGCCGGCGGCTAACATGGGCCGGCCCATGAATGGGCCGGCGGCTAGACCTTGCGGGTCTAACAATACTCCCCCCCAAGAACCACCTTGTCCTCAAGGTGGTGTAAGTACCGACGATGCTACTCCGAGTGGGAGTCGTCCGCCCCTCCAATGCCTTCGTCCTCCAAGTCATCATCTTCGTCTGCTTCCGCTATCAAAACCTGCAGCTTCCGATCCACACAACGGTGTCCGGGAGAGAAGCGCTCGTCGCATCTAAAACAGAGTCCCTTTTGCCGCTTCTCCCTCATCTCCGCATCGGTCATCCGTCGGAATGGGCCCCCAGCTGGTAGCGGGTTCGGCTCCCCCGTCTTCTCAAGCCATGTCTGAACTGTCTCAGTAGGGACCCCTGCTCCGTCTATCCCGGTCGTGGTGATCCGCTGTATCTGCCCACTGTAGCCGCTCCCGCCTCGCCTATCCTCAGCTCGGGAGTCCTCCACCATCTGCGCCATCTCGATAACCTCTGAAAGCCCTCGAGGCTTGTATGGCCTCACCGCAGCTCGAAGACTAGGACGTAGCCCCTTCAAGAAGGTGCCCTCCAGCGACTCGTCCGACACCCCATGAACTCGCCCCGCCAGTGTCTCAAATTTCTTGATATACTCCCGCACCGGCCCCTCCTGCCTGAGGGCGAACAGCTACTCGTGTAAGTTTCCCAAGCGGGGATCTCTAAACTTCTCCAGCACTAAGTCCTTCAGCTCCGCCCAGCTACGGATCTGCTGCCTCCTCTCCTTCCACTGGAACCACCCTAAAGCTCTCCCCTCCATGCAGATGGCCGCCGCCTCCAGCTTCTGCGCCTCGGTCATGTGATGCGCCGCGAAATACCTCTCCGCTGTGAACAACCAGGCGTGTGGATCCTCCCCAGAAAAGATCGGCATCTTCAGCTTCCTGACTCTGCAATCTCCTCCAAAGTGCCCTTGCTCGGGCCTTCCCTCCTCTCGGTGATGTGGACGGTAGTGCTGCCTCCTCTCGTCCTGAGTCTCGCATCGCCTAGGTGGCACTCCTCCGCGGCCCCCATAGTCTCCTCGGTAATCCTCTCGACGGCCCTCGAAATCGTCCCATCCTGCGTCATCGCCGAACTCCGCCTCGTAGCCACCCCCGCCGTCATAATAATGGCCTCTTCCGCCTCCATCTCTGTACAAGGGGTCCTCCGCTACTGGGCGCCGTCCCGAAGGGTCCAAGAACCCTCCCAAAAGCTGTCCACGACCATCATCTACTGTTGTCCGCTGTCCGTAGGGCTCCGAAAACCCATCTGGAGGTTGTCCGTACGCGCGCTCCCCCCTGGCGGCTGCCAGGGTGGCTCCCGCCCTCGATGTGCTGCAGGCGGGGCCGACCGGCCCTCAGATAGGGCCGGTGGGCCCTGCCGATCACCCAGCAGGGCATGCGGGCCCTGCCGGCCCTCTGGCGGGGCCGGCGGGCCCTGTCGGAGCCCCGGCAGGACCGACGGGCCCTGCCGGCCTCCAGGCAGGGCCGGCGAGCCCTGCCGGAGGTCCGGCAGGGTCGTCGGACCCGGGCGGGGGCTGGCAGGGCCTGGCCGGCCCTGCCGGGTCCCGCGCTGGGCGGGGGGGCCTCCCCTGCCCCCGTTGCGTGGCGGCGGCCCCCCGAGAGGATTTTGGGGGGCCGGCCACCCCTCCTCGCCTTCGTGCGTTGTCCATAAGGGGCGGCTAGGGCCGCCGCCCCCCTTTGGTACTCCACCGCGTTGCGCCGCACCTCCTCGCGATAATCCACCTTCCATGGCTCTTCGTCTTCGTCGTCGGCTAGATCCTCCACCAAAAAAGCACTTTTTGGGTCAAAGCTTTCAACTTTCTCCTTTTCCTTCTTCAAAGGTGCCGCCTTTTCCCCCGATTTAGGGTTTTCATCCCCTTGGTTGTTCGCCGACAATTGCTTTAGGGTTGCCATCATTTGTGCGAATTGGTCGTCGTGCTTCGCTTAATTTGCCGTCAATTGGTTGACGGCCTCCGTCAATTTTGCCATGGATTCGTCGTTGGCCGCCAAAGATTTCTTGATTCCGTCAATTTCGCTCGTGAATTTGGCCTCCAAAGCTTCAATTTTGTCGTGGGATCTTGTCGTAGCCGCCATGAATCGTCACGTGCTCTGATACCAAAATGTTAGGAACCAAGATAAAAAGATGATTTTTATTGATAAAGAGTAGCAAAAGCAAGATAATTGAATACAAAAAGGTGTATTCTCCTCCCAAGACGCCTAGAGGACGTCCGCACTCTTCTAATCTAAGAACTACTCCTAGGACGCTCAATAAAATAATTTCCAATATCAAGCATAAAATCCCTAATGACGGCTAGCCCGTATTTATAAGAGAAACTAGGGTCTTTAGGGCGGAGGGGCGCGCGCACAAAATAGCCCAAGAGGGGGCCGGCGGCTAACATGGGCCGGCCCATGAATGGGCCGACGGCTAGACCCTGCGGGTCTAACAAATTATTTGCTCCAAAACTTTAGTCCCACATCGGAAGTGGAGTAAAGGGGAGGGGTCAGCCGCCTATATAAATAGGGGCATGTCCCCTTCCTCATAACTCGTCCCAAGCTCTAGAGCTGAGCGGCTCCCAAAAAGTTTGGAGCACACTCGGATCTAAGCTTAAAATTAATATTCTCTTCTCCCTATATTTCTGCCTTGCTCCTGAAGGGCTCTAGCAAAGCCACGAAGGGGCTTGAATTCGATCCGGAGTCTTGGTGAAGGATCCACTCAAGTGAAACTTTCTTCGGCGCGTGGTTGGCTCAGCGACAAGGGGGTTGCTCGCCTCGGGACGTGGTGCGGTTCAAGAAGCGGTTCGGCTCGGGCCGAGGAGCGGCTCGGGCGCGGTTCGGTACACCTTGTCGGTGCAAACAAGGTTTCGGGTATGTAGTTTAATTAAGCATTGCATTTATATTATTGGAGTAGCATTAGATCTATCTTGGGGTGGTCGGACCCACCTAAAGATAGTAGAGATCATGTCTAGGGTCTTGATATCCTTAGGGCTTGTTTGTTAAATAGTTTAACGTTTTTCCGCTGCTTGCTTTTCTTTTTGCCTCTATCGTCCGTCCGACGTAGGACGGGCATAGAAATGTGCCCTAAGGGTCCCTCAAAACCCAACATAAACTGCTCCAGTAATACTTGCACCTCCCCTGGGATAGACTGTGCACTGCTAGCCGTAGCTCCACTCTCTCCTGACAACCTGTGTAGCTCCACCAGAAAACCCCCTTCTGCCAGGATGGTCCTCACTCTGGTCTTCAGTGAGACCAAAGCTCTACATAGACTGGGGTTTCTCTGTAGTACCATTGCTCTCCCGTCCTCCTAGAACTACATCCTAAGCAGCTTCCAATTCACCTTCATCTCTCTCAGCGTTTGTAACCACGTCATACCCAAGATCAAATCAATACTTCCCAAGTCTAAGGGCAGGAAGCCAGCTAACACATGTACCCTATGTAGCGTCAACACCAGCCCGCAGCACACTCCTCGGCTGCTCTCCTTGCACGTTCCCATCATGACGCCGAAACTACCACTGTCTACCAGCTGAAGCCCCTACTGCTCCACCACTCTCCTGGAGATGAAATTGGGGATGGCCCCACTGTCAATCAGTCACGTCACCTCCTGGCCATAGATATGTCCCCTTAAATTCATGGTATGGTTCGGTGTGAACCTAACATGGAGTTTAGGAAAACCTCCGCTACGTCCAACTGATAGTGCTCTGCATCCTCCTCCTCGGTGGCCTCATCCTCCACATCAGCATTGTCATCCTCGTCCTCAAGTAGCAGCACCTGGAGCTTGACCATGCGCACATGTGTCCTGAAGTGAACCTCTCATCGCACCTGAAGCAGAGCCCCTTCTGACGCTTCTCCCTCATCTCTGTGTCAGTCATCCTCCTAAACTGTTCCCCCACCGATGGTGTACTGCTCTTCTCTCCACTCTTCTCCTTGGCGGTCTGATCAGCCCCTGTAGACAGTTTAGACTGCGGGAAACAGGTCCACTCCAACTCCCTCTTGTCCAACTATAGTCGTCTGACTGCGGGAAACAGGTCCACTCCAACTCCCTCTTGTCCAACTGTAGTCGTCTGGCTGCGGGAAACAGGTCCACTCCAACTCCCTCTTGTCCCTCTTGTAGTCGTCTGGCTGCGGGAAACAGGTCCACTCCAACTCCCTCTTGTCTGTATTCTGTGTGAACCCTAACACGGAGTTTAGGGAAACCTCCGCTACGTCCAACTGATGGTGCTCTGCATCCTCCTCCTCGGTGGCCTCATCCTCCACATCGGCATCGGCATCGGCATCCTCGTCCTTAAGTAGCAGCACCTGAAGCTTGCGCCCTGCGCACCTGTCCTGAAGTGAACATCTCATCGCAACTGAAGCAGAGCCCCTTCTGACGCTTCTCCCTCATCTCTGTGTTAGTCATCCTCCTAAACTGTCCCCCCACCGGTAGTGTACTGCACTTCTCTCCACTCTTCTCCTTGGCGGTCTGATCAGCCCCTGTAGACACCATCTGCCCTCATGTAGTCGGCTGGCTGCGGAAAATAGGTCCACTCCAACTCCCTCTTGTCCTCATATCCTCCATCTAGCGGTCCTCCAATATCTATGTATACTCCATAGCCTCCATCAAGTCATGAGGCTTCTGAATGCATACCTCTGTACGAACAGTAGCCGTCAGCCCCTTCATGAATGTGCTCTCCATCATCTCCTCAGACACATCATGCACCCGTCCTGACAGTGCCTCAAATCTCTCCAGGTAATCTCTCACTGTGCCATCCTGCCTGAGTGACAGTAGCTGCTCTCTCAAATTCCCCAGATGAGGATCTCTGAATCTCTCCACCAGCCCATCCCTGATCTCCTCCCACGAACGAAACGGTCGCCTCGCATATCTCCACTGGTACCAAGCAAGGGCCTTCCCATCCAGACATATCGCCGCCTCCTCCAACTTCTGCTCCTCTGTCAAGCAAGAGACCCGAAAAAATCTCTCCGTCATGCAGATCCATACCACTGAATACCGGCATCTTCAGCTTCTGCAGCCTATCCATCGTGAATGTCCTATGGTCTCCTCGTCCTCCTGCGTGCATGGGCTGATGATGGTGCTGCCACCTCTCCTGATAGGTCTCATAGCCCCTCTGTGGGCCCCTCTTACAATCCCATTGGCCCCTTCGTGGGCCTCCTCGACCTCCATAGTCTCCCCGGGCGTCACCCCTAGTTCCACCACCACGCCAGTCCTCAAAGTCTCGGTAGCCTCCTCCAGTCTCCCAGAGTGCCCCTCATACATGCGGGGTGTGTGTCGTCGCATGTCATCATCATACAGGGGATTTGGAGAGTCCCGAAACCCCCCTCCATCGTCACTGTAATCCTGAAAATCCCCCGGGTAGAAATCATCATCGAAACCACTCGTCAGATTGTCGAAATAAGACTGAAATCCTCCGTTGGGGTCCCATCCTCCTCGTCGTGGGCCAGAACCCCCTTGGGGGTGTCAACGTGGGTCGGCAGGGCCCTAGCGACCTTCGGGCGGGACCGTCGGGCCCTGTCGGCTTCAATCGGGGCCTCAGCGGCCCTGCCGGAGGTCGGCAGGGCCTACAGAGGCCCTGGTTCTATTCGTCGGGACCAGGCGATCTTGTGGGAAGGTCCACGGGCCACGTCGAGGGCCCTGGTGGCCCGCGAGACCCTGGGGAGGAGCCCCGGGGCCCCAGCTTGATGTCGCTGCCTCTGGGGGGTTCGGCTAGGGCCACCGGCCCCCCATTCTCCTCCTCTGCTTTCGGGTCGCTGCTGTCAAGATCCGTGAGCCTCCCATCTTCAAGGTCCTTCGCTACGTGCTTCTCCTTATCCAAAGGAGCCACCTTTGTCGCTGTTTTAGGGTTCGCTTCTCCGCCACTCAATTTTGACAAGATCTACGCAAGTTGAAAGATGATTTTTGATAGGGCTTCCGTGTGATGATCGAGGGTTTCCGCTTGCTTCTTTATTTGTTCCCCATGAGACGCTAGGGTTTCCTTCACGCCCACGATCTCGCCATTATGCTTCTCATCCACCATATAGAGCCGTTCATTACCTCGTGTTGCCGTCGCCATGGATCGACGTGCTCTGATACCAAATTGATTGAACTCGGAGAAATCTAAAACTTTATTGATAAAAACTGAAAATTAAATAAGATAACTTGGCTACCATAAAGAGCTAACCACCCTCCCAAGATGTCGATTGATAAGGGACATTCGCACCTTCCCGAAGAACTCAAAGAACTCTCCCCTCTCTCAAAATTATCAAATTAATCATGCCTAGAGCCGGCCGGCTAATCCCCCCTTAATACTAATACACTGCTTAGCTAATTATAAGTATGCCCTTATTAGAATTAAATAATAGAAATAAAGCCAAAGAATTGCGACTACGCCCCTGAATCATACTTGTGGGCCGGTCCCTCCTCTGGTGCACCGCCGAGCATAGGTGATGAGCCCATCATGTACATATACACTTTAGCTATGTAACATTAAGGATTGTCTTTAATATTTATAAAGGAAATCGCTTATTCAAAAATGAAGGCCAACAATTATAATTAAGAACCATTATTATGTTACTTGTTACATTAAATAATTTAAGTTCTTCATCATCACCATCTTAGCCTCTGTTCCAAACATTAGGGTCAGCTTCATGGATTCAATCGAAAGAATATCGGATTATGATCACGTGGGATCATGATGTCGGATACTCATATTTCACGCATAAGATCTAAGACTTTTTTATCAAACTAATGTCTTTCATATCGCCTTCTGTCACTTCTGTCTATGTCTTCTTCAGTCAACCTATCTTTCATTATGTCCACATTCATAAGTTGTATCTTTCTCATCAATAAGTCTTCGGGTCATATGATCAAAACATCACAAGTGATGTTCTATCGTCTCATCATGTATATAAAATTATAAATCATGCATACCATTGCTCCGATATATTCATTTCTTATCTTATTTTTGATGTTTCCATGCATCCATCAAAACATTTGTATCTCTAAAAAAACTCTACTCATCTTTCTTGATGATAGTCTAACACCATATACGATATAATAAAGTTAGTGTAGTCTACATCATATATAATTTACCCTTTAACCGCAATAGTACATCCTAATTGCACATTTCTGCTACTGCTCTTCACTTCAACCATCATGATTCTATGATCATTTTCTTAATCTATGCATCCGACTGAATAACTAACACATGGCACCTAAAGTACTTACTGATATATGTTTTACATCCAGCTTTATCAAGCTATTATTTCTATGCATCACCCGACTAAACTTATATTCCATATACTCGATCTTATCTATTATACATTTGGTGAAGTTGTCCTAGGTGTCACTAAATGTATGACTAGGACAAAAGTGGGCCCCACCTTTGACCCATGTGGCATGCCACATGGCCCCCACTCTCACATATTTACATGTTTGTCATCCACTCATCCCATTTTACAAAAAAAAACCCCAAAAAACCCCGTAAACTCACTTTATTTACATGTTGACCCTTTTAACCCCCCGACGACACCGGTACACACACCTACACTTTTTGCTCATTTTCGTTTGCGCGTGTGGACCGAATCCTGTTCGTGGTGTTTTTTTGGCTCCGTGCACTCTGTGCATGGGTATTTTCTAGTAAACTTATATTCCATATACAAAATCAATTCCTGTTAACTCTGAAGCTTCGAGTTTTCAATATATACCTCTACAGTAATAACTTTGTGTTTACATCACTTTTAATCTCATCTATAACAACAATATAGTCTATTAAATAATATAAGTTAAAATTTTAAAATTTAAAGCCATAATGTTAGTCTCCAAAACCAGAATTAAGTATATTAAGAAAATAAGAATATTAAGAAAAAGATGAATACTAGTATGAGGTATACCAAAATAAATGACAGAATCAAGTAGTCACTAATGGCATATTATTTCTTAAGTCGCTAATGTTGGCAATCCAGGTGTGTGATGCGGTCATGAATTAGGTAGCACTTGTTCTAAGTACCTTAGAACTTCCTGTGATTTTATATGGTCACTTTATGGACAAAAGCTTCCCCCTGGTTTCATATTTTTACTATATAAATATAAGGACTGTTGGAAAATTTGTATCTCATTTTGAAGGCGCACATGTTTTTATTCGGATGGTTGACCGTCCATCAGAACATGGTCAACTGATGGTTAGCAACAACAGCTTGACTCTCCATAAAAGATAAATGACAGGTAGAGTTTGGATAACAACAAGATGTCATTACAAGGATTGATGTGTTTCAAATTCAAATGAAGAGCGTGTTATGAAATTAAGCAATCAACAAGGACAATAAATTTTTATTAGTAGTTATCTTTAAATTAATAAAAAATAGACAACGTGAATCTTCACAAAGAGTTCATGTGTAAAGCATTTTATGGGGTAATAAAAGCTCACAAGACTTTGTGTTATTATTACTTGGTAACATAAATACTTGGACAGTTCAAATCAAACTCCATCAACATAATGTCTAGTTTGACAGACAATAAAGAACAGTTACATAGCAGAAATTATTAAATAAATAGAACATTAAAGAAACAGAACCAATCTATCTTACCCATAATTTGGATTATTTCCGGTTGTTCCCATTCCCAACTCATGCATATTCGCCTTCCCTATGAAAATCACACCACAGCTTCGTAGCCTGGAAACACAAATCGCATCTTGATTGACAGGGCGAACCTTGTGAAACCATGTTGTAGCACCTGAAACACGTAGGATTCCAACCTTAAACAGTTTTAAAATTGAAAATTCATGTCTCAAAATTGCTGGTGGTTGAATTCTAGTCTTACTCTTTGATGGATAGGGATGGCAATCTATGTCATCTTTAATGGCCATAAAAATGCCATCTAGGATGGATAAAGGATTTCCTGCGCATGCCAAACAGACATCATCTATATTGCTTCAGCATATAACTTTCGACAATGTACTTGTAAAGACATAAATCAATACTGAAGTTGCTAATCGGTTGGGTTGACCCATCTATAAACTAGCAATACCTTCCAAAAATCTTTGTGTAGAAGCTGCAGCTTGCTTTTTGACTTCCCCTGCACTGAAGGAGATTAATAACGGCATGGGAGGTTTCGTACGGTTGGATTCTTCCACTGCAGAAATGATATATTCCGCAACCTAGAAGAGTAATTCCATTAGTATGAGGAATTTGGTGCATTCATTTCCATTTCCCGTGAGGGGGACTCAACTTACCATTGATGGTGTTGTAAGCTTGGATCGGTAAGCATGGGCATAGTCTTGAATAGTCCAGTAAAGGAATGGAGGGGACTCATGGTTCCAGTGTTGAGACGGATCATAAGGGGGGAGACATTCCAATGCTGAGCCAACACGATCTGCAGGTTCCTTATCTTCATCGATAACACGAACACCAGGTTCTGGGCCTGCCATATTGACATTCAACAGCGACATATAAACAAGCATGTAGCGAGCAAATCATCATGCTTGAACTGTGCAATGGATAAATAAAAAGATTTTGTTTAACCAGTTGAAGATAAAAGATTTTGTTTAACCAGTTGAAGATAATGAAGAAGCATGAAAAATATTCTGTTGGAGTAGTAGAGTGTCGAAAACTGGGGACTCGGCGACATACAAACAAGCATGTAGCGAGCAAATTATCATGCTTAAATTGTGATGTGCATAAATAAAAAAATGATTTTGTTTAACCAGTTGAAGATAATGAAGAAGCATGCACAATATTCGGTTGGAGTAGTGGAGTGTATAAAATTGGAGTCTGAGCGACATATAAACAAGCATGTAGCGAGCAAATTGTCATGCTTAAATTGTGCTACGCATAAATAAAAATTATGCATGATGATGATGATTGTAACTAACGAAGTAGAGAGGATGATCATACAAATCACATTTATTGAAGAAAAGCAAGGAGAAAGATGACGGTAAGAGGTTTGATGTCACCTTGAGGTGGGAACTCGGGTCGAAACATTGGGGCTTCAGGAATTACAGTATTCCGCAGCAGCTGCTAGGCAGGCCCAGCCAATTAGGTATTGGAAATGGGAATCAGACAACAAAAGACTAATAAATAGGTACTTTTGGGAAAGAAGAAAGTGATGGATATGGGTATGGCGAAACAACCGACCTGAGTGAAGTTATTCTGGCGCTTCAAAGCGGACAAGATGATGGACCTGAAGATCGGGGCTTCAATCAACCACACGAAAACCTTGAGCGCAAATCCAGTTAAATGAGGAGCTGAAAACGAGAGAAACGGATTCAAAATCAAAATCAAAAATGGATTAATTAGTTACTTAATCGGCTATTTAAAAAGAGACTGAGATGAGAAATGAAGAGCACATTTGATCAGCTGTGGCTGATACTTGACGGCAGATATATCAACGCTTTCGACGGGAATCATTACTCGCTTCTTTCCCATCTCTCTCTCCCCTAATCAATCAGTGAATGATCCTCCCCCTCCTCTTCTTCTTGATACTAGCTGACGGTTTTGAAAAGAAGAAGAATGGACATACGTTTTTTAATTAGGGCCTGTTCTTTTGCAAAGAAAGTAGTCAGGATTCCACAAATTTTTACTATTCATCCACTATTCACCAGCTTTCCTACCCAACTTTCTCATTTCGTGTTCTTTTGGCTCTTTCGAAATCCTGGAAAGTTTGCCTACGTGGAGTTCCAATTGGGATTCCCGAGGCACTTTTGTAATCCTCTAATTTTGTTGGGAAAGCTTGGGAAAGCTTGGATTTGTGGGGCCCACTTTGTTATCTCTCTCTATCTCTCTCATCCACCTCACCAACTTTCCACTATCTCATTCCAACTTTCCAAACCCAAAAGAACACAAGAAAGGAGAGTGGACCCCACTTTACTTTCTCAACCCCACTTTCCATACAACTTTCCAAGCAAAAGAACACAAAACTCAAATTTCTCTCTCCTCAGATTCCACAAATCCCCAACTTTCCCATTTCTACTTTCTTGCAAAGGAACAGGCCCCAAGCAACCAACACCCAAGCAACCAACACCCAACCACGAGAAATAATAATTAATGTTTGAGTTGTGTAGGTCTGTGTTTCTGACGTCGGCAGACGAGTAGAAGCAAGGGAGGTTGGAGCGAGAGGATTACCAGCTTGACTTCACAATAAATAAAGCGGGTGGGCTGGACATGGACTCGGTATTAGTCAAATGAAATAACCAATCCTATCCAACAACTACATTGTTATAAAGCGGAAAAAATAGGCATGAGCTGCCGGGCTGATTTTTGACAACTTATAGATTTAGTTTAATTTTCAAATAATTATATAAAATAACCAATTGTTGAAAAATGCTAAGGGCCTGTTATTTTCGCGAGAATAGGCCAGGGAATAGGGTTTTTTGCACTGTTCACGTCTGACACTCGAGATTCCACGGTTGGAATCCGGTGACCTGTTCTTTTGCGCTTGTTGAAGGCGGAGGCAGAATGCTTGCGTGGAGGGGGGTTTTGGAATACCACGGGCTTGTCAGGAGTTATCGTTTTTTGGTCGGAATTGGCTGGAATCCGTCTCATTTGTTGGGTCCCACGCTCGCTTTTGCTCTCTCTCTCCGCTTGTGATCACCCCCCTGCCTCGAATCTGCCATTCCACCTTCGTATCCCTCTTCTCGCAACAGCAGCAGGCGAAACCCTAAAAATAGGCGCCGGATCTGGGTGGCTTCGACCCCAAGCCAGTATCTTTTTGGGTTGTCGCCGCCGACTGAGTATGGCAGCTTCGTCGGATCTGACCATGGTTGATTGAAGGAGGTGATGAACTAAAAAGAAGTTGGATCCGAGCGTCTGATACGAAAAAAACGGTAAAGTTGGCATTTTTACTTAGAAATAGTTTACGTTTATGCATGATTTCTTGTCCAAAGAACTGATCCCCACGAATTTATGTGGACACTAGCTTCGGACAGTAGATTGCGCCGTAAGGGTTGCCGTTTGTTATCCCTGACGTCGCGGATCTGCGGGTGTGCCCAAGGCAGCGTGATCTCTGTAACGCAAGCTTCATCTCCATTCTTCTCTTCTGATCAACTGACAGGTATATCTCCGGATATCATTTGTGTGTGGTTTGGATGTTCATTGCGGGTCGAAATACTGAATTTTTGTCATTTGTGGTTTCTTTGATGGACATGGGTGTGGTTTGATATTGTGATGATGTGTTCACATGCTCGGGTTTCATAAACCCCGCCTCCGCATTCCTTGAATGTTGAATATATTTGGGATTGTTTTAAGAAGGCTTTATCAAAAAATTTAAACAGATCATTGCCCACCAAGTATGCTACATTTCATATATTAGATGTTTTTGCCATCCAACGCAATACATGCAAGCTGAAAACATTTGATAATGACGGCCAAGGAAACATTGCCCTATGAGGAATCATACTTACGTGAAGGCGGAATGCGTGATATAGACCAATAAAATCGAACTGCTTAAATGATTTGGAATACATTCTGAGGGCAATTTCAAGTATTTTCATGCATGGCGTGTAAAGGTGTCGGTGGCGGCATCCAGTTGTATGAAATGAAAGGTGAGGCATAAATAAAGGGTTCATGTACCCCTACATGCCATGCTGTAGAGAATTTGAAGTGGCAAGCACACTGGCATGCAACAGATAAAATTGATATTGATTCCATGTTATTTTTCCCAAAGTGCCGTACTTATAAATTTTTCACCTATTTTCAAATAATAAGTTTTGCTAGATATGTGAGCCCAGTGATGAAGCATATGCAAAGGAAAAATTATGATAGGCTGGCAGGAAGGTTCCTATATTTGAAATTGGCTTATGGATATGATTAAATTCAGTGTATGGAAATATTTAAATATGAGGAGCAACCGCCATGCCACCAAGGGGGAAAATGAAAATAACTGTAATCCTGAGGGCTACTATTACAAATTATTTTAATTTCCAATTATTTGTAATTTTCTGACACGGTTTTTAGTTGATGATAAATCATGTATGATTGTTGGTTATATCATTTTAAGCATAATTATTTAGTTGATTCCTAAATGCTTTAGATGGATAACAACGGGGGCATGATCGGGGGTAACCCACGTGCCGCGGCAGCGGCGGCAGTCATTCTTGTCATCATACACTGCATGCGTAACCTAGAGGGTAGGCCAAACCGTATACCTAGAGAGCCATCGGCTATGCGGGATCTACATAGGAACTCCCACATGCGTAGAATTCTCTATGGGGGTGAAAGTAGTTGTTTACACTACTTGAGAATGAGGAGCCATGCATTCATGAATTTGGCCGGATTAATGAGACAACTGGATTTACTTAAAGACACTATACATGTGTCCGTAGAGGAGCAGTTGGCCATGTTTCTACATATCGTAGGGCACAAGTCAAAGAACAGAGTCATGCAAGTTGATTTTATACGCTCCGGTTCAACAGTTAGCCGATACTTTGGCCAAGTAATGCAAGCAGTATGTGGCATTCGGGATATGTACTTGAAGCAAGCTCCAAATGAGACCCCTACTGAGATCGTCAATAATCCTAACTGGTACCCTTATTTCAAGGTACGTACGTGTCATATAAATTTGATGGAGTGACATGAAGTAGTTAGAGTAGTATTATTTTACTCTTTTCTAACCTATTGACCCACCATTACGATGTAGGATTGCATTGGTCTCATTGATGGGACACATGTCGATGCCATGCTACCTGCACATCTTGTACCCCGGTTTAGAGGCCGAAAGGGGGTGACACAAAATGTTCTCGCAGCTGCAACGCCGAATAAAAGATTCACGTATGTAATGGCAGGTTGGGAAGGGTCCGCAAATGATTTCACCGTCCTTAAATCTGCGTTGGCATTACCCCCCCCCCCCAAACGGTCTTCGAGTGTACGAAGGTAAGAGGTCGCTTTTAACCAAAATTTTAATTCGTAGCCATTAATAAATCTTGTGAATAAATTATACTAATTTATAACAGTTATGATTGTAGGTAAATATTACCTGTGCGATGCTGGATATACTACCATGCCAGGATTCATATCTCCATACAGGGAGGTTAGATATCATCTGAAGGACCATACTGATCGAGCTCCTCGAAATCACAAGGAGCTCTTCAACCTACGTCACTCGTCTTTACGAACTAAGATCGAGTCGACTTTTGGTATCATAAAGAACAAGTTTAAGATATTGACTTCCAAGCCCCACTATCCATTCCCATGTCAGGTTGATACCGTCCTAGCATGCACTGTGTTGCATAATTACATCCAAGTTGCAGATCCACATGACCCTCAACTTAGGGAGGATGCTGTTGATGTGATTGCGGAAGGTGGAGATGTTCACGATGACTCGATTTTGGATATGTCCCAACAGATGTCCTTGCGTGACCAAACACAACAGAGGGACAATTGGAAAATTCGAAGAGACCAAATAGCGTGGGATATGTGGGTCGACTATTGTAACATACATAATCAGGGTAACACGCATGAACAAGGTCTTTCAAATTTGGGTTGGGGTCTATGTGGTAGATATAAGTTTGACATTGTCATCTTTGTTATGCACTATTATTGTAGATTTTTCATCTTGCAACTGTGAACAAGGTTCTGAACTAATGCTTCTGCTGAGAAATGTGTGTTTCTTGGTGTTTGTATATTTTCATTTAATGATTTGAAATAGTATCGTATTCTTTGTGTAGGCATGGCAGGGTCATCTCAACGAGGTCAAGGTCGTGATCCGAAGGACCCAATCTCTGACCCACCATTAGATAATCAATGGGTAGACGACGATACACGTAATGAGAGGTCTCCCCGTCGACCTATGGCACGTAGGGTGGGAGATATGCAGCACCCTGGGCAGGGCAACTATGGTGGCGGCAACTATGGTGGTGGCACAAGTGTGCCTTATTCCCAATATGCCCAGTATATCATGCCGTTTCAAAGGGGTGGTCAACCCGGTTATATGCCAAGTCAAGCTGGCTATATGCATTTGCTTCAAGGGGGAGGCATGGGCCAGGGGGTTCGGAGCTACCAGGGGGTGGGATGGTCCCAGGGGGGAGGGATGCAACATGTAGGCGGGAGCTACCAAGTGCCGGGTTTGGGAGGTTTTGGTGGACAACAGCAGTATGGTAGCCCCCCTCACCCAAGTGCATTCACCCGGGCGGCATCACACAGCGGCAATGACCCCGTAATTGGTAGCGATTCTTCCAGGAAGTCGGGGAGGCGGGATGAGTCAGGTGAAGCTTCAGTGTCTAGCCCTAGCAAGAAAATGAAGCACAATGCAGAAAAGGGGATGGGGCACAAAATATGGACTTGGGAACATGACTTGGTCCTCATCCCATTCCTTGCGGAGCAGGCCAGGGAAGGGATGAAATCAGATAAGACGTTCAAATCTTGTGCATTCAATGCTGCTGCGGCACACATCAATGAGACATTTGGCACGTCGTACTCAAGCCAAAATGTACGTAATCATATGAAAGGATTGCGAAAGAAACTAGCCGATGTGGAGAAGTGCCGCAGTTTAAGTGGCGTTGGGTGGTGTCCCGAGAGGCAGATGATTTTAATGGAGCCGGAAACGTATGCCACGTGGGCATCGGTAATAATTTCACCCTTCCCGCACAAATACATACGCGTCTATGTCATTTCCTTTTTTACTCTATATTATCACATTGTGTATACGTGCAGGCCCATCCTAAAACAAAGGACTTCATTAATCAGCCCTTACCATGGCTTGATGATCTGAAAGTGATTATAGGTGATGACAGAGTGACTGGGGATTTTCTTAAGGGTGTGTTTACACCTTTTGGTGGCCCATTCACTGAAGGTGAAGGTGAGCAGGGAAATACTTCCCCGCTTGGGCATGAATCATATGACACACCATCACCGTACACCCCGCAGGCACCCTCGCGAAGTCCTGGGTCAGCGGCTACTAGCAATGCAGCCCCGCCACATTCTGTTAAAAAGGTAAGACGTAGACCACGAGGGAATGCTACCAACGATGCATTGCAAGGTGTGTTTGTGGAGAAACTCACCGAGGTAGCCGAAGCCTTGAGGATCTCAAACCTACCCTGGACTGTGGAGATTGGTAAGAGTGTATATTCACACACGGAGTATCCTGGAGAGAAGTTGGATAGGGTGTATAGCCACCTTATTGAAGTAGATCTTGAGGGGAGAAAGTATGTGGGGATGCCTGAGGTTGCAAGGAATAGGTACATAAAGAAGAAAATGGAGGATTTCGACCGTGAGGATGAGGAAGACGACGATGGGAGTAATATATGAAGCTTGTAATTTCTGAACAACATTTTGTAATATGTCTTGCATGCACAATGGGGGGGCACGTAGGGGGGATTATTAAATATGGATTATGTATGTCTGTAATATGTCTACTTGATTTTAGGATGCTATTAGGTGGCTGTACGTTGAATGACTGAATGACTGTAGTGCTTGGTTGCTTGGGAATATGTGTGTATGTAATTTATATAGCGTCTTGTCCTTATTTATGAATCTCATATGCTTTTATTTCCTACTATGGTTTTCTGGGTGGAAGCATGAATTTCATACTTGGTTTTTCTTGCATTATTTCCAGCTTGGGGGTTGGGTCTTTATTTCAATGCATCTTTTTGATCTTTTCCATGCCACTGGGCCTGCACTAAGATTGAATGCCTTTGTGGATGTGTAGCCTTGGGTATGCTAGCATTTTGGACTTGCAATATTGTTAGCTGCATACATTAATATATGCCTGACTCATGTTGGTATTTGAACATATTGGTATGTTATCATTTTGGACATGCAATATTGTGGGTGGGTGGGTATAGTGTTTAAAGTGTATCATGGTTTTTTACTTTTAACCTATCTGATGATGGCATTTTGATATTGCTGGATCATGGTAGCATATGTTCTAGCCATTTTTGATTTAGTATTTTGCACTTGCATTGTGCTCTTGCTGGTTTCTTGCTGTATCATACTTTCTGTGCATTCTTGCATAATCTGGGCATTTTGATATTGTAACGACTG
Source organism: Scilla litardierei (assembly GCA_030789695.1). Lineage (NCBI taxonomy): Eukaryota > Viridiplantae > Streptophyta > Magnoliopsida > Asparagales > Asparagaceae > Scilla > Scilla litardierei. The sequence goes on along the minus strand of CM061135.1, from coordinate 1,102,002 downwards.
GTTTCCTTGTATCTGAATTTATTATAATATAATATATGTTTTGGTGGATTTTCTCCTCTTGCGTGGTTTTCGTCTCCGTAACTTTCATTTTCGATCGATTCGTCGTATTTTCTCGTTTCTTCCTTAGGATCGTCGATTTCGAGGTACGTCGTTTGTGACGGGCTTCATAACGGTCATATCTAACTATTAGATCAAGCCTAGGAGTCTTAGGAATCGATACCGGGGCCTCGCGTTCCGTATCGGTACTTTTCTGTGCTCATTAGCCGGTGTAAGAAGGGCCACCGACCGACTAGATGACGATCCAGTCGGTCGGAACTCCTTCTTGGACCGACTAGTGAGTTTTCTAATTTCCTGAGGAAGCTACTGTTTATCGTTAGTCGGTCTAAGAAGAGTTGTTGACCGACTAGGTTGCAAACTAGTCGGTCGACGATGCTTCTTGAACCGACTAACACATCATCTTAATTTTAGTTGAGTTACTGTTTACTCTTAGTCGGTCTAGGAACGTTCATCGACCGACTAGTTGCTAAACTAGTCGGTCAGTACTTGTTCATGGACCGACTAACTCTAAATCCTATTTTCGTTCAGGAGTTACTGTTTGCACTTAGTCGGTCTGCGTTGGTCGACCGACCGACTAGTTGCCAAACTAGTCGGTCAGTGGTTGTTCTTTGACCGACTAGTCTGTGTTAAAACCCTAATTTCTGGGCAGCCGCCAGCCCAACCTATAAATACCCAACCCATTCGTTTTCTTCTTCTCCAACACGATCCAAAACCCTAGAAACTTCCCCTTTGAGCCCCCATCTTCCTCCAAGCTCCATTTCTTCATTCCAAACCCTAAATCCATCATCCAATCCATCCAATCACTCATTCCACCTTTCATCTTCCCCAAATCCCCATCAAAGCCCATCACATCCCCAAAATCCCCCTAAACCCTAGTTTCTCCAAACTTCCCCAATCATTTCCAGATCTGGTCCTAGGGTTCCCCGGAGTGTTCCTTCCGCCTCCTCTCGGTAAGAAATCGATCTACCGTTGTTTTCATGTCTTATTGTAATTTTTATGAAACCCTAATAATAATTCATGTTGTTTGTTGATTGGTCCCCCAAAACAGCGATTTCCCCGTAGATTGGCATCCGTGTGACGAAGTGATCGTCATCCCCGGTGCTAGGCAAGTGAAACTTGCCACTTAGGGTTTAGGCTATGTTTTAGGCCATTTGCTTATTGTAGGCGTAAAAGAGACTAGGCGACGAAATGATACTCGCCTAGGCGCAAATTGGGGAGTTAGCTTGACAACGAAGCTAATTCCGACATATAGCATGTTGCACAATTACCATGTCATGTTTACTTTCCATTAACGGTACGCAGATTAAATGTCATGTCATTGCATTGTTTTGGTGATCCCGTGATTGCGTAGCTTTGCTACACTACTTGTGTTACCTGGCTCGTGTTCCAGAAGCGAGCCCTGTAGTTGGAAACCCCAACGCTCGATATTGAATTGTGAACTAAGAAACAAGCGCCCGTGCGGGGCAACCCTGGCTCACTTGCTGGGCTCATGTTCAGGGACCTTGGCTTGTTTAGTGCGGGGTGGGGTGAGGGTTAAGCGGCCATTCAACTGGGAGTCTGTTTGATCAACAACTGCAGTTGTAAGGCGTAAACTCTTTGGGGTGGGGTAGTGTTTGGGGCCGATCGGACTGAATGCTAGCCATTCAGCGAAGGGCGCAAACATCTACAAAACAACCGTGAAATGTGAATTGTGTTTAGTGCCGATCGGTCTGAATGCTTGCCATTCAGCGAAGGGCGTAAACACCTACAACAATGTGAATTGATTGAGAATGTTAGTAGCGTGGCTACTCTTGTCTTGTCCCGATGGTTGCTCTCATGTACAAATAGTCTTGCCTTGTTTTAAATTGTGCACTCATGTTATAACTGCCATGTCATGCATACTAAACTGTTAGGTTGCTAGTCGCCTTACTTTCAGTTTCCTTGCCCAAGTCTTTTAGACTTGCTGACATGTGCCCCTTTCTCTTTTGGGTGACGCATGTTAGACCTTGAGCCTGAGTTGCCCGCTGAGGGTGAGGTGTTTGCGGACGCCGAGCTTGAGCCCGTGTTGGACGGGGAGTACGTAGACACTGGGGACCAGTCCTAGTGTCTCCGTTGTGCTTTATTTTTGTTAAACAGTTGTTTTGTTATTGGTGCGTGGCACCTATACTTATTTATGTTGTTGCTTTTGTTTGGCCTTGTTCTGGGCCTTAGACTTTTTTAGCCTGGTGGCTTTTCTGTGATGTTGAATACTTTGTGGACAATTGTGGGATTGGTATTTTATATCCGTCTCATATTATTATTATTGTTGTTGTTTCGTTTGCAATTACAGGGACCTGCTTATACTAAATTGACGCTTATCGGGTTTGGGGCTTCACCGCTCCACTCCCGTGCGGACCTTCTCACGTCTCGCCTCCATTTTAGGGAAGCGGGTCGTGACAGGTTTTAGTGGTGGCCCATGCAGGTCCACTGTAACTGCAATTATCGGGATAACGATAATAATGCAAGATTGTCCAACAAATAATTTCGACCCCTGAGCCCTAAGCTATGAGTCTAATTGTTTCGTTTTCTGCGTCACTAGATGGCAGGAAGACGGATCACCCGAGGTGGTGGTAGTGGTGCGCCCCCTCACGACGAGGAGCCTGAGCGGGAGCCCACTAATGGGGAGATGATGAGGATGATGCTGCAGATGATGCAGGTTCAGCAGGGTGTGCTTCTGCAGGTGCAGAATGCTCCGGTGACCCGAGCTGCTCGGGTGGTGGAGACCCCTCGCTCTGAGCCCGGGGCGAAGCAGTTCAGGGAGCTGGGTCCTGCGTATTTTGATGGAACCGAAGGTCCTCTAGCTGCTGATGAATGGATGAGGAATATCGAGGACAATCTGAAGATGTACAAGGTCAACGAAGTTAGTTGGGTTGACTTGGCGAAGCGCCAGCTGAAGGATAACGCCAGGAATTGGTGGGATGCTGAGGAAAGGATGTTGGTTGAGCCGATCGTCTGGGCTACCTTCAAGGCCAGATTTGATGGTGAGTTCTTCCCGAAGGCTGCCAGGGAAGAGATGCTGCAGCGTTTTATCGACCTGAAGCAGGGGAACTCGTCGGTGGACATGTACCACCAGGAGTTCATGAGGCTGAGTCGGTTTGCACCAAAGATGGTGCGGGACGCTGAGGAGCGAGCTCAGAGGTTCCTTCAGGGGCTTGCTTCAGAGCTCCAGAGCTTTGTGACCTCTTCTGACCGGGAATCTTATCAGAAGGTTTTGGTCGCTGCCAAGAGGCAGGAGCTGCTTGTGAACCAGAGGAAGGGGTCTGTTGTTGGTGCTGTGAGGAGGCCTGTGGAGCAGGCGAGAGCTGTGGTTAGACCTGGATTCAGGCCTAATCAGTCCGCTCAGTTTAAGAGGCCGGGAGGGCCTATTCTGAAGTCTTGCCATTTCTGCGGCAAGCCTGGCCATATCAAGGATCAATGCCGGAAGTTTTTGGGCCAGTGTCTGGTTTGCGGTGATGCCTCCCATGTCGCGAGGGATTGTCGGCATGCGGGTCCGCTGCGGAGGGCTCCTGTTGCAGCTCAGCCGTTGCAGCAGCGAGCGCCTGTTCCTGCTGGACGTGGAGCGGCTCTTGTTCCACAGGGGCAGGCTTTTCGGCAGGCGGTTCCGCCGAGGAGGCAGGCATTTCTGATGACCGAGGAGGAGGTCTTGGCCATGGATGAGGTCATTGCAAGTAATTTTCGATTTAGATTGTTCCTTCCTTAATTAATTGATTGATAAATTATGTGAATGCTTGTGTATGGTGTTGCTAGAATAAGATTTGATTGATTAGACTGTTTGTTAGGTGTGATTTTGGTTTGCACGTTCCCTGCCCGAGTCCTCTTTGACTCAGGTGCGTCAATGTGCATTTTGGCCCAGAGCTTCGTGGAGAAGCATTCCTTGTCGACGTCCCCTCTCTCCAAGAGTTGGAATATCGTCACAGGGAATGGAGTAGTCACGGTGCATCGTGGGTGCAGTCCTTGCTCTGTGGTGGTTTGTGGACATGAGCTTTATGCTGATTTTATTGTCCACAACATCACCAACTACGATGCGGTCTTTGGGATGGATTGGCTTGCGAGCTTCTATGCTACGATCGACTGTCGACGGAAGAAGGTGGTGTTCGAGATTCCCGGACATCCAGTATTTGAGTTCAGTCGTGGTAGCAGTTCGCTTGGTTCTGTCAGATTTCGGGCCAGGCCGGTGGAGGCTGTGGCTATGCAGATGGAGCTGGAGTGGCCAGCTGTGGTGCGAGATTTTGGCGCCGTCTTCCCCGAGGAGATGTCTGGTTTGCCACCTGATCGAGCTCTGGAATTTTCTATCGACCTCGTTCCAGGTGCGCAGCCGATTTCGAAGGCGCCGTATCGTATGGCACCTGCAGAATTGGAAGAGTTGCGGAAGCAGTTGGATGAGCTGTTGCAGAAGGGTTATATTAATCCTAGTGTGTCTCCGTGGGGAGCACCGGTGTTGCTGGTTAAGAAGAAGGATGGTTCGCGTCGCATGTGCGTGGACTATCGGGGATTGAATGCGGTGACCATTAAGAATAAATACCCGTTGCCTCGCATCGATGATATTTTTGATCAGCTTGGAGGTTCGAGGGTGTTTTCTAAACTGGATTTGAGGAGTGGTTACCATCAGTTGAAGGTGAAGAGGGATGATGTTCCGAAGACAGCGTTCAGGACGAAGTATGGACACTATGAGTTCGTGGTTATGCCTTTCGGCGTAACTAACGCGCCCGCAGTTTTCATGAATCTGATGAACCTGATTTTCTACGACTTTTTGGATAAGTTTGTCGTTATCTTTATCGACGACATTCTGATCTATTCGAAGTCGGAGGAAGAGCATGCATCGCACTTGAGGACGGTATTGGAAATTTTGAGGAAGCATCGTTTGTATGCTAAGTTTTCGAAGTGCGAGTTTTGGCTGGATCGAGTTGCTTTTCTGGGGCATGTGGTGACTGGAGATGGTATTTCTGTGGATCCCGAGAAGATTCGGGCCGTCAGGGAGTGGCCTGTTCCGTCGTCTGCATCTGAGATTCGGAGTTTCCTTGGTTTGGCGGGATATTATCGTCGGTTCATTAAGGACTTTTCTCGTATTGCTGAGCCGATGACCAGGTTGACGCGGAAGGATGTTGCTTATGTTTGGTCGGGTGATTGTGAGAGTGCTTTTGGTGTTCTGAAGGAGAGGTTGACGAGTGCCCCTATTCTTGTCGTGCCTGATCGCAGCGGTGGATTTGAGATCTTTTGCGATGCTTCTGGCAAGGGTCTTGGTTGCGTGTTGCATCAGCACGGGCATGTTGTGGCGTATGCGTCTCGTCAGCTTAAGGTTCATGAGAAGAATTACCCGACGCATGATTTGGAGTTGGCTGCCGTTGTTTTTGCTCTTAAGATTTGGAGGCACTTCTTGTTGAGTGAGAAAGTGAAAATTTTCACCGATCACAAAAGCTTGAAGTATATTTTTACTCAGAAGGAGCTCAACATGCGACAGCGTCGATGGTTGGAGCTTATGGCGGATTATGAGATTGATTTGCAGTATCACCCTGGCAAGGTGAATGTGGTTCCGGATGCTTTGAGTAGGCTTCCAGCGGTGATGATTTTGACCTCGCAGTGGAGATTGCAGCAGGATTTTTGCGAGTCTGGCGTGGAAATTGTTCTTCCTGGGGAGGCTTCTTCGTTGATGTACATGCAGGTACAGTCGACGATCGTGGATCGGATTAAGGCTGGCCAGGCTGAGGATCCGAAGTTGGTAAGGATTCGGGAGCAGGTGGAAGCCGGTCTGCGGACTGACTTTTTGATTCATGAGGATGGCTCGCTGAGGTTTGGAGCCAGGTTGTGTGTGCCGGCTGGGGATATCAGAGAGGAGTTGATGGTGGAGGCACACAGTTCGCCGTATTCTGTGCATCCTGGTGGCACCAAGATGTACCAGGATCTTCGCCTGAATTTTTGGTGGCATGGTATGAAGAGGAGTGTGGCTCGGAGTGTGGCCAAGTGCTTGGTTTGCCAGCAAGTGAAGGCGGAGCATCAGCGTTCGGCAGGGTTGCTACAACCGCTTCCGATTCCGGAGTGGAAGTGGCAGCACATCACTATGGATTTCGTGACTGGACTACCTCGGAGTCCGAAGCAGAATGACGCGATTTGGGTGATCGTGGATCGATTGACCAAATCTGCGCACTTTATTCCGTTCCGAGTGGGACAGTCCACGGAGGTGCTAGCGAGGAGATATATGGAGGAAGTCGTGCGACTTCATGGAGTCCCCGTGAGTATCGTGTCGGACAGAGACACGAGGTTCACATCTCAGTTTTGGCAGAGTTTGCAGAAGAGTTTGGGTACGCGTCTGAGTTTCAGCACGGCGTACCATCCGCAGACGGATGGCCAGTCCGAGAGGACAATTCAGATTTTGGAAGACATGCTGAGGGCGTGCATGTTGGATTTCAAGGGTTCGTGGGAGGACCATCTGCATTTGGTGGAGTTTTCCTACAACAACAGCTTCCAGGCGAGTATTGGCATGGCGCCTTTCGCCGCTCTTTATGGGAGGAAATGTCGATCGCCATTGAGTTGGGATGACGTTGGAGATCGGGAGTTGTTGGGACCTGAGATGATTGTGGAGGCCGTGGAGATCGTCAGGAATATTCGGGAGAGGTTGAGGATTGCTCAGGACCGTTTTAAGCATTGGGCGGATGCTAAACGTCGTCCTTTGGAATTTCAGCCGGGCGACCATGTGTTCTTGAAGATTTCCCCGAATCGTGGTGTGATTCGTTTCGGGAAGCGTGGGAAGTTGAGCCCGCGATACATTGGACCATTTGATGTTTTGGAGAGGGTTGGCGAGGTAGCTTATCGCTTGGCCTTGCCGCCATCTTTGGAAGGAGTTCACAATGTTTTCCATGTGTCGCAGCTTCGTCGATACATTAGCGATCCATCTCATGCCGTGGATTTCTCGGAGATCGCCGTTCGCTCAGATTTGACGTATGACCAGTATCCGGTGCAGATTCTGGACAGGCGTCAGAAGTCACTTCGAAACAAGGTCGTCGATCTTGTTAGAGTGATGTGGCGGCACGGTTCGCCGGGAGAGTCTACTTGGGAGAGAGAAGATGAGATGCGAGAGCGCTACCCACTTTTGTTTCCGGACTCGTGAATATTCGGAAATTCCGAGGACGGAATTTTTCTTAAGTTGGGGAGGATGTAACGACTGGTTTCCTTGTATCTGAATTTATTATAATATAATATATGTTTTGGTGGATTTTCTCCTCTTGCGTGGTTTTCGTCTCCGTAACTTTCATTTTCGATCGATTCGTCGTATTTTCTCGTTTCTTCCTTAGGATCGTCGATTTCGAGGTACGTCGTTTGTGACGGGCTTCATAACGGTCATATCTAACTATTAGATCAAGCCTAGGAGTCTTAGGAATCGATACCGGGGCCTCGCGTTCCGTATCGGTACTTTTCTGTGCTCATTAGCCGGTGTAAGAAGGGCCACCGACCGACTAGATGACGATCCAGTCGGTCGGAACTCCTTCTTGGACCGACTAGTGAGTTTTCTAGTTTCCTGAGGAAGCTACTGTTTATCGTTAGTCGGTCTAAGAAGAGTTGTTGACCGACTAGGTTGCAAACTAGTCGGTCGGCGATGCTTCTTGAACCGACTAACACATCATCTTAATTTTAGTTGAGTTACTGTTTACTCTTAGTCGGTCTAGGAACGTTCATCGACCGACTAGTTGCTAAACTAGTCGGTCAGTACTTGTTCATGGACCGACTAACTCTAAATCCTATTTTCGTTCAGGAGTTACTGTTTGCACTTAGTCGGTCTGCGTTGGTCGACCGACCGACTAGTTGCCAAACTAGTCGGTCAGTGGTTGTTCTTTGACCGACTAGTCTGTGTTAAAACCCTAATTTCTGGGCAGCCGCCAGCCCAACCTATAAATACCCAACCCATTCGTTTTCTTCTTCTCCAACACGATCCAAAACCCTAGAAACTTCCCCTTTGAGCCCCCATCTTCCTCCAAGCTCCATTTCTTCATTCCAAACCCTAAATCCATCATCCAATCCATCCAATCACTCATTCCACCTTTCATCTTCCCCAAATCCCCATCAAAGCCCATCACATCCCCAAAATCCCCCTAAACCCTAGTTTCTCCAAACTTCCCCAATCATTTCCAGATCTGGTCCTAGGGTTCCCCGGAGTGTTCCTTCCGCCTCCTCTCGGTAAGAAATCGATCTACCGTTGTTTTCATGTCTTATTGTAATTTTTATGAAACCCTAATAATAATTCATGTTGTTTGTTGATTGGTCCCCCAAAACAGCGATTTCCCCGTAGATTGGCATCCGTGTGACGAAGTGATCGTCATCCCCGGTGCTAGGCAAGTGAAACTTGCCACTTAGGGTTTAGGCTATGTTTTAGGCCATTTGCTTATTGTAGGCGTAAAAGAGACTAGGCGACGAAATGATACTCGCCTAGGCGCAAATTGGGGAGTTAGCTTGACAACGAAGCTAATTCCGACATATAGCATGTTGCACAATTACCATGTCATGTTTACTTTCCATTAACGGTACGCAGATTAAATGTCATGTCATTGCATTGTTTTGGTGATCCCGTGATTGCGTAGCTTTGCTACACTACTTGTGTTACCTGGCTCGTGTTCCAGAAGCGAGCCCTGTAGTTGGAAACCCCAACGCTCGATATTGAATTGTGAACTAAGAAACAAGCGCCCGTGCGGGGCAACCCTGGCTCACTTGCTGGGCTCATGTTCAGGGACCTTGGCTTGTTTAGTGCGGGGTGGGGTGAGGGTTAAGCGGCCATTCAACTGGGAGTCTGTTTGATCAACAACTGCAGTTGTAAGGCGTAAACTCTTTGGGGTGGGGTAGTGTTTGGGGCCGATCGGACTGAATGCTAGCCATTCAGCGAAGGGCGCAAACATCTACAAAACAACCGTGAAATGTGAATTGTGTTTAGTGCCAATCGGTCTGAATGCTTGCCATTCAGCGAAGGGCGTAAACACCTACAACAATGTGAATTGATTGAGAATGTTAGTAGCGTGGCTACTCTTGTCTTGTCCCGATGGTTGCTCTCATGTACAAATAGTCTTGCCTTGTTTTAAATTGTGCACTCATGTTATAACTGCCATGTCATGCATACTAAACTGTTAGGTTGCTAGTCGCCTTACTTTCAGTTTCCTTGCCCAAGTCTTTTAGACTTGCTGACATGTGCCCCTTTCTCTTTTGGGTGACGCATGTTAGACCTTGAGCCTGAGTTGCCCGCTGAGGGTGAGGTGTTTGCGGACGCCGAGCTTGAGCCCGTGTTGGACGGGGAGTACGTAGACACTGGGGACCAGTCCTAGTGTCTCCGTTGTGCTTTATTTTTGTTAAACAGTTGTTTTGTTATTGGTGCGTGGCACCTATACTTATTTATGTCGTTGCTTTTGTTTGGCCTTGTTCTGGGCCTTAGACTTTTTTAGCCTGGTGGCTTTTCTGTGATGTTGAATACTTTGTGGACAATTGTGGGATTGGTATTTTATATCCGTCTCATATTATTATTATTGTTGTTGTTTCGTTTGCAATTACAGGGACCTGCTTATACTAAATTGACGCTTATCGGGTTTGGGGCTTCACCGCTCCACTCCCGTGCGGACCTTCTCACGTCTCGCCTCCATTTTAGGGAAGCGGGTCGTGACAGATATTGATGGTTTATTGATGTATCATAAATTCAGGAGCATATGGACAGGTTGGGTTTTTTTTAAAACACTAAGTAGTGACGTTAATGATTAACATTGTTCATATTTGGTTGATGGGTGATGCCTATTCCCTCTTAGGTATCAAATCAGCAGCATTATCTTTGCCGTATTTTAATCAAGTTGGGACATTTGCATTTGTTTTAATCTCAGCAAATGCTTGGAATTTGTCAGATTTGGGGTTACAAATAATTGGATGCTTTGGTGCTTATTGATGAGGTGGTATGTGCATATGTGCAAATGTTCTACTTTCCATTCATTTAAAGCAGTCAAGATCATTTAACATATAATGAAATATAATCTCTATATTATGAAAAACTGTGCATATGTGCAAATGTGCAAATGTGGTATGTGCATATGTGAAAAACTCTACTTTCCTTTCATTTACAGCAGTCAAGATCTACTTTCCTTTCATGTGGTATGTGCATATGTGCAAATGTTCTACATATTCTCTTGTTATTTTTTACTGTCATCTGTTCTTTCATTCTATTGTCAAAATATATTCTCAATATTTTGAAAACCTGTGTGGATTTCTTCCATTCTGGGATTTCAGCTTTGCTATGTTCCATCTGTGGTCTGTTTTCTTCTTTCATGTAAATATTTATGGAATACATGCAATGCTGTTCATGTTTACTGCCACATCTCTCACACATTGCCAGACCCCTTGTAAATTTGCCTTTGTGCATTGGATTACACATGATATGATGGAGGAGTTGTTGAGTAAATATTCATATATCTTGAACTTTTTTGGAGTTGTAATTTTTTCCCTAATAGCCCAATGATGAAAGCAATGAATTCGCCCAAATTCCTTGATACTATCCCAATTTTAAGGATGGCATGCAGGAAGGTTCCCATAATTCAAACATGGGTGGGGTTTTATTTCATTATTTGCAGCACAGTTGTGTTTCTGATACCATAAGCTTGCCTGAGACTCTTGCATGTTCTTTTGGGGTTTTCATTTCAAATTCTCATGCACGATCTGTTTGGGGTTTTTAATGTCTTTGTGTGTTTCAAAATGTCTTGCACATTTACCACATATGTTTTTATGTTTCTTTTGCTTGTGCATAACATTCTATTTGCGGGGTTTGTTCATATTCTCTTAAAACATTCAGCCCCTACGCTTTTGCTTGTCCATCACATACTTTATTTTTTTTCCAGTCCCTTATGTAGTTTTTTTGATCATGCACTTGCTTGATTTTCCTATCTGCTTTTGCCTGTTGTTTCTATCTGATGATGGATTTTTCCTCTTGCTGGAGCATGGTAGCCTATGTTCTACGGGTTTTTGATTTAGTTTGGAGCACTTGCATTTTGCTCTTGCTGGTTTCTTGCTGCATTCTCAGAAAATCTGGGCATTCTTTCATCTGTGGCTGAATTTCATCTGGGTATGGTGGACAATCTTTCATCTGTGGCTTACTTTCAACTGGGTAAGCTGGGCATGCTTGCAGTAAAATCTGGGCATTCTTTCATACATTCTGGGCCTGCTGATGTCCAGGTCAGGGGTGCAAGGTTCAGATAAGCTGCTCCCATGTATGGTTGCATACGGTTCTTGTAGACTACAACATATCTTGATTGTTTGGTTTTTTTGTTTCTTGTTTTCTCTATTACAACTACAGTATGGGCATTTTTGGTTTCTTGTTTTCTCTATATCAGATAAGCTGCTCCCATATCTTGATTGTTTGCATAACTTTCTGAATGTGAATAAGACTGAAGCACATGACAGCTACACAACTGTGCATGCGAATCGGAAATAAAAACCATGTTATATGATTTTCATGTTTATATTATGAAGGGACAACCGCAAGCAACCTAGTTGGGAAGCTGATACATATGCCAACCTGAGGGCTATATAATTTTAAATTTTCCATCTAATTTATCTGCGATTGGTTTTGTATATTAGTTTTGTTTTTTTCTTCACATTTGCCTTGCTCATTTCTGCAAAAGACGGGTACTTTGACATAATGCGATATGTACTTTTCATAGGTACGCCTTATTCTTCCCCTTCTCACTTCATTAAATTGTTCAATTTCTATGATCATCTCATACCTTCTATTTTGTTTATGTGTATGTATGAACAGGTCTAAATGAGTGAAGACTCAAACACGTCTATTCGCTCCCGCCTTCGGGAAGCGACCCGGGTACCTGCGTTGGAGACGGATGATTCAGACTTCAAGAGATGCCGCTGTGGTCTGCGTGTACCTAGGAAGACTTCATGGACCCAGTCAAACCCGGGCAGGAGGTTTTGGAGCTGTCCCATATGTGATTTCTTCGTATGGAAGGACCCCCCTCACAGTGACTGGTCAAAGTTTATTATCCTGCATTTAATGGAAGCAACTGAAAGAGGGGGAACAGGTGATATATCTGCGTGCGCACAGACAGGGAGGAGGTTGAATGCTATTGACGATCGGTTGGCTATGGTCGTTGGCCAATTAGAGAGATACAGGCTGACATTAGATATCTTGCATAAAGATTATAACTCCCTGAAGTTTGTTTTGTATTCCCTCTTAGGTCTATGTTTTATCAGTTTTCTTATGTATAACAATCTTCATTGACTTGGAAGGGAATCTTGTTGTATGGTCGGACTAAAATCCTTGTTTGAACTTGTTTTTTTATGAAGCATTTGGAATTTTTGTAATATCCTTGTATTGGGGGGTATTTCTGGTCAATGTTACAGCCTGTGTTTTTTAATTATATGCATGCTTGGATCAGTTGGCTACTGTTATTCCTCAGGGGTTAATATCATTTGTCAACTTTTTGATGTCTTTGCATTTGGGCTACCGTGTGGTTTTATTTCATCATGAGATTCACAGTTGTGTATTTATACCTGTTGAATATCTGAGACTACATGGGTTTTTTGTAATAAGGTAAATAAATTTTTGGACCATTATTGCTGTTTCCACCCTGAGACGAAGATGGGTTTTTATTTCAGAATGTCTTTCACATTACAGTAACTATGTATATTGAATGCCTGAAACGGACCGACCAAAAATTTCAGACGGTCAGGCACATTTGCTACTCTGTAGCGTTTCCATGCTTGATAATCAATGGGTTTTTTTACATCCTTAATCACTGTTCATGTCATTTTACATTTTATCCTATCTTGGTTGGGGGGTTACCATTACCCTATACTCACCATATAACCCCACACTCCAACTTTCCCACTTTCTCATTCCAACTCCCCACAAGCCAAAAGAACACAAAACTAGAAAGTGGACCCCACTCTCTATTCCCAACCCCTCATTCCTTTCTCTATTCCACCCAAAAGAACACATACCTACATTTTCTCTCTCCTAGGAATACATCAATTCTCCCTATTTCAATTTTCCTATTCCATGAAAAGAACAGGCCCTAAGAGAAGAGTAAATAATCTCTAATGAGGAGTAGTCATGACATAAAACATGGCTCTCTATATATTCACTTCATGATGGGTTTTTGGAATCCAATGGACTCCCCACTAACTTAGTGGGGAGTAATGGTGAGATGATGAGGGGAGGAAGGTCACCTCCCTCAACTCACAACACTCTCCTCATCTCTCCATTACCTTTGATTAAGCATATGAATACTTCAGAATTCAGTATGCTAATGGGGTGGATACTTCTGGATCCAGAGCCACTGTGGTTGCCTCGTTAAAACCTTATCTGTGGAAAACCCAGTAGGAAAAACCAGCAGCTTAAGGGAAAAGAGTACAACTATCGAGCGACTCCCCCTGATCTGTACAAGCTTTAGGCTTGCAGATATCATATGTATCTATACAATCATCTCCTATTTGTCTATACATCCATCATGTTCTGAAAGCAAATACAGCCATCACTCATCTATACAAGTTTCACTCATCTAGCGGATATTGAAAGCAGTTGCGCTCTGGAGTGGAACGCTCTTCGAAGTTGGTAGATGACTACATTAATGTATTCTTTGAATCAGTCTTCACTGTGTCTGCAAGGTACTGCTGGACCTGGCTGAGCGTTTTCAAGACTTGCTTCTTGGATGATGAGCTTCTCAGAAGATGTAGACTTTAGAGGATGATGTGTAGATCTTTAGGAGGTGGCCCGCCTTTTGTGTTTTAGTCATCGCGATGATCTTTAAACCTGCATATGCGATATATATTCTTTGACCATTGGAAGTTGCGCAGAAGCAGCTTATCCTTGGTCTAGTGGTGTTCTCCAGGAGAACATTGTATCTGGTTAACAACTTTACTGCAGACGTTCTATCAAAGACACGTACAGTTAGCCAGATAAAGAAGTGTAACAAGTACACTAGAGCTAGACTCTTCGGGATCTATGATGTCCTTTCCCTCTTCCAGCGACTGGAAGGTGTCATAAAGAAGCATCCATTTTTAATAGGTTGCAAATGGACATCATTCTTCATAAACTCCAGGTATATGAAGAATATTAAAGGGTTCCACTACGAAGGTGTTTAATATGTAAGCCGAGAGAATACATTGTTATGCCTAGGTATTTCATTTCCAAGGTATGCATAAAGCTATCAGATATATTAATGGTCTCTGCAGGAGATCCTATTAGCTTTAAATCGACCACATGTACGATGAATATCACAAATCCTGTCAACGATCTTTCGAAAAAGATATTACTGGCAGAATATTGATTAAGATCAACTAATCATCTTTGTAGCCTTTATGGAGAAGACGTTTCTACGTCTCTCTTTCATCTCTGAGGGTAGAGTATACCCTTCTGAAAGTTTTATATAGATCTCTATATCTATATTGCTGTATATATATGCAGTCACAACGTCCATGAGCTGCATTTATTGGCTTTTTCAAATAAGTTTAGGATTAGTATGAAAATAATCACATTTCCTTCATTTCAATTTCTTATGAAATCCAACTTATATTCCACAGGTTTTACACATTCAGGTGTATGGACTACTGGTCCAAAGACTTTACTTTTCAAGAGTGAGTCCACCTCTACTCGTATTGCCTCGTCCCACTTTGGCCAATCTATGCGTTTATGCTATAGAAAAGTGGGTTGACGTCATCGTCGTATTCAGCGATGTGAACGGCAATAGCGAAAGCAACACCGTCGACGACGACGGTGCTATTTCTGTACAGTACCTCTCCAGTATGTATGTAATATAATGATTTTTCTCCTGTTGTTTTTCTGCAGGGGAAATTAGGAGGGGAGAGATTGCTGGTCTGAGCTCAGCATCCTGTGGATGGATCATTTTAATATATCCGGGAATCTTCCTCTTTCGAGGAACTTTATATTTTGAACCCGGCGGTCGTCCTCTTTTCAATTGAGGTACAGCCAATTCTGCTGCCTGTGGATTGCATCCTATCTTTAGGGATGTCGATCCTAGCTGGCGTGTTGGCAGCAGGGACGTGTGAACAAACAATCTTCTGGTTGTCCCTAACTTTATCCGGTAATTGATGTACTTTAGTCTGAATGTGAAGGATCTTTTGGATATCATCTTCACTCAGAAAAAGTATGCGGATCATAACGAGATTAGGACTTTTGTGTCCCATGATATGGTCTTAGAAGCTTCAGGCTTCTTTAGACTGCGTGCCTATTTTAATGAGACTTTGCTCATCAAATTCACAGTTATCAAGACTTTGTGGTAAACCATAAGCAAGCGGCATCAGCAATAAGATATGGCCACAAGAGGGCCGTATCGTGATAAGCGATGCGGAATGCAGTGTGTTGGTCCCTAAACATCAATCGGCAACTGGGATTTAACAATGGACGTGAAATCCTTAGGAGTCTCTTTAACAGAGACTCTGATAACCCATTCTGAGTATGAACATGCTTCAGGATGTTCAATTTCAATGTCAGTTGCTTGCAGAAGTCTTCAAAGATATGTGTAGTGAATTCACCAATATTATAAGCTTTTGAGAAAGCTAGGTTGCGAGTGAATATAAAAGCACACATAAGACCATCTAGTAGATGCATCTATCAATACAATGAAGTACCGAAAATGGGCCACTTGCGGGGTGAATATGCCCGCAAAGGTCACCATGTATTCTCTCAATGAAGCCAGGAGACTCTAATCCCACTTTCAAGAGGGAATGTCTCTCTATAAGTTTTCCCTTACGACAAAGGGGGATAAGGAAACTCAATCTTTTGAAGAATCTTAAGGTTCTCCAATAGATCCATTTGATGATGCGTCCATCATCGTTGATCCAGGATGACCAAGTCCATTTTGCCAGAGTTAAAAACTCTGGCAATGAAAGGCACTTCTGGTGCTCAGTCAAGTTGGCTTTCTATAGGATGAATATCTGTAATGATAGGGGCCCGACGGGGGTCCAATGAAATCGTAAGTAGATGGTCTTCTGGCCATCCTCTTGACGAGTTACATATTGATATTAAATATTTATTATCCATAGTTTTCAAGTTATGTTCGTTTAAACGAAATATCATTGAAACTTGGAAAATTCCTATATGTTTAAGGGGAGAAGTTTGCATCTTATAGTCTCGTTTTATGTGGGAGCAATATTAATGATACACCAGCACAACGAGGCACTGTCAACAATATTACATACTTTATCTATAAGCAAAACCAAATTTTATTTAAGTAAATGTAAAATGACATTCAAATAAAAGTTCGTATAAAAGCAAACTAAAGATGAAGCTATATGTAATTTTAAATGCATAGACATAAAGATAGGGCTCAATCGAGCAGGTCTTCAATCTCGAAGTCTTTTACAGTGAAATTCGTTGGCGGCTGAACAGCCGCCAAGTTTGTTTCAGGCAGAGACTTCTAGCTCGCCTGATACAGTTCCTGGAGGTGGCGAGGAGTGCGGTAGTTTCTTGACCAATGTCCATTCATGCCACATCTGTGGCATTTATCCTCCCAGTTCTTCTTAGTAATTGACACTTGGTCAGTGTTTTTACGCTTCCATGTGAAGTTTCTCATTTCTCTGTCGTTGTTGTTGGTCTGGGTTGTTTCTCCTCGTGCTGGCTTCATTACGGCCTTCCCTTTGTTCTTTCTAGCCTTCTTCTTATTTTTCTACTTCTGGGGAGAAACATGGTGAGCTTCAGGGATAGGGGCAGTACCAGCCGGACGCAAATTATGAGTGGCAAGCAGTAAATCTTTATTTTGCTCTGCCCTAAAGAGGCAAGCGATCAAATCAGAGAACTTCGTGAAGTTGCGTTCACGATACTGCTGCATAAGGATTGCATCTTTCTCGTGAAACGAGGTAAATGTCTTTTCCAACATGTGTTGCTCAGTCACTTCTTCACCACACAACTTCAGGCGTGAGATGATATTATGAAGTGCAGCGTTATACTCAGCAACGGACTTATAGTCCTGAAGTCTGAGGTTTTTCCACTCATAACTGGCACGTGGTAATATTACATCAATTTGATGTTTATACCGTGCCTCTAGCGCTGTCCACTATTCAATTGGGTCCTCTACCGTAAGGTATTTGGACTTTAAGGTCCGATTTATATGTCTCCTAATATAGATAATGACTTTCACCTTATCCACATCGGAGACAGTGGTAGGAGTGCTGCTAGATGTAGCAGAAGCATCGGCCGCTGCTGGGGCCGATGAAGGAGCCAAAATTGAGCCAAGGAGGGCCATCGAATGCAAGTGGAACTTCAGGTCCACTCGCCAACTCAGGTAATTTTTTCTTGCGGCATCAAGAACTTCGAAATCGACGCTTGCCAATTTTGCCATTTATCTATGCAATTTAAAATAAGCATGAATTAATTAAAATGTAAATTCATGCATAAAGAATAAAATAAGTAAAATATGGGGATCGGCCAGATACACTAAAACATACAAAGTCCAAAGTCCGATATACAGTTCATAAGGAAACGAAAAAATACAAGTTGGAAACCCAGAAGGGGTCCCTATAATTTACAAATTTCACCTCCGTCTTCATATGTTGGTACACCGGTCTTTGGCATTAATACATACAATCCTCACTTGTAAATTCTCTCAAAAGAAAATAAAAGTGCAAGGAATTTTAAAGGTATCAAACCGGCCGATCCCAAAAAACACATTTTAACTTATAAACATCCACACAGTTTTAAATATGCTACAGGCACAAACAACCGCGCATATATCTCAAGCATATATGATATGGAAAAAGAAACTATAAAATATAATAATCTCTCGGATCACGGGGAGACGTCATACACCGTTAGGTTAGATGACTAACGGCAGAGCAGTCGCAGGATCCTTAAGATAATTATATTTTGAAAAATTCTAATAATCCATAAATAATAATGCAAGAGTGATATTTAACATAATACTAGAAAATTGACTACCTGGGCTACATGCCCAAACAAGAATTTAAAATGAATTATTATTATGATTGGGGATGCAGGCCCATAAGTAAAATAATAATCATTTTAATAATTAATTTAATATTTGGGCTGCAGGCCTATTTGCAAAAAATTAATTAACATATTCATTTTGCAATTGGATTAACTGGGCTGCTGGCCCAATTTAGAAGTCAAAATTAATTATTAATCTGAATGGGGCTGCTGGCCCATAAAACTTATATTCATTGTTATAAACTGGGCTTCAGGCCCAAATTAGAACACAAAATTAATTATTATTCTAATACGGGATGTAGGCCCATAAGCAAAATGAAAATCATTTTAATTAGCAATTTAAATTATCTGGGCTTCTGGCCCAAATAACCAGACAAACTGAGTTAATTTTACGTAGTAGGCTTCAGGCCTAATAATCAGCCATCTAATTTATTAAATATAATTGAACATAAGCACGTAAACAAATTTTAAAGTTAATTGTAAGGGAATATGAACAGTCCCCATAAACCCATCATTTTACAGATCTAGTTCTCACCCTCTTCCAAGCTTCCAAGCGGCGGCACACAGAGAGTCGGGCATGGCGCAGACGACACACCCCCTCGTCCGGGGGGCGGCACGGGTCAGGGGTCCCCCCTTCGTACAGAGGGCATGGGGAGCGGTGCGGGTCAGAGGGGGGATGATCGCCAGTGCCGCCGGAGCCCCCCCCCCGTTGGGGGGGGGTTGATCGCCAGAGCCCCCCCCCCCCGTCTTGGGGGGGCGGGACGCCGGAGCCCCCCCGGGGGGTTGATCGCCAGAGCCCCCCGGTGGGGGGTGGGTTTGATCGCCAGAGGCCCCCCGTCTTTGGGGGGCGGGACGGCGACAGAGGCCCCCGACGGGGGGGTTCCGACAGAGCACCCCCCCCTCCGGGGGGCGGGCGGCGACCAAGGGCCCCCAGACAGAGGCCCGATCAGCAGCGACTGAGGCCCGATCGGCGGCGACTAAGCCCCCCTTCGGGGGGAGCTGAAACTGAAGGGTTTTGGTGTTTTATTTATTTATTTATTTATTTTCTATTTTTGTTTGTATTTTAATCAGTATTAAAAATGATATAATTGATTTAAACAAGCCCAAAGAAAGGCTGTGAAAAATATCATAACAAATTATTTGTTTGTAATTATCTACGGGATCGATGAGATTTACCTCTAGATCAAAGATCTAGGGACGATCGTGATATAAAATCCGTAGATAGAATTTCCCGCTCCCGAACGCCTAGAAAATGCCGCAACGAAAAACCGCAACGGATCGACGGGACAAATAGATCCTTTAGCGCGTAGAGGGTTAAATTTGAGGGGATACGGGAGAAAAAGCTCAAAGAATTTAGAGCAATCGAGCTGATAACGTGTTGAGAAATGTTAAGAGAAGAGAAAATAATCTCTAATGAGGAGTAGCCATGGCATAAGCCATGGCTCTCTATATATTCACTTCATGACGGGGTTTTGAAGTCCAAAGGACTCCCCACTAACTTAGTGGGGAGTAATGGTGAGATGATGAGGGGAGGGAGGTCAAAGGCCTCCCTCAACTCACAACACCAATCTATTTATGTGCTTCTTGAAAATCTATATACAATTGAGGAGGACTCCTCATGGATGTGTCCCATGTGACACTGTCCCCTCCGCCGTGGGGATCCCTGCCCACCTCAAAAAAGGGGGGACCGGCCCCATCATCACTTTTATTTGTGTTTTTGCCCCGGCCCCCTCTTTTTTGTGTTTATGCCCTTTTACCTCCCGACGATGCCGACACACACCTCCACACTTCTCGTTCCTCTTCGGTTGCGTGTGTGCCCTCACATTCTGTTCGCGTGGTTTTTTTAATGCCATGCACTTTGTGCATAGGTAATTTCTAGGTAATTTATATATACACACGCAAATGATTCAGTCCTTCCGCCCTCCCTCTTCTATTTTGGCGACAATCGACCGTATGTGTCGTGACTTCAATTGGGGTTTGAATCTCCATCTTTTGAGGTGGAAGGATATGTGCTTACCCAAAAGTGAGGGGGGATTGGACTACGTTTGCATGAGGTGTGGGCGGCCGCGGGTGACAAGTTCCTCGGGTGACTTCTTCATTATCCTTCCCCCGGGCCTCATTTATGCGTAGTGTCTGCCTGAAGCATACTCCCATTTTCCAGTGTGAGGCCTCGGTCATGGACTCTGGTTCTTGGAAGTATATTCTCCAGTGCCGAGATTCTACTGCTTCTTGTTTCCGCAGAGCCGTGGGCGACCGTCGTACCTCGTCCTTCTGGTATGATCCTTGGTTATCATGTGGCCATCTGGCCAAGCTGTGTACCCCTCCTCCCTCCTTGAGGTATCGTTCTGTTGCTGGTTTTTGGGATGGCAATGACTG
This sequence comes from Scilla litardierei, assembly GCA_030789695.1. Lineage (NCBI taxonomy): Eukaryota > Viridiplantae > Streptophyta > Magnoliopsida > Asparagales > Asparagaceae > Scilla > Scilla litardierei. The sequence continues at coordinate 1,081,628 of CM061135.1, read as the reverse complement.
GTCCCTCCCGGACTGCCTCAACCATCTTGCCCCTTGCCTCGCATCTGCGTCTGCTTCGGGTGGTTCGGATTCTTGTGTTTGTGACTCGGTTGGTGGTTGTTCTCTCCGGACGGCTTGGTTTCCACTCGGCGATGCTCCCCCCTATCGTCTTGCGTCCTTGGTATGGTTCCCTAGGCACAATCTCAAGTTCCCCCTCACTCTGTTACGTGCCCTTTCTGATCGCTACATACTGCTCATCAGCTTGCCAAAGCGCGGAATCCTGGATCAGTCTTCATGTGTCCTCTGTGGCTCTCATCATGAGACAGCTCGCTACATTTTCTTCTGTTGTGATTACAGTGCTTTGTTTGGGCGGCCTGCAAGCTCTGGCTTGGCATTCCCTCCTGCTCCAAATCCATTCTTGGTGATGCTCACATGCTGAGGCGACAATTTGGAGCACGGGGAAGACCACTCATAGGGGCAAGCTCTCTGTGCTAGTTATCTCTGCGATGGTTTGGCATATTTAGCTGGAGAGGAACGATCGGGTCTTTCGCAACCGGGCGTACCCCCATGTTGTGTTGGGATTTTCAAGGTCCCTTAGGGCATATATTCTAGCTCGTCCTAAGTCGGACGAACAAAATATAAAAGAAGCAACAGAAAAATATTATTAAACTCTTTTAATAAAAGCTACCCTAAGGAAACATGCTCCCTAGACAGGATTATCTATTGACTTGGGTTGGGTCTGACCAACCCGATAACGGTCTAACTACTGCAAAATATGAAAGGCATAATGAAAAGGACTCTCCCTGAATCTTTCCTTGGTACAGGCAAGATGTACCGCACCGTCTTCTCGCACCGCGCCTCGAGCTGAGTCGCTATCTGAACCGCACCGCGCCTCGCCTCGAGCTGAACCGCCTCCCAAGCCGCACCGCGCCTCCGAGCCGATCACTTGCCGAAGAAAGTTTCAATTGAGCAGACCCATGCCAGAGATTTCTGGATCCGATCCAAACCTCCTCGTAGTCTTGCTAGGACCCGACTGGAGGATAGAAATGACTATAGAGGAAGAATAATTTAAGTCTTGATCGAGTGTGCTCAAAAAATTAGGAGCTCCACAATCAGAGACTTGGTACAAGCTTCAATGAAGAGAGGGCACCCCTATTTATACAGGAGACCAGCCCCTCCTCATTTTGCTATGAGCAATGTGGGACAAAAATTAGTGAAGAGAGATTTAATTAAGTTAGAGAGCCTTTTTCAAAGGCCTAACTTCAACCAATTAAATTTGCCTCACCATTGAGCTTTAGAGACGATAAAAGTTATCATTTCGAAGAGCTAGGAATGGTGAACGTGTAGGAACAAATGGTGACGAAATCCGACTTTGTGTGACCCTTCAAACAATTACTCAAAGTTGAGCAAAAGTCACACATTTCTTAGCCGTCAAGGGTTTCAAAAACCCTAGCCAAAACAACTTAAGCTAGCGGGCACGCCCGCCAAGCTAGCGGGCGCGCCCGGAGCGGGTGCCCAGCCCGATGTACTCAACGGGCCGCGCCCCTGGGCGCGCCCGCTGAACACAGTGGGCCGCGCCTGTTTCTCTTGCGGGTGGACCCGCTTGTCCAAGTGGGTCTAACCCACCTTTGCCTTGTGCTCTTTTTGCGTTTCTAGGCTCGTAAGAGCTCTGATTCCAACGTGGTTTGTTCCTGTGGATTCCTGTCACGCCCCATTCTCACATATACCTATACGACGTCCCATGACGGGGAAAAGAGAGGGTGGAGCCTGACAAGCCGCGGTATACACCAAGCGTGCAAGGTAAACACACAATAAGCATGCCACTGTGTATGCTGGGATCATTGATCACAGATATATAAAAGAAAGAAGCAACACACATAGCCATCACAAAGATTACATATCCACAAAACCACATAACTAAAAAACATACCACACACCAGCGTCAAGTACAAGTAAACTGTCTCTAGTACATACATGAGAAGTGCTACAAGCCACCAACATATATCATAACCACAAAAGACAACTCATACCCCGCTCAACCCAACTCACACTACAAGACACATCCCAAAAGAGTGGTATACCCAAACTCAAACCCACATCTAAGGAATCTCCTGTGGGAGACTCTGCTCTGGTGACCTCTGCTCAAGACCTGAAAAGTAAAATGAGCACGTCAAAACGTGCCCAGTAGAAAACTAACTAGGGCAGGAACAATCATTTAAGGTTATGAGTATAACAGCAATAAGAGTACAAACAACCAAGGTAAATGTACAACACACGAGTGTGCAACAACAACAACACATATGCGGTTCATTAGTTAGTTGATATTAATGATATATTTGGAAGCATGTGTATCACCTAAAGATAATGGCCTGGACCTCACCCCAAATTAGGGGTGAATATAGCACACGACGCAGTGGACACGGGCACTGTACGCCGGGCCTCTCAGCTCCCCCGTCCCTGGCAGGAGTGAGGCTCTCCACATAATAACACAACCTCCGTATGTACCCTCCACTCCCGGTAAAGGCGAGTGGGTGTGGATATCACATATCACATATCAGTTCCCCAACTTCTCAGTCCAGCCCATTATAGTTAAGTTATACCCAAACTTCCCCCGTCCCAATACTAGGATGTTCACCCGCCTTAGAGCAGATCGAGACATCCCAGTTAACATATCTTGTGTCATAAAATTCATTGGCCATACATGATTCGGGTTCAATATTACATATTTAACCCCCCATTTAGCCTATTTTGTGCTCATGCGATGCTACATTGTTCTCTAATTCATACGTATTTTCTACACATTTATTTATTAGAGAAAACACACTATTTGAGCACAAAACAGCAATTAACGAAGTATTTATGCACTTATTATATTTTTCCTAGCAAGGTCTCGTTCTCACGATTCCAACGACTATTTATTTGTATTTTTCTGAGATCTGTGCTAATTACTGTGTATTTTTGAATGCAGAATACTATTTAAATGAAGAAATACACTCAAAATACAGAAATACGGTCGCAGACCCAATCAGATGCTGCCACGTGTCTACAATCCAACGGCTCCCGCCAGATCGCACGGCTGGCAGACGTTGATGCGTGGAAATTCAGCCGCCGTTAGATTGAAATCCAACGGCCAGGAAACGAAGCGCAAGAATTAACAGTGCGGGCGACGTGGCTCGATCTGAGCCGTCGCCCGCGAATCCGACGGCGTTGATCGTCCCCGCTGAAGCGAAAACGAGCGGGCGGCGTGGCCTTATATCCACCGTTGGATCGAAATCCAACGGCCCGAAGCATCGATTGACGGAGCGGAGACGCGGCCGCACGAGAACCCTGCGATTGAAATCCAACGGATGAAATCGAACGAAAATCGCAGCAGCGAGCAGCAAATCAACGGGCGACGTGGCTGCCTTTGGAGCGTCGATCGAGAGATGGACGGCTAAGAGGGATGCGGATGCGGGCGCCGAGCGATCGAAGAGCGGAGCGCGATTTTTGAAGGACGCGTGGCGAGGCGTCGTCGAATCCCGCCTGGATCAACGGCGGAGAATTGCTCCGCTCCAGATGAGCGGTCTGGATTCGATCGGGCGCGTTAATGGATGCGGGTTTAGACCCGTTAACCCTATTCAACCCGCAATCTTATTATAAAAGGTATTTTAGGGTTTTTGGGCGTATTCAAGCAGATTGGGGCGTATTTTGGGCGTATTGGAGGCTCTAGAAGCCGTATTTTCCCCCTGAAAAATTCTGTAAAATTCCAGAGGCTTGTTTTATTATTTTCAGAGAGTTTGAAGTCTTTTCAAGGAGAATTGGTGATATTTTCTTCAACTTCTATCCCGTATTTTGGTGTTTTCTATTGTATTTTGCTATGAACTTGAAGTATTTTGTTATGAAACTTGTTTATTATTGCACGATGAGTAGCTAGAACTTATTTGTGCATGGTATGAAGTAGTTAGGGGATATTATTCGTGTTTATTTGGTTGAAATTCCTTGTGCTAAATCGTTTAACGTCGCTAAAATTGTAATCGTTGTTCGTAAATCGACTTTTTTAGATTCCAAAAGAATTAATTTAGTTGATGATCGCCCCAAAAGGGTGAGATTTGATCTCCCCAAAAGGGAGTTTCATACCGTAGTTTTGATCTCTCCAAAAGAGAGTTTCATATCGTATTATAGCTTTAGCGACGATCTTTTTGAATATTGTGTTTGAACCCCCCAAAAGGGCATCTTCCGATGAGTTGCTCCCAAAAGGAGAATTCATTGAGTTATATTGGGTATTTTCCGGTGAATTGCTCCCAAAAGGAGAATTCGTTGCGTTATACCTATCAACCAAATTAATACGAATCGTTGATCCTAACGAACTCATACCATGTGAAAACTCTTTATAGATATTTTCATACACGAATTTCTTTGTCCGCACATCACCATCACGCACTTTTTCACTATCACCGTCACCATTGTTGAAGTGGTTAGTTTCTTCTCGTATGATTTCTATTTGATTTGAATTGTGGTTGCAACAGATTTCTTCCCGTGGATTCGACATCTGGACTCCCAGATTTTACTACTTATACGGACTCTTGCACTTGAGAGAGAGCACCTTTCCGGTCCCACCAAGTTTTTGGCGCCGTTGCCGGGGAGGAATGGTTTGTGACTACGGTTTATTTCATTTAAAGGACCTTCGGTGAGATCTTTCCACTTTACTGTACATAAACTTTTTTTATTATTTTATTTTATTTTATTTCAAAATGGAATATATGAACTTCTATTGCACAAACAATCTTTATGATGCACGATATGCTAATGCACACAAACATAGAATGGAGAAGCTCAAAATTGTCAATTTTAATCAAACTGACTGTGAAACTTTCTTTCAGGCTTGGAGGAGGTTCACAGACATTATATCGAGCTATCCGCAGCATGGGTACACAAATGAGGAGCTTATGGCGTTCTTCCTAGATGGACTACAACCGCAGCTGCAGGAATTATTGGGAGGCATGACGCCGACAGTGGCGTGGGAATACATGGAGTCTCTGCAAGAAAACGAAGAAACCGCGGAAGAGACTTCAGAGAGCGATTCAACGAAGCCTTCGTGCCTCGATCAAGAAGAGCAAAGCGTAGACGTACCTTTGTAATCCTTGAAAGAGGATGCTTACCTGACTATTCAGATACAGGAGGCCACATCCCATCAATTCCAAGAAAATTTCCTTGCTCGGAGTCGGCAGATTCAAAATTCCATTGAAAATCTTAATTTAATTGCCGCTTGCTTAGAAGAAAATAATTATTCTAAAATTCAATTTCAAGATTCTAATACGAATTTATCTTCTATTGCAGGTACATCGAGCGAGCCATGTCACGTTGATGATACGAAAAATAATATCTACATGGCAGAAAATGTGTGCAAAAGAGAGGACGAGCTAGCAATTTTGGATGAACGAGAGGAGGAGACAGCTAGGGAAAAGGGTTTTGAGATTATCGCCATGGAGTCAGAACCATGCCCTCCTCCAGTTTTGTCCCAAAATCATTTATCCCTCTCCACAATGAACGAGCATCGTACAGAGAGTAGTGCAAATCTTTCAGGGAGTAGTCGTCAACTTTCTTTAATTTCTTTCACTTATTTTGATGACTACATTTGGAATAATTTTATTTCGAAGAATCTTAAAATAATTTGGACTGACACGACTCATCTCTTGTAGGACATTGACAAACAGCTTATAGAGATGCTTGGAGTTGTGTTGCTGGGGTCCAAATTAGTTTTTGGAGGAAAAATAATCGCCGAGGAGCGCAAGGAGCAAATTGAACAACTTCCTCCACAATTAAAGATTCGGGATCCGCCATTTGATCACGGTGTGTTCTTTCCAGTAGTGTAGTTTTTATATGCTTTCTAGGTTGCTTGCGTGAATAAACTCGTACCCCTTTCGACATTGAGGTCAATGTCCATCTTTAGTTGGGGGGGGTGTGTATGAGACCTTAGGATTTTTTTTTTGAAAAGAATAAATCACCAAATCTCATCTTTTTAAAACTCATTCATATGCCTCTAATGCGGATGATTATACATTAATTGTGTTCTAAAAATTGTTTATGGCTTGATTAATTATTTTTCCTTCATGGAATTGCCGTTAATATGCTATTCATGAAAATTTTCAATTTCCATGATTAATATCTCGAAATAGTTTGAATTTATCTCATGCATGTTAATGTGATGAAAAAGCTTAAGTATACACGATTTACTAGAAAGTTTTCAAGTTGAAGAGGGATTTGGCCTCTGTTATTAATGTTTATATTCATGTTGATGGGTTTTGAGTTGCTTACAAAGAAGGAAAAGAAAGAAAAGAAAGAAAAGAAAGGAAAAAAAATTTGAATGAAAGAAAAAATGAACGAAGAAGTATGTCACTAATAAATAACTTGGTTGGCTCGAGTAGTACAGTCAGAGGGGTCCTTCTTGGCCTAATGCCCTATGATCGTCTGATTTGGGAGCCATTGACCGGAAACTCACTCATTTGATGGAGCGATCCAAGTTATACTTTTTTCTGCGAATGTTGCTTGATGCGCGTTACGCGGAACGAATAAAAGAAAAGAAATGGTGAATATACTAAGCAACTTCAATACCCATGTCTTGAATGATTATTCTGATAGGCCAATTTCTTGGAAGCACGAAAACTAGGATATAACGACGTGTTATACTTTCGTTTGCGCAAAACGATGCTTGCATGTTATTTATTCAAATTAAATTAGAGAAAATATCACATGATTGATTTTGTTCATGGATGTGCGTATTTATGGTCAAGAGCATGTTGGAATACGTATTATTGAGCCATGCCATGAGCGATTTGAAAGAACTTATTGTTTTATTACTCATCCGTATTTATCGCTATTTTTGCTAGAGACTAGCAAATCGCTAGTTGGGGGGGTGTGATTCGGGTTCAATATAACATATTTAACCCCCCATTTAGCCCTATTTTGTGCTCATGCGATGCTACATTGTTCTCTAATTCATACGTATTTTCTACACATTTATTTATTAGAGAAAACACACTATTTGAGCACAAAACAGCAATTAACGAAGTATTTATGCACTTATTATATTTTTCCTAGCAAGGTCTCGTTCTCACGATTCCAACGACTATTTATTTGTATTTTTCTGAGATCTGTGCTAATTACTGTGTATTTTTGAATGCAGAATACTATTTAAATGAAGAAATACACTCAAAATACAGAAATACGGTCGCAGACCCAATCAGATGCTGCCACGTGTCTACAATCCAACGGCTCCCGCCAGATCGCACGGCTGGCAGACGTTGATGCGTGGAAATTCAGCCGCCGTTAGATTGAAATCCAACGGCCAGGAAATGAAGCGCAAGAATTAACAGTGCGGGCGACGTGGCTCGATCTGAGCCGTCGCCCGCGAATCCGACGACGTTGATCGTCCCCGCTGAAGCGAAAACGAGCGGGCGGCGTGGCCTTATATCCACCGTTGGATCGAAATCCAACGGCCCGAAGCATCGATTGACGGAGCGGAGACGCGGCCGCACGAGAACCCTGCGATTGAAATCCAACGGATGAAATCGAACGAAAATCGCAGCAGCGAGCAGCAAATCAACGGGCGACGTGGCTGCCTTTGGAGCGTCGATCGAGAGATGGACGGCTAAGAGGGATGCGGATGCGGGCGCCGAGCGATCGAAGAGCGGAGCGCGATTTTTGAAGGACGCGTGGCGAGGCGTCGTCGAATCCCGCCTGGATCAACGGCGGAGAATTGCTCCGCTCCAGATGAGCGGTCTGGATTCGATCGGGCGCGTTAATGGATGCGGGTTTAGACCCGTTAACCCTATTCAACCCGCAATCTTATTATAAAAGGTATTTTAGGGGTTTTGGGCGTATTCAAGCAGATTGGGGCGTATTTTGGGCGTATTGGAGGCTCTAGAAGCCGTATTTTCCCCCTGAAAAATTCTGTAAAATTCCAGAGGCTTGTTTTATTATTTTCAGAGAGTTTGAAGTCTTTTCAAGGAGAATTGGTGATATTTTCTTCAACTTCTATCCCGTATTTTGGTGTTTTCTATTGTATTTTGCTATGAACTTGAAGTATTTTGTTATGAAACTTGTTTATTATTGCACGATGAGTAGCTAGAACTTATTTGTGCATGGTATGAAGTAGTTAGGGGATATTATTCGTGTTTATTTGGTTGAAATTCCTTGTACTAAATCGTTTAACATCGCTAAAATTGTAATCGTTGTTCATAAATCGACTTTTTTAGATTTCAAAAGAATTAATTTAGTTGATGATCGCCCCAAAAGGGTGAGATTTGATCTCCCCAAAAGGGAGTTTCATACCGTAGTTTTGATCTCTCCAAAAGAGAGTTTCATATCGTATTATAGCTTTAGCGACGATCTTTTTGAATATTGTGTTTGAACCCCCAAAAGGGCATCTTCCGATGAGTTGCTCCCAAAAGGAGAATTCATTGAGTTATATTGGGTATTTTCCGGTGAATTGCTCCCAAAAGGAGAATTCGTTGCGTTATACCTATCAACCAAATTAATACGAATCGTTGATCCTAACGAACCCATACCATGTGAAAACTCTTTATAGATATTTTCATACACGAATTTCTTTGTCCGCACATCACCATCACGCACTTTTTCACTATCACCGTCACCATTGTTGAAGTGGTTAGTTTCTTCTCGTATGATTTCTATTTGATTTGAATTGTGGTTGCAACAGATTTCTTCCCGTGGATTCGACATCTGGACTCCCAGATTTTACTACTTGTACGAACTCTTGCACTTGGGAGAGAGCACCTTTCCGGTCCCACCAAGTTTTTGCAAGTTTACGAATGTAATACATGGCACGACAATTTTAATGGCCATTTTCCAAGTTTCTCTAATTTCAAATTCTTTTGGGGATTTTAACGAACATACGGCGTTCGCCATGTAAATGAGACGTGTCACATCATTAAATTTAGTAGCAAATAATATAATCAAACTTTCTTATAGGTAACAACATCATTCATGTATACCAAGATGGAAAATTAACATTACAACACAATCCAACTTCATCCGAACATACTAACAGACTGAAATTGCAGGAGCAACTAGAAAAGTCAGCATATTTCATCAGTTTATCATGCGAATTTGACAAAACTTACTGAATGAAAGTTGGAGATATACTAGTCCTGGATTCAAAAATAAAATTTCAGACAAATATATGCAGTATATGATTTATAGTGAATTATTTAGTCAAGTGTGTCAAATCTGTTCTGTAGACAGATTTCTGCACCTGTCTTCAAAGCCAATTTTAAGCATTTTGGAGCCAGAATTACGACATATGATCACTCTGATGAACATCTAGAAAAACTTCTTAAGTTTCCAACAAGACCAAAATCAAAAAAATCCGTAGAGTGTGCAGGTAGTAGTGCTCGTTTTGCTGAACTGTGTACAGCTTGACAGAATTTCAGATATCTTGCAAACATGGAATTATTTCTCATACTTATTGAACTCAACATATGACAAATGTTATTTGAATTTGGGGTAGGACTTCAGGATCTACAGCTACATATTTTTTTAGAAAGTTATTCCAACTACAGAAATAAAAATTGATGTGCAAACACACATGCAGAATTCTGTTTTTTCAGGACAGGAGAGGGTAATTTGTTAGCAAATACAATGGAAAAATTGAATCTTTTGAGAAAATACAAACATGATACATGAAATTCAGATCATAAGAAACATAAATAACATCCTAACATTCTCATATCCCTAAATAAAAATTTCCAAGCCATGGTTAGAATCCTACCTCAAAGAACTCCTTTCTTCTTCTCTTCTCTTTCTCTTCTTTCCACCTTTCTTTCTCTTAAAATGAGCTAGGGGTTTTCTTGGATTTTTGGAATGGAAATTAGGGTTTTTGAGTGTTGAAGAAATGAGCAAAGGGGGATGGAAAATTCGGCCAAGAGGGGGGAGAAATGGGGGAGAACATGAAAGAAGAAGAAAGGAGAAGAAAGTTAAAGAAAGGTTTAGAAATTTCCTAGAAAATATCTAACTCTAGAATTCTCTTAGGATAAGCATGCCTATGCTAAATTGACTTTAATACCCTCCTAAAACTACCCCTCAAGTTTCGAGTATTTACAAGTTTGTCATTACTTTATGCACATACAACTTTAGTATGTACGCACAACAGTTTTTGGCCAAAAGACTGTTTTGCCCCTGACCCTTCAAAAAATTTACGAGCTTGCCACTAAACCACATCCCTTTTCATACTAGCCCCTCACACACTAACCTTCTCTTTCAAAATTTTCAAGTTTGATACTACTTTACACACCCACCTTCACTCTACACACACTTCCACCCATATGGCCCAAATGATCAAAACGCCCCTACACTTTTCACGGAATTACACGACTGCCACGAGCCACATTTACGCCATATCACATCTTTTCAACTCATTATACTCTCTCTACTCGTGCGTAGAGGACTACCGTATCAGTCGCCGTATAGGGCTAAACAGGCCATGCCAATTCCTGAGGAAGTCCTCTTCAATCCCAAATGCTTTAATCTCACAACTAACTTGTGAACTTAATTATATTATTCTATTGCATCGAACACATTTCTCTTTACGTTCTTCCTATTATTAAGACGTGAATACTACTCGGTGTAAGACCCTACAGCCTGACCCTACTACAGGTTGGGACTCGAAGTCCCTAGATGACAATAACCACGAGCAGCAGGTGTCGTCCATGTTTCAGAATCATACTTACGTGATTGACTTGTCGGCAAAAGTGCCGTCGAAATCACACTGACTGTGTCCGCGATGAATTCCGCAGTTTTAGTCCATTCGTCTTAACTATGTCACTTGTCTAGCCTATGGTATGGAACTCTGTCAAACCCACTAGCTAGTAGTGATCAGTATCCATTAGTCTCTGGTACATTCATGTTGTACGTCCTACAACATACCTTGGCCAAGGTTTTACCGAGAGTCGTACTAAGCCTGCGACACTAACTTCCCATTAACGGAAGAGACGAATCATCTCTAGATCAATACTCAGCTCGTATGTTTCAAGTATCACCCAGCCTAAGATCTTTCAGCAGGCCTTGCCTCGAAGCTAGATCATAGACCTAAGTGACACTGTTCACCTACAGCTTCGTATAATGATCTCAAGTCCTAATGACCAACTTGCCTATCATCACTAGAGTTATTAATGACAGTTAGTTAATGTTAAACCATTTGATAACTCTATATTTGGGTCGTTCAGTGTACTCATTCTCTAATGAGCACCTGTGTCTTGTCTCCGACTTCATCAAGTTGCATGATTATGAGACCAACACGACAAAGACACAATGGTCTGTCAGATGTGCCGATATCCTATCTTAACGCATCTACGACCACGAACGCTTTTAAGACTCAAGCTCCTATAGGTCAGACATGTCTCATAATCGTGATCTCTATCTCGAAACATGTATGATCTAACTTGGAGTCTAATGAAATTATTAAGCAATATATAAAATAGAAAATTACTCGGACAATTTTTACCAGAAAGCATACTTTCATTTATGAACAAGATGTTTACAAAGATAAATAGCCTTGCAGGCATACATCTCTCTACATGTTGCCCCCCCCCCAGAAATAAGCATGTTCACACATTCTTAACCATATATCATATGTATCATACTTGTGCTAAAGTGAGTTCAAGATTGTCACGCCCCGCTTCCCAAAAATTTGGAGGCGAAGCGTGAGAAGGTCCGCTCAGACTTGAAGCTACAAGCTGCAAGTCCGATAAGCGTCAATCAACTTTAAGAAGCGGGTTCTTGCAACGCGAAACGAAACAAAGATAATAATAAGGAAATGAGACAAAAGAGAAATCTCTGAATATCTATAATAATAAATTCCAACATCGCAGAAAAGCCACCAGGCTAAAAGAAACGAATCTAAAGGCCCAAACTTGGCCAACAAAAGTACAACGTACAAAGCAAAGGTGCCAACCGACAACTAACAGGAATCCTAAAACAAAAGGAAACTCAGCAAGGTCGCTAAGAATGGTCACCGGTGTCCACAAAACTCCTCCTGGGCAGACATGGACTCAGGCTCAGCGTCGGCAACTACCACGTACTCAGCAACGGTCTCTGACTCAGGGTCTAACATGTGACACCCAAAAGAGCAAGGGGCACATGTCAGCAAGTCTACAAGAGACTTGTGCAAGGAAACTGAAAGTAAAGTGAACAACCTAGCAGTCCTAGCATGATGCAATGACATGGCAGTTATAACATGAGTGCGACAAATAAGGTAAAGTAAAGTAAAGTAAAGTACGAGCATGGCATTTGAAACATGGCATGGATGCCAAGTTTTACATGAACAAGCACAAGTACAAAGACAAGTCTAGTAAGCACGTCGTGCATAGAGATTACGCCTTTTGGCTAGAGTGGCTGATCGAGCCAACTCCTAAGCTCAAGTGATCGCTTATCCCTACCCCTCCATGTGTATATGGACTGGCGCCCATCTTCTGGATCATGAGCCAGGAAGTGTTTTATCATGATGGCATAGGGGTGCACCTAGCCGGACAAGGAAGTACAAGTAGTGTAGCGTGGGCTACGAATGCAACAATCAACTTGGATGACATGTAAGATGCAATGCATGGCAGTTAAAGTGCGTACAGATAAGAAATTTAAACGTGACAGATAACAATGCATGGATGACATGGTAGGGTGTCAGATCTAGCTTCGTTGTCAAGCTAGATCTTAAAGTTGCGTCTAGACGGCTATCATTTCACTGTCTAGTCTCTTTTACGCTAAAAACAAGGAAGTGGCCTAAAAACATGGCCCTAAGCAAAAGTTGGCAAGTTTCACTTGCCTGCAAGTACAACGTCTGAGAACACCGTCCAACGAGTCCAAAGTCACAATTATCCTACGTGCACAAGTCCACCGGCCTAAAGTCCATATTATTAATCTTGATTAGTGAATTTAAAACACTTAAAACACTTTTAAAATCATCAATTTTAGTCTTGATTAGCAGGCAATGGGTTGGGGGACATAGGGGTGCAAAGCGTTACCTCAACACGACGCGAAAGCTACACTGGCGTCGGGTAGCGACGCCAGGGGTTGGAATAAAAGAACACGCTCCAAGTCCAGATTCCAAAATAGATTCCTCGCTGGAAAGATCAGAGCAGCAACCGGAGCAACGAATCCAGATTCCAAAGCTAGCACGTGCGACGACGGGCTACGACGTATCGCAATGTCGTATACGGTAAATCCTCGAAGAGAAAGCACCTAGGTGGGGCCCACAGTAGTTCTAGGGACCAATGGGGGACCCACAATACCTCTGGAGAACTTGGGGGACCACGGTGGCAAGTGGTGCGACGGATGCGGGGTTGCGACGATTGCCTCTCGGTCAGACACAGCCGGTGAGGGGACTTGGCTCGGTCGGACACAGCGGACGGCTGTGCACAGCGCAGCGGGGTCCGGGCTCTCGGTCGGTGCGGGGCGAGGTCTCGGTCGGTGTGGGCGAGATGCGGGGTCGGCGCTTGGCGGGGCGCTGCAACGTTGCAAGCGTTGCGGAGAGCGGGCGTGAACGGGGGAGCGCTTCGGTCGGACACGGGGCGAAGCGGGGGTCGGTGCGGGCTTGCGAAGCGGGGGCTGCTGTGCGGAGAGGGGCGTGCGGAGCGGGCGAAGCTCTCGGTCAGACCGAGAGAATCTCTCGGTCTGACGGGGTGCGGTGCGGAGCAATGAAGCGGGCGACGGTGCAGCGGTGCGGAGCGGCCTTGGTGCGGGCGGTTCTCTCGGTTAGACCGAGAGAACGGAGGCGATTTCCTCGGTCGGTGCGATGGCGACTGCTGCAACGTTGCGACGAATCGTCGCAAGTGGGTTTTTGGGTTTTGGGAGCGGCTATGGTTAATTTCTTGTGAAAATGAGTCTTCCTAGGGGTTGTTTATATAGTGTAGAGGGGTTGACTTAGTCTAGGGCTAAATCTAATTGGATTAGGAGTTTAAAATAATTTAAAATTCAAAACCCACTCTCCTAATCTTGTGGGGATTGGGTGCGGCCAAGATAGGGGCTAGGATTTGGATCAAAAATTATTTAAAATGTTTTAAACTTAATAAAATTTTATTTGGCCGAAAATACTTTAAAACGTAGCTATTAAAAATATTTTAAACCTTGCTAAAAATATAAAGTAGGTCAGATAAACTCCAAAAATTATAAAATAAATATCGGAGTGATCGTGGTGATGAGAGAAAGGTAACTAAGAAGACGGATATCAATTTCGATATCGGGTGCCGAAACTAAAAATAGAAACGTCCCCCGTCAAAAGTGAAAATCACAACGTCTCTTCGAATAAGATCAAATCGTGGGAGAACGACCCGAGAAATATCATTCCAAATTAGTACCACAATTTAATACTCTCAGAGACGTTCACAACGACATATCACACCAAAGTGTTCACAAACAACAAAGTCTAAAATAAGTACGTGCACGGTCAAAAGCACGTGCACAAACAAGGTACTATCGGAAAGCGACCGTTACAAAGATACCACGTGTTCAGCATATATTCTCATAACATCAAATTCATCAAGTGCAGAAATTATTATCTATCATGATCCCATATGTATCCAGATACATGTGGTATCCGGATGTTAGAAATAAGCATGTTCGCACATTCTTAACCATACATCATATGTATCATATTTGTGCTAAAGCGAGTGAGTTCAAGATATCACGTGTTAACTGTATATTCTCATTAACTTCAAAGTCATCAAGTGCAGAAATTATTATGTATCCTGATACCACATGTACCCTGATACCACATGTAAAATTATTATTAATCCTGGTAACACATGTTAGTGCATGTTAGAAATAAGCATGTTCACACATTCTTAACCATATATCATATGTATCATACTTATGCTAAAGTGAGTGAGTTTAAGATACCACGCGGTAAACATATATTCTCATCAACATTAAAGTCATCAAGTGTAGAAATTATTATTTATCATAATACCACGTGTAAAATTATTATTAATTCTGATACCACATAGCATATTTTATGGACGTTCCTCGTTTTATATTTACACAAGAAATAACCTGGCACACAGTGCACGATGCAAAAAAACCCCACGAACAAGATGCGGTGCACGCATGCAACTGAAAAGAAGTGAGAACTGTCGGTGTGTGTCGGTATCGTCGAAAGATAAAAGGGAAATTTATTTGAATAAGGGATTTTTTGAAAGTTGATGCATTTTTTGATTTTTGGGTGACTTTGGAGGGCCACACCAAGGAGGTTGCGCATCCAGAGCCAATCATTTGTCACAGTCAGCATGGGACATGGACAAATGCATTCGTTTGTATAATAGATGACCAAATATTATATACCAAGTGTGGGACCAAACAGTCCATAAGCAACAAATAGAGACTCCACAAGGTAGCGGGACAATATGTCCGACCCGGTAATTGTTATAAATGTATCGTTACAAGATAACGATGAAATGAACAAATTACGCTTTGTTGAGAAAGTTAAGAGAAGAGTAAAATAATCTCTGATTATGAGTAGCCATGGCTCTCTATATATTCATTGAAATAGGATTTATGAGTCCAAGGGACTCCCCACTAAGTTAGTGGGGAGTAATGGTGAGATGATGAGGGGAGGGAGGCCAAAGGCCTCCATCAACTCACAACACTCCCCCTCATCTCTCCATTACCTTGGATTAAGCATATGAATACTTCAGAATTCAGTATGCTAATGGGGTGGATACTTCTGAATCCAGAGCCACTGTGGTTGTCTCGTTAAAACCTTAGTTGTGGAAAACCCAGTAGGAAAAACCAGCAGCTTAAGGAAAAAGAGTACAACTATCGAGGGACTCCCCCTGATCTGTACAAGATTTAGGCTTGCAGATATCATATGTATACATACAATCATCTCCTATTTGTCTATACATCCATCATGTTCTGAAAGCAAATACAGCCATCACTCATCTATACAAGTTTCACTCATCTAGCGGCTATTGAAAGCAGTTGCGCTCTGGAGTGGAATACTCTTCGAAGTTGGTAGATGACTCCACTAAAGTATTTCTTTGAATCAGTCTTCAGTGTGTCTGCAAGGTACTGCTGGACCTGGCTGAGCGTTTTCAATACTTGCTTCTTGTATGATGAGCTTCTCAGAAGATGCCGACTTTGGAGGATGATGTGTAGATATTTAGGAGGTGGCCCGCCTTTTGTGTTTTAGTCATCGTGATGATATTTAAACCTGCATATGTGATATATATTGCTTGACCCTTGGAAGTTGCGCAGAAGCAGCTTATCCTTTGTCTAGTGGTGCTCTCCAGGACAACATTGTATCTGGTTAACAGCTTTACTGTAGACGTTTTATCAAAGACACATGCAGTTGGCCATATAAAGAAGTGTAACAAGTACACTAGAGATAGGCTCTTCGGGACCTAGGATGTCCTCCACCTCTTACATCGACTGGAAGGTGTCATAAATAAGCATCTATTTTTAATAGGTTGCAAATGGACATCATTCTTCTTAAACTCAAGGTGTATGAAGAATATTAAAGGGTTCCACCATAAAGGTGTAAGCCGAGACAATACCTTGTTATACCTAGGTTTTTCATTTCCAAGGTATGCTTAAAGCTATCTGATATCTCAATGGTCTCTGCAGGAGATCCTATTAGCTTTAAGTCGACCACATGTACGACGAATATCACAAATCCTGTCAACGATCTTTCGAAAAAAATACACGGGCAGAATATTGCTTAAGATCAAATAATGATCTTTGTAGCCTTTATGGAGAAGACATTTCTACGTCTCTCTTTCGTCTCTGGGGGTAGAGTATACCCTTCTGGAAGTTTTATATAGATCTCTATATCTATATTGCCATATATATATGCAGTCACAACGTCCATGAGCTGCATTTATTGGCTTTTTCAGAGAAGTTTAGGCCTAGTAGGAAAATGATCATATTTCCTTCATTGCAATTTCTTATGAAATCCAACTTCCACAGGTTTTACACATTCAGGTGTATGGATTACTGGTCCAAAGATTTTGCTTTTCAAGAGTGAGTCTAGCTCTACTCTTATTGCATCGTCCCACTTTGGCCAATCTATGCGTTTATGCTATAAAAAAGTGGGTTGACGTCATCGTCGTATTCAGCGACGTTAACGGCAATAGCGAAAGGAAAACCGTCGTCGTCGACTGTGCTATTTCTGTCCAGTACCTCTCAAGTACGTATGTAATCTGATTTTTCTCCTGTTGTTTCCTCTGCAGGGGAAATTAGGAGGGAGATGTTGCTGGTCTGAGCTTAGCATCCTGTGGATGGATCATTTTAATATATCCAGGAATCTTCCTCTTTCGAGGAACTTTATATTTTGAACGTGGCGGGCGTCCTCTTTTCAAATGAGGTACAACCAATTCTGCTGCCTGTGGATTGCATCCATCTTTTGAATGTCAATCCTAGCTGGTGTGTTGGCAGCAGGGACGGTGAACAAACAATCTTCTGGTTGTCTGTAAATTTATCCGGCAATTGATGTACTTTAGTCTCAATATGAAGGATCTTCTGGATCTCATCTTCACACGGAAAAAGTATGCAGATCATAACGAGATTAGGACTTTTGTGTCCCATGATATGGTCTCAGAAGCTTCAGGCTTCTTTAGACTGCGTGCATATTTCAATGAGACTTTGATCATCAAATTCACAGTTATCAAGACTTGGTGGGAAACCATATGCAAGCGGCATCAGCAATAAGATATGGCCACAAAAGGGCCGTATCGTGATAAGCGATGCGGAATGCAGTATGTTGATCCTTAAACATCAACATGCAACTGGGATTTAACAATGGAGGTGAAATCCATTGGAGTCTCTTTAACAGAGAATCTGATAACCCATTCTGAGTATGAACATACTACTGGATGTTCAATTTCAATGTCAGTTGCTTGGCAGAAGTCTTGAATGATATGTGTAGTGAATTCACCCACATTATAAGCTTTTGAGAAAGCTAGGTTGCAAGTGAATATAAATGCACACATAAGACCATCTAGTAGATGCATATATCAGTACTTCAAAGTACCGAAAATGGGCCACTTGCGGGATGAATAGGCTCGCAAAAGTCACCATTTATTCTCTCAATGAAGCCAGGAGACTCTAATCCCACTTTCAGGAGGGAATGTCTCTCTATTAATTTGCCCTTACGACAGAGGGAGACAAGGAAACTCAATCTTTTGAAGAATCTTCAGGTTCTCCAATGGATTCATTTGATGATGCGTCCATCATCGCTAATCCAGGATTACCAAGTCCATTTTGCCAGAGGTAAAAACTATGGCAATGAAAGGCACTTCTGGTGATCAGTCAAGTTGGCTTTCTATAGGATGAATATCTGTAATTATAGGGGCCCGAAGGGGGTCCAATGAAATCGTAAGTAGATGGACTTCTGGCCATCCTCTTGACGAGTTACATATTTATATTCAATATTTATTATCCACAGTTTTCAAGTTATGTTCGTTTAAACGAAATATCCTTGAAACTTGGAAAATTCCTATATGTTTAAGGTAGAAAGCAGTAAATCTCTATTCTGCTCTGCCCTAAGGAGGCAAGAGATCAAATCAGAGAACTTCGTGAAGTTGTGTTCACGATACTGCTACATGAGGATTGCATCTTTCTCGTGAAACGAGGTAAATGTCTTTTCCAACATGCGTTGCTCAGTCACTTCTTCACCACACAACTTTAGTCGGGTGGTGATATTATGAAGTGCAGAGTTATACTCAGCAACGGACTTATAGTCCTGAAGTCTGAGGTTTTCACACTCATAACTGGCACATGGTAATATTACATCAATTTGATGTTTATACCGTGCCTCCAGCGCTGTCCACAATTCAATTGGGTCCTCTACCGTAAGATATTCGCCTTTAAGGTCCGATCTATATGTCTCCTAATATAGATAATGGCTTTCACCTTATCCACATCGGAGACAATGGTAGGAGTGCTGCTAAATGTAGCAGAAGCATCGGCCGCTGCCGGGGCCGATGAAGGAGCCAAAATTGAGCCAAGGAGGGCCATCGAACGCAAGTGGAACTTTAGGTCCACTCGACAACTCAGGTAATTTTTTCCTGCAGCATCAAGGACCTCGAAATCGACGCTGGCCAATTTTGCTATTTATCTATGCAATTTAAAACGAGCATAAATTAATTAAGAGGTAAATTCATGCATAAAGAATAAAATAAGTAAAATGTGGGGATCGGCCAGATACCAAAAAATGTACAAAGTCCAAAGTCCGATATACAGTTCACAAAGAAAAGAAAAATACAAGTTGGAAACCCAGAATGGGTCTCTATAATTTGCAAATTTCACCTCCGTCTTCATATGTTGGTACACCGGTCTTTGGCATTAATACATACAATCCTTGCCTACAAATTCTCTCAAAAGAAAATAAAAGTGCATGGAATATAAAAGGTATCAAACTGGCCGATCCCAAAAACACATTTTAACTTATATAAACATCCACGCAGTTTTTAATATGCTACAGGCACAAAGAAACAACCACACATATAACTCAGGCATATATGATATGGAAAAAGAAAAAATATAATAATCTCTCGGACCACGGGTAGACGTCATACACCGTTAGGTTAGATGGCTAACGGCAGAGCGGTCGCATGATCCTTAAGATAATTATATTTTGAAAAATTCTAATAATCCATAAATACTAATTCAAGAGTGATATTTAACATAATAGTAGAAAATTGACTAACTGGGCTACCGGCCCAAACGAGAATTTAAAATGGATTATTATTATGATTGGAACTGCAGGCCCATAAGTAAAATAATAATCATTTTAATAATTAATTTAATATTTGGGCTGCAGGCCCATTTGAAAAAATTTAATTAATATAGTCATTTTGCAATTGGATTAACTGGGCTGCTGGCCCAATTTGGACGTCAAAATTAATTATTAATCTGAATGAGGCTGCTGGCCCATAAAATTTATATTCATTGTTATGAACTGGGCTTCAGGCCCAAATTAGAACACAAAATTAATTATTATTCTAATATGGGATGTAGGCCCACAATGAAAATCATTTTAATTAGTAATTTTAATTATCTGGGCTTCTGGCCCATCAAGCCAGGGGAGTCAAAAAGTCTACCACTATCCACCTTCCATTTATTTCGGCGCCCCCCCTCTTCAGGTGGGAGGCGGAACGACGCAGGCAGAGCCCCCAAGAAGGGTGGCGAATCAACGCTGGCAGAGGCCCCTTTCGATGGGGTTGAAAAGAAACGGGGCTCTTCGCATTCGCCGTTAGAACAATTAATGGGCTCAAACAATTGCCAGTAATGGGATCTACAACATTAAATGGGGCTTTTTACATTCTCCTGCAAGTAATGGGCCCAGAACAATTGCCTCCGATCAACCGCCCTCGGATCGTCCCCCCCTCGGGGGGTTGCGAAATCGAAAGTCCCCGACAGGGGGTGGTTGCGCGCAGGGAAGTCTAACCTCGAGAGGGGGCGTGGCCAAAATCAGAAGGCAACTCGGTGATCCGAGTCTGCCAGCGAGACCGGGCGCTTCAGGCGATATTCCGACGAGACCCGCGCGCTTCAGGCGCATCCGAGGAGGCCCCCCTCCGATTCCGACGGTGGCGATTCAGGGCGCAAGGAGATGCACTTCCGACGAGCCCCCTCCAATTACGACGGTGGCGGCGATTCGGTGCGCGCAACCCTGACAGCGCGCCTGGGTGGCACCTCCCCACCGGCGGCGATCCGGAGGCAGTCCCACACAGACCCCCCGTGGGGGGGGGGGGGGTTCGCCGGGATCGCAGCCCCCCCGGTAGGGGGGGTCGAAAACGCAGACCCCCCGGCCGGGGGGGGGGGTCGCCGGGATCGCAGCGCGACCGCCCGGCGGCGGGGGGGGGGGGGGGGGGGGGGGGGGGGGGGGGACGCAGACCCCTCGTCGGGGGTCGCCGGCAACTAAGCGCCCCCCCGTTGAGAGGGGGGGGGGGGGGGGGGGGGGGCGCCGGGATCGCTGCGCCCCCCCGGCGGGGGAGGGGGGAATGCAGAGAGCCCCTCCTGGGGGAGGGGGCGGCGACGATTAAAATCCCCCTTCGGGGGGGATGGTTAGACGTCGATTTTTTTTAATTTTTTTTAATTTTGATGATTATCAAAATGGTGCAGATTAATACAAGCCTATAGAATTGGCTATGTAAAATCTTAGATTACTATATTTTGTAGGTATCTACGTGATCGAAAAGAAATTACCTCTAGATCAAAAGATCTAGGGAAGATCGTGATAATAAAAATCTGTAGATAGTTCCGCTCCCGATACGCTCTAAAGAAAAATCCCCGCAAAGCTTCGCCGCAACAATAGATTCCTTAGCGCGTAGAGGATTTAATTTGAGCGGATACGGAAAAGAAAGCTCAAATAATTTAGAGTAAACGAGCTGATAACGTGTTGAGAAATGTTAAGAGAAGAGTAAAATAATCTCTGATTAGGAGTAGCTATGGCATAAGCCATGGCTCTCTATATATTCATTGAAATAGAATTTATGAGTCCAAGGGACTCCCCACTAAGTTAGTGGGGAGTAATGGTGAGATGATGAGGGGAGGGAGGCCAAAGGGCCTCCCTCAACTCACAACACCATTTGATTAATCCCACAAATACAACCTGATCCTCATGCAACAAGTACGAAGACAATGATCATTATTAAAAATCGTTTTACATAGAAAATTAAGGAATGTGTCATGGCGGGTGTAATTATGTCTCGATTTATCTTATTTCCAAAAAAACTATAAACTAGTCATAACCCGTGCCCGCGGGTATGGTTCATTTAAGATTTCCCTCGCGAAATCTTGTTACCCAAAAAATTATTTCCACAGCCAAAATTACGTGGAACAACAAATTAGCGTAAAAAATTTTAGCGGCACGGGCGCCTTTGGCGCGGAACAACAAATTCGGCGGATGCGCATTCGACCCAGAACAACAAATTTGACGTAGAACAGCAAATTTCGCGCAGGCGCATTCGACACGGAACAACAAATTCGACCCGGGCACCTTCGACTAATTTGTTGCCACATGCGTCGAAGAAACGGTGGGCCCCGCGTTGAAGGAGAGATCATTCAATTTACAGCATTAAGTGCGAGTTAAAGTTTTTTTTTCAAATGCAATAATTGCGTGCACTCTGTAATTCTCCAGAAACTTTCATTTCCCAAAAAGTTTCATTTACCCAGAAATTTTCATTTTCCCAGAAATGTTTTTCCCTCCAAAACTTTCCATAAAATCTCATCTCAACCATTCATTGCTTAAGATTAAATCTCAGCCGTTTTTATATCAACCCTTTTGTCATAGTCAGTTCTAAAATTTAAAAACAGTCATCAAATGTAATATAGACAAGTCATAACCTGTGCCCGCGGGTACGGTCCATTTAAGATTTTCCTCCGCGAAATCTTTGTTCCCCAAAAAATTATTTCCACCGCCAAAATTGTGCAGAACAACAAATT
Source organism: Scilla litardierei (assembly GCA_030789695.1). Classification (NCBI taxonomy): domain Eukaryota; kingdom Viridiplantae; phylum Streptophyta; class Magnoliopsida; order Asparagales; family Asparagaceae; genus Scilla; species Scilla litardierei. The sequence continues at coordinate 1,059,218 of CM061135.1, read as the reverse complement.
AGCGTAAAAATATTTACCGGCACGGGCGCCTTCGGCATGGAACAACAAATTCGGCGCATGCGCATTCGATACGGAACAACAAATTCGGCGCGTGCGCCTTTGGTACGGAACAAAAAATTAGCGTAAAAAAATTTAGTGGATGCTACGCGCAGGTGCCTGCGGCACGAGCAATTATTATTATGCGTCGACGAGACGGTGGGCTCCACATTGAGGGAGAGATCATTCGATCTACAGCAGCATTCGATCTGTAGTATTAAGTGCAAGTTAAAGTTTTTTTCCAAATGCATTAATTACAGAAACTTTCATTCCCCATAATTTTTATTTTTCTAGAGACTTTCATTTCCCCAGAGAGTGTTTTCCCTCCAAAGCTTTCCACAAAATCTTATCTCAACCATTTATTCCTCAAGTTTAAATCTCAGCCGTTCTTCTGTCAACTCTTTTGGCCTAGTTAGCTTGTTCTAGTTAGCCCTAGAATTCAAAAACAGTCATCAAATATGATATAGGAATGTCAAAAGTTATCACTTTCATGAGAATTTCTTAAAATGCCAAACAAACATAAGAAGGCTATTTTTTTTTTGAAAAAAAAAGAATATTCAGATTGAAATATACAAACATTATACAAATAGTGGAGTTGGTATAGAGCTAAATGCGAAAGTAATCTACGTTAAACTGTAAGAATGGTTCAAATTTATCACATTTCCAAGATTATCTTGAAATATGTCAAAAGTTACACGGTTTTGAGAATTTATTGACATACCAAATACACGAGGCTAAAAAAAAGGGAATAAACAAGCATTTTATGAACCGTTGTAATACCTAAAGTTGAGAGTAGTCTCAGCTAAAATTTAGAAAGGTTCAAATTTATCCCATTTCAGAGAATACCGGGAAATATGTCAAAAGTAATCAAGGCTGTCAAATACGAAAGAAGGTTAATTTTTCTTTTTAAAAAAGGAAGACTCTGATTGAAATGAACAACATTTTGTGAACCCGTTGTAATACGTATAGAGCTTGATGAGAGTAATACAGGCTGAAGTTTAGAATGGTTCGGTGCATATTATACTACCGAATGGAGAAAAGATATTGAACTGGCCAGGCGGATGTAGTGTTAATGAGGCAAGGAAAAGGCTTAGGTTATGACCTGGCAGCACAAAATAACAATTACGATACGACACGGGAAACACGAAGCTCGGATCATCCGTACCGGCGGCGATGGCTCCAGCTTCTGCTGCCGCTGCTGGCGATGATGATGATGTTGCCGTTCCAGCCCCTTCTCTTTCTTCTCCTACTACTAGTAGTAATATAGATGGAAAAAGAGTTAGAGAAAGCAAGAATCACAGCGACGACGACGGCGATGCAAAGAAGAATAGCGCAAAGAAGATGATGAAAAAAGATAAGAAATCGAACAACAACAACAACAAGAAGAAAGAGGTGAAGGCGGAAAATACCACACTGACATCGAAATCGACATCGAAGGTAACGGCAACTTGCGTCTTCCCGATGAGAAGAGTGAGGCGCCTCGTAAGGGGTGATGAGTCAGGAAACACCACCCCCGACTCACGCGCCACCCTTGATGCCGTCTTCCTCATCAACAAGGCCTCCGTATGTATTATTGCTTTTGCTTTTCCACTTTTGGCAAAACCCTATTTCTCGAAATCGTCAAAAGCTAAACTTGACTTCTTCTTATTATCTTCCAAAAATTACAGAACGTTAAATTTTATTGCAGGAGATATTTCTACAAGTTTTTGCTGAAGATGCATTTGGGAATGCTGTTAGGGACCGCAGAAGATCCATTGGATACCATCATCTCTGTGAGTCCATTATTATTACCGTTCCTCTCTATATGTCGGCTTATGCCGCCTCTTTCCGCTCTAATTTTATTGATTAAATCACACAATTGGTGCGTTTTATTTGACAATTTTGATGAGGTTGACCACGTGTTACTATAGCAATTCCCCTCTCTTTCCGAACCATTTCCATTCCCATGTGGATATGAATTGGTGCGCAGATACCTGTACTCTGATTTTAGTTTGTGCATCTATGAATTAAGCTTCCAGGTTAGCGGCTATGGCTATTGCTGTGTTCGTAACTTTGTTTAATGCAAGCTATATGTAGCCTCTTCGACTTCGTCTGGCAGATTTGCTCATCTATATAGTGTCAACTCTTGTGGAGCGGTCTGTTTTGAAATGTAGGGTTTTGCTTTGCGAGTTGAGCTGTGTTCGAGGACATCCATACTTGATTGAGCTTAGCTTAGAGACACATGGATCTATCTTTCCATTGCTTCCAATTTAGTTGTATATAAATATTTGAATTCACTTTAATAAGTACAAGTTTGTTTGGAGTTGTAATATATTTTTGACATATATGTTTGTTTAGAATTGGGGGCATGTTTTGTTACATGTGAGATGATGTAAAACTTAAAATCTTTTAAGGGATTTCCCATGTGAAGTGTACCATAGCTAATCATTAGCTGTAGTTAGGGGTGAGCAATAAATACTGAAAAACCGACCCGAACAAAAAGCGGAACAGAACAGAACAGTTCATTTTTTCCATTGAAAACGGTCGGGTCGGTTCAGTTTTGAACAAATAGTTTCGGGTTCGTTCGGTTTTCGGCTTGGTTTGGTTCAGCAAACCGAACCGAATCGAACCGAAACATGCAAGGATTCAGAGCATCAGTCAAATTAGTCGACTAAACTGAATTGTAGAAACCAAAAGTAGAAATTATCATTGATTAATTGACTTATGCTAAGCATCAGTCGATTAATCTATGCTAACTCTGAAAGGCCAAACCAAACTGAAACCAAACCAAACCATTTGGTTCGGATTGGTTCAAGTCTGGCTCAGCAAAATCGGCCGGTTTGGCCTGTTTTTTTCCTCTCCTTGGTTCAGTTTCGGTTTTTTCAAATTTGCATCTTGTGGCATGCTCTCATCGGTCCTCTCAAAAAACCATGGAAAAGATTTCCAAGTGATAAAAAGCACCCAAACAAGTTTTCCATGTGATAAAAAACACACAAATAACTTTATCCCCCCCAATGCCCCCTAGAATAGTTTTCCAAATAGTGCTTTTCAAGATACATGCAACCAAATATGCCCTTGACATCATTTAGAGATGTTGAAGTTCGTATAAAATTTGAACCTAGTTTAGAGTTATAAAGGTGCAATTGAAATTTCATCCAATTTAGAGACAAAAAATTTCATTGCAGTTGACCTCAATCTGAAGGGGATAGATGTCTATCTCAAGGATGCATCTAAAACTCTTGAGCAGATATCTATTCTATAAAATAGGGATGTTATCAAGAGAAATTGGATAAGAGAATTTGGACAAGAGAAATTGGATAATAGAATTTGGACAAGAGTATATACATACATATATTTACATACATATATACATATAAATACATACATCTATTCTATAAAATAGGGATGTTATCAAGAGAAATTGGATAAGAGAAATTGGACAAGAGCATATACATACATATATACATATACATGTATACATATACATACATACATATACATATATACATACATATACATATATCAATTCTATAAAATAGGAATGTTATCAAGAGAAATTGGACAAGAGAAATTGGACAAGAGAAATTGGATAAGAGAATTTGGGCAAGAGTATATACATACATATATATCTATTCTATATTTGATGAAAATTTTGAATTATGTCCTGCTAGGATAAAGGTTAGGGCTGACTAGGACAAACATACATGATGACTAGAACCTACAAAAATCGGTTGGAGTTTTGAAATTTTGGGAGAAACCTAACGGGGAAGTTTGAATTTTAGTGGGAGTTTTGAAATTTTGATGGGAGTTTGAAATTTAAAGTTTGAAAGATATTTTAAAGTTTATATTTGAAAAATCTATGAAACAATTTGAGGGAAGTTTGTTTTTTAGGGGAAAACTCTTGGTGGGGAAAAAATGGGGGAACTACATAACAATTATTGTGCTTTAATTTTGCGGGGAACTAAAATTTTGAGGAGGTGAATATCTTATATAAACCGTGTCCTATGGACACGGGCAATGACTAGTACTTTTATAATGGAGCCATATCAAGACATGTGTTGGGCACGGACTCCTTTGAACATGTGTCAAACACATCTCAAAAGTATCATAAATTTCTTAAGTTATATGTACTGTTTAAAATTTGGTCTTTTCTAGTCCTTGGACACATTTTGCCTTTCTTAAACACTTCTTTTGTCCTGTTTATCGCATGCACATTCATATATTATTTACTTTCATTGATAAATTTTAAACTACATATTATTATTAAGATGTCAAAAAAATTGACTTGTATATAATTATAATAAGTATAGGGTGTGTTTCAGTTTGAGATTTGAGATACATTTATGCTTCTATATGAAAGTTAGTGAGCCAAGGCATATTCATTACACAGCCAACAAAATGTATACTGGATAACATTTTAGCATATGTGTTTCATTATGTGTTTGTGTTGTAAGATGTTTCTTTGGCTCTTTACACGTGTTTGCATTTCTGTATGTATATAATGATGCTCTCTCTCTTTTATGTTTACATACTCTGTTTCATGCCCAAGTGTTCACATGACCTTTTTTGTATCTCCATGCTGCGTGCCCATATCATCTGGTGTCCGTATACCATGAAATTGGTACATGGCCAGAAAAAGGGTCAATGTCAGGTGAAAATGGTACATGTTTAGCCTGGAGTAATGCCTAATTTAAAGAATTAGAGCTATGATTTGAGTCTTATTTAAAGGGATAGAGATTTGTGTTGAATCTTGAGTCCACTTTATAGATGGAGGAGCTTGTCTTGGAATTGAGTGCAGTATCAAGAAATTGAAGTCTGCGATGGAATTCGATTGCAGCCCAGACTTATATTTGGTGACTAATTTAGACATGATGATCTACTTCAAAATTGGACCTAGTTCAAGGAAATAGATGTCTTCATTAATCCTGATTTAAAGCTCTTTCGTTTATGAGTTCCCTTCACACCTCAAACTTCACTATAATCTTCATGTTAATTGGGATCTGGATTTTTTTGGTGATGCTAGAGCTATATTGAAAGTTAAATGAATTGAGTAGCAGCATCAGCATTGTGCATCCTTTTTGCAGACTCAGCAATTTATAAATTTCCAAGACGGTCTCTGTGAATTGTAATACTACATTTCCTGCTTGGTTCTATCTGTATATATTCACTTTCTTGTGTATCGACAGTTCAATTGCATAACATTTATGTTGTCCTTGATGAAGCATACGTCATGCTCATCACTTTGATCAAAGCATTCATGATTTACCATGTCGTGGAATGCAGTACTTTGAAATTTTTATTTTCTCTGTTGGTTATACTGTGTCGGCCTTTACTTTCTTATTATGTTCTAATTTTATTGATTAAATCCAAGGTTTGACAATTCGGTATTGGTTTTAGTTTTGCTTCTTTCAATTTTTTTTGATGAGTTTGTCTAGTTTCGATCTAAGTTTCAGTTTTTGATTTCACCCATCTTTTTATGAATATGTTTTTGTAGTCCTTGTATAACCTCAATTGAACAATATTTGTCAAATTGAGTTTAGGATGTTTCGTGTCAACCTTACGAGTCATTCCTCAAGAATATTGGTTATCTGTATAACTTCCATGTTTCGGGTTCGTTAAGGAAGAACCAACCGTATCATTTTCTTTTGGTGAGTGAATACTGGTAAGTGGACACATGACAAGTAGTGAAACAAAATAGAATCAGGAAACCGACAAAAGGATACATGTGTTGATCATAGCAGGGCATTTCATCTTTAGCTTTGAATGTGATTGCAGCAACAAATCAAGAGAAGACTGGATGCATGTTTGAGGCTGTCTTCTAATCAATAGGTTAATCATTTCATAGAAGCCGAAGCTACCAACTCAGAGCCATAAACCATACCATACAGTTTTGATCTTGCTAAAACTCTTCGGGGACAAGATGCATTGTTAAATGTACATATAACCACTCTTCTGCTGCTACAACCTTCTCATGCCTTTGCTGTCTCTATAGTGCTGCCTTTGCACACGGTCACCTCTACACGGCTTGCCTCCCCATCCCAATGGCGGCGGCGGCGACGCGGGGGGGGGGGGGGAGAGAGAGAGAGAGAGAGAGAGAGAGAGAGAGAGAGAGAGAGAGAGAGAGAGAGATGTTTGGGTAACTTATAAGAAGTGGGTTGGATCTTGACAAGTCAGTCAGGCAAAACTGTCATTTTCTTACTCTAGTTCTCATCTCCCTTCCTCGTCAACGGCAGCAACAAGGTAGGTGGCAGCATCCGGGTATAGCAATGAGAGGTGCACGTGCGGCACAAATGGCATCGAGATGTGTCTCATCCATCATCCTCTCATTCTTTTCTTCAATTTCAGCAAACTCATAAAACCAAACGAAAACAAGGCTAAATCTAAATGAAACTTCATTATTTCAGTCAAAATCGAACGATCCCAAGTTTTGGCTGTTGTTCTGGATCAGGACGACCTGAAACCGAAACGAAACAGCTGAAACCAATAATTTTTGACGGAAACCTCTTACCTTGGGTAGTAGGTAACCAACATAGAATCTTTAGCCAGTTTGAAGCCATGAAGCCACATACAAAATGACAACGAAGACAATTATGATTAATTTCACAACAATTATAAAATAGCAACGATGACAATTATAAAATCCTTTGCATAGTATGAATTTGATTAGATTAAATGCAATTAATTTCACAACAATTATGATTAATAATAAATAAAAATCCTTTGCATAGGATGAATTTGATTAGATTAAATGCAATTAATTTCAAGTTTTATATCAATACAATGGAGTAATTTGGATATCAACGAATCCTCGTTGCTTTGGAATATTATCTGGGGATAAACAATGGAGGTACTCATGATGGTAATCTTAAAGTTTTATACTGATACGAACTAGGGTTTCGTATCAATTAATTTTAGAATTTAAAGAGAAAAAATATAAAAAGGTGGAATTTTTGGATCTTAAATTGCGAAGAACTATGAAAATAGATTGATAAATGAGCCTCTTTCGAGAGGAGACTCGCTCTCCTAGCTTTGTTGCACGGAACAAAGCCTAAAACCTTCACAAATGACGCCTACAATTGTTCTTCACAAAATAAGCATAAAAACAATTAAAGACGGCTAGCCCTAATTTATAGAAAAGTGGGGAATTACTAATCTAGTCTAAAATGACTAGAATACCCCTAACTAACACTCCTACGTGCTACCGCGCCTCCTACGGCGCACGTAAGTGACTAGAGGGGGGTGGGTCCCCCCTAGATAGCCGCCGGCCTCAAGTGGTGGGTGCGGGCTCGGGTCCGCATCAATACCGCCCCCTAAAAGAGCCACCTTGTCCTCAAGGTGGAGATCTGGCTTTGAAGGCCCCCGAGGGAAAACAGAGGCTAGGGTCACCTGTCAGAACCACCGTGCGACCCCCCTCCTGGAATTCCATCCTAAGCTGCTTCCAGTTCATCTTCACCTCGCCCAACCCCCTCAGCCACTGCACGCCCAAAATCACATCGATATTGTCCAACTCTAGGGGCAAGAAGTCCTCCACGATCTGCACCCCTTGTAAGGTCAGACTCAGCCCCTTGCACATCCCACTGGTCTCCTCCCTCCTTCCTGTCCCGGAGAGGACCGTAAACGTCTCCAAGGTGCTCACCTGCAACCTATGACGATCCACCAAATGTCGAGAGATGAAATTGTGGGTAGCCCCACTGTCTATGAGTACCGTCACCGGCGCGTCGTCCAATCGCCCTGACAACTTCATGGTATGGTTCGTGGTTACCCCTACCAAGGAGTTCAGGGACACCTCAGCTACGTCCAGATGTGCGTGCTCAACCTCGCTCCCTTCCGTCATCACTGGCTCCCCACCATCTGCATACTCCCCCTCGTCTGGTTCTAGCACAATCTGCATCAGCCTGCTCGCACACCGATGACCGGGACTGAACTTCTCATCGCATCTGAAACAGAGGCCTGCAGCACGCATCGCCCTCATATCAGCCTCAGTCATCCGTTTACCCGGGATCACTGCTCGGGTTTCCTCTCTCTTCATTTCCGTGTCCACTGGTGCTACTGTAACCCCCGGAAGTGGGGCCGGTGCTGTCTGACTATGCTGGCTCTGGGCTCCCCAAGTCCCCCCGAATGCGTCTCTCCTCTGCATGCTTCTCCTCCGCCTTGTGGGCCAGGCGAAGGACATCCTCCAATGTCCCCGGACTCTGCATCCTTAGCTCTGCTCGGATAGAGGGCTTCAACCCCCTCATGAAATTCCCGATCATCACCTCGTCAGTCACCCCCTTCACTCTACTGTTCAACATCTCGAATCTCTCCACATAATCTCTGACCGTCCCCTCCTGCCTCAAAGCTGATAACTGCTCGTAGAAATCTCCTCCCGGGGTATCCTGGAACCGGTCTAGTATCAGTGCGGAGAGCTCCTCCCAAGTGCGAAAGGGTGTCCGTGCCGCCTTCCACCTGTACCATGCCAACGCCTTCCCCTCGAAGTAGATCCCTATGGCTCTCAGGACCTCCTCCTCCGTCAGTCTCATCACCTGGAAGTACCGCTCCGCCCGGTAGATCCATCCGTCCCGGTCTGTGCCGTCAAAAATCGGCATCTTCAGCTTCATGAGGCGGCGGTCTGCATTAATGTCTCCCTGTGGACCCCCATCTCTACCGCGGTCTCCCCCACGGCCGAATCCTCCGCCGACTGCCTCAACGGGTCCTCCTCCGTCAGCCCCGTACAGCTCATCAGGCCACCCGGGTCGCTCCCACGCCTCGGGCTGGTAATGATACCCCGGAAACTCCTGCTGTCGCGCCATCATGGGTCCTCTGGCTCCTCTGGGCTGCTGTACCGGCGCTGTCCGTCCTCCAAAGTAGCCCCCGGGCCCTGTCCCCGCTCCGGGAAGCCATCAAATGCCTGTCTGGGGTCCACCTGTGGTCTCGGTACCTGTGGGTGAGCCTCTGGTCTCCAAAATTGGGCTGCTGGAGCCCCAATCATCGTGTCCCGGGCCCATCCGCCTCCACCTGGCCCCCATGGGCTTGTCTGCGCTACCGGGGGCCCTCGGAAAGTAGTTGGCGTCGACGCGGGCCCCAGGGGGCCGCCTGCACCTCGGCGGGCCCCCAGAACTAGGCTGCAGGCCGGATCGGGGCTGCTGGGGCAGCGGCAGGCCTGAATGGGCCTGCCGATGCCGCAGCAGGCCCGTCCGGGCCTGCAGCTGCTGAGGCAGGCCCACTGGGCCCTGCCGCAGCTGCGGCAGGCCCAGTTGGGCCTGTCGCGTGCTGCGCAGGCCCAACAGGGCCTGCATTACTTTCCGCAGGCCCTGAGGGGCCTGCTGCAGTGGCCGCAGGCCCTGAGGGGCCTGCCGGGTCATCCGCAGGCCCAGGAGGGCCTGCCGGCCCTGTTTCCTGCTGGCAGGCCCTCCTAGGGTTTTGGGGGGCCGTGTTTCGCCCCCAAGGTGTCGCCGTAGCCGTCATCCCCTCCGGTTGCTCCCAAATTGCTGATTCAAGGGTAGAATCTCCTTGATTTTCTCCCCCTTGAATCCACTTGCCCCGATCTCTTCCCCTCTCCATCGTGAGGGCTTGGAGCATAGCCTTTATCTCCGGAATTGATGATGTAGCCTCCCTTAAAAACTTCAGATCTGAAGTTGCCTCCTTTAACCCTTGGATGTCCCTTGCCGTCTGCGCGGCGTCCCTTCGCATGCCCCGAAGCTCGGTTTGGATGTCCTCTTGCGAATGGGCGTGATCCTTGATGGATTCACCTAGGGTTTTCTTCAAGCCCTCGATCTCCCCGGGTGAACTCTTCTCGAAGCCCTTGTACCTTCTCATCCACGCCATCCGCCTTTGACCTCGTGCTCGTCGCCATTGGATCTTAATGCTCTGATACCAATTTGATACGAACTAGGGTTTCGTATCAATTAATTTCAGAATTTAAAGAGAAAAAATATAAAAAGGTGGAATTTTTGGATCTTAAATTGCGAAGAACTATGAAAATAGATTGATAAATGAGCCTCTTTCGAGAGGAGACTCGCTCTCCTAGCTTTGTTGCACGGAACAAAGCCTAAAACCTTCACAAATGACGCCTACAATTGTTCTTCACAAAATAAGCATAAAAACAATTAAAGACGGCTAGCCCTAATTTATAGAAAAGTGGGGAATTACTAATCTAGTCTAAAATGACTAGAATACCCCTAACTAACACTCCTACGTGCTACCGCGCCTCCTACGGCGCACGTAAGTGACTAGAGGGGGGTGGGTCCCCCCTAGATAGCCGCCGGCCTCAAGTGGTGGGTGCGGGCTCGGGTCCGCATCATATACTTAAAGAGCCTAGTCCTTAAAGTTTTAGCATTTGCATGTAATGCTTCATTGGGTAGAACCTGATGACTCATTTTGCCTTCAAGCACACACGGATTTGCGAAATTATTAAAGCCTTTTTGTGCCTTTTCAAGGAAAAGGTATAAAGAATTGTTTTTCCAATATTAGCATTTTGAAGTTTCTAAAATCTTCTGATTACCTAGGATTGGTTTGATTTTTATTATTTCGTAAATAATTAGGTTTATTAGTGACTACACAAACTCTTATATTTAGCACCCATATCCTCATGACCAATTTTTATAACTAAGCACGTCCTGTATATATGTCACCAAACATGAACCTTGATGTTGTCACCAAAACAAGATTTTCTTAAATAAAAGCCCAATTTAGCAAGCAGCAAGTCTTGAGGACAAATGAATTTCTTAGCGGTTCTAAGTTGTTATGGACATCCACTCTGTTGCTGGAGTCTGGAACATACTAAATGTAAGCCTTAGCAGTTTCTATACACATTGCATTCCCTTCAATACCCCATAGCTAATGATGAACAGAATGGTTGAATTGTATCAAAATGAGGTATTGATATTTTGTCTATAGCATGGCAATAATAAAATGCTATAGTTTCTTGAATCCTCGTCTGTGAGTTGAATGTGCAGGAGGCAACTGTTGATCGTATACAACTGTGCAGGCAGCAACAACTGTTGATCGTATACAACTGTGCAGGCGGCAACTGTTGATCATATACAACATTACAAATTAAGGTCTTGGGTATTCACTCTTACATTAAACACCAGCACCAGCTGGAAGTGTTACGTTGTTGCTCAAGAAGTGATGAAATGCAAGTAAAGTTTCACGATAGTATTCACAACGATTAAAAATATTTATCATTTTTATTTTTATTTTTTAAAAGGAAACTACTGAACGAAACCAATTTGACTGAATTTGATTTGACGCTGGGATATAAACAGTAGTAACTATAACACGATAACAATATGGACATCTATGAAGATGGATTGACTGAACATTAACTTGGTAGAAAACATGTGATCCAGTAAATAACAAACTATAAATTGTACCAAGGTCTAAAATTGTGGTAGGTAAGCATGGAAGACAAATAAGTGGATGTCAGGAAATTTAAATAAGACAATTTAATAGAAAGAGGGTATTAGAGAAAAATAAAAGGAAGAAGATAAACATATCATAGTAAATCTACAATGACAACAACAACGATGATGAAGACACCAAAGCCTTTATACCAAACTTTTGGGGACAACTATATATCTATTATACAAATGAGGGATGTAGACAAAGGTGCATGTCCCCATGGGACAAAGGGTGTGGGCCCCACATTTCTCTATGTCCCATGTGTCAAGGGGGGAGGTGTGCCACATGGGAATTGTGGGGCCCACTTGGGGGTGGGGATAAGGGGGGAGGTGTGCCACATGACATGGGAATTGTGGGGCCCACTTGGGGGTGGGGATGTTTGGGGGGTGTGGTTTGTGGTGAGGAAGTGGAGAGTCCAACAAAGGCCCCATCATTCCCATTATTTGCAAGAATGACATTGCTTTTTCATTCAACCAAAATACACCTCCCTATTCCATATAATTGCGGGTTTGCCATCGGCCTTTTTTCACTCTGAAGCCCCGAGTTTTTTCACTTTAACGCATGCTTTTCTCCCTTTTACCTCCGACGATACCTGCACACACCCACACCTCTATCTCTTTTTCGGTTCCTCGCTGGACCCGTTTCCTCCTGACGACACACACACTCTTCTTGCTCATTTGTCGGTTGCGCGCGTTTGCAGTATCCTGTGTGTGTTTTCTTGGGTCAATGTGCACTATGTGCATATGTTATTTCTTATACATATATATAAAGTGTAAATATTCAAAATTATCCTCCACATTCTTTGCTTTTGTCAAAACTATTTTTGTATTTCTAAATTATTCAAAATTAGTGTTTTAAATGTCGGCCAATACGGCCAAGATATTGGTATTGAAGGCCAACAGATACAATGTTGGTTTTTACATCGGTGGTTTAATTTTATATCAATTTCAGGTGATATTAGGCGTATTTCCCTTTGGTCCGATATATGTCGGGGAGATATCTCCCGAAATATATCGGGTTGATGCCATTCGATATTATTTTTTGTTTATGTTTCAATCGGGGTTGGGTTAAATTTAACCCAAACCCGATTAACTGGGGTTCTAACCACATGTCACAGGTTGCATCTTAAAAAATCGAAATCGCTATCAGCTCGACGAAAAGATAAAGAGAATAATCATTAGTTCATAAATTGATCCATTGGTAGGAGATCACAGCAATCTTCGTTCAGGCCCCTGTAATTGCAATGATCTTGTAAGATTTTAAAATTTTGATTGGTTACTTTCCTTATTTTTGTTTTAATTTTAAGATTTTTTTATTTCATTGCTTCTGCTGATTCTACTACTGCTACTACTACTTCCTTTGTTATTGTTGCTATTGCTGCTACTGCCCCCTCCTGCTTCTGCGTTTACTCCTATTTCATTTGTTGCCGAAGCTTCCGTCACTACTGTTGGCACTATTTCTTCTAAGTCTTCTTTGCTTCTACTACTTCTTTTGTTACTGTTGCTTCTGCTAGTGCTGTCGCCACTTCTTCATCTTCATCTTCATCTTCTTTTGTTATTGCTTTCGCTAGTGCTGCCATCACTTCTTCATCATCCTTTTTTGTTGCATCTTTTGTTGATGTTGCTTCCGCTACTGCTACAGTCACTTCTTCTTTTGTTGATGTTGCTTCTGCTACCGCTACTGTCACTTCTTCTTTTGTTGCTGTTGCTGTTGCTACTACTGCTGCCATTGCTTCTCCTGCATCTGTTGCTGCTGCTGCTGGCAGTTGCCACTACTTTTGTTGTTGCTGCTTCTGATATTACCAATCCCAATTCTTCTTCTTCTTCTTCTTTTGTCATGGCTACTTTTACTATGGATCTTCATGCCCATTGGTTTCCATTCCATTCAATTTTCTCCCAGGGGCATAACCTGACTTGTTGCGTTCACCCACCAAAGTGCATAGTAGTCCATGAAAAAAATTCATCAACACGTGCTTTGAGTGGTTGGAATTGAATAATTTATTAACAATTCAACTAATGAGGCCTCGTGAGCTAATATGAGTTAGAAGTCCTTACAATACATGACTTGTTACTTATAGGTGTTTTATAGATATGTAGAGCATGGCAGAAAGCAATCATCGTTTGGGATAACATAACTCATGTATGAGACCAGTTATAATGTTGATAAACCTTGCATTTTGCAGTAACATGACGCTTGGATAAGAATTTCTTAACTAGCATGTGTTTTCATTCATAAAATTTTTAATGCATGTAGATCAAAATGAACATAATGGGTCCATCCACTCTGATGGGTGGATCGCCAACTCGACTGCACACCATTTACATGGATAGGTGGTGCTTGTTATGCTATGATAGATGGGCGTCTCCAATTTGATTGTTGGGGATGGCTTCATTCATTTTGGGTCACAATCCCTTGAAGACAGCATGTCGATGCTAAGCACAATCCTGAACTATTAAAATCATGTAACCAGGTTTCGTCACCAACTCAATATTCGTCACCTTTAATATTGATCAAGTTGAAAACCCGCATGTCACTATTTTGGCTATTTGGACATGATGGTTGGTGGTTCATTCATGAATATGCAACTTTTTGCCATCATATTCACAATGAATTGGAATGTTGCCCTCATACCAGCATCACATTAATAATGAAAAGTTTCACACCAATTAATGGTTGCAATGGAGATTTATTAGCTTCACGATGCAGTTTTATCACGGTCTTTGATCTCCAGATTCTAACAGGTGTTACTAGTTGCACATGTTGCACGGATATGGATTGCTGATACATGGACGGCACAACATTGCAAGGCAACATCTCAGCAAATTCTGAAAAGTATACTAAGAAAATAAGTGTGTCTGCCATGTGTGTCTGCCACGCAGCTCCATGGTTAAGGGCCTGTTCTTTTGTAGGAAAGTATAAATTGGAAAGTTGAGGGAGTGTGGAATCTGATGAGAGAGAAATTGTTGTGTAGTGTGTTTTTTGTAGGAAAGTTGGGTTGGATTGTGGAGTTGGAAAGTTGAGGTGGGTCCCACTCTGTGTAGTGTGTGTTTTTGGATAAAGAAAGTTGAATGAAAAAAGTGCTGTGGGGTCCACTCAAGTTTAATTTGTGCTATTTATACCTAACCTAAATAATTAAAACTAAAATAATTAATTAATATAATATCTGATTAATAATTAAAATAATTAAATCGGTATAAAATATCTAATCTTATGCTTTTATAGCTGGGGGCCCACCTCAACGTGCCGCGTAGCGCAGCAAAAGCAAGAAAAAAAAAACCCCAACGCGAACACTCTGCTCCGATTGGTGAACTGTAGAGAGGGGGGCCCACCCTTGCGTGGGATTCTTCGGTAATCCGCACAAATTGCGGAGAGGAGAAGTCTGCAACGGGGATTCTGCGTTCGAGCGCCACGTCGGCTACGATTCCGAAAAACCCCAGTAGTCAAAAGAACAGGCGACACAAACGAGAACGAGGATTCTGTGTGAACAGTACCGAAATAGTGTTAAAATTGGGATTCTCGGCCACAGTTCTTGCAAAAGAACATGCCCTAAAGCGTCAGTGCTACCTGTGTGCCCACAGTTAATGATGGATACTCTTGCTTCTACAATTCCATTTTTCATTCTCTTTGATTAATGATGGAAAGTGTGTTGAGGTCATGCAGTTCGTTCGTGAACAAGCACAACTGTTTTGTGGAGGTTGTCCATGGTTAAATTCTACACGCTGCCTAAGTGATCACAGTTATTGGTGGATAAGCTTACTTCTCCAAATCTATTTTCATCGTCTTTTATTAATGATGAAGTGTGTCTAGGTCATGCATGGTGTTCATGAACAAGCACACCCATTTCTTGGAGGCCTTTGTCATTTGGTTATTGACTTGTCACCGAAACATCGGTCATATGCATGCCATTGTCGGAGAGGAATCCGTTTTTGCCAGGTTATTGCTGACTGCTTCCAGGCACAAACAAAATTCACCTTTAGTGCCCTTGGTCAGCGACACACTTCGGGCAGTCTTCATTTCCGTCATCTATTATTAACCATGTAGAATTATCCCCCTCACACTCTTTCGCTTGCATCAGGCCAACGACACATTCAATTAGCATTTCCATCGGCAATCAAAAGTCTTGAGCAAACACAATAAATTGACAATTCACATTATTTTGTCCTGCAGAATCCTTATTGACATCTGCGTGAGCTCATCTCATTGCTCAAGCAGATATCATCTGCATCGTCTTCAGTTGAGAACACAGACTCCATCTCTTGATTTGGCTAATGGGTCTTGCATGCCACAGTTTTCACCTCTAGCCACTGGGACTATGATCAGCCAGATTGGTGGTCATTATTTTCTTTTTTACCTCCACACTATTTGCAGTATACTAAATGGTCTATGCCGCATAGATCCATTCAGAGCTGTTATTGCTCACTTGGAGGCTATCTTTTTGGTTCTGAAGTGTGGGGTTTTGTACAAATAAAAGGGAGAATGATAGAGAAAAGTGAGAACACTGGCTAAGCTACTGCGGCGCACTTGATTTCTTTTTGAGAATTTATGGGCTGTTGCAACTGTTGGCAAATACCAAACTTTTTGTTGTCTTTTCATACCTTTACAATACTCGGGTTTTGTTGTAAATTGGACAGGCCCCAAGGATGTGGTTGAATCTTGCCATTGGTTTGATAGGTTTGATCATACCATTAACTCGCCTAATCATGGACAAATGAATTAATTTGGTATATATTTCTCTATGCTGAATTTCAGTTTGATGACTGGATTGTTTATTATGAAGCTGTGCCTGTAGGATTTTTTTTTCAATATAGTTAGAACATGATAACAGTTGATCCTTGTCGGTTCAAGTTGGGTTCTGTCCATCTTGTTAAAATGATAGCTAGTGCACACGACCAGATAAGATGCAACACATGTCTGTCAACATCTTATGCCTATTGCCTCTTGGTTCTATTTTTATTACTTTTTTCATTTCCTTCTTTATGTTCCTTTCTTCACCACACATGCTTAGATTAGACAAATATCTTCTCTTTGTTACCCAATCTGATTTCCCCTAAACCTATCATTGATAGTTGATACATGTGGCAGTGCCTACATAGGTGTATTCCAGGTTTGCTAGGATTTGAAGTTCACATATGCAGTGGAGCTGGACATGAAAAGTATATCGGTAAATATGTTAGATATCTCAAGTCGGTTATCCCGGAGGATGCAGAAATTAAGGAAGATGTTGCTCATAAAATCAAAACATGTTGATAGTAAAGAGCCACATCATGAGTATTGTGTGATCAAAATATACCATTGTGATTAAAAGATAAATTTTATAGGATAACGATTAGACCAATTTTGTTATATGGTACAAAATGTTGCGTTATCATCAAGAAGCACGACCAAATTATGTAGATGACAGATGTGCGAATATTACGATAGATGTGTGAAAATATTAGAAAAGATAAGGTGCGAAATAATGATTTCCAAAAGAAGGCTATATGATAAGAGAATATCGTTTGATATGATTCGATCATGTATGTCGAAGACATATTAATGCGCTCATTGGAAAGACAGTACATATAATTGTAGGGATTAAGAGTAAGAGAGGTGAATCGAAGAAGACATAAAAGAAAATGATACGAGGGGAAATGAAAGATCTTGGTTTGACGTCAGAAAAAATTACAGATTTTCACTCGTGAAAAATAAGAATTCGACATCAAGATCCAACATGATCACGATCTTGTTTATATTTATTTATTATTATTATTTATTTTTTTCTTACTTTTATGTTTTTAAATAATCATTACTATTATTGTAACTATTATTTATAATTATTTGTTGTTATTATTATTATTTTATTATTTTCTCTATTTCTATTGAGTCTATGAAGCCGACCCAAATTTTTGAGATGAAAGGTGAAGAAGAAGAAGAAGAAAGGTAGGGGAGGATGGATTCTAATTAGTGCAATCAGTGATGCCTCACCATACTAGATATTTATTTAGTTAGCATTACAGCAACAAGCACTAATTCCAATTTGTTGGGTTTATATTATTCTGGTATTCGGAAAGTAATGCTTTCTGAATGCGTCAAGGCACATTTAACGTGCACCTTAGTCAAGCATAAGGCAACCCGTGTGTTTTTATGCATGCCAGACTTTAGCCTAATAACATTTGATTGTGTTGTGCATCAATATTAGTAAAAATAGACCGACTGATGTAGTACCAGTGTTGACTTATGCCATACATCTTCCTAGTTATCATGGCACTTTTGAATGTTCCATCTGATGCTAAGCAGAATTGGACATCTAGATATCTGTTATCATGGTTATTTACGTATTTCTTATTATTGCGTTTGTTTCAGCATCAATTGTCTCCCGGGGAAAGCGATATGAGTTCCTGTCAGGTGAGATTTTGTCTTTCTAGGTCATGTCCCAGGTGGACCCTTGGAGTTAACGAGAAGTTTCCAAACCTGATTTATCTTTTCTTGGTGCCCAGATTTTGTGCCAGAGCAAGTAAAAGCAGAAGACGCATTAAAGGCCATGGCATTGGTTGAAACTTGATAATTTGAGATAAATCTGCGTGGATTGAGTAACGTGGTATGCTGTTGGATTATCTTATGTGAACCATGTCGTCATTATTAAGAGTTAAGGATATGGGTTCTGGTTCTAGAGGCCTCATGTAATTCTCGTGCACCTCTTTTGTGAATCTGTCTTTTGCTTTGGTCATGGAAACCATAGCATTTATTGGGCTGAAAACAAGCTTAACTCGATTGAAAGCCTATATTCTGAATTTTGCTTTTTTGGTATTGGTTTCTACCATTCATGCATTTATTAGGGATCACTAGAGCTTAAGATACCAGGTTTTGCTGCTGCTTTAATTTGGTAGACCTCTTGATACAAGTGAATCATTACACCCTAAAACACTAAACTCATGATCTGCGATCTAAATCACACGTTTTGAACAGTGGTTTGAAATGACAATGTTTTGGATTTTTGATGATCCATTTGGACTAAATAACAGATCATACTAAAATGAGGTGCATTTTGCTAAATTTTTTAATACCAAGTATTATACACACATGTGTATGAGTAAATATGCGTATAGAAATATAAAAATCTTTAACAAACTTGTAAATTTTTTTTCGCTTTACAATATATGTCTTTCGTTCCTACCAAGTATACAAGGACGCCCATCTAAATTCTCTAACAATCCTGTAAAATTCATTTCTCCTTTCTAATAAATATGTTCCGTTGTTACTAGGCATCTAGGACTAGCGCTTTATGTACACATTTTCGTTCCATGTACCAATGCAGTATGCGTTCTTGGTAACATTGCTACAAGGTCATGATTCATGCAAGGGGATGCATGCCGATTGAGGCTTAACTTGACACATTCGACTGTCAAATATATCTAAAAGCTTAACTTACGATTTGTGCCGTTATGTTGTGTGAATAATATGTAAATTAGGTTGTTTATTTAATAATTATATACCGAAACAGTTGGGAGGATTTAGTGATATTGAGTTTCTGAATATGGGAATGTCCTGGCCAGTTACAGAGGTCCCATTGTATTATGAAATGCACGCGATGCTTTTGAAAGGTATAAATTATTGAAGCACCCCTGCAACGGGCCAGGACATTCTGGTTGTCTAAATTATTATCTGATAGTTTGCAAAACCGTCAATAGACTGAAATTTGTCTTGTTCTTGCCGAATCCAATGGCTGAGATTAATTTTTGCAAGTATTTACATTTTATACGTGTGCAATAATTTAGACAAGAGCGTTTTTCGTGGTTTATCTCATACATATACACAATTTGGCTTTCTTGGCATGCTTTATATGAAATTTTGCTTGCTGGCCTAAAGAAAAACTAGAACTATGTTCTCAGGTTGTTTCGTGTAGTTCTCCTATTTCTGTGAAGTCAGAGAGATGAAAAATAATCTCTCCCATAGCCAATTTGTCTGGAATATGTTTAGATGCTGATTGCCGCATTGCAGTAATGTCCAACTTCACCCAGATTGTGACCTTCAGTGTTTCACTTGAGATGATGCAACACAACTTGTGACCGGTAAAAATTGAGTAGGCACAAAAATAAATAGTAGCATCTCTTCTACTTGTGTATGAATCAGAGTTCTCTCGTAAAGGGTCTTCAGTCGCAGGGCTGGGCTTGTTGACCAATGTTATTAAAGAGTGGTTATCCTAAATAGAATGCCGTTATTGGTGAGTAACACTCATATAAAGGTTAGCTACTAACCCAATTTACTTTTATGTTTGTTGCTGCTTCGGTCATCTCCCATTTATATGCAGTTATTGGTGATTAGAATGCCGTTATTGGCGAGTAATACTGATATAAAGGGTAGCTACTCACCCAATTTACTTTTATGTTTGTTGTTGCTTCGGTAATCTCCCAGTTATATGCAGTTATTGGTGATTAGAACGCCGTTATTGGTGAGTGATTCTGCTATAAAGGGTAGGCTGGGTAGCTACTCACCCAATTTACTTTATGTTTGTTGTTGCTTCAGTGATCTCCCAGTTATATGCATGCAAGTACCTCTCTGGTATGTATTGTATTTGTATTTGTATTGTCTTTCCTCTGAAATGGTTAATTGTGGTTTTGGTTTTATGTCAATAATTTATTTGTACCTCTAGATGTTCTGATGCTTATTTTTCTCTAGTACCTAATCACTCAAGAAGAATATACAATCTTTCTTTGTTTTATACCGAGTATGTTGTATTATTAAACAAGAAACCATAAACAAGCGGAACCACAAACTTCCTGTTTGCTTGCATGAGCAGGCCGTGGGTTGAAGGACGTTTGGGCGATGAACAGTAGAAAGAGTTTGGATGGTTTTGGCATGACGTGCCTACTCTGCCTACTATAGCTTTGAGTCGGGGCTGGAGAGTTACTAACTACTTTAGATATTGTTTTTGGATTAGGACCCGTCTATAATGGGGCCCAATTCAGTTCAACGGGTGAGACCCACCGCGAGCTACCCTCGCCTTTGGGGACTGCTTGAGAGGTCGGTCCAAGTTGGCCGCAGTACAGCTTCACATGGGTGACCTCCTGAGGCCGGCTTCCTCAGCTCTTCCAAGACGACTATGCGAGGTCGGTTCCTCGCCAATGTGACTCTGCTTGGTAGATCTACACTCCTTGACCCAGGTTAGAAAGCATCTCTCCGGGCAAACCCCTATGAGGTCGGATCCTTTAGCTACTCCATCTAAGGCTCTACCTGCTTGACAGCTCAGCTTCCATAAACACAACGTCCTGCGTAATCCTTGGTGATACCCTCTCCCGTCTGTTTTGAGCAGGGAATCGTCCAGGTTCGCCCAATCGCGTAATGAGCGGGCATGCTTAATCTGGAAGTCTACGAGCACCCTTCCTTATCCGTTCACAATGCAATGTGAGGATTCGGTTACGTGTAGAAGATCTGTGTTCTTCATAACTTCCGGTGATGTGGCATAACGAACCCCCGGCCTATAAATACATAGATCAACATGATCCTAGGTTGGCAGACTTGCACACCAAAAACCCTAACCTCCTTCCTCTTTTTTGGAACTGATTCAAGCATCAGAGGGGTTGTTTTTCATATGTGATGCATGTTCTGCTGTTTACCAATGAAAACAATATTGGCCACGAGCAGAGATATACCAAAATACTCGAATATAAATTCTCATTAATGCATAGACATATAAGTCTGCTATGGTTACAGCGACGCGGTCGCGTCGCTCGGGACACGATCATCTCGAATTTAGCTTCGCCCCCGCATCAGCATCTAAACGGTCGCGTGGAGAGACCGTTTGGGCTTTGGTTCTTTTGGATTGCGCGGTCGCGTCGTCTGTTGTCACGTGGGCCGCGTCGATTGTATATCTTCGAATTGACTCCTCAGTGACGCGACCGTTTGGAGATCCTTTACGCGGTCGCGTGGAAATGGGTTCTGGGGCTTGTTGACGCGGCCGTGTGGTGCATGTCTGTGCGGCTGCGCGGAATTGTGCTCTGCTTCTTTGGGTGCTGTGACACACACGGCTGTGTCGAATTGACGCGGATGTTTGAATCACAGTCCTTCACAAATCTCCCCATTTTCATAGTTTGGTCTCCCGGCTCCGCTTCTTTTGCCCCTTCGCGCTATATTCACGCCATATGGTCCTTAATCAGTATGTATTTCCTTCAAAGCATATGAGGGACCATACAAGCGAAAGAGGGAACCAAAATGGGGAAAACGGGGGAAAACGACGAAATAAACAATAAAAACGTGTATGAAAAAGGGAGAAAAACTACATACAATAAACACTCATCAAAATCCCCCAAGCTAAACTTTTCCTTGTCCTCAAGGAACATAAGAGAGCGTAAATTGGAGGAATGCAATCAACATGCGAATGATGACATGAAACTTCAATAATTTTCAAAAATCAAGTTTATATACGTGGGTGAGTTGAAAATTTGAATTCGTGAAACTCAAATGCTTCGAAATATTTCCGTCGACGAGAATTTAATCCTAGGATGTCATTCCCACTCAAATCACCAAGCAATACACTAGACGATTGCTATACTCACATCCTAAGACATTTCCTCTAACTCGACCTTAGATCGAAGGAATATGAATCTAAGCTATGCCATGGTCGAAGAGGGGATAAGTTTGGGATAATGGGATATAGATCGATCGAAGAAATGGCGCACACGACACATCAAACTTCCTTGATTCTTGAAATTGCTAAGTTTTATTCATGCTTTCATACACACACACGCATGCACACCCACACACGTATATATATACCAACATATATTTTTTCTACACATTTTTCTTTTCTTTTTTTGGGATCTACGATTGGTCGTGCAATGAGTGTTGGGTCGGCGACTTCCAGATCAGACGACCTTAGGGCACCAGGCCAAGAAGGACTCCTCGGACCTACTAACTCAAACTAATTAGGATCCTTATTCGTATGCACTCCTCCAAGCTAGACCTTTTGACGCGAGGCCCCGACGGTTTCTATCGCGGGGATCTGGTTACTCAGCTTTGCTGGGGGAAACGTGCGTATATTTTTTCTTTTCACAATTTGTTTTCTTTTTTCTTTTTTGAAAAGCATGTGTATACTTAGGCAAAATCAATACTCAGTACTAAGTGATGTGTAGTTATCCAAGTTTCAAGGGATTATAAGCCATTATACACAACTATTGGCTCTACGGTCCAGGCATAGAGTGGATTCCTAAGTATCAACCTAGGTCGGTTTCAAGTACTCCTATTTTAGGGATTATGAGGACGGCCAATGCTAGGACATTACTAGGGATTTAAGGTAGGGTTCCTATTCATTTATTCAAGTCGACATCATGAAAATCAAGCATAAAAGTTCGGAAAACGAATTTCAACTCGAGATTCCACGTGAATAAAAGCTTGATTTCGAGAAATTCTCGAAGCGAATGCGAATATATACAAATGGATGCATGATAATGCAAGATGCAAGATGCGAATGAAGATATTTTTGGAGTTTTTGATTTTTTTCATTTTTTTGGCTTTTTGAATGCATATACGAAATATAAACGTGATGCATATGAAAAAGAAATGAAAAATGAAAAATAAGAAAGAAAAAAGAGATAAAAACGAAAAATAACGATAAAACAAGAAAATAAGAAAGAAAATAGAAAATCAGTGCAAAAGTGCTCCTCCCCCAAGCTAAATCAAGCGTTGTCCTCAACGCAAAGAAAACATATAACAAACATCATGAGGACAAATAAATAATGAGGGAAAGGAGATCTAGGAGCATCTCCCCCAAGCTAAATAAAAACATGCCCAAAATGTGAATGTGTGATATACATGGGCTATGTGGTGGGAGAATGCAAAATGAAGTGCTCCAATCATGCGGTGCCACCGTCAGGTGGTGGCTGGGTGGGTGGAGTGGGTGAAACTGATGGGTCAGCTGAAGGCTTAGCTGCCATGTCAATGTGGGGGTGGGGATGGGGTGGAATGAACTAACTCAGAATTTAGTGGTGGAGGTGGGGTGGAGGTGGAGATGTGGATGAATCCTCAGTGGATGAGGAGAGGATGACTATGGTATCCTCTGGTGGTGCGAATGTGTGAGGAGATGTGGAGACACATGTAGGGTATGTAATATGCGTGGCTGGAGTGGGAGAAGGTGGTGCTCCAGAGATGGGTATGTCAGTGGCCTCCGTGGCATGTGGTGATGAAGTGGGTGAAGCCACGGGGTCAGGGTGGGGTGAGGGTGGAGGAGTAGGCACAATCTCGGGCTTGGGGATGGAGGTGGGAAAGGAATGGAAATGATGCGAGGTGTGGCTGCGGATGTGTCCACGGGCTCCTGAGATGGCTGGGATGGGATGGAAATATGTAGTGCGGTGGAGTCCACATGAGGAGTAAAGGTGGTGGCAGTGTCCATGTGAGGGGTGAAAGTGGAAGGCTCCATGGGGGTCTGAGATGTGTGGGATGGCTGAGTCTGGACACGAATGGGCAGGAGATGTGGTGCAACAGCAGGGTAGTGGCCCTGACTGTAGTGATAATGATAGACCTGGTCAAACTGTGACTGGAGGGTCATGACAGCTATAATGAGGCCATCAATCGAAGTCCTGAACTCAGAGAGGGTGTCTCTGAACTCAGTCAGGGTGGTGACAGTGGTAGATCTGAACTGCCTAAACTCCTCCTCTAAACGAGCCTTACGCTCGAGATGTGAGAGTTGTAGAGGAGAAGTGCTGCTACTACCCTCGACGTGGTGTCAAGATCTCATATGGAACTGATGAAGGACTGGCCTGACGGTGAGGCCAACAGATGTGGAAGCAAGATGATCAACGGGGTCCTGGATATCCTGGGGCTGGGGCTATGCAGGGTCAGGCTGGGGTGCCTGAGCTCACTGAGCTAGATCGGGATCGGTGGGGGGGGGGGGGGGATCCATCGCATGGTGGTGTCCGGTCTAAAGAGTGTAGGATTGGAGAGCCTAGTGTTGGGGGTGGAAGCGGGCCTGTAAAGCCAAAAATATCTCTCTCGCTCAAAATCTCTGATCATATGCATGTTTATGAGCACCAAGAGAGTGAGAGAAGTGGGGCCTGGGACGGGGGTCATAGAGTCCGAGATCTTGAAGCTAACATGAGGAAGCTGGGCGATGATCGTAATGAACCCTCCGCATCAGATACGAGAGCTAGGGATGACGCTGGCGTGGAGGAATTTGTAGTGCAACCTTGATCCGACGTGAAGGATGTAATGTGGGACAGTGGTGGTGCCCTCACGGAGGACATGCGGCTGTGTGGCACACCACAAGAAAAAGAGCTCGTCCTGAGAGACCTGGCCAGTCTTGTATCGACAGAATAGGGTGTTCGCAATGATGCGGTGTACGATACAGAGGCCATGGTGGATGATGCTGGAGGCCTTCGCCCGTGTCATGGGAAAGGGTGTGTGTCCAGTAATCCTAAACCAAAAGGTGTCGGCAACGTACTCAGGAGGGTAGGGATAGTTGTGGTGGCATACCTCAGGCTCAAGTGCTCTAGGCCACTTAAAGAGAGGGTTTATGGAATCTTTGGACATGCCGTATTCCTTGTTCATGATGCAGAAAGAAAACCCCGATGGATAAGCTTTGAAAGTGGATAAGAATTCCAACATGAGCCTCTTATATGTCCTAGCCTCACATTCTAGGAAATCCTCACATTCGATGTTCCGGAGGGGGGTGCTGACAGCATCTAAGAGACCTAGTGCGGAAAGAGCGGTGACACTCAGGAATTTTATAGGCACTATAGGTCTGGAGCTAAGAGATAGGAATTTGGTTCGCTGACTCTCGTCAACGAAGTCAATTCCTAATGTGTCAATCTAAGGGGGGAGAAAAAGGTGCATTTCTCCTCTCAAAGGCAGCTTGGGCTTGGGTAAAGTCAGCTTGAAAACTCTGGGTTTTACGGTGCTTACCCTTGCCCCGGGTGGGGCAAGTAGTGGTGGACTTCTTCTTGCGTTCTCTGTGAGGCATTGTGTGAAGAAGTGAGTGATGTGAAGTATGTGGAGTGAAGTGTGTGCAGACTCAAGCAAATTTTGGGCGACTTCAGCGAAAAATGCGAAAATGAATGAGCTATGGAAAGAAGTTACCAAACGCTGAAGCTCCTTGCAGAAATCGATCTCCCCAATGCCTAGAGATGGCTCCCCCAAGATGTTCTTAAGCTAGCGACTGCACTTGTGCCGCCCGCGTCGAATTTGAGCTGTAAACCCCTCGCAAACGAGCCGCTAGGGCTTCCTTGCAATGATCGATTCGGTCGGAGATGGGGGCGGATGAGAGGATTGATGGAGTTAAAGGGTTGGGGGAGTGATTGGGAGAGTTGGGGAGGAGATTGGAGTGGCTTGGAGTCGAGGAGATCGACGGGGAAGTCAAAGAAGTTGAATCGTTTCGAGAGAAATGAAGCGGAACGACCGTTTGGAGGGTTGGGGGTATTTATAGGCGAGCGACGCGGTCGCGTTGATCGGGACCAAACGGCCGCGTTGTTCCTGCACAGAGTGGAGAATTGGTTCGGAAAAACAGCGAGTTACGCGGCCGCGTCGAGTTGATTAAACGGCCGTGTCGAATTGATGGAAAATGAGGCTTAAAAATTCGAATTCGACGCGGTTGCGTCGTTTAAGTTCACACGGCCGCGTAGCTCGGCTTAAAAATGGGGATCGACGCAGTCGTTTTGATTTATGCGAAACGGCCGCGTAGACCCTGAAAAAGAATGGATTTTGAGCCGAAAATAGAGAGTTACGCGTCCCGTTTCGAATTGGTTCAAACGGCTGCATAGTTTGGCTTGAAAATGAGGATCGACCCGGTCGTTTCGATTGATGCGAAATGACCGCGTAGATCCTGCAAAAGTTAGAAGTTGGGCTCAATTAACAGAAAGATATGTGGTCGCATCGATTTGGCGACGCGGCTGTGTGGAATTGGAAGTTTTAATCCCAAAGAATTACCCCTTCGATGCGACCGTGTGTTTTCTCCACGCGGTCACGTTGTTCACCAATTCTGCACTCCTCCTCTTCTTTTGTTGTTCTCCACGCGGCCGCGTAGATTTGTACCACACGGCCGTTCAGAATGCTTTTCCAGCTTTCCTTCTTCCTCCTCCTACTTCAAGACACTTAGTCAATTTCTGGGATTTTGAGGGCTTATTCAAAATGAAAATCTAAGCTAACCTAAACTAAAATTAAGATCTAAATCAAAATATTTAAAACGAAATTAGAAACCCTTGGGTTGCCTCCCAAGAAGCGCTCGGTTTGAGTTGTGAGCTCGACTCCCTATTTCGATATCTTCATGGCGTTTTAAGGGTGGAGAAGTCTGGGATGTTCTCGTCTCCGCGCTTCTGCTTCATAATCAGCTTCAGCTTGCTCTCCTCAGCGTTCCTCAGCTCCTTGAGGTCTTATTGATGCGATCTTGATAGCTTCTCCTTGAACTTTCCCCTAGAAGCTTCCTTGGAGTCCTCCTCCATCGTGTTCTCCTTGAATTTCACCTCCTTTCTCAGCTCGGCATTAAGGAGCTCTTCATCCTTGATTGGAAATATTCCCTCCAACGTGGTCTCCTTGATTGAATCTCACAGGACGTAGATACATATGCACCGGAGGCATGCTTGTTTGCGCTGACCATCCATGAGATGAGGAGAACGAGAACTCGATCGTACCAACCCCCGGGAATAGCGAAATTCATCCAGGGAATATTCGTCAGCTTGCTTTAGAATTTCCTACATATATTGATGATTTCCTTTGGATGGATTTTATTAGGGGTAATAATTTTTCTTGTTGGGTCGACATGGCTCATTCCCTGCAGGTTACAGGTGGACACCTTCAGTGGATGCTGGGAGCCACGTTGCTGGGGTCCGATGACATTAGTGGAGTAAAGCTGCTTGCTGAGCCACGAAAGCAGGATAAGGAACAACTACCTGCTCCATTGGAGATTCTTGACCATCCATTTGATCAGGTGTATCCTACTCCACTAGTGTAGATATTTTTTATGATTTCTGGTTTAGTATCTTAATAATCTCGTCTCCTCTCGATAGCGGGATGAGCGTATTAGGATTTAGATTTTAGTAATAAAATTTTCCTCTATCAGTCGCCTCACACATATATATCATTCACACCCCTATAACCCTACGCTAGCCCTGATCTTGATAGTACTTCCCCCATCACATTTGAGCCCTTGCATCTACATTCCTATTTTATTTAGGGCCATTCTTCACGAAAGCTTGGCGGGGGATCTTCCATGTGCTCCATCACTTTCTTTAAGCCTAATGCTCATATAGCATTCCCATTTCACCACCCACTTACCCACACATTTCTACCAACATATCTCCTATTCCTCATGCATTGAGGACAATGCTTTAGTTTTAGTTTGGGGGAGGCTTTTCACTCCTAGCTTGAGAAAGGTGCCCCACCACACCATTTGCACGTTGCATTCCACTTTTTCCGTTATTTTTGCATCCATGCACGATGCATACATTGTACATTTTAAAAAAATTCAAAATTTTTCGCCCGAAGAAATGAGTGGCGGGGCAAGGGTTTTGGGCTGGCTTGCGGGCTTAAAACTAGAAGAAAAAGAAAAGAAGGGGAGGGAGAGAGAAGCGGATAGCAGGGCCGGTCACAATCCCTGCAAGATATCCCTCGAGTCTACTTGGCATATCGATCCCTCCCTCATACCCTACTAACTAAAGCCAAAAAGCCCACCCAACCCTGAATCCCTATATGGGGCCTCTTCTATTCTAAATGTCCACACTCGTTCTTAAAAGAATAATGCTATATTCCCATAAAGGGCCCACATATCTGATTGTTGATATACTAATGTCGACATTCAATATGTTCATTTGATCAATCGTATGTTCTATTCCGGGACAATAGCATTCATGCTTTTATTCTTTCTTGGTTCTTCAAGATGGAGATGTAAAATACCAAACATGCTTCTTATTTTAAATTTAAAGATCACTTGTATTACTGTAGTGTATTACATTCCAGATGGCAAATACATATTACAGTAATGGTATTATATTCCAGATGGCAAACACAAAAGATAACGAGAAAAACAACAAAACATGCAGAGTTCGCTCGGTTTAAAAACGATGCTCAATCTTCTAGAACCGACAATTGTCCAGCTCTGCATTTTCATCAGGCCCTCAAACATTTTCAGCAGCATCTGCATGCCGTGTGTCTTCCGCAGTTACCGTCGCAGACAGCTTTTCAGCTGCTAATCTTTCTTCTAGGGCCCTTGCTCCTCGTTCTCTGCGGGCAAGACGGTTGCATGAGTCAATTAGAACACCATCCCATCAAGACATGTCTAAACGGAACAAAGACGCCTAGGATAATTTACCTTCTAAAGTGAAATGCCCACACAACAATTGGGAATTGCACGAAACTATGTATATGTGGATAAAAGCACGGCTAAAATAGAAAAAAAGATGACTTGTGTTCTCTCTCTATATATATCTCGCACAAGAAAAAAAAAACTGGCAAATAATGAAGGAATGGTGTTGCAGTAGCACAACGTTCGTTGGGAAAACATTTACCATACCACACAATTTTGCATTCATGAATACGAGTATGACTATGATAACGCAGACTTACACGAGCCGTACAATATAGAACTGATACAAGAGGACCTTAGAAAGTTGGAACATGTACATTTGAGGAATCCAAGTGAAAAGACGTAGTGGTATTTATTATTAAAAAAAAGTGTGAGACCAGCTAATTAAAGTGAGCATTTCCCTGAGAAAACAAAACAACTTAATATAATGAAGGATGTGTACTGCAAAATTTCAGATAACTTGACTACAGGTCAACATACCAAATGGTAAAATGCAGTTTGCTAGTTTTAATATTCACAGCAAGGCACTGGTTACTGATAACACTAATGAAGGTACATTAAACCCAGAACCATTGCATGTCATTGATATGAAAGTTACATGGGACTACACACATTTGAGAAAGAATAATTAGAAACAGAATTCTGCCATTGTTAAATTTCATGAAGAGTTTAGTGTTCGTCCAACATATTAGCCAAGTCTGTGAAAGGAGGGGCAAATCCATCAAAAATAACAGAATTTAGAAAGGTTTGCAATACCCTTATTTAAGAAGCCACTTCGACCTTCATATTTGATTGTTTAACATGTACTAACTGCAAAACCCCTCCAAATGAAAATCCATTCCAATCAATATACACTTGATCCATACAGTAAACAGTCCTTCCCAGTAAGTTTCAGAAAGGGAACTAGAATAGCTTCATTTTTAACTGCATGCTTAACGGCCCAACCAATGGGGGAAAAGACAGAGAGAGAAAAATAGCCAGTTGGCATGCAAAACGACGATTGCTGTAATCAATCTGACAACTTTGCAAGCAAAACTGGTTATTCTATCCTCCCTTGACCTTTTTAATATTGACTCTCACGTACTCCATAGTCATCATTCTTCCACCGCACTGTTGGTTTACTCATGTTTAAAGAAGGGAGAAATTACCTGGTAAGACGGGTGCAAGGTTTACAGGACAGAATTGAGATCATAGTTGGCGATGAAATTAGAAGTATGAACTAAGCCAATGACATGTTCCTACCATTCAAAAAGGTGGCGGTGGAAAATAACAAAAATGTTATCCAATGAATATGAAGATACTTTAAGAATGATACATGCGGCTTGAGCAAAGTGTTTCTGGCTTGCCAGGGGAGTCACTAATAAACGAATGTAGAGTTGACCCACCTTAAGAACCAAGTGAGGAAGGATGCATTGATCCATGCACAAATGTCAAGGTTGCCTATTTATATGAAGTTAAAAAGCTGCTTATGATCAACTTCATTGTCAGCCACTGGAAGTACGTACTGTTCAAAATTTAAACAATAGAGAAGAAAACTGACACTTACCAAACAACATGGAAGGTGAGTTATATGACGGAGGAGATGGTTTCTTATGAAAAACATGACAAATTTTGCTGGTGTAAGGATACACTCAGATGAAAACGTACTCAGATGATACAAGTCTCTGGTAGAACACGGTGTGGTAAGGAAGGTCAAGTGGACAAACTTGCTTGGCAGTTGCCATATATCCTAAGTTGGGTCCACGGTTGCTCATTACAAACCCACGACCAAACTAAAAACCATATTATTTAATATTTGGCCCCATTAACAAGACACTTATCAGATATGATAGCGATTTTCAGAAAAGATGATAGAATGGGCTTCTTCCCACCTTTCACTCACTCCTCTAATGTGGCCAAAGTACATTCTCGAGTTGAGTCTTAAAATGAATCATTTTGGCAAGTTACAAGATCAAAGAGACCAAAAAGAAGAACGAAAGGTGAGAAGTCAATTGAAATAACATCGATGTTGCTGAGATGATGAATGAGTTTATTAAATTTGCGACAGCAAACAGTGGCATGTGGAACACCATAATAAAACCACCCGTGAAAAGGTACAAGGTGAACTAGCATAGTTAGGTATATCTTTGTTGACAGGCGAAACATTGAGCTCTAGTAAGTCAGCAAAAGGAAATTGCTTTGATTAAAAAATTTCAAGTTGATAGGAGCCCAACAATGTAACATTTAGAATATAGAGTATACCCCTTAATCTCCACCATAATTTTAGAGTTTCAACAAAGTGATAGGGACTTTACGATCGCACAAGAGTGTTTTAGTTCATCAAGCGAGGTTTATATTTAAAGCGGGATCGTTTACGAAGAACAGGAAAGAAAGAAAGAAAAAGAAAAAGGATGCTGTGCAGAAACCCAGATGTTAGTCTGAAATAGAGAGGTCATGACCTGAAGGTTAGGTCAAGAGTATCAATATCTATTCCTCAATCCTCATCACAAATTCAGAGTTTTGGTGTGTGGAGGAACCTTAAGAGTGCCAATTCATAAGGCACTTGATTATCTTTTATTTCACTTCACAAATGGACATTAATTCACGAACATGGATTATGATATGTAGATGATACTCATCTTACTATTGAATTGGCCCTTTATCCAATACTACCCTCAAACTAAGTCATCATAAAACAGATTACCCTTCCGTATATTTTTTATAACTATAATATGCAAAGGCTTCTACTCTTCAAGATAAGTTTAATATGGACCTAGGGCCATGACAGTGATACATAAAAAATTAGGATAGTTTTATGCAAGAATTTCTAATGTTTGAGAAAGCTTTGATGATTGCACAGAAAACAAAAAGGGAAACATCAAGTAGATGTGAAAACTGAAGGGGTTTCAGCAATTTAGTCAGAAATCATTGTCCATCAATATGGAACAGAAAGAAAGAAGACAAACAATGAGATAGTAATTGTGAGGACCTCGGCTCCCTTACTCGAGGTCTCGGCCCCGGTTCGATGAGATTGGCTCGGATGATGTGCTCAACTTGGCCAATATGATGACTAAAAAGATGAGCTCGGCAAACTTGAGATCGGCAAGACTTCCACTACAAGAACACCTTGTGGATCTCCAGCAATCAACACAATACAATACATATGCAAGAGAAGAGAACTAAAACAAGCAAAAGCAAACACAAGATATGGAAGAGTAATACCTAAGATTTACTAGAAGTCACCAATGCACCATACAAGGATTTAAGCCCAGATCCTCAACCCCTTGATTCTCCTTCTACAAGATCTCACTCTTCCCTAGCCCCCCTTTGCTTAGGATATTCATCTCTCTTTACAATTGATGTCTCAAGATGAAAACTCCAAAACAAAGAGACTAATTATTGATTGACTAGTTAGCCCACTAATTAGATCAAAACTTTGATTTTGATGATGCCAAACAAAAATCATGGCTTACAAACGTGTATTAAGTGTGTTTCAAGTCAAGATGAAGCTAAACGAGGCAAAATTGACATATTGAAGTCATTAGTCGACTAGACACTGTACCTAATCGACTAGCCAGCTCTCTGGAAATTAAGCAGTCGGCATTAGTCGAATAGTGCTTTGGAGCAAGTAGACTAATAGCCAATTAGTCGACTAACTCCCAAGGCCTAGTCGACTAATTCGTACAGTTTGGCATGGCTGACTTGGTCAAATGCGCAGTTTTGTAATTTCAGCATTGGTCCAATAGTTCAAGTCAAACATGATGTCTACTCCATGAAGAATTGCATTAAAGAGAACAACTTATGAAAGCATGGAGGAAGGATAATTCAAGTCAAATATAAGCTAAAGAATTCATGTGCAATCTCAAGAATTCATGTGCAATCTCAAGAGTTCAGGTGCAAGGAAATTTCTCATAGAGTTCATGTTGGCTACAAAAGTTCATGAGCAATTAAAACTTCTTTAAGAGTTAAAGATTGACTACAAGAGTTCATATACAAAACAAACTCTGGAGTTAATGTACAACAAAAAGTTAAGTAATACTAGAATTTGTATCCAAAGGGACTTGGGTTTCAACATCCTATATATATCCCCCATGCACATGGCCAAAGGAGCAAGAGAGAACAAAATCAAAAAGAGAAAGCATCTCTCCCAGCCGGCCAAGTTTAATTGCTCCATCATTTCTAGCAAGCCGCAACATCTTCTTCTCCATCAAAGGACTAAAGCCTCATCAAAAGGAAGGAGTTCTACGGATGACGCTGATAAATGCATAACTTTCTCTACAGAGCTCAGATTGAGAACCATTTTTGCCAGGACGATCACACCTTCACGCTCTACATTAGAGTGATATTATTCTAATTTTAATTTCTGTATAAGATCAGATTGCATAATTTTTAGCGTGAGTTGTATTTTTGAATAGCTTCATTTAGAAGCTATCATTGAGCTTATATTTTCTGAACTGGTTTTTAGAATAGTTTGATCATCACCTGTCAGAGTGATTAGATGCTGTAACGGTTTGGTCACCACCCGTAAGTGTGATCAGATTCTTTTTGTGGATTCAAAAAAGGGTTAAATCCTCTAGGATGAGGTCGGAGAGTAGGCAGGAGCCACCACCGTTAAAATCTGTGATTTGTGTGCACTCTGATTTATTCCTCTGCTATATATGTTTTTATTTGTGCCATACATTATATTTATCCCCTCTAGGGTGTTTTATTTACATTGTCTACCCAAGGGTTACAAGTAATGTACAAGTTTACCCCCAATAAAGACTCATATATACAATTAGAGTTTATGAGCCAACTCTAACAATCTCCACCCTGGCAGGAAAACTCTTTTACGCCCCCATGAAGATCAACAAGGTGTCACATACATCTCAACCTTGGTGAGTTCATCCATCCACCAACATCGCATCTCCATCCACATGAGTAGATATGCTCCACATCTCTAGCATAAAGAGATGTTTAGCAAGTTTAGGCTATGACTAAACTTTTTCCTTGTCACCGGCTTGGTAATGTGTTGTCTTTGCGTGATGGACATGATTCTTGGTCAAGCAAATTGTACTTTGACTATCAAGAATATTTGAATGTTTTCTTGTTTCAAGCCAAGTTCATTTACCAAACCTCTCAACCAAATAGCTTCTTTGGTTACCTTCGTAATTGCCATGTACACAGCCTTCGTTATAAATAACATCATTGTAGATTTTGAGGTATTTGAAAGGAACAAAGAGTTTTGCATTATGTTTGAGAATAAAGATGACTCAAATGTTGTAGTTGGTAATAAAGATGACTCAAATGTTGTAGTTGGATATGTTGATGCAAATTATGTAGGGATATTGACAAGAGTATGTCGACTACTGGGTATGTCTTCAAACTTGCTAGTGGTCCTATTTGTTAGAGGTCGATGCCAATTGTGAAGACATTGGCTCCCTTACCTGAGGTCGGTCCCAGATCGATGCGACCGGCTCGATCGGCTCCCTTGCCTGAGGTCGGTCCCAGATATGGTTATTACACTATCTTTACAATTGATGTCTCAATATGAAAACCCCTAAAACAAAGAGACTATTTATATTGTCTACCCAAGTGTTGGTACAAGTTTACCTCCAATAAAGACTCATATATACACCAAGAGTTTATGAGCCAACTCTAACAGTAATAGAAGAACGATTTATGCAGATAATGGTTGTTGAAAGGCTGAGGCTTAAACTACCGAGAAACCTTTTTTTTTATTTTCTTGGAGGGGTTATGATCAAGAGAAAGAGAGGTGGATGGAAGAAGACATGGATGTAATTGAAAATAAAGGGATATCAAAGATCTAGGTTTGATAGAAGAGAATGTTTTAGATTGTAATGCGTAAATAACCTGATGTGATTGCAATCTGATATTCTTTCTATTTAGTCCATGAAGTCAACCTCAACTTTATTTGGGATGAGTGCTATGAGGAGGAGGAGGAGAGGGGTACAAAGCACTGAATTTTTAAAGAGGCTAGTCACGGCAAATGATAGAGAAAACTCAGAATAGGAATGGGAGGAGGAAGAAGAAATGGAATACACAAACTTCACTTTGATTTAGTGTTCACTGCTTATACATTAAGTGACAAGTTTTAATCGTTTATGCATTCAATCCCATGAACATTTTCCAGATAGAGAAACATTTTTTTTAAAAAAAATACTAGACAGATGCAATCATAACTGCACGCAATTTTCTCTCCTTGCATACTGGAAATTCTTGAGGGAACTATGTTCACCTCACACACCTAAAATTGGATGTCAAATCTTTGATTTGATCCTACTTTATCATACCTTCAAATAACAAGAGATCACTAATTTGAGAATCCTATCTTGACTCAAAACTTCTAATCTCTCTCTAAAGAGATTCTGACCGGAACAAACTTAATCTGACTCAATATGTGACTAAAATTAGTCAGTAAAAACGATCAAGTAATAAACTAAATTCCAGGAAAAAACGATTAGGAAAAGGCTTTTTATTAGCCCCTTTTAACTGCATGTTTGTGCTGAGAACAGTGGAAGCGAAGCACACACAATTAAAATCAGTGGAGGAGCGGGAGGGGTGCACAAACAGATGGACATGTGAAAAATGTGAATATAATACTTACCTCCTCCTCATTGCTTCGATAGGATCGGAACCAGGCAAATGGGATTCATCCAATGTATGATCTCCAGATCCACCAGAAATTTCGGATCTTCCACAAAGTGCCCGATCAAACAAAGAAGCAATAGGATCCAAAATTGGACTGCCAGTCGCTAGCAAGTAGTATAATCATGAGACAAAAGGATGCAAAAATAAAATGGAATATTATTTACAAGGGGAAAAATACCGTAGAAATTCAGGGAAGAAACTGGAGAAGGAAAATTCATCACTTGGATCTCCCTTGAGTCTTGTTTCTGGCTTTCTTTGGAAGTAGCGCAAGTATATCCAACTCATGTAAATACCAAATATAATTGTTGGAATGTAAGACGCTGATTTCTCGAGGAAGACACTAATAGAAACTGAGACCAATATGAGAAGTGTTGGCAGCCACTGGAAAATGCAGCGAAAATAACATAAATAATAAAGCATAAGTTTCATTCCCTGGAAGAACTATGAATATGTGAACATGCAACTTACCAAGGAAAAACAAAAAAACAAAATACCTTTGCTTTAATCTTCACTAAAGCCAGCTCCTCATCTGGTGTAATTTGCTTAACACCCACCAGGAACCCTGAAAGGACCCCATGGAAGCCAGAAAAAGGTGTATAGCTGTAAAGCATATAAGAACAAAAGGAATCAGTGCCGATCAAGGCTAATGCAATGTGTATATAACAAAGAAATCAACAAAATATAAGAGAGACATAAGCTTTAAAATAGGGCCTCAGATGAGCAGTATAGTCTTGCATATAGTATCTGCATAGGTAATGATTGCCTACTTTAGAGTTATGCAATCCTCCATTTGCAGATGCATACATCTCGCATTTCTTCCATGTAAATATTAGACTACATATATATAACCGTCACAGAACCGAAAGCATCTTGACAGACAGGTGCTCCAGACCCTTTCAGAGTAATTACAAGGCAATTATGCTTTAAGTAACAATTAATGAACCAGTCTCACAATGAAGAGGCCAGGTCCTTATAGTTTTAACAATGAATCTTGCCTTGTAAAAAAGTTTAGGAAGATGTATATTCTTGATTTTTAAGTGTATGCAAGTTTAATCCAGTATGTTACATTTAATTTCCACTGTAAATATTCGATATATAAAAATCTCAGTTCTATGGAAATTATATTGTTACCTATTATCACCCCGGTTAGACTGCAGCCTGCAATATTATACTTACATAAAGCATGGTTTGTTGACATGTATATTAGAAGTCAGAGACTAATTCACATGATTCCCGTGTGTCTAGCTTGACAAATGTACATTAACCTACATCTCACTGAAGCTGGTAATCAAAGGATTAGTATGATTATTGAAAAAAAAGAAAAACTGAATTTAAAAGATAGCTTATCTACATACATAAAAAGTTTTGCAATAGCACATGAACTCATAAATTACCAAAGCTTCATAACAACAACGACGACAATAATAGGGTTCGACTTCATAGTCCAATGTAACTACCTCTGCTTAGACGTTTATATCCTCTATTAGCTACTTTGTGTTGCTATGTTAGATTTCTTGAGTAGTTGATACATATGCTTGGAGTTTGTTTCTTAGCAGTAGCATATATGTATCTCGGGTCTATGTGGACCTTATCAATCCAGCACAATTTATATATGATCCTTTGGGATACCTATAATTGATGATCCAGCCCCAGTGATGAATGTCTAGGATCTTGGTCCACAGCACCATCCTAGACACTGTAAATGGGAATGGGTAGGGTTCAGGTCTAAATGTTAGACCCATTGAGAATTCAGGTGCAGGTTTAGACATTCTGCAGTATTTGAGATGTGTCCAAACACCTCTGACAAAACATGTTCTAGTCTAGTAGAAATTGAATATAATTTCATGTATGCACCCGATTACGATGCATTACAATAGTGTAAGGTGACCTTGATTCCCTGCTCCCCCACCCATCCACTCGCTTCCACTCCATATCGCTGCTTTGTTTTCCTATGTCTCCTTTTGTTCATACAAGTGAAATATTTTCCCTTTCAATCTGTGTGATATTAACCATAGTTATTTACGAAAAAAAGATTTAATACTTTAAGATGGAGCAGCGACAGTAAAGAGAAACAACCAAGTTAGAAGTAGTATAGAGATCCTGGATACAAAGAAAGGTACAATCACAAATAAGTTTTAGGAATCTGATTACTCACAGATAACTTTCCTGCGTCGTAATGTAGTACAGCCCAATAGCAGTTATAAAGACACAGATTGAAGTTAAAAAGTTCACCACAATAATGAACTTCAGGAACTCCCTTGCCCCCCACAATGGCTCCAATAATCTCCCAAAGAAAAGAAGGCCCACTGTGCTTATGGCCACCTGTATCAGGGCACAAACATTTCAGTCCACTATCAAGGATATGAGAAAATACAATTCTTCCCGGTAAAAGAGGAAAGGATGACCATGTTTTCCCCTCTCTATTAACCCACATATACATAATCATGTCAGGCAAATATATCAAATTAAATCATGTATACACATGTGACAAAGCCAATGTTTAAAATAAAACAATGAAACTTCACATTTGAATATAACATATGAAAAAAGGTTGGTTGATTCATGCATTTCCGTAAATGTATGCCATTACTACCATATATGTTCTTGTCAAGCACGAAATTATTCGATTATGAAAGGGGATGAAGTTCGTAACTGCGGACAGCTAGTATGCAGATGCCACATCTGCATAATGTCTCCTGGCTTATCTGCAAAGTCAAACTAAGGAAGCAGCAGAATCATTCCAGCGTGGTTGTAATTCTGAGAAATGATGGGTGCATAAAATAAGGCTAGATGACAGTATATAAAAAACTAGAACTTAATGACAGGTACTCATATTGTCAATGAGTTTCAATGATGATGCCTTTCCCATCGTCCTAAAAAGTGAATTAAAGCCCCATTTAAGCCCACACATTCGCTTTCTGCTTTTCAAAATGCTTTAGCCTCGATTCAAGATTTTGAATATTTTCATATCGTACACACCCTATTAAAATGTTGAATTACTGCATATCAATTCTATAACTCAATAGTATTAATTATCAAAATATTAATTTTTCCTCTATTTCTTGCCTTTTCCCCATTGTTTCCTCTATTGTTATGATTTTTGCCCTATTTTTTTAAAATATTGTGCTTCTTGCTGCCTAACCTATAAAAGACGGAGGTGCTTTGCCGCTTCTCACGGCTTTCCACTTTCAATAATCTTGGCCAAAACTTGTGGGAAACATTTTCAATTAAGCAATTATTGATGCAAACATTTTATTTAA
Organism: Scilla litardierei; assembly: GCA_030789695.1. Classification (NCBI taxonomy): domain Eukaryota; kingdom Viridiplantae; phylum Streptophyta; class Magnoliopsida; order Asparagales; family Asparagaceae; genus Scilla; species Scilla litardierei. The sequence continues at coordinate 1,020,668 of CM061135.1, read as the reverse complement.
GTTAGTTTCTACTTTTCGATAAATGAAACTAAAAAATACAAGTTCGAGCGAATATGTCATATTGCTCATTCAGTATATTTGCCAAGTAGAAGTTCCTAAATATGACACCTATGCACAGAAAAAGATGGCAGGGAAAGAAACCGAGATGGACCTCTTTTCCTAAGCACTACTACCCTCCAAAACAAGAAATGCTGGGATGTGAGGTAGCTGGATTACGTTATCCACGAAGGAACACATATTGCATTATACAGTAACTATCACAACTCTAATGTACTAGAGGCAATAATTGCATAGCATAACTGGTGTATAACCAGAATGATTTGGGGGAAAGTGGTGGAAATTTTTTTTGGAAGAATAAAGGAACCTAGAGTTCCAATCCTTCTCACCAAAGAGCTGACTTCATATCAACGTAGACCTTTCTAAGATAGTAGGGGTTAATCTCTCAAACTTTTTATTGATTCACAAAACATGTTTTGGATGCTATTATAGGCATACACATGAAATCATTCACTCCTCCCAACCAATGTGGGACTAATCTTATTCCATAAAAAGAAAAGGGAAAAAAATCCAAAAACCAGGGCCTAATCAAATGGCTTTACTTAGGCTCGAACCTATCCATAGTGAACTAGGTAGAGTCTCAAGTCTCCATCTACGCGTGTACAATTTGATGTCCCCATCAACTCTACCTGGGTGAAAAAAAAACTCTGTCTCGACGAGTGTAAGGCCTGATAGATGTTATCAAGGTTAGAGGTCTCAGTTTCGGTCTTCTGGGAATTTTAGGTTTCGGTTCGGTTTTGCTCGTTTCAATGGTTTCAAAATTGAGTTGAGTTTCGTCCATATCTGTAGTTTTGGTAGTTTTTTGATGGGCCCACAAGCCCATCTTGCCTGCGGGTTTATACCCACAGGCCAAAGGGGGCGGCCCAAGCCCAGGCCGCCCCCTCTGGAGCCCTTGCCGCACATAATGGCCGAGCGCGCGCGGCTAGCCCTCCCCCCAAACCCTAGTTTCTATTATATATATGGGGTAGCCGCCTTAGTTTGCCTATGCTTGGATTATTGTTATTTGTGTGATTTTATAGGTAGACGAGTGCGGACGTCCTCTTTAGAGTCTTGGGAGGAGAATACCCCTCTTTGGTATTCAATTATCTTGTTCTAGCTACTATATTCTCAATAAAAATCGTGCCTTTTGTTAGTTCTTAACAATTTGGTATCAGAGCGTGACGATCCATGGCGGCCGCGACGCGATCAAATGATAAATTCGAGGCGTTGAAGGAAAAGCTCATGGGGGAAATTGAAGGGGTTAAAAAATCGGTGGAGACAGTGGTGTAATCCGTCAAGCACATGAAGGCGTGTCAAGTGAAAAACGACGAGCAATTTGTGAATATCCTCTCCCTCTTGACGACTAAATCCCACGACGAAGGAAACCCTAATCCGACACCAAAGGCGGCACCTTTGAAGAAAGAGAAGGAAAAAGAGGAGATTTTTACCCAAAATCAACCCTATTACGTGGAGGAATTAGACGAGGAAGACGACGAAGATCCATGGAAGGTCGACTACCGCGAGGAGGTGCGGCGAAAGGCGGTGGAGAGCCAAAGGGAAGGCGGCGGCCCTAGCTGCCCGTTTTGGGAGCCGTGCGCCAACGAGGAAGGGCGGCCGGCCCCCCACGACTATTGGGGGGGCGGCTGCCGTGGGAGAGGGGCGGGGGACCCCCCTGCCTGCCGCGAGCCCCGGTAGGGGCCTGCCGGGGCCCGCCCAGGTCCAGCGATCCTGCCGAAGGTCCGACAGGGCGCGCCGGCCCTGCCAGGAGGCCGACGGGCCCGTCGGCCCTACCAGATAGCCGGCAGGCCCCTGCCCGGGGGCACAGGGGCTGGGAACCCCCTGGCAGCCTCCAGGGGGCTGACGCGCGCGGACATGCCCGGGGGTTTTTTCGAGCCCCCGGGCAGCGGATAGAAGATATGAGGGAGAATTTCAGAGGAGAGGACCCCCGCGGACAGCTTTTGGGAGGGTTTTTCGACCTTCGGGTGACGTCTGACAGCGTCACAAGTACCAGGCGATGTCTCCAGGAAGACTACTACAGCCGATATCCTTATCAGACCGAGTTTGTGAGGACCTCTCTATGGATTTCATAGATGGATTGCCGAAGTCGGGTGGATACATTGTCATTTTTATTGTGGTCGACCGCCTCAGCAAATATGCGCACTTTGTCCCGCTTCGGCATCCGTACAACGCAGTATCTGTGGCGGAGTTATTTGTGAGGGAGGTCATTCGGCTGCATGGACCTCCAAAGTCCATAGTCTCAGATAGAGACAATGTGTTTCAGAGAAAGTTTTGGCAGGAGCTTCTCAGGCTTCAGGGGACGGCGTTGAAGCGGAGCACAGCCTACCACCCCCAGACTGACGGTCAGACGGAGGTGGTGAATAGGAGTGTGGAGACTTACCTGCGATGCTTCATTTCAGAGAATCCTAAGGAGTGGACGCGTTGGCTAGCCTAGACAGAATACTGGTATAACACTTCATATCACACGGCGGCGCAGACTACACCATTCAAGATTTTGTATGGCAGAGATCCCCCGCACTTACTTCATTACGGGCATGAGACGACTCCCGTGTCAGATGTGGAGCAGTACTTGGCAGAGAGGGACTGGATTCTGAAGGAACTGAAGCTCCATTTGGCGAGGGCACAGCAGGTGATGAAGGCTCGGGCAGACCGACACCGTCGTGACATACATTTTGAGGTCGGGGATATGGTGTATCTGAAGCTGAGGCCCTACAGGCAGAGGTCGGTGGCTCATAGGAGGAATAAAAAGCTGGCACCGCGGTATTTTGGGCCTTTCGAGGTCGAGGCGAAAGTAGGACTGATGGCCTACAGATTGCGCTTACCCCCAGGATCCACCATTCACCCAGTCTTCCATGTTTCACAGTTGCGCCAGGCCATTGGCGACCACACCTCTTCCCCTACATTACCAGCGACTCTTACTGCTGATATGGAGGTGAGGATGTAGCCCGAGGTCCTGAAAGGGGTTCGGCGGAGCGACACAGGAGGGCGGCAGACGTTGTTGCAATGGAGGGGCTTGCCAGAGCACGATAGCACGTGGGCGGACATGGATGATATGGTGGCGCGCTTTCCATACTTCCACCTTGAGGACAAGGTGGCTCTTTGGGGGGAGTATTGATGGGCCCGCAAACCCATCCCGCCTGCGGGGTAATACCCACAGGCCAAAGGGGGCGGCCCAAGCTCAAGCCGCCCCCTCTGGAGCCCTTGCCGCACATAATGGCCGCCCGCGCGGCTAGCCCTCCCCCAAACCCTAGTTTCTATTATATATAGGGGGTAGCCGCCTTAGTTTGCCTATGCTTGGATTATTGTTATTTGTGTGATTTCATAGGTAGACGAGTGCGGACGTCCTCTTTAGCGTCTTGGGAGGAGAATACTCCTCTTTGGTATTCATTTATCTTGTTCTAGCTACTATATTCTCAATAAAAATCGTGCCTTTTGTTAGTTCCTAACATTTTTCTAAACATTACTTGTATTGTATTAAATACTAACTAAAGTATTAATATATAATATTATCAAAATAATTTAGAAGAGTTTTGCTATTCACATTACACATTTTGCTAAACATATAACATTTTTACAAGTTTGCCATTCCCTTTAAAAGATAATGGTAAACTTATAAATAAATGCAACGCATTAGCAAAAAGTGCAAGGTGAATAGCACGATTTATTTAGAAGTTTGCCATTCCATATATTTAAATGGTTTACACGAGATTGACAAACTTGTAAATAAACATAACATGTGTAGCTTGATGGGTAACTTGATAAGCGCACTCACAGGCCTCGTCCCTTCACGCGGCGTGCGGCTCCTTAAAGGAAAAATCGATGGGAAAATTTTTAGGAGGCGGCTCTCCATGACGACGACGACAACGCGATGGCGGTTCCACTTCGAAGCGACGACGACTATAGAGATGAGGTCAGATCTACTCAACCACGAAGACGAAGACGACGAGAAGCCAACTACTGAAGAAGAAGAAGAAGACGACGATAAGGTCAAATCTACTCAAATTTCTATTTGATTTTTAATTTCATCATGAAATCGGTCTCGCTATTGATTTTTTTCCAAATCCGCTTAGAACTTTAGGGGTTTTAGTAGAAAAAATTTGGTTTTAATCGATTTTCTTCGATACCGAGATTTTCCTTGCGTTTTGGATCGGTCCTCTCCGAAACTAATTCGAAACATATGAAACGAGGTGGTTTCGTCCGATACCTTAATCGCGGTTGTCTCGAGCAAATCTAGATCTATTTTTAAAAACTTTGTTCTAGAAATTCACGTACTGTTTGAATCTTGCCTTCAATTCGAACTAACCAAGTAGTGTTGATAGTCATCCTGTCTGGTTGATATTACCTTATATCTAGGATGCCGTCAAGTTGCTCCTTATTTGTGGGTATATGTGGTAATATGACAGGAGGTGGTATTACACTCATCGTATTCTGGGAGGGCTTAAAGAAATGAACTGTGTGTATTGCTATTGGACCCTTATAAGCAACTAAACCTTTAATATTAAAAGTTGAGTTTATGCCATAATTTGTGTGGATTTCTTTAACAAATACATTAGAAACAATTTTTCTTAAGATTTTGAATGAGCAAGTACTACGAGCTTGCATTTTTTAAAGTTCTAGAATGAAACCTCTCAAGTCTAATTCATACCATTACATAATCATATGTATTAAATTCTTTGAAACATTTATGCGCATCTGCAATAACTTTATATTGTTCATTGCTAGAGTGAACCGTTATGCCGATCTCTTTATGCAAGTCATGAATTTGTTGTGCAAATGATTCAGCTAACTCTAACACTCTATGCTGACGTGACATGTGAATGAGGTCTATATGATTTCTAGGTTTATACCCATCTACTACTTACTAACCATGATATGCAAACTCGACGATTGTTAGATCTCAATTCTTAGTATTCACACACACTAAACATCTAAGGAGATTTCCTAAACTCCAGTTCACTACATCAAATTGGCTATGGGTTTGAGGACAGTAAGCATTGAAGAATTTTAGCTTAGTGCACATCATATGTCAGTGTTTTGTAAAAGTAACCAATTAATTTTACATCAAACAAATCTTTTTGTCAAACCATGTAATCGAACGTCGTTGAAATACAGTCTAGAAATGCGTGATGTGTTAGAGATTTTGGAACATAAGAAAAATGCCATTATTGAAAATCGGTAAAGTGGAATCATGTTATTGGGTGCACGTGGGAGTCCTAACATGAAATTCATACTGACATCCTACTAGGGACAATTTGGCACAGGTAAGGTAAGGGTGTATATAATCTAGTATTTTGTTGTCAATGCTCAGCCAGTTGGCAAACACAACATTGCACGACAAATTTGGTAACCTCTCTCTTAATGCTTGGCTAATAAAACTGACTCTCCATGGCCTCTATTTTTTACATTGTCCAAAGTGTCCTGATAACCCCCATCATGAATCTCCTAAATAATAAAATCTCTTACAGACGTAGGTAGGATACAAAACCGTGTGGCCTTAAATAGATATTCATCATGTAAGAAATAAATCTCGCCTCGAACCGACTTATCCTGAAGGGTGGTATAGATCTCACTAAAATCAAGACTCAATGCATATAGCTCCTTAATCTTCTTGAATCCAATAACCTTAGCACACGTAGTAGATAGTAAAGCAACTCTGTGTCTGAGTGCATCGACATGCTTATTCTCAATCCACTCTGTATGATTAATGACAAATATATACTCTTAAAGAAATTCAACCCAGTGACCATGACTAAAGTTTTGCTTCTTTTGGGAATTGAGATATCCAAGGCTTCGTGATCTGAGAATAAGATAAACTCTTACGATAGTAGATAATGCCTCCAATATCATAACGCTTGCGTTATCGCATAAAACTCTTTGTCGTATATGGTGTATTTAAGTTTGGCATCACTTAGTTTCTCACTAAAATATGCCACAATACGTCATTGGCTCAGTATTTCACTTATCCAAATGCCTGAAGCATCACTTTCATGAAATCTAAGAAGCACATAACATGTGCGTCGGTCATACATCTCTTGATATTTATAAACACCTTTGCAGCAGACTTCATCCATAAATATCTTCTTTTTTATACAATCTGTGATTGGAGACATAATAGTGTTAAATCCTTTTATAAACCGTCGGTTGAATGTAGCTAAGCCATAAAAGCTTCGAACTCCGTGTATGTTATGAGGTTAAGGCCAATCTACGAATGCTAGGACCGTTTGGGGATCCAAAAAACTCCCTTTAAGGAAACAACAAACCTTAAAAAGATGACATGATCTGTCATGAATGAACACTTCTTGATGTTTACGTAAATGTTCTCTTTCCTCAGAGTAATATAGACATGCTGTAGATGGTTTATATGTTGTTCCCATGATTGACTATAAATAAGGATTTCATCAAATTAAACGACTAAATTTTTTCCATGGACGATATCAGTACTTAAGTCATTACTCGTATGCAAGTGTTATGAGCATTTGATTGTCCAAATGATATATACATCCATTCATACAAACCATTCTTTGTCTTGAAGATTATTTTTCATTCATCTCTTAGCCAGGCTCGGCTCTGATGGTAACCAATATTAAGATCAATTTTCAAAAATATAGTGATACCAGCCATCATGTCAAGTATGTCATCTAACCCAGGAATAGGAAAACAATACTTAACTGTGATTTTATTAATTGCACTGCTATCCACACACATCATTCATAATTCATCATTCTTTGGTGTTAGAAGAACTGGAACAACACATAGACTCAAACTTTTCCTGATAAAAATCCATTCAATTTATCTCTTTAACTTGACATGATCGGAGGGATTCAGACGATAGTAAGGTAAATTAGCGTGATGAATGTTACACATAGGTGGTAGACAATCTGGGAGTTTCTTAGGGAAGACGTCACAGAATTCCTTCAAGCTTGGCGTTAGTTCTTTAGGTACTCTCTCTTGATAAGTTTCACTCAACTCTCTCGCAACCAAGGCAAACACAACTAAGTCCTCAATCATTTCTCTTTCGAGCTCCTTATGACTTATGATATGTAAGCTTTTGCCTTTTTTGCCTTCTCGAGAGATCATTTTGGGTTGTATGTAATTTAGCTTGATTTTCTTACCTTTATGAATAAACGATCACAAATTTGAGTGATCGAAAATCATGACGTCTATATAAAAAAACTAAGGTCTCCCCAATATGATATGTCCTAAATCCATTGATAGTACATCGCACCAAATCTTGTTCTTATATGAGGTGAACTAATTGGAGACAAGACATCTATGTAATGCTAATAGATGAGGCATCTTATCCATGACACCAAGTGAGGGGTGGCTGCAATATTATGTGTGAAATGAGGTTGGGTGAAACAACATTGATACAACTCACGAGGTCAATAATCACCTTACAACTCTTATCACCATGCTTCACAAAGGTGTGAAAGATTACAATCCTACATCAATCATCGCTCTCTTTAGATTGAGCCAACACACAATGTATAATTCCAAGCCTATGGTTCTTGAAACAATGATCTGAAAGCTCTCCTTGAATGGATATGTTTCGAATGCATCCTAGTCTCGCTGATTCCTTATCAGTCTCAATCTCATAATAATCCTCACTTGGATCATAGACTTCCTCATCATACTATACTTGATCATCTCCTAATACTTTCCCAAGTTGATGGTCATCAAAGTGTACACACATAGACGAAGACATGAGAATCAACATAGTTTACTACGACTGGGTTCGAGCCTAAATTGAGTCATTTGATTAGACCTTGTTTATTATGTTTTTTAGATCTGAAAACTGAGAAGAGAAATGTGATCTTTTGGCTCTGATACCAAATTTGAAATTAAACCTGAATGATTTGAGAAAATTGATGGAAAATTTTAAGGAAGAATAAAGAAACATAGGGTTCCAAGGCTTCTTCTCATCAATGTAAACTTTTCTAAGGTCAGGGCTTAATCTCTCAAACTTTTCATTGATTCATAAAACAAGTTTTGAAGTCGATTTATAGGCCTACAAGTGACATCACACACTCCTCCCAACCAATGTTGGACTAAACTTATTCCATAAAAAGAAAAGTAAAAACAACTACATAAAACATGGTCTACTCAAATGGCTCCATTTAGCCTCAAACCTAGAGATAGTAAACTATGTTGAGTCTCACGTCCCCGTCTGCGCGTGTACACTTTGATGTCCCCATCAATAATATGGTTGATAAATCAATATGCGCCAACAACTAGGATGAACCAGGCAATAAATTGGTTGATGCCCTTGAATATATGTTGTGTGGTGCATGACGGTGAAGAAACCAGTATGTGAGCTTGAGCAGTGTTCCACAAAGTAAAGGGAGGAAGGTGAATAAATCAGTACCCGTCCATGAATATCAGGAAGTTAGTGATATGGTCCACATCATATTGCATAGGACGGGACATAGAATCACTTAGTTGAAGATCAATTCCATAATCTACAGCACGATCGAATAAAACTGAAGTCTGAAGTCACATGCTATGTTGTCTGCAGACTTCATATATGAATACAATTTGCCTTCTCCAGGCACAATTTGGAAAGATGTTTAATTTATGGCCCCAATTACTAAGCAATGAAATTTTGCCTGGCAATATTTTCTTCAATATGTTGTGATTCTTGCAGGCATATAAGTGCATCATTTAGCTTTATATTTGAAATCAATATCAAGCAAGTATGATAGAGATCCAGTTCGAGGAGGAATTCAATTCGAGAAGTCTTTTAATTATTTGATAGATTTGAGCCTTAGGAGAATTCCTATTAGTTTGAGTTTTTTTTGTTATTTTAAGAATCTTAGTTATTTGAGTCTTTTTTGTAATTATAAGAATTTTAGTTATTTGAGTCTTTTTTGTAATTTGAATTCTTTTTGTTATTTGAGTTTGAGTTGATTTAGAAGTTCTACTCGTATTAAATTTTAAGAGTCAAGTTGTAAGCCTATATAAAGGTCACAAACTTAGTTTTTTCAATGATGAATTTAATGAAAATTAGTTGGTGCAAACTTTTAGTTTCTCTACAAATCAAATCTTTTGCATTGGTATGTGAGAGTGGGCTTGATTGCTTGGACGAGAGGTCCGAAGAATTTCCACGTGCGAGGCGTGCGAGTTGTTGATCAAAAGATTTCCGAGGTGTGAGATCTGAAAATTTATGAAATCCCTAATTTCCTACTGTTCTTCCCCATTTCACTTCAAATCCCTAAACTCGTTTGTGTGCTACATCAATTTAAAATCAAATCTAAACCTGCTTTGTTTTCTTACTTTTCTTATCTTTTCCTCCAAAAAATACTTGAATTTCAAACAGAGAGTTCAAAAAAATTTAAAAAAGGGTTTAAAAAATTCGAAAGGAAAAAACTTCAGTAAAAATGCAGAGAAAAAAGAACTGATAAAGAAGGAAATTCACAAAACCCTAATCCCAGCCGTCCCCCACGCCGCAGCCACCACCTATAGCTACCCACACGACGACCGCCATCATCTCCACACCACTCGTCCGACCTCGACGCCCCCTCCGGCACCAAGCATCACCTTCTTCAACGACAAAACATCGCTCAGTCTTCGCTTAAAATTCCTTTGAAGCTCGTCGATGTCACCACAGGCGCCGACTGGGGCCATCGACCCTCCCACAGTGTTCGCCCCCTCAGGGCGACCTCATCCGTACCCACAAATCATGTCACAGATGAACAAAGCCCTAGATCTGCCGCCACGTAACTTTTCGACGCTTGTCGGCACCGACATCAGCGACGACTGGGGCCACCGACCCACCCAAAAGATTCCCCAGCTCCAAGCGAACACACTGCAAGGATAAGCACCTTCGAAAATCGTCGGAATTTGCCAACTCGTCGCCGGCGTCAAGTTGTTACAGTACCGGCTTCGGCGAGACATTTTCGTGAGCGAGCCTCCCCGACATTGTTCATAGCCGAGCCGACATTGTTCACGGCTCAGCCGAGCCGAGCAGATCGGATCCCGAGCCACCAGCGTTGACCGCGCCACCCAGCCGACCTGAGCTGTTGACCGTTCTGACTGAGCCGCGGCTCAACAGTACGGCTTGGTGAATTTTAAAGGATTTTCAGGAAATTTAACCCGCAATTTAGCGTATTTTGACGATTTCTCGAGATTTTTTCGTGAAATTTTCGGTCCTGATCATCTGAAGTAAAGCTTTACAAATTCTAGAGGCCGTGCATGATACAACAAAGCTAGTTTATACTCTGGGTAAGCTCTAATCTGATCAACTCCTTAATTGCTAAATTCCAAAAGAATTCCTTATTTGATTTTGTTCATATTAGTCAATATCAATGGTATTGCATATTTTTCTGGTCTCGATCTGTGTGTTGCATTAGCATATTTAGAGTTGCATCTTGACATAGATTTGGACTTTAGGATTTTATTTTATTTACATAATTATCACACATTTAGTTGGTGTTTAGGGTTTTGCATCTGCATTTGTGTGATTAGTTGGCATTGTATGTTATTACATAGTGGCAAAAACTTAGGATCAGACATAGATGACAACACAATTCAGAGGCTAGAAAACCAACTCCAAAAGATATATCTTGAACTAAAAGCCGATAATCCAGAACTAAAAACAGACATAAATCAAACATGAAATCGCCTAGAAAGCATAGAAAATAAACTGAGCAAAGAACAAAATTTAGAGGATGCACATGTTGCATTTGATGAGGAATCTAGGAGGAAAAGAAATGAAAACAATCGATATAATAATATGACAGAAGATGAGAATAATGAAGATAACTTTGGACGAGATGATATTGCACGATTGATTAAGATAGATGCTCCTAATTTTGATGGAACTTATAATCCTCGAATATTCTCAGATTGGTTAGCAGAGATGGAACATTTGTTTGAATGGTATCGATTATCAAATGAGTGAAAGTTCCAATTTGCTAGGATAAAACTGGTAGAGTTTGCTAAAATTTTCTGAACATCCATAGAGAGACAACGAGAGAGAGCATCTGAGACATATATAGAATTGAAATGAGATGAACATCAATCTTAAAGAAAAATATTTGCCGCATACCTATAGAGATCCCATACTAGAGAAACTGAACGACATACGTCAAGAGAGCATAACTGTTGAGGAATACATGAATAAATTCAATGATTTATTTGTTAGGGGTGAGCTTCAAGAAGACCTACGATATACCCTTGTTAGGCTTCGTTTTGGACTGAGAGCAAACAATAGGCATGTGATGCTTTCCCACACCATAGACAACGTGCAACAAGTATTTAATTTAGCCTTAAATTTGGGGACCATGAGAGCCCCATGAATAAGAAGTCTACCTTTAAAGCCAAAGAGCAATTTAAGTGGCCAAGTGACAACATGCCTAGTGAAAATATGACTAAATCAGAAAAGAATGTTGCTAAAGAGATGAATGTAAATGCTAAGCTTGGAGAATCATCACAACGAAAACCTTAAGGGGTGCAATTTTTCAAATATCATGGCTTTGATCATTTTGCTAGTCAGTGCTCTAATAAAACTTTATTTGTGGAAGAGATTAATAACGATAATGAAATTGAAAAAGAATATACTCCTGAGATTACTAATATTACAGATACTGAGGAAAGTGATTCTAGTGCGTGATTAGAAGTCATTAGGTGTTTGGTTACTAAACTTGGGAGCAGGTTGATTGGCAAAGGACTAATGGTTTTTTTACCTACATCAAATTGAAAAGAGATTTTTCAAAGTGACCATTGACGGATGTAGCCATACCAATTTAGTTGCCAATTCAGTTATTGAAAAGATGGGTCTGAAAGCTGAACCTCATCTATAGCCTCATAAAATTACATGGGTTGATGATCAATCAAATTCTGTTACCCAACGTTATTTAGTGCCTATCCAATTTTTGAGTTATCACGAAGAGATTTAGTGTGATGCTATTCATATGGATGCTTCACATATTTTGCTAGGTAGGCCTTAGCTGTATGACTTAGATGCTGCACATTCTGGGAGATCCAACACATACACATTTATGTTTAAAGAAAAAAATTGTTTTGCCTCTTTGTAAACTAAAGAACATAATCGAAAATCAAAAGAATGAGTTAATCCTTAGAAAGCCACTAATTCAAATACCTAATCATAAAAGTCCCAACTTCGTAAGAGTCTAGCTTTGACCTTATTCCTACTGCATTCCATAAGCAAATTGCACATGATTTGAGTGCCTTGCATGCCGGGACTTGTGAATTTTTTGCAATAAACGATGATACTCACAAGTCTGCTGCAGGATCAAATAGAAATCTGCAGGAATTTGCAGCTATGGATGACGAGAAGATTAACGTTAGCTCGAATAAGTTTGTATTAGAACCAACAAAGAAGCTTTGCATGCATCATACAAGTTCTCAACGAGCTTTATTAAGTGACAATCCCAATGAGAATGAGTCGAAGCTTTCATATAAACTTGAGGAGATTGAGCTTATTGAGTTCGTCATCCCAGATTCTCCACATCCCAAGAAGATTCTATATGCTTTTATTTCTTTGCTATTTGGGAGAATTTTTCAGAAGATGTTCTACTACAAATACACATCCTATTATACTTCAAAGTTCATGGACGCATCTTCTTCAGCTATACGAGACTGTTGATTTCTACCTGGCTATGCTATTCTTATCCCCGTTCACCAGGTGGTAAAGTTCTTAAGCCGAAAAGAATAATAGAGATCGAGTTCGAGAATGAGTTCAATTCGAGAAGAAGTCTTTTAATAATTTGATAGAGTTTCAGCAGGTATAGGAAAATTCCTTTTGGTTTGAGTCTTTTTGTTATTTGAAGAATTTTAGTTATTTCAGTCCTTTTTGTAATTCGAGTCCTTTTTGTTATTTGAGTTTGAGTTGATCTAAAGTTCTAGTCATATTAAATTTTAAGAGTCAAGTTGTAAGCCTATATAAAGGCCACAAACTTAGTTTTTTCAATGAAACGAAAATTAGTCGTTGGTGTAAACTTTTAGTTCTCCACAAATCAAATTTTTTGCATTAGTGCGAGCTTGATTGCCTGGACAAGAGGTTCAAAGAATCTCCATATACAAGGCATGTGAGTCGGTGATCGAAAGATTTCTGGGTTGTGAGATCCAAAAATTTATCAAATTCCTAGTTTCCTACCGTTCTTCCCCAAATTTCCCTTCAAATCCCTAAACTTGTTTGTGTGCTACATCAGTGCTAAAGGGACCTTGTATGTCCAAAGAGATGACAACCATTCAGTCGATTTCAAGGATCTTTTTCTTCTATTCAGCTTGACTATAGGCCATTGTCTTGCTTCTCACTCAAAATTAACAACTGGTGCAACATTTAATTGCCGCTGTCCATGTTTATCTAGGCCTACATGTACCCCTTGTCACTGCATTAAATATGATTCGATCACCGACCCCAACTGGCAAACAATGTCAGAAAAAATGTGCTACAAAACGAGTACACTATGCTTTGTAGAAAAATGACCACTTGTTTTAATATAGCAGTGCTGAAAAAATAATTGAATTGAAACGCTACACGTTTAAACGTGAAAAGCAAAGGACAAAAGGGCACGCGTTTTACCGAAAGCATTTTCTGCTTTAACCACTTGTTTTTATATAGCAGTGCTGAAAGCATAATGTAATTAAAATGTTAAAAATTTATACATGAAAAGCAAATGACAAAAGTGCACGCTTTTTACCGAAAGCATTTTCTGCTTTAACCACTTGTTTTTATATAGCAGTGCTGAAAGCATAATTTAATTAAAATGTTACACATTTATACGTGAAAAGCAAATGACAAAAGGGCACACATTTTAAATAATGAAATTTAATTGGTGGTAGACCCAAACGGTAGGTCTTCTTTCTTTTATGGATTTTTTTTTGACTAAAACGGTTTGGCTCCTGCATCGTGTGAGTATATATTTGCTCCGAAATTCGAGGAGTCAAAACATTCTGCCTCTAACTTTCTTCTTCTGTTTGCATCTATGGCTTGCCATGGTTCTTTCATTTTCTAGTCCCATTAGGGGTTTCCACACCTTCTCACATCCCCCTTCTCTTCCCTCAAATTTATAACGATCCAAGTGTTAATAACTTCAGTTGGTTTTCAGATTTACCATGGGTATCTAAATCTTATTGTAATGTATGTATGCTTGTGATAATTACTATGAACGCTTAAACTAATGATTGTAGTTTTTAAAAATTTTTGGCGCACTTTTCCTGAATTTCCAAATAAAAATTATTATTATTATTTCTTGCTTTACTTTTATTTTTAAAATAATAATACTTTTGTATTATAAGGTTTAAAAAGCGTGTAGCTAAGGCTTTTCGCTTTGTTTCTTACACCACACTATGCTAATAGATCTATGCTTCAATACATGCTAATGTGTCACGCCCACTCCCCGGGGCGTGCTTTTATTTTCACATGTGATGCATATTCTGCTAGTTATCAGTGAAAATGATATAGGCCGCGAGCAGAGATATACTAACATACTCATATGGAATTTCTCATTAAAATATACAGAAAACTGTAAATACTTACAATTTAAGGTCACGATTCGTTACTGTTATAGCAAAAATCTGCGTCCTCAGATGTATGTCTCATCTGACTCAACACCTGGTGGTGCAACAAAAAAAGACCCACCAGGTAAATCACAATAATTCTAGAATTTTGGAATTTAAACATGTGAGCATGTGTAAACAAAAACTAGAAAGCAGAAACTGGAAACAGATAACAGATTAATTAATAGTTTACATTATGCATGCATTAGAATTTAAGACAAACAAGCAACTCAGTTGATAAATTAAAGCGATACTAACATGATCCTATAAATTTATGCCAAACCTAGTCTGTGAATCATATTGGAGAGTGCAGTAAGCAACCAAGGAGTTCATCTCAGTACCACGAGTGCGCTCACCCGGGCTAGGCCAAAGTAGAAACTGTAGTGGCCATGAGTCCAAAGAGTAACCGTGTGAAACTCACTAATTAAGTCTGACAAAACATTAGGGGTCCATCGGATTCATAATGTGCCCTGTCCGGAACACCTGATGCGATCAAGTCAAATGGAGCATGGCCCTAGTCGCTCCCTCACTGTCACTAATATGATTTGCCCTAAAACCCAGTGCGTCTAAGTGCCAAGTGTATAACAAGTATACATCTAACAGTGTCCCAGTGATACAGTACATGTGCAGTTCTAAATTTAGTATTATTTTAAAACTTGATTTCTAAAATAAAGCTTGAATTAAATTTAAGGCCACATTGAAACTAATCCATGTGATGGTGTGCTATGTCATTCCAGTTCTAATCATTGTTCAACATTCTATCATATCAACAGGACGGTAACAATACACATTCCAAAAATTTTCCTAATTTATTTTGGTTTCCATAGCACACCCAACATATCAATTAGTCCCAAGAAATATACTAACATGGAGCATACAAGAGATATACTAACATCTATCATGGAACACATGCATGGCAGGCAACATTCTAAGTATGCTAGGAAGTCTAAATTAAAGACATAAGGAATAATATCAATAATATTTGGGGGTCAAGTAGAACACTGTGCCGTACTTGAAAATATGGGGGATGGACAATGGGGGATGGACAACTGTAATGATCTCAAATAGTTTTCATCATCGATCGGTTTTCAGGACTTAACCATATGATTATGGTTTTGTATGATCATTCAGACAGTAGTAGCCTATGAACTCACATGTAATAAACCATGATCCTTCATGGCTACTGGTGTATGATCTAACATGCAGTAATTTCCATAATTTTCCAACTGCTTTAGAGGACAAATCCTCATACTCAATCTTCGTGTACTTCTAAACCAACTCCAACATGTAAGGCAAAGCCCCGAGATTTCCATACTAACCCACGTCCACCACAAACCTCGACACTAGCCAAATTATCACCAAAATAATATCCACTCACCATCTAAAGAAATCAGCATCGGAAATTCCCAAGACAACCATTACAATGCATGGAACCCTAAATCAGTCGTGGCCTGTGATTTAAAACCTACGACAGTCATGGCAGAGGTAAAGGAAGGCCAGGAAGGAGGCTCACAGGTCACGAAAAGTAGCAGGGAAGCCGGACAGTCCTGGTAAAAGGGGTAATTCCCCACAACAGCTCGCAGGTAAGGCGAGAGAGCCTCAACGGGTCACGGCCAAGAGGGAAAACACTCAGACAGTCACAACGAAGGCCAAATGGGCTGCATCGAGGGTCACCACCACGCCTTGGAGCTCAGAAGTTCATCATCGCATCCAAGTGAAGGAAAATCACAAATTTAAAAACAAAAATTTGAAGAATTAAAGTGATTTTACCAGAAATCGTCGACCGTCGGGGGATCCGATGAGAAAACCCAACTCCAATTTGGGATCTGAAGCTCAGATTCAAGAAGAAAAGCCCAAAATTCTTTTGAAAAATATTTTTCACGTGAAAATCCAAAACCCTAGCCTTTCCTGGGCTTATAAATAGAGGAAGATGAAGACATGTGGTGCTCGGAAATGGGGTAGAAAAATCGTGGAGTCGCCACAAAGTAAAATCATGTCGAAGCCTTAGCGTTTAGGGCGGGGAAGAGAGATGAAGTTGTGATGTGTGCTCCCAGAGATGGAGAGAGGAAGAGGGCTCCGTGGCTTTCTTCTTGCTGAAGGATTCATCTGGGTTCTGCCACAAAAGCGAGAGAGAGGCACCGGTGAGAAATTTTTCTCCTTCACCTCAATTTAATTGCGAGAGAGAGAAGAGGGGTGATCGAAAGAGGAGAATGAGGGTGTGTGTGTGCACACGTAGAGGGGGAATAAGTGGGGGAAACTGGCCGCGGTTGATGGGCCGGTAAAGATTAAAAGAAAAATAAGAATAAACAGAAAGATAGAAAAAAATGATGGGCCGATTTAAAGTTGGGCATATGCTATTACTCTACCGTGTTGATGTAATACACATCCAAGTCCTATACCTGATGCCTCACAAAACACTTCAAATCCTCCCGTTCGGTCAAGAATAACCAAGATTGGTGTGGACGTCAGTTTATTCTTCAGCTCATGGAAAGCTTCATCACATGCTTTAGACCAAATGAACATCACATCCTTCCTGGTTAATCACGTCATAGGCTTCGCGTTCTTCGAGAAATCCTTAATGAAGATCCAATAATAACCGGCTAATCACAATAAGCTGCGAATCTCTGTCACTGACTGCGGGACAGACCAGTTTTGAACAGCTGCTACCTTCTTATTATCTACATAGACTCCTTCTCTAGACACCACGTGGCCTAAATAAGCCTCCTCGTTTAGCCAGAATTTACATTTGCTGAGTTTAGCAAATAGCTGGTGTCGTCTCAAAGTTTCCAAGACCTTTCTCAAATGTCCATCATCCTCTTAAGCACCCTTCGAATATATCAGAATATCATCAAGGTAGACCACTACGAACTTATTCAGATAATCATATAGCACTTAGTTCATGATGCTCATGAATACTGTTGGCGCATTGGTCATGCAAAATGGCATCACCAAGAACTCATAGTGCTCATATTTAGTCATGAATGCAGTCTTGTGGATGTCTTCTTTCTTCACCCTTACATGATGGTATTTCGTCCTCAAATCCAACTTCGAGTAAACACTCGATCCTCTGAGTTGGTCAAAAATGTCATCGCTACGGGGAAGATGACATTAATTCTTCATTGTCACATTATTCAGTTCCCTGTAATCGATGCACATGTGCCTAGATCCATCCTTCTTTGGCACCAACAATATAGGAGCACCCCAAGGAGATAGACTGGGTCGTATATATCCATTCTTCAGTAGTTCAGCCAACTGAGCATGTACTTCTTCTAGCTGTGGTGACGCCATACGACATGGTGTCATGAACATCGGTTGGGCGGCGCCTCGTATCGGATCAATGAAAAACTCAAAGTCGCATACTAGATGTAATCCTGTAAGATCATTCAGAAATACGTCCATGAATTCTCGCACTACCTCTGGTATTCATGGTTCTTCAACCTACATGGCACTTACCACTGCCTCTTTTGGTTGGGCTCTGAATTGCACTGGCCCTTCGGATCTGCTTCCACTGATAAACTCAAACTTTGGATGATCGAGCATCTCGAATACTACCATCCTTTGACGACAGTCAATAGTAGCATGAAATGTCCCCAACCAATCCATTCCATAGACAACATCAGAACTTGGCATCTCAATCACCAAGAAATCTGCAAATAGATCATGTCCACAAATCATTACATGACACCGAGGGTACTCACTGGTCGTCTGCCATATGCCACCACCAGTACTAACATTCCAATGGGGTAGTCAAGGGTTCGACATGAATGGTGTGTGCTAACAAATCGAGTGGCTAAGAAACTGTGAGAGGCTCCTGAATTGACTAAAGGGCGGGTCAACCAGCAACTAATACATCACCTAATGTTAAAGATTCTAAAAGCAATGAGGCCATTGTAAACTAAAGGATAAATTTATGAGAGACGCCTCTGATGGTTGTCGAGGAAGGGCACGTAGTCAAAGGATGGAACACAACTTTCTAGTTGGAAGTTTAGGAGTTCAAAGGAGAAGTAGCGGGAGGAACTTTTGCATGTACGTCTCATACATGTGAAAGCTTTGTGACTTCCTATATTCATGAGATCAATATGAGTATATTATACGGTATATCCTACTCTTCATATACTGTTCACGAGGTGATTAGCGCGGACCTGCATGGGCCGCCACAAAGACAAGTCACGCCTCGCTCTCCGAGGCATGCTTGTTTTTCACATGTGATGCAAGTCATGCTAGTTACCAGTAAAAACAATATAGGTTGCGAGCAGATTTATATGAACATACCCGTATTAAATTCCTCATTAAAATATACAGGAAACTATAAATACTTACAATTTAAGGTCAGGATTCTGTAACTACTATACCAAAAATATGTCCTCAGATGTAGGGTCTCCTCTGACTCAACACCTGGTGGTGTAACAAAACAAAGACCCACCAGGTAACTCACAATAATTCTAGAATTTTGAAATTTAAACATGTGAGTATGTATAAACACTAACTAGAAAGCATGATCTGGGAACAAATAACAGATTAATTAATACTTTCCATTATGCATGCACTAGAATTTAAGACAAACATGCAACTCAATTGATAAATCAAAGCGGTACTAACATGGTCCTATCAATTTATGCCAAACCAAGGTTGTGAATCATATTGGAGAGTACAATAGCAACCAATGAGTCCACTTCAGTACCACAGGGGCGCTTACCCGGGCCAGGCCCAAAGTAGGAAAGGTAGTGGCCATGAGTCCAAAGAGTAACAGTGTGTAACTCACTAATTAAGTCCGGCGATAGATTTAGGGGTATATCGGATTCATGACGAGACCCGTCCAGAATACCAGATGCGATCAAGTCAAATGGAGCGTGGCTCCAGTCGCTCTTGCACTCTCACTAATATGATTTACCCCAAAACCCAGTGCGTCTGAAGTGCCAAGTGTATACCAAGTATACATCTCTTAGTGTCTCAGTGATACTGTACATGTGTAGTTCTAAATTCAGTATTATTTTAAAACATTATTTCTAAAATAAAGCTTGAATTAAATTTAAGGCTACGTTGAAACTAATCCATGTGATGGTGTGTCATGTCACTCCAGTTCAAGTCAATTTTCAACATTCTATCCTATCAATAGGACGGTAACAATACATATATTCCACTGATTTTTCCAATTTATTTTGGTTTCCATAGCACACCCAACATATCAATTAGTACCAATGTCATGGGCAACAGTGCACGATTACTATTACTATTAAAATCAAGAACATGTAGCACATAGTAAAGGATTCAATTGGACATTAAGCAAGCTATAAAGTATAAACATTACACTAATTTAAAACTTATAACATTGAGCATACAAGAAATATAATGACATCTATCATGGAACACATGCATGGCAGACAACATTATAAGTATGCTAGGAAGTCTAAATTAAAGACATAAGAATAAGATCAAGCTAATCTGGGAGTTAAGTAGAACATGGTGCCGTACTTGGAAATATGGGGGATGGACAATGGGGGGATGGGCAACTATAGTGATCTCAGATAGTTTTCATCATCGATCGTTTTCTAGGAATTAACCATATGATTATGGTTTATGATTATGGTTTTATATGATCCTTCGGGCAATAGCTTAAGATCCCACATGTAGTAAACCATGATCCTTCAGGCAGTAACCTGGTGTATGATCTAACATGCAGTAATTTTCATAATTTTCAAACGGCCTTTAGAGGACAAACCCTCATATTCAATCATCATGTAATTCTAAACCAAGTCCGACACGTAGGGCAAAGCCCCGTGATTTCCATACTAACCCACGACGACCACAAACCTCAACACTATCCAAATTATCACCAAAATAATATCAACAGTCACAATCTAAGAAAATTAGCATCGGAAATTCCCATGACAGTCATTACAATGCATGGAATCCTAAATCAGTCGTGGCTTATGGTTTAAAATCTAGGACATCATGTCAGTGGTAAGGGAAGGCCACAGCAATGCCTAAGGAAGGCTCACGGTTCACGGCAAGTAGTGGGGAAGCCGGACAGTCCCGGTAAAAGGGTTAATTCCCCCAAAGCAGCTCGCAGGCAAGGCGAGAGAGCCTCAACAGGTCACGGCCAAGATGGAAAAACCTTAGACAATCGTAGCGAAGGCCAAAGGGGCAACAACAAGGGTCACCAGTACGCACCGGAGCTCAGAAGTTCATCATCGCAGCCAAGGGAAGCAAAATCACAAATTTAAAAACCAAAATTTGAAAAATTAAAGTGATTTTACCAGAAATCGTGGACTGTCAGAGGATCCGAAGAGAAAACCCAACTTCAATTTGGGATCCGAAGCTCAGATTCAAAAAGAAAACCCAAAATTCTTTTGAAAATTATTTTTAGCGTGAAAATCCAAAACCCTACCCTTACCCGGGCTTAAATAGAGGAAGAGGAAGAAATGTGATACTTGGAAATGGGGTAGGAAAATCGTGAAGTCGTCACGAAGTAAAATCGTGTCGAAGCCCTAACGTTTAGGGCATGGAAGAGAGATGAGGTTGTGATGTGTGCTCCGTAAGGTGGAGCGAGGAGAGAGGGCTCTGTGGCTTCCTTCTTACAGAAGTATTCATCGGGGTTTCGCCACGAAAGCGGGGGGGGGGGGGGAGGGAGAGAGAGAGAGAGAGAGAGACGTTGGTGAGAAATTTTTTCCCGCCGCCTCAATTTGATCGCGAGAAAGAAACGAAGTGATCGAAAGAGGAGAATGAGGGAACATGTGTGCACACTTGTGGGGGGGATTAAGTGGGGGAAACGGACCGATGCTGATGGGCCGGGGAAAGTTTAAAAGAAAAATAAAAATAAAAAAAGAGAAAAAAATGATGGGCCGGGCTATCTAAAGTTGGGCCTTTACATAATGTTTTTCAAAGCATTGTTGGCAGCCACCGTCATTTAAATATGAAGTTTCTTGATAGTCGCCCTCATTTCATCCTCAAAGAAGCTGACTCTAACTTCATATAAATGCAGGTCATTTCATATGTTATCTTATTGTGTATGACCTCTCATCATTGTTTTACAACTCAGCATATTATGACTCATCCATTTCAACCTTTTCACTTTGTCCATCTTTTTTTTAAATATCTAGTTTCTTGATAGCATTACATTCTGACCTATAATGCATTTCTGGTATTACAGCTTTATTATAGAACTTTTCTTTCAATTTCAAGGATATTCTATGATCAATATTATACTCTGAGAGCATTTTTCTACATGAACCAGCCCATTTTAATTCTTTGAATCTGCATCCTCAATCATACCATCATAGTGCCTGACTAATCATAGGTAGTTACCCTTTTTAAAAAGAAAATGTGCTTGCTCCTAGGTAGTTATTTTCCAACAATCTCCCACTATATAATCATTTCTTATCATGTATGTTGCAGTATGCTTCAATAAAGGAGGCATACCCATATCCAATACGTATCAGCCACATACAAATATGAAGTAATCCGATAAATTATAATGCATCCCCGATCAAAAACATACCGGTGACATATCCAACATGAAACAGGCTCATTTAATGCACTGATGGTAAGTTTAGTTCACAATTCGTTCTCTTAATGCAATAGTGTGATTTCTCGCATAACCGTTGACTTGTAAAAGTTGGAATTTTTTCCGTTACATGTGTATTGTGGTTTTTTTGAACTTTATACATTAGCTATTATTAATGTATAACTATATTGTTGGTGCATCCACAAAAGATCCGTATCGGGGTTTTTCATATCCGTCTACCATGTAGTGTCATTCCACATTTTGTATCCACACACATCCAGTTTAGCTTCTCACAATTTTGCCAACATGACACAAAATATTTCTGTTCTCTTCAGCTAATGCACAATCCTTTTAATTTCAAAAATTCTCTTTGCATATCTACTTCAGGAATAATCTCTTGTCTAGTCTCGGCAACTAATACAATATCACAAGCAAACAGAATGCACCAGGGAACTCCATCTACGCCACCGGTAACTTGTTCGGTTATTCCAAAATAAGGTAGTTGGTACACCCGTAACTTGTTACAAAATAAGGTAGGTTAACTTTACCAAGGTTTGAGAACTCGGATTTGATTTTGGTTTCGGTCCCTTCGAAATTTTTGGTTTAGGCAAGTTTCACTAGTTTCGTTGGTTTCGTTTTAAGATTCGGTTTTGGATGTATGTATATATTTATGTATATACTTTGGATTTATATAAATTTATTTCAGATTTATATGACTTCAAATGCATTTATTTCGGATTTATATGAATTTATCTCAATGTATTTCGAATTTTTATCTATATGAATTTATCTCAATGACTTCAAATGTATCCACACACATCCAGTTTAGCTTCTCACAATTTTGCCAACATGACACAAAATATTTCTGTTCTATTCAGCTAATGCACAATCCTTTTAATTTCAAAAATTCTCTTTGCATATCTACTTCAGGAATAATCTCTTGTCTAGTCTTGGCAACTAATACAATATCACAAGCAAACAGAATGCACCAGGGAACTCCATCTACGCCACCGGTAACTTGTTCGGTTATTCCAAAATAAGGTAGTTGGTACACCCGTAACTTGTTACAAAATAAGGTAGGTTAACTTTACCAAGGTTTGAGAACTCGGATTTGATTTTGGTTTCGGTCCCTTCGAAATTTTTGGTTTAGGCAAGTTTCACTAGTTTCGTTGGTTTCGTTTTAAGATTCGGTTTTGGATGTATGTATATATTTATGTATATACTTTGGATTTATATAAATTTATTTCAGATTTATATGACTTCAAATGCATTTATTTCGGATTTATATGAATTTATCTCAATGTATTTCGAATTTTTATCTATATGTTTATGTATATGTGTCTGAATATGCATTTAGAACAATTGAGTTTAAGTTTCAGTTATTTAAACCCAAACCCAAACTCATTCTTTATTTAAAGTTTTGGTTATTTAAACCCAAATCCTTCTGTTTTAAGTTTTGGTTCCAAATATCTAAACCTGAACCCACACTTTATTTAAACTTAAACTCAAGTCCAAATACGATAACCCTTGTCCATTTCACTTCTCTCTCCCCCATAATCCACAAACAGCAACGCCTGCTCCATTGAAAAAAATCTTGCTGCTTTTTGAAGTCAAAGACGATGGTCAAAGACGATAGGAGCGGCGATAACAGTTACGTCAACATGTAAGCTCTCTCTATCTTGCTTTCTTTTGTTTTTTTTGTTTTGGTTTTTTTAGAAATTGAAACTTCTTGATTTCTTTTTTTGACGAATATTTTGAGGGATATTGTTTGGATCATCGTTTTTGATATTTATGAGGCAAATTTTGAATTTTTACTGCGTTTTATGGGGTCATGCACCAAGTTGTTCAAGTCACCAAATTTGTTAGCTAATTTAGTACTGGTCTCCAACAACCGGTAAGAAACGACTGAAACCTCATACCTTGAATTTCACCAACTGTTCTACCATTCCTTGAAATAACATGCATTTTAACTAAGTTGTTCACGTCTATATTTTTTCAAGGATTAATTTTACAATTCCTCCCATTCTTTAGCTAGTAAATACTTTCACTAAGAGGATTTAGTCGTTTGAAAGTGTTTGTGAAAGTGTAAAATAGATTCACTTTCAAAACAAAAGAGAAAATTGTCTCACTTGGACACCCGTCAATAATTACTTTCACACTTTCTACCACTTTTCATCTCTAATGGCATGGAATGACATCTTCGCAAAATTTTCAAGGTGCCATATGTAACACATGTGGCATCACTTTCACACTTCCCATTTATATTGCCAATCGCCTTACCTCATCTATGTTTCATTCATGTTGGATGAAAGCAAATTCACTTTTCTGCTTTCACTCATTTTCGGATTGCCATACACCCCATAAGTTGGTCAAGCATTGATTTCAACCTCTCCCTCTCCAATTTGAGTATGCTATATATCCAAGCTTTCTATTTGAGCGGAGTGTTATAATCTGCAATGGGGGCATTATGCAATATTCTGCAACTACGAGTGATTATGTGCAAGATGTAACATAAACGAAAAGATACAAAAACTAGACTATGTTCTGACGCTTAGGTACTTCCCCTCAAAACCATGTGCAACTTCTCTCAGGACTATGCAGCACCAAGTGATGTTGAACTCACAACATTTAAGAAAGCGTTAAGAGTACAAATATCAGATTTCAATAGAGTTTTAGAAGTATGTTGCTGCTGAAGGTTCTATGCTACCATATAGAATAAACCATCACTCAATTTAATAATCTAATGTCGCTTTTTCCAAAACAAGAAAATTGTGAAAAAGGGGTTCTGAATAAGTTAAAATTGAAAGATGGGACCAACACTGATTTAAGTCAAGAAAGAAATTCCATCTATTAAGATCAGATGTTGCAGCTAGAGTGTAGAGAGTAGCATAGAATAATAAGTCAAAATATACCCCTGGAAGTGATTGCTCAAGATAACCAGCAGTAATGAGGTTCCATGCGAATGGAATGGTCCTGAAAAAAGAAACATGCACACAGAGATGAGAGATACCATAAGAAATTTAAATACAAGTTGTTGCACCATATACTATTATCAATTGAACACTCGACAAGGATGGATATAAACTATAAAGACAACCATGAGTTCACATGATCTAGCACAGAATACTACCTTACTCAGCAATCTCTCAATTGATGGGGACGTCAAAGTGTACACACGAAGACGAAGATATGAGACTCAACCCGATTCTCTATGGTTGGGTTCGAGCATAAATGGATCTACCTGATTAGAACATGTTTTATGTAGTTTTTTTTCTTTTTATAGAATAAGTTTGATTTGGAGGAGTGGTTAATCTCAATTGTAGGCCTATAAATAGGTAACAAACTTATGAATCAATGAAAATTATTGATGGATTAAAACACTAAACTTGAGAAAGGTCTACATTGACAAGAAGTAAATTCCTGGGTGAGGAGCATCAAACCCCTAAATGTCTTTGCACTTCCCTAAAATCCTCCCTAAATTTTCCCAAACCTTTCTGGGTCTAAATCAAATTTAGTATCAGAGCCGAAAGATCATATTTTTATCTTTCCAATTATCAAATCCAAAAAACAAAACAAAATATCAAAACCCTAACCATAACCCTAAGCTGTCGCCACAGTCACCACAAGTGCCTCTAGCAACCCACACCATCACCCCCCGAGCCACATAACATCTTCGTCGATGTCGTTCGCTGCCTCTTATGCCATCACCGTTGATCAACGCCTGCACAACCGTCGCCCACTTTTTCGTCACCAGCACCACCACCGTCGACGGCTAGGATCATTGACCCCCTCAAAAGGTCCTCCGTGTCCCGACAAATCCACAGTAGCAATCCGACAATAAATCGCTGACGAGATCATTGGAAAATGAAATTGGCAGTGATTGAGCCATTTCTTTACAATAGCGGCTCCGTTAAGCCGCGCCGTCCCACGATGCCGGCTGAGCCAACACTATTCATCGGCTTAATCTGAACCGATTCAAGCTAATTTGAGCCAACTTGAGCCGACTAGGCCGGCAAGCCGACCCGAAGCCGACTCAAGCTGGGCTGTATGGACCTAGCCAATGGTTCAATTGAGTCGCAGCTCACATATTATGACATACGAATTTTCAAAAATATATTTCTTGCTGATTTTTGTACTGTCATATGGTTTCGAAGATTCCAGAGTCGTTTCAAGTCCAGCTTTAACATCGTTCATGTCGGTGGCTAGCCCTCAATCAAGCAAGTAGAGCCCAGATTCAATATTACTGGTTAAGAAGAATGACAGATCCAGACTGATGTATGTTGACTACAGGGAGCTGAACAAGTTCACAGTGAAGAATAAGTATCCACTTCCCCACAACGACGACATATTTGATCAACTTAGGGGATCGACGCCTTTTCTAAATTGGATCTAAGGAGCGACTACCATCAGCTGAAGGTTAAGAAGGAAGATGTCCACAAGACTGCATTCAGTACAAGATAGGGTCACTATGAATTTCTGGTAATGTCGTTTGGTGTGACCAACGCACCGACGGTATTTATGAATCTCATGAACCAGGTGTTGTACGAATACCTCGACAAGTTTGTAGCAGTCTATCTTGATGACATACTGGTTTATTCGAAGGATGCCCGGGAGCATGTCAGACATTAAAGGGCAATTCTAGAGACTCTAAGACGGAATCATTTATATGACACATACAGCAAGTGTGAGTTCAGCTGAACACGGTGTCTTTACTAGGCCATGTGGTATCCAGTGAAGGAATTTAGGCTGCCTAGAGATTAAGGATGCGTGCTCCTGATTGGAGACATCCGGATAGCAGTGCAATTAATTGCCTAGAGATTAAGGAATTTACTCTGCCAATCCGAAATCATTTGGAGACATTTTCTACCTAGAGAGCACGTGAAGGTATATATGGATCATAAGAATTTGAAATACCTCTTCACGCAGAAGGAGTTCGGCGAAGAATCGAGCTTATGGCAGGCTACGACGTTGATGTTGAGTACCCTCCTATGAAGGTCAATGTTGTACCTGATGCACTGAGTCGGCTTGCAGCTGTGAAGAGGCTTAAAACACAGTGGATGCTAAAGTAGGAGATTCGCAAGATGGAGACAGATATGGTGCTACCCGGGTTGACTTCTTCATTGATGAACATCTAGATACAATCGACACTGGTAGACAAGATTAAGGCTGTGCAGGCAGATGATACAAAGCTTCAGCGGATCAAAAACTTGCATTGGCAGGGTAAGGGTCCCTGAGATAACAGACTATGTACCGTTAGGAGATATCAGAGAAGTAATTGTTGAAGAAAGCACACAGTTTTCCATACTTTATTTACCCAGGAGGAACCGAGATGTACAAAGATTTGAGACAACATTATTGGTGACACGGGATGAAGAGGAGCATGGCACGGAGCGTGGCTAGATGCATATTGTGCTAGTAAGTGAAGGCTGAATATCACCACATTGCTGGTCTGTTCAGCCATTGCCTATCCAGGAGTGGAAATGACAACACATCATGGTGGACTTCGTGACACGTCTACCTAAGAGTAAGAAGCAAAACGACGTTGTTTGGGTGATCGTTAATCGATTAACCAAGTCGACCCATTTTATCCCTTTCAGAGTGGCCCGTCTATGGAGACTCTTGCTAGTAAGTACATGGAAAAGATTGTGAGATTGCATGTGATTCATGTGAGTATAGTTTCAGACAGGCACACTCGGTTTACATCCACTTCTGGAATGAGAGGTTGAGCACATAGTTGAAATTCAGTACGTCAGACGAACGGGTAAACAGAGCGCACCATTCAAATTTTGGAGGACATGTTGCGAGTGTTTGCTGGATTTCAATGGGTCGTGGAAAGATCACATACACATCGTGGAATTTGCATACAACAGTCATCAGACAAGTATTGGGATGTCATCGTTTGCGGCATTATATGGAAGAAAGTGTCGGTTGCCCTTGAGCTGAGACGACATCGGAGATTGAGAATTGATTGGGTCCAAGATGATTGTAAAGCAGTTGATGTGGTACGAATTATCCGGGAGAAGATACAGGTGGCGCAGGACCGATACAAACACTGTGCAGATTCGAAGCAACGATATTTAGAATTTCAGCCAGGAGACCACGTCTTTTTGAAGATCTAGCCCAGCAGGGAAATAATTCGTTTTGGTCGTAAAGGAAAGCTTAGCCCACGTTATACCGGTCCCTTCAATGTGCTCGAGTGTGGGTGGGAGAAGTGGCATACAAGCTTGTAATGCCTCCATCTTTAAAAAGGGTAGATAATGCATTCCATATAATCAGCTGCAGAAGTATTTAGAAGACCCGACTCACGTGGTCGACCATTCAGAGATCACAGTGCGACCGGACTTGAGCTATGAACAGCAGTTAGTGGAGATTATCGATCGTCGACAGAGGGCTCACAGGAATAAGACTACGGACTTGGTCAAAATGATGTGGTATCGTGACTCGCCAGGAGAGTCTACCTAGGAGCGGGAGAAGGAAATGAAGGAACAATATCCATACTTATTCACCGATTCTTGCTTCTCTGACTTCAGATGATGGAATTTTTTGAAGAGGGAAAAGGTGTAATGTCACATATTTTTCCCAATGGGATTTTTATGGACTAATTATTATTTTATTTTATTTTATTTTTATTCTCTTTTCTTCTTTACTTCTCTCTTTTTCTTTCTTTCATTTGCTTTTCTTTTCCCCTTTCTTTTCTTTTGTTTGGGCCCAGGATCCAGTCCATCACCCCTCCTTTCTTTTCTTTCTAGTATTCCCTTCTTTTATTAAAGGGCAACTAGGCCGGACCATTCCCTTCACTTAAACAATTGACCAAAACCGCACCCAAGCCAAACCTCTCCCTCATTTTCTCAGCCACCCTCTCTCTCGTTCTCTCTCTTGTTGGATCTCCGGGCACACCAAATACACTATAGAGGGTGAATAGTGTATATCACGACAAAATTACAAATTTAAAAGGAAATAAAAATTGCAATAAGAGTGCGGAAATAAATGAACACAATCCAGAGAATAACAAACGCAAACACAGAGATTTATCCTGGTTCGGATCCTTGTGATCCTACGTCCAGTCATCTACCCCGTAGAGATTTGAATCCACTACAACACTTGCTCCCCGCAAGTAATCAACATACAAAGATGCCAACACTCTCAGTGTTGCAAATTTTTACAATCTCTCCAATAAGAGATTCACCAAATAAAGTAAAAGAAAGAGTATGAAACACTATCACTTATAGCCTTGATAATGTCGGAATTATAGCACAAGGATGGTGATGGAATCTCCAAGGTTCAATATATGAATTGTGGTAGAACACTATTGGAAACTGGACTTCCTAAAGGGCAAAATTTTTGCAGAGGTTCCTTTATGGAAATCTGAAAATCACACTTTCTATAGAGAGAGAAAACTTAAGAAAAAAGAGAGTGAGTGAATTTTCGTGATTTTTAGGCAGGGGTCTGGGGGTCTATTTATAGCCCAAAAAGTTATTTTTTGAATGTTGGACAACTGCCTACATTTTCAAAAAATTCTGAGCCGGTTTTCCAATAATTAGTCGACTAGGTAAAAGTGTTAGTCGACTAACACTACTGCCAGACCAAAAAATGACCGTTGAATTGTCCTTTAACAGAAGATAGTTAATAAACGGCTAGAAACTGTCATAAACGGCTAGAAACTGTCCAAATCTATCCGTTGACAATGTAGTTATAATTTCCATTAATTAATTAAAATTAATTAATAGAAATCAGTTAAAGTAACTGCTGATATAACTATTTGAAAAACTGTCTGATATACCAGGAAAATCTACTAGTCGACTAGGAACAAAAATTTAAGAAATTTTCAGAAACCGATCCTTATGATTGGAAAATATATTTTGACCAAAATTAATTTTATTTTTCTTAATAAAATAAGGAAAACTTTATTAGTTGACTAGAGGAAAGTGTTGGTCTGCTAATTTTCTGAGACTTGGATTTTGAGGTTGAATCCTAAAAAACTAAGATAAAGTATTATCAAGACTTTGACAATCTAAAGTTATGCAAGAATAAAAAGAAAAATTACATATAAGAATTCATCGCGTGAGCTTCGTTTTGTGTTTTTTTGATTTATCTTGCAAAGTAACTTGACATATGTAAAGAAGTTGAGCTTGATAATCTGCATCCAAAGAGTTAGTATACATATATATATATATATATATATGATTAATGGCTATCATACATCATATGAGATATGCTCTCATACGCCCTCTCACATAAAGCAACCAAGTACAAGCACACATGGGCTTGTACTTGGTTGATTTATGTGAGAGGACGTATGAGAGTATATCTCATATGGCGTATGATAGCCATTATTCTATATATATGATTGTATCATCAAAAACATTATGGGAAGAAAACTTTATGTTTTCAACATTCTCCCCCTTTTTGATGATTACAATATATCTAAAGATAATATGAAATATACATGGAATATGTAAAAAAAATTTGTAATTGTAAAGCTCCCCTGAATATATGCTTGGTTGAATGAATAATCAATCTGCCAATGTGAATGATTGTGTAATAATATGTCATTATTCCATATTTAATATTCCATTTAATATTTTTCTCTCACTTTGAAATTATCAAAAAATGGTGTGAAATTCTGTCAATGAGCAAATTAGTCGACCAAAAGATTGTCCTGGTCGACCAATCTGTTCAGAATTCTAAAAACAGTACAGAATAGGAACCAAACAAACAAAATTCATTAAAATAACATAAGTGATACAAAGATAAGTGCATACAGAGAAGACCGAAGGCTTGCTAGGCAACATACAACGGAAAACTAACAAACAACAACCTAATGCAACTTAAACCAAACAAACAGAGTACATACCGATGTGATGACACAACTGAATTAGTCAACTAACACAACAACTGAAATACAAAAGCAAACACCAAACAACACATCATAACCAACGACCAGCCATTACTAAGACATGGTCGACTAACTGATAGCCCTCGTCGACTAATAACCGAACTTTTCCTGAAACCACTCAATATGGTGGAGGATGCTGTGAAGTGAAAGGGGATATGGGGACCAGCGTTCAAGGAGACTTAGGATCTGAGCCTGACTACTTTGTGAAGTCTCGAAGCCCTTGTTCATGGTGGAGGTGATGTTCTCGAGACGTGTTTCGAAACCGCTCAAATGTTCTTGCACTCCCGCAAATCCCTTGTTAACATCCTCGTGCAAGTTATCAATCTGTGTTTATAGAGAGGTGCGATGAAGAGGGTTAGGATTATTGGGATTAACACCAAAGCGGCGACGACGTAGAGGAGGTTCAATGTGGCGGTCTTCTTCGTCATTTTTGGGAGGAGGTGGTAGGGTCATGCGATTAAGGACGGAACGATCAAAGTTGATGGTAGGAAAAATTGAAACTTCACCAACAAGAGGGATATTGAAGTGTTTGAAGATCCGGGTAATGGTGCATGGTAAGTAGATGTGTTAAAACTGGTTTTGTAAGCACCACATGATAGCATAAGCACAGTTTACCTTCAAACCACCTACAATGGCGTAAAGGCAAAGAGCAAGATGATTACTAACATAGTTGAGGGAACCGGATTTGGGAAGGAGATTGTAAATCAGGATTTTGAAGATGAGACGTGGAGTGGGTAGCAAATCAATGGCGCTCTTGCCCACATGGAAAGTAGGACGTAAGAGAGCAAGAATAGTGGAGTTATCCATGGGGAAGCCAAGATCAGATACATTAGAGCGAGGAATACCTAAGCATTCGGCAAGGGTAGCGTAGGTAAGATGGATCTCGTGACCTTTAACAATGATTCAAAATAGACATTGCCATCATCGTGAGTGACTTCCATATTAGCATAAAATTCCTTAACAAGGCTTGGATAGTATGGAACGATTTTAGCGTAACTCCAAAGATGGAGGGAGTCATCATGACGAAGGTTGAAGACATAATAGTTGATTTCGGAATCACTGAAATCAATGAATCTCTCCGGGTAAAAAGGAGTATTGGCCATAGAATCGAACTTCTCACGGGCTTTGGCGGAGTTGAAGACCAAAGGTCAGCGATCAGAGGGATTTGGGCGACGGGAGGAGGAAGATGCCATCCTATATCGGTATCTAAAGAGGGATGAGCGTTTGGACCAAGTAGAAAGGGGTTTTCGCATGGTAGAAATAAAAGAGAATCCATGGATTAAATATAGAGAAAGAAGAGAGAGTTTCGAAATTTGAATCAATAAAAACTGATTGGAAACCAATTAAAACTTCCATTAACTTCTCTAGCCGTTGAAGAACCAATGGGTACAGAAAATGGTGGAAGAAAACGGTCGAAATCACTGATTTTTCGGTAAACTGGAATTTCTGGTCGACTAGTCAAATCTCCTAGTCGGCTAACCGGGACACAGAAAATATTATAATGGGGAAGACGCAGAACAATGGATAATTTATTAATAAAACCGGTCAAAAGGACTATATGACCTAACCTATATCTGATGCCTAGGGATCAAGTGTACTAGGATTAGACTAGACAAAGCAACTTTCAATGTGCCTTGTACTTTAGTCCTATTTGGGGGAAAAAGCAAAACGTTGGTTCGTTTTGTTTCTAGTGAATTCAAAACGAGTTGACCGATCAGATAAGAAATTTTTTAATATAATTTTAAAAAAATAAAAGAATATATGTATATATATATATAACTGAGATATAATAATATCTAGCGGCCTGTCGACCAGAGCTATGTGCTAGTCGACTAATAAAAACATAAAATAATTCTGAAAAATCCAGAAAAATTCTATAAAGATAATGATATAATATGTAACTATAATCTATAGTTAAAATTCCGATTCACTAACTATACCAAGTTCTCTTCTAAGTTTTAGAAAAGTCTCTTCTTTAAGAGGCTTAGTCAGGATATTGGCAATTTGATTCTTGGTATCTATATACTTAAGAATAATATCATCTTTTTGGACATGATCATCCAAGAAATGGTGACGTATATCTATGTGTTTAGTGCGTGCATGATGTACTGGATTTTTTGGATAAATTTATAGCACTGGTGTTATCACACATGATTGGACATGTTTTACATTTAATGCCATAATCTAGTATCGTTTGTTTCATCCATAAAATCTGTGCACATGCTAAACAGGCGGCAATATATTCTGCTTCAGTTGTTGATAAAGACATATAATTTTGTTTCTTACTAAACCAAGATATTAAAGCATAACATAAAATTTGTCAAGTACCACTTGTACTTTTACGATCAGATTTGCAATCAGCAAAATCTATGTCATTATATGAAACTAAATCAAATGAATTTGATTTTGGATCATATAAACAAAAATCAGATGTGTGTTTGATATACCTAATTATCCTTTTGACAGCAGTCAAATGTGATAACTTAGCATCAGACTGATACCTAGCACATATGCAAACAGAAAACATAATATCTGGTCTACTAGCGGTAAGATAAAGTAATGATCAAATCATATCTCGATATAATGTTTGATCAACACTCTTACCATTTGGATCTTTGTCAAGATTTGATGAAGTACCCATTGGAGTATGCATTTCTGCAGAATTCTTAAATCCAAACCTTTTGATGGGTTCCTTTGTATATTTACTTTGGTGTATAAATATATCTTTCTTCATTTGCTTGATTTGAAGTTCAATGAAGTAGGTTAATTCACCCATGTGACTCATTTCAAATTCATTCTGCATTTCCTTAGAAAATTCTTGACAAATAGTATTATTAGTAGAACCAAAAATTATGTCATCAACATATATTTGTATAATGATAACATCAGAATCTATATGTTTGGTAAATAAAGTAGAATCTATCTTACCAATAGAATAACCAGATTTTAAAAGAAAGTTCTTTAATCTTTCATACCAAGTACGAGGTGCTTGTTTTAATCCATATAGAGCTTACTTTAACTTAAAAACATGATTATCCAAACTTTCATGTTGAAATCCAGGTGGTTGTTCAACATAGACTTCTTCCTTTATAATACCATTAAGAAATGCGCTTTTAACATCCATTTGATGTAACTTAAAATCTTTATAACATGCATATGCTAAAAGCATTCTAATAGATTCTAATCTTGCAACTGGTGCATAGATTTCATCATAATCTATACATTCTTGATTATAGCCATGTGCAACTAATCTAGCCTTATTTCTAACCACTTGTCCAGATTCATCCAATTTATTCTTAAATACCCACTTGGTTCCAATAACATGATGATCTGAAGGTCTAGGTACTAATTTCCATACATCATTTCTTTTGAATTGGTTAAGTTCTTACTGCATTGCTATTATCCATGAACTATCTTTACATGCTTCATTAACATTCTTTGGTTCAATGGATGATATAAATGCACAATTAGTCATTTGTTCTATTTGAGATCCAGATCTTACTCTATCAGAAATATCTCCAATAACTAGATCATGTGGATGATTAGGAACTTCAACAAATGCTTTAGAAGACTTGTATTTTCAGGGATAATCTCGGGAATGGAATTAGTAGAATCATCGTCATTTAATTTAGTGTTTTCTAAAGAACTAGTGATAGGTATAGAATCTTCTTCATCTAAAAGTATGATATGTGTATAATTCTCATCAAAACTTACATGAAGAGATTCCTCAATGCATAAGGTTCTTTTATTATAAATCCTATATGCTTTACTACGTGTAGAATATCCTATAAAATTACATTCATCCGATTTAGCATCAAACTTATCTAGTGAATCCTTAGTATTAAGAATAAAACATTTACAACCAAAAACTTTAAAATAAGATACACATGGTATGCGATCATAAAAACAATTCAAAACAAGTTTTATTGAGTTGTGGTCTACCAAAATTCTATTCAAAACATAACATGCAGTAGCGATAGCTTCTGACCAAATTTTGGAAGATTACGCATAACATGGTTCTAGCACATTCTTGTAACGTTCTATTTTTCCTTTCAACTACATTTTGTGGTGCAGCTCGAGGAAAAGAGAAGTTATGTGTTATACCATGTTTATTATAAAATTTTGTAAAAATTCATCTTCAAACTCTCCACCGTGATCACTACGAATAGTAATAATGGATGAATGTTTTAACTTTTGAATTCTTTTTACAAAATATTGTAAATTCTTCAAATGCATCATTTTTATGCTTCAAAAATAATACCCAAGCATATCTTGAATAATCATCAACAATCACGAATGCATATTTCTTACCATTTAAAGAAGCTATTCTAGAAGGACCAAAATAAATCCAAATGTAAAAGTTCAAGAGATCTTTTAGTAGAAATAGCATCTTTCAATTTAAAAGAAGATTTATGCATCTTACATTGTTGACATGCATTACAAAATTGTGTATGAGTAAAAGATATATTAGGCATTCCAGAAAATAACTTTTGTTTTGATGTACGTGCCAAATGCTTAAAGTTAGTATGTCCAAAACGTTTATGCCATAATAATGTGTTATCTGTGGATGTTGTAAGCAATGATCATTTGAAGTTATTCTCATGCATAATATATATATATATATATTATTCTTACGATTACCTTGAAATAATATATTAGACAAGTTAAAATCATATATAATGCATGCATTCATTTCGAAAACAATTTTAAAATCTTTATCACATAATAGAGAAATAAATAAGAGATTGTGTTTCAAACCGTCAACAAGGAGCACGTTTTCGATAATTGGCTTAGTTGGATCACCAACTGTTTCAATGTCAATAACTTTACCTTTTTTGTTATCACCAAAAGTAACTGTATCACCATCTTTGAATTGTACGGTTGATAGAATTTTGATGTTTCCAGACATGTGTTTGGAACATCCACTATTTAGTATACATCTTTCTTTTATGGATACCTGAAAGATAAACAATAAATATTGTTACCCTTTTTATATGGGTCCTTGGGATTAGTCTTTAGGAAACCGAACCCAAATGGAATTTGGTTTCTTTAAATAATTTGAAGAGAGAATAACATTTTGCATAAAGGTAGAAACCAAGGTTTGAGGTTTCGGTTTCGGTATCGGTATCGCTCTCTCGAAAATTTAAGTTTCGGTATCGGTATCGTCCGTTTCGGCGGTATCGGACGTGGGTTTCGGTTGGTCAGTATCGGTAGTTTTAAATACATAAAATATATTAGATACGTAAAAAAATTAAAGTAGCTACAATTTTGCCTTGCACACCCACCGTTTTACTTTGCGCACGTACCACTTATTTGCAAGTTTGTCTTAGAGTTGCTTTGTGCACATACCATTTTGATTTGTGCACATATCACTTATTTACAAGTTTGCCATAAAATATCTTACTCTACACATCTATAACTTATTTACAAGTTTAACCTTCAAAATTTCCCAATCCTCCTGCGCACGTCGTTCTCCCTCTCTCTCTCTCTCGGTCCTCTCTCTCTCTCTCTCTCAGGGGCGGCGGGGGCGGCAGTGGAGCGGCGCGCCGTCGGTGCCACGGCAGGCGGCGGCGGCGAGGCGCGGAGGCAGGCGGCGGCAGGCGGCGGCGAGCGGCGGCGAGGTAAGTTCGATTTCTTTTTTTTTTTCAATTTCTTCCATTTTTCTTCTTCTTCCTCCTCTTATTTTCGATTTTTTTTTCACATTTGCTGGCCGAAACCCTAGGGTTTCGGCCAGTTTCGCCCGATACTCGACGAAACCGGCCGAAACCCTAGGGTTTCGGCCGATACCGATTTTCTGCCGCAGTTTCGGACCGGTACTGGGCGGTACCGGTCCGATACGCCCGATACCAAGAGGTATCGGGCGATACCTCAAACCTTGGTAGAAACATAAAAATCATTGTCATATAAGCAAACATCTTTAGAAACCCAGATAGTATGCATAATGGATTTCTTAGAAGATGTAACAAAATTGGTCTTCTTTGAAGTATGAATAGTATCCTTTTGCAAAATAATAGAAGAGTCAATTTTCTTTGCTTTAATAAAGACATGATGTTTCGTTTTCAAAGTATTATCAAAATTATTGGATTTGGAAATATACTTATAACCCAAACCTTGTTGATGATTAGCAGGATGTTGTATGCTAAGTAAATCATCGAGATTATTCTTTCCTTTATTAAACTTATTAATGTTAAAGACATAATATCATATTTCAATTTTAAAGACGAAATATCTTTATCCAATATAGAAATACGAGATACCATATTATGATTCTCAGATTTGAGAATCTCATTTTCATGAAGCAACTTATCATTTTGAGAAGATAATGATTACTTCTCAATTTTAAGATTATCTAAAGAAGATGAAGATGAAGAAACTAAGTTTTGATTATAAATTATTAGAGCCTTGTGTTGTGCATTAAGCTTTTTAAATCTAATGAATAATTCATTAAAGGCATCTAATAATTC
The DNA here is from genome assembly GCA_030789695.1 of Scilla litardierei. Classification (NCBI taxonomy): domain Eukaryota; kingdom Viridiplantae; phylum Streptophyta; class Magnoliopsida; order Asparagales; family Asparagaceae; genus Scilla; species Scilla litardierei. The sequence goes on along the minus strand of CM061135.1, from coordinate 983,227 downwards.
TTCATTATCTAACTTACTTACCTCATCTTTATTTTGTGCCATGAAGCACATATGTGCATTTTCTTCTTTAGTGTCTTCGTTGGTTTCTTCTTCTTCATAGGATAAAGAATCACATGTTGCTGCTAGTACTTTATTTCTTTTCTCGAACTTCTTATCCTTTCTGAAATTGTTGAATGTTCTCTTTTGGCTTTAGGAATGGACAATCCTTTTTCATATGCACATGCCCGTTACATTGAAAACATAGAGAAACATCAGTATTTTTAGGTTTGAAACTTTTAAACTTACCTTTTCTTATAAACTTCTTGAAGTTTCTAGTTATTGGTGTCATGTCGTCATCGTCCATGTCTGAATCATCGATGTCTTAAGATGCGTTGAAGGCAAGAGTTTTCTTCTTTGAGTCTGCTTGTTCTTTACGATCTTGGATTTGTACTTCGTAGGCCATCAAGTTATCAACCAAGCTTTCAACTGTGAGAGTTGACAAGTCATTGGCTTCTTCAATGGACGTGGTCTTCTTCTCCCATTCTGATGTTAAGGCACGAAGAATCTTCCTTACTTGTTCTGTTTGAGTATAGGTTTTGCCGAGAGCTATTAGAGAGTTGACAATGTCGGTGAATCGAGTGATCATCTCTGCAATTGGTTCATTCTCCTTTATTCTAAATAACTCAAACATGTGAACAAGAATAGAGATTTTAGTTTCCTTAACTTTACTAGTTTCTTCGTGTGTTACCTGGAGTGTATGTCAGATGTCATATGCGGATTTGGCCTGGGAGACACGATTGAAATCATTCTTGTACATGACGCAGCATAGTGCATTCTTCGCTTTTGAGTTGTGAGTTGCAGCAGATTTGTCAATAGCGGTCCATTGGGCATAAGGAGTTGTAGGCTTCTTGTATTGAGTTTCCAACATGTTCCAGAGTTCGTAGTCGATGCTTTGAAGATAGAGCGTCATCCTTGTCTTCCAATAGGAGTAGTTGGAACCGTTGCATAGTGGAAGCTTTGTAGTAGAGTGGCCTTCTAGAAATTGTGATGAAGACGTTGAATTGTTCGTCGGATAGGTGTAGACAATCTTAACCATGAAGCTCTGATACCAAATGTTGATCTCCTGGCACACTAAATAGACTTAAGGGTAGATGAAGTGTATATCACGACGAAATTGCAAATTTAAAAGTAAATAAAAAATTGCAATAAGAGTGCCGAAATAAATGAACACAATCCAGAGAATAACAAACGCAAACACAAACATTTATCCTGGTTCGGATCCGTGTGATCCGACGTCCAATCCTCTACCCTGTAGAGATTTGAATCCAATATAACACTTACACCACGCAAGTAATCATACAAAGATGCCAACACTATTCGTGTTGCAAACTTGTACAATCTCTTCAACAATAGATTCACCAAATAAAGTAAAAGAAAGAGTATGAAACAATATCACATATAGCCTTGATAATGTCGGAATTATAGCGAAAGGATGGTGATGGAATCTTCAAGGTTCAAAATATGAATTGTGGTAGAAACTCTTGGAAATTGGACTTCCTAAGGGGCAAAATTTCTGCAGAAATTCCTCTATGGAAATCTGAAAATCACACAATTTCTATAGAGAGAAAACTTAAGAAAAAAGAGAATGAGTGAATTTTCGTGATTTTTAGGCAGGGGTCTGGGGGTCTATTTATAGCCCAAGAAGTTAGTTTTTGAACGTTGGACAACTGCCTAAATTTTCAAAAAATTCTGAGCCATTTTCCAAAAATTAGTCGACTAGGTAAAAGTGTTAGTCGACTAACAATACTGCCAGACCAAAAAATGACTGTTGAAGTGTCATTTGACAGAAGATAGTTAATAAACGGCTAGAAACTGTCATAAACGGCTAGAAACTATCCAAATCTATCCATTGACAAGGTAGTTATAACTTCCATTAATTAATTAAAAATTAATTAATAGAAGTCAGTTAAAATAACTGCTGATATAACTAGTTGAAAAACTGTCTGGTAGACCAGAAACATCTATTAGTCGACTATGAACAAAAATTTGAGAAATTTTCAGAAACTGAACCTTATGATTGGAAAATATATTTTGACCAAAAATAATTTTATTTTTCTTAATAAAATAAGAAAAACTTTAATATTTGACTAGAGGAAAGTGCTGGTGTGCTAATTTTCTGAGACTTGGATTTTGAGGTTGAATCCTAAAGAACTAAGTTAGAGTATGTGCTATGTGGGCTGTGCTGAGTCTGCTGACTATTTCCTTGTGGGTTTTGCTGAGCTTTTTGTTGGTTCCGCGTTGGGATTTTCTTGCGGGTGTTCTGCTGCCCTTCTATGGGCCGTGTTCTGTGTTTCTTGGTGGGCCTTTCAGTCGGCTCATGTGACTGTTTCTGCGTGCTGTTTCTGTTGGTTCCCTGTGGGCATTTACAGTTCGTTTTCTATGGGTTTTATCTGTGGCTTGCAGCACAGTTCTGTTTGGGCTTTTTGGGTCAGTTTTTTGTACATTTTTGTTTATTTAAATAAATAATTATTTTTGTTATTTTGTGGGTCTATACCGGACGTGGCGAATTCTCTACTGAGCTGGCTGGTTGTAAGGTTGAGTTGGGTTGTCGAACTTGATCCTAAAAGTGTCAAAACTTAATTTCCTTTATTTAAATTTTACTGATTATTTTCTAAAAATGTTTTAAGTTCTGTTTGATTGATACAAATGCCTACGATAATTGTTTAATAGTTAATTGCCCTGATACATGCAAATGAACACGCCATATGACTTGAACATTGAATTATCAACTAGATTACATGAATTAAAGGCTATCTTACATGAACTGGATAACTAGACACTTGTACTTGACATGCGACATGAGACATAATTCATGTATAGTACTCAATTATGTAATTTGGGGACTACGGGCATTCCACTGAACATAATCTAGAACTAGAACAGCTACATGCTTGACATGACACGAGGATTGTGGAACTTATAAGTGAGAGAGTGCGGGAGTGATTGAAGCCATACTTTTGGCCTGTATCTGGGTGGATTTCCGTATATGGATTCTGAGTTCTTGCTACAGTTGACCTTTTTGACTCGGCCCGGGGTCGCACCCTTCGGTCCAAGATGGACTTCACGTTACACATCGTGCTCTCCTTAATAAGTCACGATACCATCTGATTAGTTACTTCCCTTTTAACTGCTAGACCTTTACTGCTACTAGACAGTGCCATGTTAATACCCTTTGTTTACGGCTTTTCCATTGCATGCCTTTGAAATTCCTGCATGATAAATTAATTGATTGTTTAGTAAAGATTTAATCTACTGAACTAATAGTGGTTCAATTCTTATTGTTTTGGCTAAGTAATGAGTAGCTTGACGAGGAGGCGCCACAGTACGAGGAGTATGAGTTTATAGTCGAGGACGCAGAGGTTTGAGTGTTTGGATTCAGTAAGACAATATTAATCATTTTCTTTTATTTATTTTCTTTCAGTACTTTATAGTTGAGAAATGTAGGTTCTTTTCTTACTTTAGACATTGTACCGCTTTGAAGGATGAAATAAATAAGTATTTCCATTTCTTATAAATTATTGTCTTCACTGGTGACTGCATGACTTACACAATTATTAAGAGGGTGACGGCAACCGAGACTGGACTTTACATTCTAATGGACCGATTTTTGAAAATGACACCTTTTATCACATATTCTAAAACATCCTATGCATCACATTGCAAAACTTTATTTCGACGAGGTTGTTCTATTACATGATCTGTCCAAATTGTTTGGGACAAGAATACGAAATTCATGAGTTCCTTTTTAGAAACCCCCATATAACGTATAATTGGCACTAAGCTAAACTTCTCTACTGCTTACCCTTCAAACCGATGGTCAAACTGAGGTAGTGAACCAAAGTTTAAGGAATCCTCTTAAATATTTAGTAGGTGAGAATCCTAAGAATTGGTATATGGTGTTGCTAGCTACCAAGTTTGCATATAATGGTCCAGTGAATACGTCCATGGGCACGTCCATTGGCATGAGTCCATTTGAAGTAGTTGATGGATATAAATTTAGGAAGCTAATATACCGCATTCATACGTCGCATCAGCATAAAGTATCAAATTCAACTGAATCATTTGCATAACACATTCATGATTTGTATGAAGAGATCAGCAGGAAAATTCACTTTAACAAAGAACGATATAAAACAATTGCAGATGCACACAAACGTTTCAAAGAATTTAGGGCAAGTGACTATGTAACGATACGAATTAAACCTTGTAAGGACTGTCTATGCCTTACAATATTAACAAACACTCTAGATGGGGGTGAATAGAGTAATGGCACAAATTACGTATTTAAAAATAAAACTTGCAAATACTGAATTACAAATGCAAGATAATTTAAACACCACAATCAACAAACACAAACACAAGATTTTACCCTGATTTCCCAAACTTGGATACGCCCAGCCACCAAATATTCACTATAATTCTCACAAAGAGAGTGAATACAATCGCACACAGAGATACCTCACACAGAGAAATCCTTGCTCTCACACAGAGAGACTTTAACTCTCATACAGAGAGTAGTCAATCAACCCTACACAAGGGTTTAATTCTCACACAGAGAATAACTAGCTCTCACACAGAAAGCTAGGGTTTCAACTTATGTAAAGATAAAATAAACTCTCTTACATATGCCTTGAGATGAACTTACTCAATATGAAGATGGATTCATGGAAGAGTATCTCCAAGTGATGAGATTTGCTTTGAATGCACTTGTATGATTTCCCTTGAGCTAAGCTTCAATGCATGAAGAGATTAGAGCTCTAAAAGGGAAATAAGAGAGACTAGGAGTGGCTTATGAATCTCTATGATATTCAAAGTTAACCAAGAGTTCTAATAGAACTAAGCCCCCCATAAAACCCAAGGAAAAAGCCAAGTGAGAAAATCTGCAACGGCTATAATCTGTCATTTTACAGCTACAACAGTCGACTGAAGAAGGACCGACAGTCGACTGGTCAACGACTATAAAATTCCCAACAGCTATAATTTGAGCCAGGACAGGCGATTGTAGAAGACTACACATGCACCTAAATATCCTTCAGCAGGCGAATGTCACACGTGATGGACAGAAACAGAGAGAATGCAATTTACGCACGTGTGCATTCAGACGACTGATGACCAAAGTTTATGCGCCTGAAAAATGACTGGCGACTGTAAACTCTGAATCAGTCGAATGACTCACAAAGTGGGTTAATGCCCAGAAAATGCAAGTTGCGCACTTTGGCATACAGCTGACTGTAGGACAATTCCCAGGCGCCTGATGGAAGACAGACGCCTGAATAATGAACGTCAGTCGTCTGTTCCCAAAAGCTCAAGAATGAGTCAATAAAAAGTTGACTTGAGCAGTGCACTACAGTCGAGTCGACTGTAGAAGACCGGCCAGGCTCCTGGAATCACCCAGTCGCTTGTCTTTCCTTCAGCAGTCGCCTGTAGGAGAGCCAGAGACTCCAATTGAGTCATTTGACATGATGAACCTATTAGGTTAGATTTTATGATAATCCTAAGGCTCACTAAGATGGTTATATGCATATGCATGAATGAGAAGACAATCTATCAAGGCATTACAATAACCCTAGACTCAAAAAGAGAAATACAAGTAATAAAAGATATTATATGGATTGCATTGCTTCCTTTAGAGTTTAAGTATCAAATTCTTGATGCCTTGATGCTCCCCATCATCTTCCAAACTTTGGCACCTCTTGATAAGCTTCCCTTCATCAAGTCCCAAGCTATATCTATGCTCCCCTAGATGTCCGTCCTTGCACCAAGCTATTAGTTTCCAAATCGTGCTATTCTCCATATGATAAACATGCGACTAAAACATGAAAGTCATTAGCAACAACATAATGTTGTAATCATCATCAAAATAATATTGGTCTAAAACACAAATACCTAACAAACCTGAGAGATTTCCTCCTGGAACCTTATATATTGCAAGCTCGTAGTGCTGGTCCATTCAAATCTTGAGGAAAATTGATTCTAATGCATATATTATAGATCTCCCCATAGGTTATGATATAAACACAATTTTTAACATTGAAAATTTAATGAATCATAAGGGGTCTAGCAGCAACACCCACGGATCCTTTCTTTAAGTCCTCTTAGGATGAGATGAGTGCACTGAAATATCACCTCCAGTAAAATTACAACATACACCAACAAACAAGGAACAGATTGATCGCATCCTAGATGATCATGTAATATCAACCAGACAGTTTGATATCTCTACTAAGTTTGAAGGGAAAGCCTGACTCGAACAATCTATATTACATTTGAGGACTTTTTTGAATTCTAGGGCTGACTAGGATAAGCTGACTAGGACAAAAGGGTTGATAGAAGAACGGCTGAGATTTAATCTTGAGGAATGAATGGTTGAGATGAGATTTTGTGGAAAGTTTTGGAGGAAAAAACATTTCTGGGGAAATGAAAGTTTTTGGGAAATTAAAATTTTTAGGGAATGAAAGTTTCTGTGAAATAGCAGAGTGCACGCAATTAATGCATTTGGAAAAAAAATTTAACTTGTAGTTAATGTTGCAGATCGAATGATCTCTCCTTCAACGCGGGGCCCACCGTCTCTTCAACGCATGGCGTAACAAGATAAAAATAATCTCCCGCACCGGAGGCACCCGCTAAATTTTTTTTACGCTAATGTGTTGTTCCGTGCCGAAGGCGCCCGCGCCGAATTTGTTGTCCTACAGCGAATTTGTTGTTCTGCGTCGAATTTGTTATTCTGCACCGAAGGCGCCGTGCCGCTAAATATTTTTACGCTAATTTGTTATTCCTCGCAATTTTGGCTGTGGAAATAATTTTTTGTGAAACAAAGATTTCGCGGGGAAAATCTTAAATGAACCGTGCCCACGAGCACGGGTTATGACTAGTACTTTGATATTCAGAGTATAACTTTAGAAGTTAGATCCAGAGTTGCTCTCGAGCATTATAACAGCTATCAATCCCTACACTCATCATAGTCGAGTTCTTCCCACCAGGAGAGTTAATGGGGGCATCAAGATACATACACGAAGACAAAGACATGAGACACAACCAAGTTCTTTATGGTTGGGTTAGAACCTAAGTCGAGCTACCTGATTAGAAACGTTTTATGTAGTTTTTTTCTTTCTTTTTATGGAATAAGTTTAGTGCCGCATTGATTGGGAGGAGTTGCTGATCTCAATTGTAGGCTTATAAATAGACACCAAACTTATTTTATTTATCAAAGAAAATTATTGAGAGAATAAAACCCTAAAACTAGAGAAAGGTCTACATTGACAAGAAGTCAACTCTTGTTTGTTCTTTCCTAAATTTCCCCAAAATTTTCTATTTCTACATCATATATTCTAGATCCAAATGTAACCAAAATACATTTCAACTAATTGCAAGCATTTATTGAAGTAGCTCATGACTCCAGTGAGTCCTCGGAAGCTCTTACCACATATCTAACTAGGGTAACATGGGAGCTTAATTTTATATCATTTGCTTGCTTCAAGTCAGAGCACATAGATTCTTATTTATTTTTGCATAGACAGATTGAAAATTTTTCCGTCTCTAGAGCGACCCTACCATACCAAAATAGACAGATCTAAGCAGTGTGGCATCGGTTGATTGCTAAATATGAATAAATGAGAATAGTCAAGCTATCAGCAGGCCTATCGTCTCAACTGTTAAACTAGCAGTTATCAAGTACATAACGGTTGAATGTTTTAAAGAAATTGCACCAATCACTAACGTGTTAATTTTGTTTTGGTTTCTCTCAAGATGTGTTGTTTTTGTTAGCATCAATTGCTCATGGTCTGTCATTTTCACTATAGTGGAGCAAAGAGTACACTCAAACCACTACCACATATTATCCGCTCTTAGTTTCCAGGATATGTCAACGTTTTCAAGAGATCCACAGTTTTCAGTCCGTGGCCACTCTCTTACATGGAAAGCAAGCATAACCACTTGCTTCAATAGTAAATGCGACTATTATCCAACTATGCAAAAATAAATATTTGGGATGGCCGGTTTGTAACAGAACCTGAGTTGCAGAATGCATACAATACACCAATTGACATTCAGTTAAAATGCAAAAGGTAGTTATTGAATCCCTCTCTGGAACCCCTATCAGACAACTCAACTTACCAATTACCCATTTCGTGCAGGTTGAACTTTAAGATGTCAAACCAAAACAGCAGAAACTACCATATATTGGTGTTGAACTGTAATGGCACGTTTTCATCTCCCTCTCTTTTCTTTTTTGGTTCTTTTTTTCCTAGGCCCGCTCAGGCCCACGCCCACTTGAGCCGTCTTATATTACAACCCACATCCCTCTCTCTCATTCTCTCAGCGGCATCGAGCCCTTAGGGATTCAATGCGAGCCTCGTGGGCTACAATCGCTCTTTCCTTTTCTCTCGCTGCGACACAGCCAGCTAGGGCTCTCGACGCTTCGATTCGACAACACCCTTCGACGTCCTCTCCTCTCGTACGAAGCGGCGTGGGCTTCGCCCTCTCATGCGACTCACTGTGCCTCCCTCTCCCCTCGTATGACATGCAGAGCTCATTCCCCCTTGCTACGTCCTCCTCTGGGGTTCTCCGATGCCTATTAAGTCCCCGCATCCTCTTCCTTCTTCTTGATTACAAGCTCTGTAAGTATATCTCCAATTTTTCGAAGCATGGTCAGCGGATTTTTTCGACTTTCCTGCAGGATTTTTCTGTGGGCTTCGGATTCTTTAATTTCTGATGTTTATCGGCATATTTTGGTAGCCTCTATCTATTTTACTTCAATTCTGATTTCAATTTTGCGTGTGAGAGGATGATTTGGGTGATTGGTGTAGGCTTTGATTTTCATATATGTATCTAGTGGGGTAGGATTCCATCGCCTGCTTGTGTGGGGTCCCAGGGTCTCGATGCTTGCTGTATGGTTTGGTTGGGCATCTTGCTTGCGATTTTGGGGTTCGGTGGCTTCCATCCTTGCTGCTTTGGGTTCGGTGGCTTTACTTGTTGTTTGGGGCATCTCATTGCTTACGGGTTGGCCTCTTTGCTGTTGCGGGGTGGTTGTTGCTTGTGGGTTTGGCCTCCTTGCTGGTTGTTGGGTCGTGTCCGACTTTTCTGCTGCTTGTTTGGGTCAGCTAAGTCTCTGGTTTGCTGCTTTGGGTTTCGGTACGTTCTACTTGGGATATGAGCCCCGTTTCACAGTTGTCTTGGTCGTTAGCCCCTAGTTCTTTGCTAGGAACCCCGTGGACTTGTCGTAGGCACGAGTACCCCCGCTATGTAATGAGAAGACCCCAAATCTGATCCCTCTGGCCTAGGTCCTCTAGCGCCATCATTAGTTTGACTTTCAGGCTTTTCTTTATTAATCAATTATGATATTTCCTTTGTTTCTTGTTTCATTGCATGGAAAAATTGGGTGTTTATTACCAGTGCAGTTTTAGAGTATCATGAGAAACATTCATTCCTTACTTTATCAATTGCCAGTTTTGTTATCTTGGCATTTCATTATCTCTTGAGCTTGCTAGTAGCATGAAGTTTAATATTGTTAAATTGTGTAGTCTTGAGATGTTACTGGTGATATCAAGGTACTGACACGATACTGAATGACTGGTGGACTTGAGTTTGACTCTGGACATGTCTGTTTGCTACATTCCATCACGATCCATGTATCCCCTTGACTACGTAGTTTAATTAATATTGAACCACAACACGACACTAAAACTAATAAATTGATTACTTCAGCTTGACTCACCAGGTTTTGGGGTAACGTATACTTGTGAGAGTACGGGAGCAACTGTGACCTGTCTTTCGGCCCTATCTGGGAGGCTTTCCATTCCACACGATAATATTCTCGATACTATTTCGATACTATTCCCGGATAGTAACATTAGCGTATGGATCCTTAGTGGTCTGTTACTTGGCCCGGGGTAGCGTCCCTGCGGTCTCAAGAGGGTCTTCGTGTTGCGCATCATACGCTCCCTCATAAGTCACGGCCTAGAATTGGTTCACTTTAGCGAGTACCACTTTACAATAGTTTGTGGTCATTTTAATCATCATAACATGTTATCTTTCTGTACCATTATCTCTGTTGTTGTCATATCTCCCTTTTGTGCACCTTTACTTTTCCTGTTGTATGGTTTGTTATTGTCTACTCTATTGAGCGTGGTGTGACTTCTGTTGCCCACTAGGTGACACACATGATCATACGGAGGCGTTTGAGCATGAGTCAGACTTCCAGTGCAGGACGTTGAGTCTTGAGCTAGCGGCAGATGAGTGTTCTATTTACATTTAAGTTATAGTGTAGCTTTTCTGTTCTTACCTGCTTTGTTATAAGTATTACCATTCTTTCTGCACTGCTCCACATTGACTTTACTGGCACCTGCAGGACCTACATATACACTTGATTCAATTGTGACGGCACCCGAAGAGCGGGGCGTTACGTGAACCAATCCTAGAAACATGTTCGCACTCTCTAACTTTCCTTCTCTTTCCATTTCCTCCTCCAAAACTTGATCTTGAGCTCATTACTGTTCTTGATTATTTATTCTCTTGAATTATAGGTTCTCCAAAATATATCAGTACCAATTTTTTAAATGCAAAACTAGAGTCTAAGGCTGTGTTAATTCATTTAATCATTGAGAAGCATGGACCATCGAAATTAAGTTTACTGAAACTAAAACATTGTTTGTCAAGAGCTAAATAAAACAATTTGTAAGATCTGATGGTATCTACAGCAAGGTCTGGACATATTTGAGTGTCAGGACGATAAAAACTTATATAAGAACACGGCATTCAACAAAATTATAAAGACTAAGAAATATCTAATCTCTTGAGAAGAGCGTTGGCACCTTGACGCAATCCGGACGCACCAAAGGAGGAGACGGTTCGAGGGAGTTGCGGCAAAGCAAGGGGCTGATCGGGACTGATCCAAGGGTATTTTAGTAATTTTGGGTTTTACGGACAGTTTTGTAATTTCTGAAATTCTGGAGAAAACATGGATTATTAACAGATGGCGGCTAGAGTCAGGGGTTCATGCTAAAATTTTGTCAAATGAAATCACTAGGGGTCGATAGAACCCTATATCTTGGGAGATTTTAGGCTTTTATCTCAAATCAAAAGCTAGGAGAGCGACCTCCTCTCAAAAGAGGTACACAATCTTTGTATCTTTCTCTTGAGATCTAATAAAAATCCCATCTTTTTCCAAATCCACCATAAACCCCTATTTTTATCTTATTCTCTTGCGGATCACATCACATCTACATGTAAGAATAGTGAATACAAAAAATTTTGGTAACTACCTCAAATGAAACTTATGGGCAATGCATTGAACTTGTTATAAAGCATTCAAGTAAATGCAAAGAAATGAGATGAATTTCCAAAAATTTCATTCGACGACAAGTAATAGAAAGATTAAAAGAAACAAGCAAAGATCATATACAGTTGTTACCCAACTAAGCACCTAAGCCTGGTTTTCAAAGAAGAAAAACATTTTTGTATTGGTATTACCATTATCTAAAGATAAGTGCATTGGAGTGTAAACAAATCTAAAAATCAGGACAAGACATATTAATCCACATTGCTATATTAGCTTTACGTCCTTGCCTCTTTGTATCAATGGTGGGTAGTGTTAACTAAGGTGCCAGGCACTGCCTAGGCTTTTTTTTCTTGCAGCAGAAACAGCAACATTAGTATGGCAATGAAAGGAAATGAAGAAGAAACAAGGAGGACACGAGCGACCACCTTTTAAAACACTGAATGTGGATTAGCATATTCAGCAGAACGCTCCATGGTCTCCCATGGTCATTGTTGTTTGCCCATTGATATTGTATACTATAATCGCATTGGTCAATGAAATTAGACAGAAAATATCTTCTAAAACGTAGGAATGCAGAGATAAGCCTTTAAATCTCTTGCTGAGAAATATCAGAATGGAAATGGAGCATGTGGAAATGCATATTCCCCAGAAATACAACTAAGCTCTTTCGTATTATTGTTCTCGTTCATTGAAATCTTTCTGCATATTGTTGATGATCAAATATTAACAATCAATGTGTATTGATGAAGCATTCAGTGATATGTCATATCAAATTTTTAACTTAAAGAAAAGAAAAAACAGAAAAATAAGTCTACAGACAAAAACATGAGAACTTGAGCAAAAATTACAGTCATGACCAGCAGTCGCATGCTGCTATCTAGGAAACAGTGCAAAAGTGTTGAAATTCCACAAGATTCATCATATGATCTGCCCGAATTTCTTCCTGTTAAGATTTTCAACCCAAGACAAATTTAATTTGACTGTACCACTAATGCTTCAATCAAGTTAGAAACAGTTTATCTTGTTGATGCCACTAGTCATGGACCTCATATCATGTCCTTTATGTTATCAATAGAAAACAGAGTTCCCTTGTGACTTGGCAAACCTTTTTTTAGGTTGGTGAGTATGCATTCAATTTAGTATATCTGTGATGTTGAAACTCATCACCACATCATCATAGGCCACACATGTGGAGATTTTGGGCCCGAGTGGCAATTTTGTAATGTTGGGCCCCAGAGGCATTTTTGTAAATATGGGCAAATCAGCCCTATTTATATGAGTGAAAGGTTAGGGTTAGGAATACGAAGAGAATTGAAGAAGAATTGTGAGTAGAGATTAGGAGCAGAGAATAGCTTAGATCTTGGGAGACTTAGCCCCGTATCTCGAATCAATGGGTAGGAGAGTAGTCAGACTCTCCAAGTGAGAACATTTATCATGTATTCAACTTCAAATCTATAAAATCTTATATTTACTCTATTAAACCCAAACATTTCCAATTTGCATTCGATTATGGAATCCATGGCAGATTGGGAGGAGATCAGTGCCGCGATAAAGCAATCTCTCGAGGAGACGAGCGATGTGTTGAGGGCCACGATAAAGCAAATTTTTGCGGAGGTGTAGGTCGCCGATGATAAAGCAAATTTTTGTGGAGTTGTTTTAGGTCACCGGCGCCGCCTCCGACGACATGCAGGACCGCCGAGCGCACCAGCTTCTCCCTCTCCTCTGGATGAATCCACTAGACAGTTTCATGGCAAACCGCTACCGGAGCACCGAAAAAGGGGATTGCCGCTATCAAGCTGCCACCGCTACAATAGCGGCTTGATCCAGCCGATCTCAAGGGCGAGAAGAGCCATGAGCCATGCAGAGCCAAAGCCGCCAGTGTGTCGACCTGAGCCGGCCCTAGCCGAGTCGTTGACCGATCGGTCAATGGCTGCACAATGCGCCGTCTTATTTTTTGCAATTTTCTGGGCTATTTTCGAAGGAATTTCTGGGCAGTTTCTATATTTTGACGAATCCGGGTTCGTTTGGAGTCCAAATTCAGAACGGTTCGTGATAGTGCCTAGACGACTCAACCACGGATGCACTACCGCCCTACTTGGACATGTTCATCTTCCGTGTATGAAGATCAGCTAGCTCATAGATTTATGACGACCAGCTGCGGTGAAGTTTCAAGGACAGAGCTCTTGGGTGGCCTTTTGACCCAGGAGGTGAAGGGACGAGCACCAACACTTGGAGAAGCGCACTCACGAACTTCATGCAACACCTTGAAAACAAGATGGGTTTTCAGGGACGGCGTGGTGTTGGAAATGTGGGGTGGCGACCACACCAGTGGTGATTTAATGATTTTGGGCCCGAGTGACAATTTTATAATTTTAGGCATTAGAGGCATTTTTGTAAATATGGACAAATCAGCCCTATATATAGGAGTGAAGGGTTATGATTAGGAATATGAAGAGAATTGAAGAAGAATTGTTAGTAGAGATTAGGAGTAGAGAATAGTTTTGATCTTGGGAGAGTTAGACCATTATCTCGAATCAAGTGTAGGAGAGTGGTCCTCCACTCTAATTGCGGCCACTTATCTTGTATTCCACTTAAAATCTATAAAAAATCTTATTTTTAATCCACCAAACACTAGCCTTTCCTGTCAAATTGTTGGAAATGGGATGGCGGCCACACAGATGACGATTTGGTGATTTTGGGCCCGAGTGACAATTTTGTAATTTTAGGCCCTGGGGCATTTTTGTAAATATGGGCAAATTGGTCCTATATATAGGAGTGAAGAGTTGGGATTATGAATATGAAGAGAATTGAAGAAGAATTATGAGTAGAGAATAGGATTAGGTAATAGTTTATATCTTGGGAGAGTAAGCCCCTTATCTCGAATGAAGGTGTAGGAGAGTGGTCCTCCTCTCTAATTGAGGTCATTTATCTTGTATTCCACTTCAAATCTATAAAAATCTTATTTTTTACTTTACCAAACCCTAGCCTTTCCTACCAGTTGCCATGTGGCATGTCATCACAGCATTTCTGATTTTAGAATGTGTCTGTTATTGACAAGAACAGCTGCATTAACATTATACATGTAAAATTAGCCGCTCTATAAATTTAATTGTCTGAAAACTAGTAGCTTATCATGCAATTACTGAGTCAAAATATAGATACTGCGGACTGCTTGCTTAAGTTCCACGGAGAAGGCTTACACAGTTCAATTTATACACATGAAAAAAAGAAAAGAAAAGAGAAGAAAGCCAAAAAGGAAACCACAGTACTCAACTGCTTATATGCATGCTCGTATAGTAAAAAAACAACATAAAAGAAAAGGACATGGACAAAGAACATATCATGAAACCTATTTCATATTTTGATCTTTAATTATCTTAATGCATAAATCTTAAAAATTCTGCTCGGTTTGAAATGCACGCAGATGACTTTCTAGAGAGAAATTTAAAAAAGGAAATGTGGGCACAATATATATACAATGGGGGCTGAAAGTTATATTTATTAGTGCAGTATGAAATGAATGGCACTTTGGTTGCTACCTTGCTGGAATAAGTGCAAGATAAGTGACAGCTGAGGGGAAAAACTGAAGTAACAGGTATCCTGAAATAAGTATTACAGCAAGGCCTTTGCACAGTCGTGTAAACCCCATGAAGAGTCTCCTGCCCTGCATTAAAGTAATAGCATGTTTAAGGGACACTCGTTGCAGTATATTATGCTTCTGCTTCACAAGATAAAACAGAAAATTTAAGAAGGTTGGCACAAATGAAGCATTGCACAAGACAAAAAACAAATAAATAAATATAAAACATTGCAGAATTTTGTAATATTGTATATGCATTGCAGAAGATATTTACTTCTGTTATAAGACAGAGTGATAAGAGTAAAAGATTGAAAAAATAATTTCATGATAAATACAAATGCTCAACTGCCATTAAGCATCTTATTTGCATATGCGCAGGTTACATTGTGCAAGTGTCAAATGACTAAACGACCAGTATCCCAGTCTTACGCAACCTAGTTATGAAACATTAACCATATATATGTGTAGCATGTGCTCATACGCATAGCAAGAGCTCATGAATGGTGAGATATCTTAGAAAATGCGTACTCAATGACGGATACCAATCCAATCAGTCATAAGAGGTTGGGGTAATAATGGTGTGCTAATTTCATAGGGACATTGTTGATTTGGAATTCTTAGCAGAGCTACCACATGTATCATTAGGAAAAAAATTTGAGATAGCTACTGGAATGGGGATGATAGACTTGGGGATGCGGCGGCCAACCAGTAACAGATCCAGATTTGTAATTTATGAGCATAAGTGCAAACCAGTAACTTTAAGGATCCAAGGGAAGATCTTTAATTTTAAGCCAAAAATCTTAGGTCAGGGGTATTTTGGTAATTTAGGGGCGACGGCTCATGAGGAGTTTTGTTATAATAAATGGAAAGAGATTAAAAGAGGGATCATGTTGAATATTGAGAAGAAAATTGAAAAGAGAGGAATTAGGAGTAGAAAAACTTAGATCTAGGGAGAGTGAGGCTTTTCTCTCGAATTAAAAGCTAGGAGAGCAGTCCTCTCGAACGAGACCATCTTTGTATTTCCGTTTTTATTATTAACAAAAATCCCACCTTCCCCCCATCCCTAAAAATCCTATCTTTTCCCTAAAATCCACTAAAATCATATTTTTATCCATAAAATCCTATCCAGCTTGCATCAAATTGGTATTAGAGCATAGATTCTGAAAGCAACAGCGAAAATGATGGATGTTTGGTATGACCGACAGCAAGGATAGTGAAGGAACTGAAATCCATATCTACGTCATTAGAGAAGATCTTACGCCCCCTGAAGGAAACCACAAAGTCAGATCTAAAGAAAAACAAAGTCGGCGACGTATATCTGGGGCCAAAAGCAACGCCTTCGGGTGAGGGCAAGTGAAAAATCAGCTCTTTTGGGGAGGCATATTCAAAGGGTGATCTGGCTTCTAATCTGGTCACTAACGACGACTCTGATGCAGATCTAGGTCTAAGGATAACGTCTTTTGCTAGAGAATGTGGAAAGTCGTCGACTTTGAGGCAGATCTACACCCAAACGACAAGGAACCGCCTCCAAACCTGTGGGGTGCGGCAAGGATAGGTAGCGCATGGGTGGATCGCCAAGAGGCTCCCGGCCTCCTAGCTGGGCATGACGCCTAGCCCGGGGCGGCTATTGGTCGGGCCGCCAGGAGGCATCCGGCCTCCTTCCAGGATGCCTAGCCCATGCCCACTGACGGGCGGGCTGCCCAAGTGCCCACAACCCTTGGGCGGGCCATCTCGAGGTCCGGCGTTTCCCGTGGGATTTTTCTGAGGGCCCGCGGACCGTTGGTTACGGACAGAGCCCATCTTGGGCCTTGGCGACAGCACTTTAGGCATGACTGACCTTCAGACGGGTTTGGCAATCACCGTGGCTTCCGTTCAGGCTTCGAGGATAGTGGTGAAGACCTTGGGTGGATCGACGACAGCGAAAAAGACCCACAAGGCTTCGGTGGGACCAAAGGAGTGGTGGAAGCAATTCGGGCTTCCACCCATGAGGGAACAATAGCCATCATTCGGAGTAGCGTGGCCCACGGACTTCATGCACCATCTTGAGAATAATGTGATTCTTTGGGGGGCAGAGTAATGATAGACTTGGGATGCGATGGCTAACCAGTGACAGATCTGTAATTTCTGAGCATGTGTAAGCTGTAATTTTAATGGTACATGGGCGGATCTGTAATTTTAGACTGAAAACCCTAGGTCAGAAGTATTTTGGTATTTTAGGGACGGCAGCTCATGAGGAGTTTTGATATAAATAAAGGGGAGGAGATTCGAAGAGGGATCATATTGAATTTGGTGAAGAATATTTTGAGAATAGGTTTAGATCCCTTGATCTAGCGGGAGAGTTAGGCTTTTCTCTCGAATTATCAACTCGGAGAGTGGTCCACCTTTCGAAAGAGGCCAATTATCATTGTATTTACTTTTATTATCAATAAAAACACCACTTTTCTTTCCCAAATCCACCCTTTAACCTTAAAATCCCACCTTTCACCCTAAAAATCCCATCTTCACCCCAAAATCCACTAGAACCCTATTTTCATCCCTAAAATCAGATCCAGACTGTATTAGGAGGTTCTGAAGCTGCCATATGAATAATTTTGAGATTGATACTGTGATAGTGGTTATGAAGCTACCAAGCTGGTATTTTGCTAGAATTCTGGGAGAATTTGAGATTGGATTGGGACAATATTGTTGGATTTTGGTTGTCTCTTTGTATTACTTTATTTTACAAGCTAACTATAAATGCTTAAATTGATTTAATTTCGCTAATTACCTTTAATTAATACAATTTACCATACGTATATTAATATATTTGAAAAGTAATAATAAAATAAATATAAATTATTACAAAAAATTGAATAATATTGCATTCATTATCAACAAATTATGTAAGTATTTTAAAGCATGAAATTGAATATTCATTATACAAGGAATTCTAATTTTAATACATCAGTTCATATTTCAATTACATCTACATTGCCCCGTCTAGATGCATGTTTTTTCTGAATATTTAGGCATGTTCAAATGCAAACTGAAACAAAGTTGAAAATTTATAGAAATTTATAAACCCGCTTATATGAAAGATCCAAAACAAATCGATCTATTCTAACCATCAACATCAGCAGACAATAATTGAGGAGAGAAATAGAGGGGTGAGGTCAAGACAATGGTGATTAGCATCGAGGTTGATGAGTTATTCATTTCCTTCTTCGAGTAATTTTTAACAAACTCTACACTTTCCTGAAAATGCTACATGAAAAGTTGATACGCTAATGTAGTTTAATTCTTCAAATCCTCTTCTTTCTTCTTAACTCGATGTCGTTAGTGCTGCCCAGGTTCTTCTGTTGTTGATGCCCCGCTGCTTCAAACGTTACTGCTTCTTCCTTTTTTTAAAATAATCATCCTCCTCACAAGTTCAGCTTGGTTGCTTCTTTTCCATTTTTCACCGATGCTTGACGTTATCGTTTCCAGCTACTACTTGCAGTAGATGCAGCAAGAGCATGTATTGCCAGTATATTCCAATTACCTGCACCAAGGTTATTACTTGCAAGACTTGCACGAGCAGATATTGCGTGTAGCTGATGTTAGGCAGCAACCAACAGAATGCAGCATTGTTTGTATTTTATTCATAATGATTTTCTATTATTCATGATACTTATACTAGATATATGACAACTAGAACATAATAATCACTCCAGTAATCAATATATATCGATCATAGTAACAGAATTAGCTGGGTTTTCAAAAATTTCACAAACAAGGCATGCCACTCATCCGTAGAAACAATTTGTTATTAAATTGGTTGTTCGCATTTAAATAAGTGGTCACCACAAATTTTTCGCAAAAAATCATGAATTATTTGTGTGCATTCATGAATTAATAAAAGCGGCTACTTCGTCCAAAATTAAGTTATACTGGTCAGGCCTGGAACAGTAATTACATACCAAGGAAGCGAGGATCTTCCCCAATGGGTTATATTTGTCTTGTGAATTTAGGCTTACAACAATTTTATTCAAATGCTTTCCATACAAAAATGCATATCTTCAAACCAACTGTTTCCCTAACTATTTGCCGAACAATTCCATAATTTTTCAAATATTTTTCAAATCCCAAACTTCTCAAGCTCATCGAATCATTCCTAACTTCCAAATTGGTGGTCTATGGTGTGTGGGTGGGGAAATTTTCATATCCAAAAGGTCCCCCAAGCAAAAAGAGTTTTTTGGTATTTTTTTTTAAAGATCCAAACCGTTGGATGCGATCTACACAAGCTAGTACATGCACACATACCAAAAATTAAGAAAATCCATCTCATTTGCCTCTCAATCGGATCATTATAAAAGTCATATTGTTCTGAAACCATTGAATATGTAATGCCTTAATTGAGGATCAGATCCTTTTAGGGTTCATACATATTTTTATTGGGGTATAGTTATGTATAACTTAATCTTCAGAAAAAAAATTGAAAAAAAATAAATAATATTTTTTTGCATGGTGATCATATGCGCAATTTTTGCATAGGATCATCGACATATATGTTGGTATAGTTAGCCCACAAACTATAGCCAAAACTTTAATTTTGATAATGACAAACAAGTATTGTGGCCCAAATACTTTCATCTAGTGAGTTTTAGGTCGAAACGAGTCAAAATGGAGCAAAACAGAGCAAAACAAGAGTTGGCACCGCCATGCCAAATCAACAGTGCATTTGACATGACTGTATACTGTGCTGGAAAGTTATTGTCGACTCAGCACGGCCGTGCCAAATCAACACCAAAGGTGGCATGACCGTGCCAATCACCTAGATACACAGAAACACGCCAGAACACCAGTTTGACTTGGTCAAACGCGTAGTTTCATGATTTTTGGATGGATTTAAGAGTTCTAGTTCACCATAAAGTTTACTCCTTGAAGACTTGTGAATTAAGAGAATTACTTATGAAATCAAGGGAAAGAAGAGATCAAGTCAAATACAATCTCATGAGTTCATGTGATATCCAAGAGTTTATGTTCATGAAGAATTGGTGTTGTAAATCTTATATAAGCATACAGTGACCAGTCCCCTTGGACATCTTTCTTCAACCACCTAGCCGGCCAAAGCTTCATTGCTCCATCATCCTTAGCAAGCCGCAACATCTTCCCCTCCATCAAGAAATCTAAAGATTTATCAAGGGAAGAAAAATGAGTTCTACGGACGATACTAAAACGTTCATAACTTTCTCTACATAGCTCCGATTAACGAACTGTTTTTGCTAAAACGATCACAACTTCACGCTCTATGCCACGGTGATATTATTCTGATTTTAATATATGTATTGGATCAGTTTTTCATTATTTTTAGCGTGAGTTGTATTTTTGAATAGCTTCATTCAGAGGCTATCATTGAGCACTGAACTCCTTGTACTTATTCATGTATGGTTCGATCACCACTCGCAAGTGTGATCAAGTTTTTTTGTTATAAAAGGGGTAAATCATCAGGAAGAGGTCAGAGCCTAGGCGGGGAGCCTAGGCGGGGGAGCCTAAACAGGGAGCCATTCCGTTAAAAATCTGTGATTTGTGTGCACTCTGATTTATCCCGATACTTGATATATTTTTTTATTTTGTGACATCCAAGAGTTTATGTTCATGAAGAATTGGTGTTGCATAAATCTTATATAAGCATACAGTGACCGATCCCCTTGAACATCTTTCTTCAACCACTTAGCCGGCCAAAGTGTCATTGCTCCATCATCCCTAGCAAGCCGCGACATCTTCCCCTCCATCAAGAAAACTAAAAATTTATCAAGGAAGAAAAATGAGTTCTACAGACGACAGTAAAAAGTTCATTACTTTCTCTACGAGCTCCGATTAACGAACAGTTTTTGCTACGACGATCACAACTTCACGCTCTATGCTACGGTGATATTATTCTGATTTTAATATATGCACGGGATCGGTTTTTCATTATTTTCAGTGTGAGTTGTATTTTTGAATAACTTCATTCAGAGGCTATCATTGAGCATCGAATTCATTGTACTTATTCTTGTATGATTCGATCACCACTCGCAAGTGTGATCAAGTTTTTTTTGGTTATAAAGGGGTAAATCATAAGGGAGAGGTCGGAGCCTAGGCGGGAGCCTAAACAAAGAGCCATTCTGTTAAAAATCTGTTATTTGTGTGCACTCTGATTTATCCTGATACTTGATATTTTTTATTTTGTGACATGCACCCTATTCACCCTCTAAGGTGTTTTTCCAATATATATGTGTACATATACATATATATAATAATGAGTATCGTATGACATATAAGACTTAGCCTTAAATTGCCTCCAAAACTCCCACCTCTGCTATTTTTCGGAGAATCGGAACCGTTCATTTTGATCTACATATTCTAAACCCCCAGAACACCGAATAAGGGATGAATACAAAGGGTTTCGCACGTTCATCCACCCGTCACAAATTTAATGGTTTTACATGAATATAACTTTAGGACGGGTGAATGAATAGGCAAAAACCCTCAGGTTCACCCAAAATTTGATGTTTTGATGTTTTAGAATATAAAAATGAAAATGATTAGTTTTAATCCTCCAAAAATAGTGGAGTGGAGTTTTAGAGGCCGCATAAGAGGCTTAGTATCATGTCATATGATACCCATTATTCTCATTTATTCAGCTATTCTAAGAACATTTTCAAATTAAAATACAAATTAATACAAATTACATACATATTTCTCATAGTAAAATGCACGCGCACGTGCACGTGCACACACTATTATAACCATAACCTCTCCACCTCCTACAATTGCTGCCATGGACTAGCATATCATGGATTAATGCACACAAAAATAGAACAAGATTTTGTTAATATTATAATATTATCCTTCTAAATATTCTTCCTTATTTATAATTTTAATTTTATCATTTCCAAGTCTTATTCTTTTATTAGAACATTAAATACAAGCTGACACCTTTGATAATGAAGAAATCTCGAAAACCTACAATCCAATATGTATTTGTGTGAAGAACCTTCAGAAAATAAAAATCACATTATATATCATCTATTTACTAAACAATAAACATGACTCACTTTTATTTTTCTTTTAAAATAAAATTTGCATAATATCCATAGTATATGTCTGTTTATGTATGTCTGCATGCACATCCTTAAAAGAAAATTTGCAACAATCAAAAGTCTAACAAACTACGCTACGTATATGTTTGAATGCAAATCCTTAAAAAATAGAAAAGAAAATTTACATCAATCATATTAGAAAAATTAATTTTAATTTTGATAATCTTAGTTTACTCTTTTTTACTGCTCTTGCCTTTGTCCTTTGACCATTTTTGTCTTATCATGTTTGCATCGACTATGCTATTATGTCTACTTTGAAATAATCCAAAAACAACTAACGAAATAAAGAAAGAAAATGATGGATGAAATGGGGAGAAATGTATGTGTACTATCAATATCTCATCAGGAGAAATTAGATTGAAAATTCATATTTCAAAACAAAGAATGAAAATAAAGATGTGTATTTTGATGCTTAACATATAGTTACAATTATTTTAAACATAGAATCATGCCATCAATTGTTATGTATTGCCATAAATAAGCTTAGGTTGTTTCTACTCTTTCAATATATTCATATTGCTACAATTGCATATTTTTTCTCTTTATGGAAATAATGATTATTCTTTATATAAATACATATATCATACATACTAAAATACTATATCATCGAAATCTAAACATCTTAATTGAGTCTATATGTTAAAATTTTTAAATTTTGGTATTTTCAGGTATAAAATATTGTGTTTATTGTGACACATCTAAAGTTTATATCTCATCTATATAGTGCACACATGCATCGCACATGCCAAAGTACTAATGTGTGCATTCTTTCTCACAACTCTTCAGGCAAAATATTTATATGCCTCATATATCTCGAAATCTAAACATCTTAATTGAGTCTATATGTTAAAAATTTTAAATTTTGGTATTATCAGCTATAAAATATTGTGTTTATTGTGACACATCTAAAGTTTATATCTCATCAATATTGTGCACACACGCATCGCACATGCCAAAGTACTAATGTGTGCATTCTTTCTCACAACTCTTCAGGTAAAATATTTATATGCCTCATATATCCCACATTTCCAATCACACCCCCTTACAATCAGAACTAGAAGTGTATATAGGACAACTAGTCATTACCCGTGCCCATAGGGCACGATTTATTTAATGGCTGAGTTTTTCTCCCCCACAAATTTCAAGTTCACCCAAATTTCAAGTTTTCCCCCAAAATTTCAAGTTTTTCCCCAAATTTAAGTTTTCCCCCAAAATTTAAGTCCCCCCAAAATTGTCATTACCACCTAGGACAAACTTGCCACGTATGACAAAGCTTTGTCCTAGTAGGATAAGATTCAAAATGTTCATAGAACTGGAAAAAAATGGCCGAAAGGGGTGAGAATAAAAAGTGTAGGTGTGTGTGTGGAGGGTCCATAGGCAAAAAGACAAAAACCGGGGTTGTATGTGTAAAATTCCCCACCTCCTCTTTTATCCCTCAAAATCTCATCTCTTATATTTTCTCTTATTCAATTTCCCTGTTTTATATAATAGATATCCAAATTCTCTTATCCAATTTCTCATGTCCAAATTCTCTTATCAATTTCTCTTGATAACATCCGTCTTTTATATAATAGATATCTCTTATCCAATTTCTCTTGTCCAATATCTATTATCCAATTTCTCTTGATAACATCTCTCGTTTGTAATAAAGATATCTCTTATCCAATTTCTCTTGATAACATCACTCTTATCCAATTTCTATTGTCAAATATCTCTTATTCAATTTCTCTTGATAACATCTCTCTTTTATAATATAGATATCTCTTATCCAATTTATCTTGTCCAATATCTCTTATCCAATTTCTCTTGATAACATCCCTCTTTTATAATATAGATCTCTTATCCAATTTCTCATGTCCAATATCTCTTATCCAATTACTCTTGATAACATCCCTCTTTTATAATATAGATATCTCTTATCCAATTTCTCATGTCCAATATCTCTTATCCAATTTCTCTTGATAACATCCCTCTTTTATAATATAGATATCTCTTATCCAATTTCTCTTGATAACATCCATCTCTTATAATATAGATATCTCTTATCCAATTTCTCATGTCCAATATCTCTTATCCAATTTCTCTTGATAACATCCATCTCTTATAATATAGATATCTCTTATCCAATTACTCATGTCCAATATCTCTTATCCAATTTCTCTTGATAACATCCCTCTTTTATAATATAGATATCTCTTATCCAAATTCTCTTTTCCAATATCTCTTATCCAATTTCTCTTGATAACATCCATCTTTTATAATATAGAAATCTCTTATCCAATTTCTCTTGTCCAATATCTCTTGTCCAATATCTCTTGATAACATCCCTCTTTTATAATATAGATTTTTGCAAATAGGCTAAATTAGAAAATTAATTTGAAAACCCGACCTCTTTTTTTTATTTAGCAAAACCGACCTCTTTTGGTTTTGGGACCAAAAAGAGGTCGGATTGGGGGCTGGGGCACGTGTGTGGCCTCGGCCGCATCTTCAGAGTGTGGCCGAGAGCCGCACTCCAAGGCCACACAAAGACAGACAGCCCGCGACCTTGCGGGCTGTTGTTCATCTTCTCCCATTCCTCACTTGCGGCCGCTCCTTCGAAGTCCGGCGTTTCCAAATTTTTTTTGTGATTAATCGGCTTTATTTCAGGTTACTTCTACTCTCTATGTTATATTATTGAATGTTTTTTGTGATTTTTGTACAATCTAAATTGAAATTTAGGGTTTTTGAGATGAATCTATAGTTGGTGAAATTTTATAGGTTTTTATAAATGGAGGAGGCTGGACCCATTACTAATGTGGTCTTGTATGACCAAGCACGTCATCGTTCTGTCGATGTAGTGCAAGGGCAGGTAAATAGAAAGAATTAATAGTCAACGTAAGTAATTATGATTGAAAGGAAAATAATTAAGGTGTGAATAATATGTTTGCAGGCATCGATAGCAATTGTCGATCATGGACAAAAACATACAAAGTGGAGATTAGATCAGCGCGCGCGACCTTATATTGAAGCCTCCAGATTACACCTATGTGCGCGCTTGCGTTAGGTCCGGTTGGACCACGCATTGCTGACGGCTTTGGTTAAAAGATGGAGGCCAGAGACAAATACATTTCACATGCGCCAGGGAGAGATGACAATCACGTTGTAGGACGTGGCAGTCATCACAGGCCTACCGATTGATGGAGAACCAATATTTCAATGTGAAATGCGAGATAGCAGCTGGGGTGCGTTGATGGAGAGACTACTTGGACAGAATACCTCACTAAGGAAAGCAGCCAAGGTAAAACTTAGTTGGTTGCGTAATATATTTACTGATTTGCCTGAGGATGCAGATGATGAGGACATTCAGCAGTATGCACGGGCATATCTGCTTCATATGATTGGAACCTTACTGGTTCCGGATCCAAGCAAAGGATTTATAAATCTCCGTTGGTTGACAAAGTTAGATAATTTTGAGGAGGCCGGTCAATATTCATGAAGAAGTGCGGTGCTTGCGCACTTGTATGCTGAGCTCAGCAAGGTGGCATTAAAGCAGACAAAGGCTTTATATGCATGCGGCTTCTTGTTGCAGGTATAATTGTTTTTCGTTAGCTAAAATAGTGATATATCTATATATATCTATATATATTTTACATTCTGAGAAAAAATTCATATTTACAGGTTTCGAGCTGGGAGAGAATGTATGTAGGAAGACCAAGGCTCCTGTAGGATGTATTTGCTGACACCGTTCCATATGGGTTCAGGTGGAATACGGGAAAATCATTCATGGAAACTGCTCATGGGAACCTTGATACATACAGAGACCAGTTTGACACATTAGAGAGTACGCAGGTGTGTATATGTAAATTTTATAACGTCGGTGATCAATTGATATATAATATAGTACACTAATATAGTTGTGTACTTCATGCCTAATAGGTTTCGTGGGAGCCTTATGGAGAGCGATTCGAGCAGCTGCCGGCGTTATGTCGCGAACATCCCGAGTTATGGCGAGCGATGGTACCCATATTCTGCTGGGAAGCACGGGTGATGCATGCCTCCGACCGCGTCATGCGGCAATTTGGTTTACGGCAACACATCCCATCTGCACTCCCAGTCTTGGCAGGAAAGACAAGACCAGCACAGCCAGCAGATGTGATTGTAATCAGGGATCCTCTTGCGCATTGGATGAATAGAGCAGATCACATTGTGCATGAGGGGGATGTGGTATCGGTTGCTGCCTATATGGAGTGGTATTGGGGGATTACCAGGAGGTGGATTTTTCTGAGGCAGCAACCCTTGTTCGCACAAATGCCCCGAGGACCCATCGAGCGCCAACATGTAAGAAGATGTTCAAGTTTAATTTTTTATAGTATTTTTTATAACCAATATGCTTAGTACTTAATTTGTTTTACAGGTTGCAGGATATGTTTCATTGTACGATATGGCAGGCCAAGTATTGCAAACACAGGATCAGGGGTTGCTGCATACGATGAGGACCCATATCGATGATGTGCTACAGCGTACACGCCATTTTCCAGAAGGTGTAGATACGAGCGAGCTGAGTCGTTTATATAGGATGGGTAAGGCCGGCACTTCTCAGCAGGAGCATACCAGAGAAGATGACGCCGGCACTTCTCAGCAGGAGCATACCAGAGAAGATGACGCTGGCACCTCTCAGCAGGAGCATACATGAGTACATGAGGCCTGCACTTGGCAGCTGGACCATCCCAGAGCTTATGACATCACGTGGCAGCAGCCCCCTCACGGAGGTTATGACACCAATACTTGGACGCAGCACCCTCACAGAGGTTATGACCCCGGCACTTGGCAGCAGCCCCCTACCATATCATTTGACGTCGGAGCTTGGCACCAGAGCATATGGGATGTTCCAGCCGATTGGCAGCAGCAGCCTACCCAGGATACATGGGATGACGGTAGCACTTGGCTGCAGCATTTGACGCAGGCAGATTGGCAGCCTACCCAGGGTGACACGTCACAGCCGCAAGAGACAGAATGGGATGACACATGCATTTCACAGCAGCATGTGGAGGTGGATGTTGGCCCGTCTCAGCCACCTCAGACACAAGGTGATGGTGAAGGCGTGTCACAGGTTGGCGAGGTGTCACAGGTTGGCGAGGTGTCTCAGCGTGTCACAGGTTGGCGAGGTGTCTCAGCAGACAAAAAAGGAACGTATTCGGATAGGCCCTGGTATTCTCGTGTATTTAGTCGACACAAAGGGAGTCGTCGATGATATGTATCTTTGAAATGTGTTATGTATATTTGCTGGATTTGGACATTTGTTATGTTATGTACGGTTTCTCAAATGAATTTGATATATAATATATGTGTTATGTATGGTTTCAAAACAAATCTTTCATACACCCCATATTTATTCAACGAATTCATTCATACACCCAATATTCATACATCACATATACATACGAGAAAGGTTGTGTTCGGGCTTGATGGAGGTATTCAGTCAGCGGATTGGGCTGCGCTACAGAGGAGAATTTTCTCCTCCCGAACTCACCTACGTGCCCTTTTGCTGCTTCGGTGGCAGTTTGAGCGGCGGGATTTCTCCACAGCTTACAGGAGGAAGACAGCGGCTCAAGCGGCCAACGAAGCGGCAAAAAGACATGTAGATGAGATCAGAAGGAGAAAATTCTCCACTGGAGCGGAGCCCAACCCAGTGACATAATACCTCCATCATTCCGTCAACAATCTTTCTCCATATCGCTTGACCATGTTGTTCCCGTCAAGCAAGCGCCATCACAGCAACTGCTTCTGGCTAGCCACGTTTTGAAGTCGGCGGGAGTGTGATACGTATTGTATCACACTCCATATCACATTCTGATTCACATGTTGCTGGAAATTTATATCCCCCAGAACCGCACGTGTCAGGTGCGGCTTCCGGCCGCACTTTGAAGATGCGGCCAAGCCGCATTCCTCAAAGTGCGGCCGTAGGCCGCACCTGAGGAATGCGGCCTAGAAACGCCAGACTACAATCGTTGTCTTACGGCTTGTTTGTCTTGTGGCTTGTTTTGTTGCTGGGTTTGTTTTTTTGCGACGGCGGGATTTGTTTCGATTCAACTCAGCTACCATCCGAAACCCTTTGCCATACGAGAGCCGATCCATGACGATTCGACTCCCCTAATACGTATTCAGAGTTTTTTGTTCATCATTATGTTATGATTTAGGGAGTTAGGGATTTATAATGGTGTGTGTGTTCAAGTTGTTGGAAATGGCAAGTGATTCAATTTTTGTCATATGCTATTTTGCCGGTAAATTATATATTAATGAAAATCACGAACCACGGTATGTCGGAGGGAAAGCTAAATCGATGAAGCTGATAAGTGGGTCGACCTATAATGACCTAGTAGATCGGATATACAATATCACGAAGATCTGTCGAGAAGATTATATGTTGAATCTGGTGTGCAACTGGCCAGTAATGGGAGGAAAGACTACCGCAGTGAAAATATCAGACGACGATGATATGGAGAATCTGTTTGATTTATTGCAAGATCGCCGTGGAGTTGAAATATATGTGGGTATGGATGCAATAAACACCGCCCAAGAAAATATGACAGGAGTAGGGTGTTCGCAATATCCGCAAGATGAAGCTAACATGAACACGTAAGTCTATATTTCAATCAAGTTTTGCGAATTGTAATTTGAAATATTTTTTTATATTCGTCGTAGTAACTAAATTTTGAAGCCGTTCATATGTCAGTAACAGGTTGAATGATGAAGCAGTGGGAATTGAAAATCAACACTCAACTTACATGGAAGGCCCTTTTGTACCGGAGTCGATGCCTGAAGATTCATACATACCTGAAGATGTTGATGAAGAAATAGAAGAAACGATGACGAGGAGCATGTCGGGGCCGGAGAGGATAGCATGCTTTATGCGGATGATCCAAACGAAGATGATATAGCATGGATACAACAATCGGTCGCCGTTAACACAATTGTGGAAGATAGGAAGGCTTTGCCAAATGAAGTTGAAGAGGAGGAATGGCTAAATGTAACAGTTATAAGAAATACACTTAAAAGGAGAGTGGAAGAACCTAGACCTCAAAACGTTTGGGGGGTGTTCAATGTCGACGATATTTATGATACAAAGGCCGCCTTGATTAAAGCAATAACAGAGTGGAGCATTAAGCGTAATGTTTCATTTAGGCCAATCAAGACAAACAAGACAAGTTATAACGTGATATGCGCCCTGAATGCTGCGGTCAATCCGGCAACGCAAGATGAGGCTAGTAGGAATTGTCCGTGTCGTACCCATGCAGCAGTGCGGAAGAGTAGCATTGGGAAGTTCAAGCTCTCAAGCGTTGTTGAGGAACATACTTGCAATAATCCAACCCTAAATACAGATCATCAAAAAGCCACGGCATCTTTTATTTGTAACATGATTATGCCAATGGTGAAGACAAAGTTAGATTTGACACCGGCAGAAATCCAAGAGGCCATAACCACCATGTTACGGATCCGAATTTCATATTACAAAGCATGGATGGCAAGATCGAAGGCGTTAGAAAGGATTTTTGGAGATTGGAAGGAGTCATATAATCGGCTACCTCGGTATTTAGAGGCCATTTCAGAGACTAATCCAGGCACCGTATACAAGATCACTTATGACACTATCAGTGAAGGAGTGGCACAATTTTCAGGGGTCTTCTGGGCATTTGGCCCTTCAATCAAGGGTTTCAAGCATTGTTGGCCGATCCTAAGTATTGATGGTACCCATTTGTATGGGAAATATGGTGGATGTGTACTTGTGGCCACCGGAGTGGACGGAAATGGTGGGATGTTTCCCTTGACGTTTGCGGTTGTGTCATCTGAGAACCAAGAAATTTGGAAGTGGTTTTTCGCATGTATATATGAATACATACCAAGTGCGCATGGACGAACAATTACCTTCATTTCAGATAGAATGAAAGGAATTCCACGAGTACTAGAAGAGGGATGGCCAGCACATTATCACCATAGGTATTGTCTGCGGCATATTATTGCAAATTACAAGGCGAAAGGATTCCGAACACGTACCTTGGAGGGAAACTTCTGGATGGCTGGCATTGCATCAGACTTGCTGACATACAATGCCTATCGTACCAAAATTAAAGACGAGTCCATTGAAGTAGATGCGTGGATATCTGCAGATTTACATGGAGAAGAAAGCATGTGGACGATGCATGCCGATCGTGGGAAACGCTATTGTATCATGACAACAAATTGTTCTGAGAGCTTTAATGGGGTGCTCAAATGTGCTAGAGCTCTACCTATACAAGCGTTGATTGCAAGAATATTTTACAGGTTAAATAGATATTTCTTCAGTCGAAGACTAAGTGGTCAAGTGTGGACGACAGATTTTGTGCCCACAACAATGGACATTATAGGAGCACGGAGGGAAGAGGCCCGAACATTTATGCTCACACGGTTTAGTGATTGTGAGTGGCAGGTGACTGACAATGATGGTCTCTGTTATACTGTTAAGTTGCATGACGAGAAATGCAGATGTAGTTGCAATATTCCTTCGCTTCAACACATCCCATGTGCACATGTTATCGCCGCAACGTCCAGACAAGAATATGGTGCCAATATAGCATATATGTCATTCTGTTCGTCATGGTATAAGGTTAGCAGATATCGCCTGGAATATGAACCTTTATTTCACCACATACCCGATGCACGGTATTGGAAGGCTTGTGATGGTCCCAAATTACTTCCACCCGACAAAAGAAGACCTCCAGGTCGGCCTACATCTACACGTATTTGGAGGGCAATGGATATTCTGCACGAAGGAAGCCGACAGAATAGATGTGGCAATTGTCATCAACTCGGACACTACAAATCACGCTGCCGAAATCCTCCTCTAACACACGCGTATGTTGATTCTGCAATTCATATATTTCTTGTGGATATATATATATATGATGTTCTAATTTATGCTTATCTTGTAGGTATTCATCTCAAGTTCGCGGCGGGTCTTCATCTCAAGGCCGTGGTGGGTCTTCATCTCAAGGACGCGGCGCGTCTTCATCTCAAGGACGCGGCGCGTCTTCATCACAAGGCCGCGTCGCGTCTTCATCTCAAGGACGCGGCGCGTCTTCATCACAAGGCCGCGCCGCGTCTTCATCTCAAGGCCGCGGCGTGTCCTCATCTCAAGGCCGTGGCAGATCCCGCACATGATGCAATGATGGATGTTACTCTACTGATACTATTATGTTAGGGCCATGATTGATGTGTTAGGGCCATATTTTTTGTAAGTTTGTTGAATTTGACGTGATATGTATTTTGAAATTGAAACTAATATGGTTGATGAATTCAATGTTGTTTGATTTATGTGTTACTTGAGCTTGAATTCGATGTGATGTGTGTTTTGATTTATATGAACTTTCGGATATCCAAGTGATGTGTTGTGATATACTATTTGTGATATTTGTGATACGCTATGGATGTGAGAAGTATTAGTGTGAGAATAATTTGTGACACGTTTTGATTTTTATATGCATATGCTGTGATGAATCAGTGGTGAATTATCGGGAGAGTAGGAGAAGCAGCCGCTGAAATTGAGAAGAGCAGCAGCAGCAACAGCAGCTATTTGCATTTGCAAACAGAGAGGAGAAAGCAGCAGCAGCCAAATTCGGCTCTGTTGTTGTGTGGCCTTGGCCGCACTCTTCAGGTGCGGCCCAAAGCCGCACTCTGAAAGTGCGGCTGTCGGCCGCACTCTGAAGATGCGGCCGAGGCCACACACGTGCCCCAGCCCCCAATCCGACCTCTTTTTGGTCCCAAAACCAAAAGAGGTCGGTTTTGCTAAATAAAAAAAAGAGGTCGGTTTTTCAAATTAATTTTTTAATTTGGCCTATTTGCAAAAATTGTCCTTGTATATAAAGTGTTCATTCACAAGCCATTGAGGTTTCAAAGAAAATTTGAAAAACTCTTTTTAAAAAATACAATCAAACAAAATTTTAAAAACAATAATGAAATTTACAAGTCAATGCTAAAATTTAAAAACACTAAACGCAAAGCCAAAGCTGCTTTCCAACCACTGTTGAAAACCGTCGGTGCTTATGGTGGTAGCACCTCGCTACAAATTTGGAGGTTAGCTAATAAGCCCATTCATGGTAACTAGGCGATGCAGAATAGAAAAGATGAGTGGATATATTGGTATAAAAATTTCATTTATGTAAATTTTATTTTTATAAAATTTGCAGAAGGAATTTTTCTGTGATTATTTTGAGTATTTTTCTATATAAACCGTTTACATTTTTAACCCGTAACCCGCTTTAATTCTTAAACCCATCACCCACCTTATAATTTTAACCTTAACCCTTTTTTATTTCTCTCTCACTCTCTATTTCTCGGCCGCATCTCTCTCTCTCTCTCTCTCTCTCTCTCTCTCTCTCTCTCTCTTCATCTTTTCTGGTGCAACCGATGACGGAGATGTCGCGGTATGGTGCGAGCCACGCCGCCACTCTCCGGTCGTTATTTCACATCTCACACATGTGATCTCCTCTATTTCAAATCTCGCTCTTCCTCTCACGCAAACCTTAGAATCCGCTCAAATCTCTTGCGAATTATCTTCAATTTTGGTTGTCGTAGTTCATATCTTCTTCTAGTGCTTCCGATCTCTCTCGGAGACTCTTCCATTCATGTGAGGCAGCTATAGCCACGGCATACAGTGAGACGGCAAAGCCTGGCAAAGTCTCCGATGACCCCACATGATCTCTGATAAATTCCCTAAACTCCATTTTCTGGTCTCGATAAACTTGGCCAAAGTCTCAGAATTGATGATGATTGATGTGGGAAATTCATTCGCCATGTGTGATTATTCTTAAATTTTACGCTTAAGCTTGTGCTGGAAATTTTAATATGATGAAGCATAACTAAGCATATGAATTATCGATAACTTATATGATTGATGGTTGGTTGTGATCAATCGATTGGCTTTAGGCAGTGGAGTTTCTCCGGCGGGTGTGCCCTCAGTTGTTCTTCCAATGGGTGTGCCCTCGGTGGGTTTCGCTCTAATGTGTTTCAGGTGATGTTGTGCCCTTGATTAGAGCCTCGGATGACGCTTCCATCTCTCCGTTATGCTCAAGGCTTATCCCATGCTTTGTTCTGGGCGTGCCCATGTGCTCTTTTTTGTGGGTACTCTCTGTTTCCTTTGAGTGTGCTCTATGTGCTCTGTTTTGTTGGGCATGCTCTCTGTTTTTCTCAACTCTCAAATGACCCATATGATTCTAGGCTTTACTCTGTCCTTGGAACTAGCTCTCTGTTTTTCTTGTCTTGTAGACGTGATCCCTGATCGCGGCCTTTAGCTATTGTGCCATCTGCTCCATGTGGCCTTCAACTGTGTCCTTAATTCCCTCATGGGCTTGCTGTGCTCTATGTTCCCCGTGTGCGTGTTGTCCTCTCTGCCAAATGGGCTCTCGGTTGTTCTACTCTGCTTGTGGCCTTCGGCTATTGTGCTCACTACCCCCTAGGCATTGGCGGTTGCTCTCAATCCCCTTGGCCTTGGCTCTTGCTCTCAATCCCCTTGGCCTTGGCTTTTGCTCTTTGTCTCCCATGTGCTCTCATCTGCTACTCTCAGTCTCCCACGTGCTCTCGTCTGTGTTTGTTCCTCCATACTCTCGATTGGACATCTACATTTGCTTGTGACACTGTATGGATTTATCTAGGATTTTGATGGATAAAAAGAAGATTTCTAGTGGAATGGTTGGATTTTTAAGGGAAAGATTGAATTTTTAGGTCAAGAAAAGGGATATTTGGTGGAGGCTGATGTTTTTATTGATGATAAACTGAAAATAAAAGAGATACAAAACAGAGTTAGAATTCTTGCGAGAGGAACTGCTCTCCCAAACCGTCGATTCGAAAGAGGGACATATTCTTTAAATCAAAGAGGAAAAATGTCAACCTCACACAAGTTGTCTCAAAATTCACACCCCTCTACTCCTCATAAGCCCAATATAAATACTAATTAGAAAATTACAAAATACCCCTAAAACTGAAAATTACGAAAAAACGACTAAAAACTAAAAATTACATATTTGCCCCAAATATAAATTTGTGGTCCCGACATTACTCCGTCCCCGACAAACCACCTTGTCCTCAGGGTGGTGCATGAAATGCGTGGGCCACTCATCTCCGATTGATGGTGCTCGTCTCATATTGGATCAAAAGGTCATCCAATGTCTATACCGCCCTCCACGACATCCAGATAGATGTCACAGTGATCACGCGGCTAATTGAGACCCTGAAGAATGTCGTCGGGTCAAGACAGGCCCAACAGGACTGTGAGCAGGACATAACGGGCCTATGGGCAGGCCTGCAGTACATGGGCTAGTCGAGTTGTGTGCCGGCCCTACCAGGCCAGTGGGCCTACGGGCAGGCCTTGGCGGGCCTGCAGGGCTGCGGCCAGGTCCTATAGGCCAGGGGCCACCTGGCTGGCCTGCATGCCAGCAAGCCTACAGCCGTTCCCCTTGTCTTCCGCGGCTCCTTCGGAGCCTCAATTCACGTCGGAGAGAAAGGCTTCGACGAATTATTCGTTCTTCTCCTTCTCTTTCACCAAAGTTGTCACATTTTGCCCTAAATCTGGATTTCCATCCAAATCAATGTTCTTTGCCGCTCTCAGATCTGAAAGTTGTTATGTTAGGGTTTGCATGAAAGCTTCCAACTTCGCTTCCAACCTTGCCTCCAACGCCCTCAGCTCAGATCTGAAAGACGTGAAACCTTCTTCCATCGATTTCTTCATATCTGCCCTTCGCTATCGAGCTTCTCCTCCAAAAGTTCCACCTTTTCTTTGCTTCTGCCACCATCATGGATCGTAGTGCTCTGTTACCAATTTGTTAGGATTTTCTAGGGTTTTGATGGATAAAACGAGGGTTTTTAATGGAAAGATGGGATTTTTAGGGAAAAGAAGGGAATTTAGGGCTAGAAAGAGGATATTTGGGGGAGAGGTGGTTGTTTTTATTGATGATAAACTGAGAATAAAAGAGATACAAGATAGATTTGAGTTCTATCGAGAGGAACTCGCTCTCCCAAGCCAATGATTTGAGAGGGGCCGTGCTCTCCAAATCAAAGAGGGATAATCTCAACCTCCCACGAGTTTTCTTTCAAGATTCAACACCCCTCTACTCCTCCTAGCCCCTATAAATACTAAATAGAAAATAACAAACATACACCTAGACCTGAAAATTACGAAAAAGTCCTTAAAACTGAACATTACAAATTTACCCCCAATATAAGTTTGTGGTCCCAAAAGATCCTCGGATGCTTCCTTCGGCTCAGCTGTTGATCCATATTGCTCCTCTTGGGGATCATTTGCTTATTTATCTTGAAAACAGTGTGGGGTTGTATCTGCCTTTTTTCCTGCAGATTGGGTTTGCAGTAGTTACTGCTAGGTTTTGGGCTTTGTTTGCAGCTGAAGCTGCTGCCCACCCATGGATTTCTAGACTGGGCTTGTGGGTTGATTTATTGGGCTTGTGATTGGGCTCTCTTCATAATACATGTCTAGCCCATGTAATATATTGTGTTGGTCTTGATTATAGGTATTTGATATCTTGCACTGAGTTGGAATTGAACTATCGATGACATATCCCTAAGATAAATGACCCTTAAAACAAAAATTAAATTTATAACCATTAGATTATTATGGGAAATACTTATGCGCATAGATGATTATACACCGGGTTTGATTTCTGGTAGATTCATACAGTTATGTTTTTGGGCTATGCTTGGATTACATGTTTGGATTTGATGGTCATGATCTTGTGGATATTACATTATTTTGGTGTTATATAGACATTGACTAGATTGCATAGACCCTCACTTGACTATATGGACAATTACATGATATTGCATTTGGGCTTGATCCCGAGACTGCCTCATTTTACATGTACAATATGTGACAAGTAAGTCCCACAATAAAAATCAAGAACAATGCATGAAAATAAATGCTTGCAACCTCATAGAATTTAACAAACATATAATATATGATCCTTTACATGACACATTATTTACATACAGTATGTATGTGATAGTACACTAGATACACACCGGATAACATTGATATATGATATCGAGTTTTATACATTATACATACATTGTCCATGACTATATAGACTAACTAGGGATGGAGTGACTCGTGTTATAGAGGGTTCAGGAGCGACTGGATCTACATTTACTGTATCTGTCTCTTCTCGTTCCTGTATCTGATAGATCTACTATTGTATCTGATTGTTCATGCCTGTATTTGCTTGGATCAGGTCTAGGTGAGCCCCATGTGGCACAGGTAGTCTCGTATGTTGCATGGTGTGTCCTCCAGCATGAGTCACGGCTTAGTATAGATCCAATGTTCCCCCAACTAGGGGTGGCAAACGGGTCGGTTCGGGTCGGGTCAGATTTGACCCGACCCAGATGGGATAAACCCTAACCCGACCTGGATTGGATTCAGTTCGGGTTCGGGTGACCCGGAAAATATCCGGGTCAGGTTCGGGTTAACCTGTCGGGTTAAGATTTGAATTACACACAATTGCTCCTTTTTCGATGCCCGACTATTTATTAAGAGCCACCGGCAATTTATTAAGTGTTGCATAATTTCCAGCAGCTCGTCGCTTAAAACTCACTGATGACAGCGTGGAAGTATAATAACGTTACCATTTTATTAATGAAAGTAATAAAATTAACCAAAAAGTTGTAGATAAAGGGAATTGAATCCAAGACCTCTTAAAGAAGAGGACAACAATTCAAACCATATAAGCACAACTCCTCTTGCAATTGCGTGATGAAGTTATTATATAAATTTTACATATAAAGAGAAAGTAAATCGGGTTGAATTCGGGTCATCCGGGTTAACAGGCCAAACCCATACCCGACCCGAATATTATCCGGGTCGTGTCGGGTCAACCCGAATCCTACTTGACCCGGATTGGCCCCTACGCATACCCGGTTAAGGAGGCCGGGTTCGGGTCGGGTTGGGCTCATTTTGCCACCCCTACCCCCAGCACAATCTATTAAACAAATATTAGTACATAATTATATTTCATGTCATGTATTACCGTGTTATTTGCTATATGATTTCTATCATCTTTGATTTGATACTGCTACCTCATTATGATCCGATTATCATGTTTTATATATCTTGTACTAACTTGCTTGATTTTATAATATTTTGGAATATGCAACTAACCAAAAGGTTTTCCTCGCCACCGTTAGGTTTTGGAGTGTACTTTGAGAAATGCGATGTTTTTTAGGATTCCAAGTTTACGGTACCTGGAGTTCAAATTTGTCAAGTCGATCTTGTAGTTTTATTTCAGTTCTGCTATTGTAGGTCATGTGCCAAGTACTTTTCGTTATTTGTATTTTAGACTTTTGAACTCCTCTTTTGAATGAGAAGTTTATGAGTATTTGTTCTTGGTACATGTATTAGTTCTATATCATTCTCTCATGATCTGCAGGACCTGCTATTCGTTACGCTTAGTGTACTTTAAAATTAAAGGAAAAAATATAGCTGTTTTCCTTGTTCAAAATGCAGTACGGTTTGTCTCACGCCAATCCCATTCCAGGAACTATGGCGTGATGGAGGATAAGGAAGAAAGAGTGTATATATATATACGTTGACCAGGATCCATTCGGGTGGATCAAACATGTGAATCCATCCAATTGGAATTTAATATTGGGCAACCTAAATGGATAATCCGCTCCGTTGGATGTGATCTAACATGTGTAAACTACCTACAAACAAAATTTTAAGTGATTTGGACATGTTTTGCCCATCCGTCAAGTGGTTGCAAAATCAATGTTTTTGAATAGTTATAAAATCGACGAATTTTGCAACCACTTGACAGATGGGCAAAACATGTCCAAATCACTTGGAATTTTGTGTGTATGTAGTTTAGACATGTTAAATCACATCTAACTGGGCGGATTATCCATTTAGGTTGCCCAATATTAAATTCCACTTGGATGGATCCGCATGTTTGATTTATCCGAATAGATCCTAGTCAACCTATATATATATGGGATTAATGGGTATCATACGTCATATGAGAGGGTGTCTCATATTCCCTCTCACATAAAGGGGGTCAAGTACAAGTACAAGCCCATTAATATATATATATACCCTATGAGAGGGTGTCTCATGTGGGCTTGTACTTGCCCCTTTTATGTGAAAGGGCAAATGAGACACCCTCTCATATGGCGTATGATACCCATTAATCTATATATATATGGGCAAAGTGTTCTTAGGGTGACTCCTTAGATGAAATATAAGGAGTTGCCCCCATTTTCCCTCATATCCCACATTTTTTCGAATTTTTTTCTTGTGATTGTTGTTCACCTCATGGATGATCAACATACCAAAAATCAAGTCATTCCAATACTTTTAAAGCCTCCATTTAACCCTTGCAACTTCATGTGTTTTTCAGCACGTTTTCAGACCGTTGAAGTTCCAAGAGGTAGACGGGGCTCTAAAAGTTTTAGAATGACTTGATTTTTACTATGTTGATCATTCATGATGTGAACAACCCCATTAAAAATAAAATCCAAAAAATGTGGGATATGGGGAAAAATGGGGGTGACTCCTTAGATGAACGACTCCGTAGATTTCATCTAAGGAGTCACCCTAGCAACACTTTACCCTATATATATAGTTAAATTAACTCAGAAGGATCAAACATGCAAATCTTATAAGACCAAATTTAAAAATAGACAATTCAAATTAATAATTCATTCCATTGAAAATGTTTGTATGCTTAAACTACTTAAAAAATAAGTTTCCAATGATTTGAATGTGTTCTCCTTATGCCAAAAGTATCAAACAAAATCAAACATTTAGAATGTTATAAAACTGACATTCACTTGATGCATGGATTAAACATATTCAAATCAATTAAAATATATATTGTAAATAGTTTAAACATGTTAGATCACATCTAACAAAATGAATTTTTTAATTTGGGTTGTTTGTTTCTTAATGTTATGTTGGTAGGATCTACATATTTGATCATTCGAGGCGTACCATGATCTAACTGTATATATAAGGAATATGGAGGTTAGCTAGCCAAGGAGAAATTACCACCTTGGCTAGACTCTCAGCTCCCCTCCCCTATTTTTCTAAAAAAATAAAAAGTTATTGTGCACATTCTAAAACCCCAAAACAATAAATATGAGTGAATCATATAGGCATTTAACCATATATCCATATGTAGCACAAAATTTCTATTGTTTTAAAACCGTTTGAATTTGTAACAATTAGCTCAAGTGTCAAATAACGTTGGATTCACTTGATTTTTGACATGGTGATTATCCAAAAGGTGTTAAACATATCTTAAAAAATTTAAATGGGGGAGGTATGGGAATCACACTACCAAGGAGGAAATTTCCTCCTTGTGTAGCTGATTCACATATTCATGTGTGTGTATAGAATAATGGCTATCATACGCCATATGAGAGTCTCTCTCATACGCCCTCTCACATAAAACACACAAGTATAAGTCCACACACTTGGGTGCTTTATGTGAGAGGGCGTATGAGAGAGGCTCTCATATGGCGTATGATAGCCATTATTCTCATATATATATTACAATTGAGGGATGTGTTTAAATTGAGTTGTTGATTAGGACAAAAGTGTGGGTAGAAGGACGAGTGAGATTGACTCATAAGGAATCAATGGATGATCAGAGTTGTAAAAATTTTGGGTGGAAATACTAAAATGGTGGGCGGAAAATTTTTGGGGGGAAATCCTAAGATTTTGGGGGAAATAAATCCAGCGCGTACTAAATTTTGGAGGGAACTAAAATTTTTCAGGGTACCTAAAATTTTAATTTTAATTTTTAGAGGAAAATAAATATGTGATTGAACTAAAGCTGAAGGAAATTAAATTTTGGGGGAAACTAAATTTTCAAAGTGAACTAAATTTTATTTTTGAATGTGGTTAAAAAAATTTGTTGGCAAGGAATATGTTGGAATTGGCGGTAAACCTTTTAGGTGGATTTTGAAGAGACTGCAAATTTTTTGGGGTAAGATTTTGAATGGTTTGAAATTTTCGGAGAACTATTTTGAATGTCACATGACCTAGTCATGGGTTATGACTAGTATGTGTGCGTAAGATCTAAGAAGGAGAGAGCTACGAAATCTTGGAAGGACAATTAGAGAGGAGAAAAAAATTATATGACGAAAAAATAACAGAGAAAAAGATATTTGAGGTGAAAGAAAAGAGGACTAAGAAGAGGAAGTTTTCACCCCCAACTGGAAAAACATTAGGGCACAGTTTAAGATTTGTCACGGGATGGCAAAATCTTTTGGGTCTTTGTGGTGCACAAAATAAGATCTAAAGGACTTCAAACTAAGGATACAATGTCCTTTAAACTAAGGATACAATGAATTTAGAAAATTTCAAGATGAACTAGGGTGAACTAAGGTAAATGGTAACAAAATGACAATTAAAGATAATTATCTGGCCTCACACCTAGTTAAATCGCTCGCTCGCTCTAGCACCTCGCATGCAAAGAGATTCAACCGATTTGATCCTTAAAACCATAAAATTTACAAACTAAAACTTTATTCAATCTTCCATCTCTAACTTTTGTACAATGAAAACCATAAATGCCTTTATATAGAAAAACAAAAGTTGGCCCTTAAGAAAATTAGTCTTATATTCTAAAAAGAAAAAGGCTTGCCTTTATAAATAAGGTTACAAAAAACTTCAAAATAAATAAAGAAACTCTTAACTTGTAACTAATTCTAAAACACTAAAAAAAGAAATTATAAAAATTATAAAACTCCAACAAGAAGCTAAAAATTAAAAATTACTAAGCAATTGAAATTCCTTCACGTGATAAAATTCGGTCCAGTCTCACACTCCAAAAATTGTCACACTTGCACATGTTTATAGCTCGTTCCAGATGAGTTCGACTCAATAAAGCATATATAATAAAACTAAAAATAGGAATATTTTCAGTCCGTGGTCAATTCCTATCAAGGTTTAACAACTTGGTTTCGATTTCTGTTTTGATTTCTGTCACGTCCCACAACTCGGGGACACGGCAATTTTTCAAAAGAATTACAAGTCTTACAGTTAACTAATGAAAACAATCTAGGCCACGAGTAGAGATGCATCCAAATGCTTATGGAAACCCCATTAGTACATGCAAATTTACAAAGTCGGTTACATCACATTACATACTACCAAAATACCAAAAAAGTAAGATTTATCAAGACTACATACAACCTCAAGATTCGAAGTCTGTTGTCTCCACAGCAAAGTCCGTGTCTCAAACGAGGGGCCATCCTCTGGCTCCGTCTAAGCACCTGACGGTGCAACAAAATCGAAGAGTCGGCGGTGGTCAGTGGTAAATCACAGTAATTCTAAAACTTGGAATTAAACCGGTATACAAGCATAACTAAAAAGGTACTAGAAACACGTAAGTAAATCAAGTAAAAATAAACATGCAAGACAGTTTTACAGTTTTTAAAGTTACATGATGATGATTGTAGCAGTTATATCAATCCTAGGTCGTGAATCATATTGGAGTACAGTAATCAA
Source organism: Scilla litardierei (assembly GCA_030789695.1). Taxonomy (NCBI): domain Eukaryota; kingdom Viridiplantae; phylum Streptophyta; class Magnoliopsida; order Asparagales; family Asparagaceae; genus Scilla; species Scilla litardierei. The sequence goes on along the minus strand of CM061135.1, from coordinate 941,702 downwards.
CCAGGAGTCTACCTTGTACCACGAGGGTGCTCACCAAGACCATGCCCTTTCATAGAAACAAGGAGGGCTTTGAGTCCAAAATATAAACATGAGGGACTCAATCAGGAGCATGGCTCTAGTCGCTACTGCGCTCTCTCTAATATGATTTACCCAAATACCTAGTGAGTTGTAGTACAAGTGCATGTCAAAGTGTACATCTCGCAATGTCTCAATGGTGGTATACAAGTGTTATTCTAAGTTATTAGTATTCACTTGTTAAACATGCCTCAGGAAATAAGGTTTCTAACACAAGTTCGGGAGTCACATCAAAACTAGCTAATATGATTGATGTGCTATGTGATTGCAATGCAGACAAGTATCATAATTCTAGCCATGTCAACAATCCCAATATCATGAATATGCCACTTGTAAGGTGACATCAATAATATGTTATGTACGGGTGTAAGGTGATGTCAATAACATGTAATGTACGTGAATAATAACAGGATGTTCCAAGTTCATGTTTTCCATCATAGCACATCCAACCTATTACTATTTTAATGTCATGAGATAACATGTTGCAGGTGATTAAACTAGACATGGATAGCATGTGACAAATGATATCACAAACTAAAACATAATTAGCATGCAGTAAGTGATTTAACATTCTATATATGGATAATAATCGATAGATGAAATAACAGACTAAGCATATAGCAAGTGATATAACAGTTTGAACCTGAATAACATGTAGCATTTGAGAAAATAATCTAACCTGGATAGCATATAGCGAATGACATAGAAAACGAAAACATGAGGGACTAAAAATGAGATGAGGGACAAATGTAATGATCTCAAGGACTAACAAATGATTATGGAAACTCCATTAGTACATGCAAATTTACAAAGTCGGTTACATCACATTACATACTATCAAAATACCAAAAAGAAAGATCTATCAAGATTACATACAACCTCAAGATTAGAAGTTTGTGGTCTTCACAGCAAAGTCTGTGTCCCAAACGAGCGGGGCCTCTTCTGGCTCCGTCTCAACACCTGACGGTGCAACAAAATTGAAGAGCCGCCAGCGATCAGTGGTAAATCACAATAATTCTAAAACTTGGAATTAAACAGGTATACAAGCATAACTTTAAAATGTACTAGAACATGTAAGAAAAACAAGAAAAATCAGACATGCAAGAGGGTATTACAGTTTTTAAAGTTACATGATGATGATTGTAGCAGTTATACCAATCCTAGGTCGTGAATCATATTGAAGAGTACAGTAAGCAATCAGGCGTCCACATTGTATCACGGGGGTGCTCACCCAAGCCAGGCCCTTACATAGAAACAAGGAGGGCTTTGAGTCCAAAATATAAACATGAGGGACTCAATCAGGAGCATGGCACTAGTCGCTATTGCACTCTCTCTAATATATGATTTACCCAAATACCTAGTGAGTTGTAGTACCAAGTGCATGTCAAAGTGTACATCTCGCAATGTCTCAATGATGGATAAGAGTGTTATTCTAAGTTATTAGGATTCACTTGGTTAAACATGCCTCAGGAAATAAGGTTTCTAACACAAATACAAGAGTCACATCAAAACTAGCTAATATGGTTGATGTGCTATGTGATTGCAATCCAGTCAAGTATCATAATTCTAGTCGTGTCAACAAGCCCAATATCATGAATATGCCACTTGTAAGGTGGCATCAATAATATGTTTTGTACGGGTGTAAGGTGACGTCAATAACATGTCATGTATGTGAATAATAACAGGATGTTCCAAGTTCATGTTTTCCATCATAGCACATCCAACCTATTACCGATTTTGATGTCATGAGATAACATGTGGTAGGTGATTAAACTAGAGATGGATAGCATGTGGCAAATGCTATCACAAACAAAAACATAATTAGAATGCAGTAAGTGATTTAACATTATATATATGGATAATCGATAGATTAAATAACGAGCTAAGCATATAGCAAGTGATATAACAGTTTGAACCTGAATACCATGTAGCATTTGAGAAAATAATCTAACCTGGATAGCATATAGCGAATGACATAGCAAACGAAAACATAAGGGGGCTAACAATGGGGAGAGGGACAATTGTAATGATCACATAGAGTTCTCATCAATGATTATTCTAATGGTCATAACCCTATATTTATGGTTTTCATATGATCCAATGAGCAGTAACCTTAGGATCCAATATGCAGTAAACTTAAGATCCTACAGATAGTAAAGGGGCAAGACTAGGCAAAAGTCCAGAGCACAAGACCAATGCCAATTTCATGGACAAAACCCTAATCAACAACCCACGGCAACAAGCCAATCACCACCAAAACACAACCAACCCATCAAAAGCCACAACCTACACTAGCGGAGGAACAAGACAGAGTCCAAGGAGGTCACGGCTATGGGCAAGGCCCCTCAGGGGTCACGGCAGAGGGACAAGGCCCAAGGGCGGTCACGATAGAGGGCTAGGTGCCCAAAATAAGTCACGGCCAAGGCAAGGGGGGTCATAAGGGAGCCGTGGCAAAGGGCCAGGCCCCTTAGGATAATCACAATAAGGGCCAAGCCCCAAACATGGGTCACAGCAGAGGAAAACCCCCCGAAGGCAAGTCACGTCACTGGCTAGGTGCCCCACCAAAGCTCATGGCAGAGGGGGTAAAACCCAAGACAGCCACGGTCAGGGCAAGTAGCCCACGAAACAACCACGACGGTGGTGAGGGGCAGTATCTGGGGTCGTCGCCAAGCCCCGTGAATAATAATACTTGCTCAGAAGCATTATCGCAAGTAAGAAATAAGAAATTTAAAACCAAATTCAAGAATTAAAGTGATTTACTAAACGTCGGTGACCTACGCCATCTCGTCGTTAAGTGGTTGCAGTTGTCTAGCTGCTCGGACAGAAGGGGACACCAAACACCAAACCTGAACTCAAAGCAAGAGAAAAAACGAAATTATTTTTAAAATTATTTTTCTTTGAAAAACCAAAACCCTAAAAATCCATGGGTATTTATAGAGGGGAAGAGAGAGCCTATGAAGCTTGCAAGAGGGGACAGAGAGTGATGTGGAATTGCCACGTGTTAGGAAAATCCTTGGGATTGTAACGCCATGCGAGATAGTGAGAAGATATCGGCGCCGAAACACTTGAGTGGGAGATTTAACATTGGTGGTGCACTATGTGACGTGATCCCCTCATTTTAGGGTTTTCTCAAGTGCGGGGGTTGTGATGGCTGTCGGATAACGTGGAGAGAGCGAGGGTTTCTTCTCACCGAAGAATTGAGAGAGAGAGAGATCAGGCATTGGCATGTCAGGGCTTTCTTTGGAGCGCCGAGAGAAAGAGAAAGAGGCTCAGCGAATGCGATTCGCCCGTGTGGGAGAGTGGGGGAGTTTTAAATGAGGGGAATGTTAACTGGTGGGCTGTAGGTTTGATTGGACCGGGGAAATAAAGAAAAAAGAGAAGAGGAAGGAAAATAGAGAGATAGGGCTTGGGCTCGTGGGCTGCAGAAATAAAAATAAAACTGCAGAAATAAAAAGAAGAAACGAATAGCGGATAAAAACCATATAAGTCGCAGACAAAAGCCCACTAAATATTGTGGATGTAGGTCCATTCAAAAAAATTGGTTTCGACAAAGTTTTGTTGGTTTCAGTTAAAAGTTTCACTTTCGATTTATCTGTAAATTTTGTATATATTTATATGTATAAATAGTTGTAATAGTTTAATGATCGTATATAAGATTTATCTGTGATTTTTGTATATATTTATATGCATAAATATTTGTAATAGTTTAATTATTGTATTTAAATTTATTACAGTTTTATTACACTAGCTTATTTATGCAAAATTGCCTTTGTTGAGGGGGTAAGTTGTAAAGACAATTTAACAATCAAACACATTTGAGTTATAAACCTTTTTAATGGGTGAACCTGTTTAATAACAGGTTAAACTGAATCCATGACCTTTCCTTATATGCCTCATCAATGCTTCCCTTGTCATTTTCAACAATCTAACTGCATCGTCTAGCCTCTAGCAATGATGATATTTGCTTTAGGCGGTGACAGCTTTCCAGGTTAGTGTGCTCTCTCTTGTTCTTTTTTTTTTCCTTTTCTCGTGGTTTATAAAATATTGTTTTAGGGCTTTTCGGGTTTTTCCCCAAAACTTCTGACAATGATCTCTCCCTTTATCTTTGTTCTTCTTCCTTGTTCAATTAATGGTTTCGATTATAATGTTCTTTTTTGACTTTTTTGGTAAAATCATTAAAAATTTATTTAAGGAGTATGATTGCTTTGTGTTAAATAAGTTATTTTGATGGACGTTATAACTTTTTAGGGTTTTTGACTGGTTTTGTCTGACCAATCTGTAATAATCCTAACCTATTTCAATCATTCTCTCGTAATAAATTTTGTTTAAAATATCAATTTAAGCCTAGAATAATTAATTTTATTTTTGATTATTTTTCTATATTTTGTATTTTTCTAAGCCTATTTAACCCAAAAACACACAAACGCGTAAAAACCCCAAACCTGTTTCTTTTAAAACCCGAAACCTGGCCCATTTACCCTTAATAAAAATCTCTCTTTCTCTCTCTTTCTTTTTCTTCTCTTTTCTGTTTCCTTTTCTTTTTCTTCCCCGTTTTGTGTTCTCACTCGTGCGAACGAAGGGGGTGGCAGCCCTTGCGTGCGCCGATTGCCATTTGTGGCTAACTGTGTAACTGCCATTTGTGGCTGACTGCGTAACCGCCGGCCATGTCCTCTTCCACGTCACCTATATGCACGCCCCACGCATCCCTTTCTCCTCCACTATTACTTATCTCTCCCTCTTTATTTAAATCTCTAACCCAACCCCTAAATCTATAAATCTAAGCTCTCTAAGCTCTACTGATCTCTCATCTTCATGTCTCCTATCTAACTCGAGCAGCGATAGGGGCAGCCACAATTGAAATCAACGACGAGACGGTGCAGCCACCATCCGTCAATACACGGTAATGATTCTCTTCTCCTTACTCTACAGTAACATTAACATAGATCTCCTTGATCTCTTTTATGACCTTGATAAACTTGATCCAAAAAATTTCTAGGATTTTATTGGTTGAATTGGTTGGTTTCTTGCTATTGTAGGCATTTGGTTGTATTCTCTCGGATTTGTGCCTCTGCTTGGTTACGGGTTTGTTCTTCTTTGGTGATGCTTGCTTCCAATCACCCTGCTTAGGGTTTGCCTTGGCTGCTTGTGTGTGTTTCTGCCCCTACTACCCTGTTTGGTCCTTGTTTAGCCATGTCCACTTGCATACGGCTCTGGAGTTTGGGGTGTTTGATCTGAGTTGGTTGGTTCCTTTGACTGAGGTTTTGGAAATATTGTTTGGTCCATGTTGGCTTGTTCCTGTGCCTACGGCTATTTGGTGTTCCTTGCATTTGTTTGACTTGTTGGTATGTTTCATTACTTGTGATTGTCTGATTTGTTGGCCTTGTTTCTTTAGTAACGGTTGCTTGATATTGTATCCATGTTTTGATCTTACACATCTGGACTGACTGGGGTCCATGTTTGGATGTCTCTTTGACTGCGGTTGTTTGGATTTATTGTATAGGTCTCTGTTTGCCTTGTTTCTCATTATAAGGCTCGAATAGGTCCCTATTCACGTCTCAAATATCATGTTGACCCCTTCTTTAAGTTCAATTTTTGTTACACTAATTAGTTGACTTATAAGGTATGATGTATGATTCGATGATGATTTTCACACCTAAGATTATGACACGTGATGAAAAATAAACAAATTGAAGTAATATACTAAATATTTAAAAGTATAAACTGCGGGATTTTCATGCATAGATGAGTAGAATGTATGGTTACCTTCTAGTTAATCTCTTGTTTTTGGGCTATGTTAGTGTTGCTTCATTTTAGTGTTGCTTCATTGATTATGTTGATTATTCTTGGGGATCGATTTGTCCCTAACATCCATTACAATTATTGTCCCTTAAGCATATGAATAATTCATAACTAACCGGATTAACACATGATTATACCGTCGTCAGGATAGACACCAAGATTCTATCTCGTGTGTATGATATGCATGATGTATTCCCGTAAAATAAACTATTATAACTATGAATATAGTTATCATCACATGATTATATCTAGATAACTGCAATTGGTTATAGGTACTTTCAAAGATACGATACGCATACTACACATGGTTACCAGATTTGACATAATATTGATTTTACATATATACTGCACTTGATAATACTTCAATATACAGTCTGATGTTGCATGCAGTCACTGCTCACGATCATTATACACATCCACACACTCATTGTGCCTAATTACATGCTCATGATATTGCACCAAATACTGTTCACGGTTAATATACGTGCGCACATGATATTGTACTTATTATCTCTCTTGATTTTGCATCTAGAAAAAACATATGGATGGAAAACTCATTGTCTTAGAGGGTATGTGAGTTATCATTACTGTGACCATTTTTTCCACCTCCAGTTATGGAAGTAGAGTTATATTAGCGTTTCACTTTCCAGTAATGGAAGTGGTGTTTAGTATTATTTTTGTGTTTTTCACTTGCTAGTAATGGGATCGGCGTTATATACTATTGGCATCATTAGATGTAAAACCACTGGGCCCGTGTACTTGTTTATACCTAAGAGGTATATCGTACCTTCAGACATGAGCTCGGCACTAGATTAGGGATACTGTACTATTACTAATACTTACCACAGTCACTGATTAAGCATTGATTACATGATGATTATTACGTATCATTATTCATATCTGTTTTATTAGTATTACTAACATGTTACATTATACATGCTCATTTTACCCATGATGCATTTTATCATGTTTTATTTATTACCATTTATTTTAATAAAAAACCTATGTAAGCATGTCTTATGATGAATGTTCTCTTTGTTTTATTTTGACATTTCAAGAATATCCATCAGGATATCCCCCTAAGTTCTTTCCATAGGCCTGAACTCATTTCTTTGACTACTTTACCTTGCATGTACGCAAGTCTCCTTCACTAATCTTCATATTCCTTGTTTCATTACATTTTCTATCATACTAGATACTTGATGATTCTTTTCTTATTATCATTCCCGTCTATTGATATATTTATTGATCTTAAACTATTTGCTCATTATTTGTTAGAAGCAGACAAACCCATAATTTTATCACAAACATGTTCATATTTAGAATGAAAGGAAAAATCCCAAGTAGACCTAAGTATATGTGGGCTTGTCACCTTCCGATTTCATTGGCAATCCAGGAAGTGGTGTGTGACAGTATCGTTTCTTTGTGAGACCAGTACATAACGACCAAAACGTAACAATTTCAACCAAAATCTCATACCATGATTCTAATTCTAGCAACTAAAAGCACAATTTTTAGAATTCAATTCCCAATCCCACACCAATAACCCAAGAAAGTAAGATCCTAAAAATTGTCCTAGCCCCACTAAGAATCCACAGCCAATAGATCCATTAATAGCCAACTTATTGATAATAACATGGATTACCGTAACAAATGTTTCGGTGACAAAAACAACAGCAAGCACAAGTCATTCGAATAAAGGTGACATACAAAATTGTCCGACGACCAACTTTTGTTTTCAGGAGCTCATTAGTTGTCAATAAGTGCATAACGCGGGCATCCAAATAGCATGACCTAGCCCATTCTATCAACTGCTGGGTGAAACAAGATGTGTGAACTATGACAAGTGAAATTTTGGCTAGGGCACTATGCCAAAAGATAACCCATATTATCAAACGAGTGTAAATCAAGTATGACAGATCATATGTAGACCCACCGTGTGATGGCAAGTGGTTAGAGATTTGCATTGCTTGGTAAATAATACATGCAGTTACCATATTATCACATGATACTATTGGAATATTGATATCTTTGTAATTATTTCTTCATTTTGCCAATTTAGACTTAGACATATACATGCAGTGAAATTTCCTACTAGGCTTCTAAGTCTGGTAGATCGCAGTCTCCTGTTATTTCCAGAAATACAATTATAGAATTTTAGTTCACATCAAATTGCTACAATATATTTCCATTTCCTCATTTTCTGGCATTGTTAAGTCTTCTTTTCTAATTTTGATAAATAGTCCTTAATTTAATTTCATTTTTGTAATCTTTGGTTTGGTTCATCATTCATGAATTATCTATTATAAAATTGAGGGATTTTTGAATTGGGTTGTTAATGAGGACAAAATGGTGGGTAGAAAGACGGTTGAAATAGAATCTTGAGGAATCAATGGATAGGATGAGTGTTTATGAAAATTTTAGTGGAAAAATACTAAACTTTTGGGGGAGTAAAAAAATTTTGGGAGGAAAATCCTAAAATTTTGGGGGAAACTAAATCTGGGGGAAACTTTTGGGGTGAACTAAATTTAGTGGAAACTAATATTTTAAATGTTGAAGGAAATTAAACTTTGAGGGAACTAAAATTTTTGGAGAGAACTAAATTTTATGGTGGAACAAAATTTTAGTTTGAATATGGTTTAAAAAAATTTAGTGTGGAATATTTTGAAGGTGTCTGTAAACTCTTTTTTGGGTGGATTTTGAAAAGGCTGCAAATTTTTTTAAAGATGAGATTATGGATGGGTAGAAATTTTTCGGGGGATATTTTAAATATCCCGTAACCTATGGTCAAAGGCTATGACTACTTTTTCCTCGTTTGGATCTTCTAATGGTCATAATTTTTGCTAATCTATGAATAGGTTTCTAAGAATAACAATTAAGACTAAAAGGAAGCATTTCATTTCAAAAGAAAATCTCAATGACACTAATGACCCGTGTTAAACCATTTATGGCATGCCTTCATGTTCATTGACTCAACAATTATGGCTTGCATTCATGGCAAATGTTTTCTTCATCAATGGTGAATGTTACCCCAATTAATGCATCCTCGTCAATGCATCCTCGTCAATGTCGACAATAAAGCAACTTTATTAGCCCAGACATTTCCCTGCAACGACCCACCTATAAAACTCCTTGCGGCAACATAAGAAAAGGAGGAATCTTTGAGATCCTAACTCAGGTATTCTAAAACTCAATAATCTAATCCACCTACTTCATGTTCCCTCCATAGCTCGGTCTGAGAACTAATAGACGACCTCCCAACAGCTCAGACATAGTTCCACCGAGCTTATATGAGTCAATCACTGACTTAAGCATTGGAAGAGATTAGGTCAGACCCAAATAGCTAGGAGGTAGCTAGGAGGTAGCTCAGACCCGACTCCCACGGCTCGAATCAAGGTCCAGTCACCTCGGGATCGGCTCGTCCAATCGCCTGTCAGCTGCGCACCCCCAACAACTGCAACCGGAGGTCCCAACAACATTCACACGCCTTTGATGTGCGGATTTATTCGGAAACAACCAGGTCGAAAGGAGGGAAAATTTGGGGAAATGTAGATGGCGTTGTAGTCCTTCCTTTTTTTTCCATTATAGCCGATAAATAGACATGTGGTGAAATATGAATATGTATATTATTATGTGGTGGGTTTGTTTTGGAGTTTTTTTTGTTAATGTGATTTTCTTGCTACAATGAACAAAATGTCATTAAACGGTAAAAGCTTTAGAACAACAGTTTGATGGTAAAGACGGCCAAGCAAATTTAGCTTTCAATATCAACTCAAATATTGAACTATACTTGAATGCATTTCGAATTAGGCATGAGGATTTACGGGCTTTTTTTCCAATATTATTGTTGCGCATTGGAGAATATGATATTGGATATTTAAGGAAATGAGATGAAATGCCCTAGAGATCTAATAAGTCCTCCAAGAATTTAGATTTAATAATTCGACCACAGATTTCACCTCATAAAACAATAACGGAGGATCAGTGACAGATGAGAACTTACTTGAGATCGGATGAGATTGGGAGGTTGGGAGATCGCTAGTGTTCTCGTTGGATGTGAGAGATCAAATTCGTTTGGTGGAAATCAGGACCCAGATCGCTAGTGTTTTCATCACTCGATCCTTTGATCAATCGGCTGTGAGAAGTTTGGGAAGATGACAGATGGTCTCGGCGCTCAAATCGCTGGCGCTTCAGAACGATGTTTAATCAATTATATGTATGTGTGCATTGGGGATCTCGGAGCTACCCATGGTCATGTTCGGCAGGCTTTTTTTTTTTTTTTTGATTAAAATAAGTTTTATTTCAACATAAGCTCCTTACTCATATTTTAATCTTGGGTTTTTTGGATATCTGTCCTCAAAAATGGGTTATTTTAAAAGAGTCCTCCAAATAATAGCTTTTACCATTTGGTCCCTTAATTTAATTAACTCACTCCAAAAGAGTTCCTAATCTTTAAAAAACCACATTTTGCCCCTCCACCTCTCCTTCCTCCTCCGATGGGCTGCGCGCAGCGGGCTTCGCCGGAGAAGGGGGCGACAGCCCCCTCTTTTCACGGCTGGGGGCGGCTGCCCCCCTCTTCTCCGGCTGCCCCCCTCTTCTCCGGCGAAGGGGGCCAGCTGCCCCACGCCCCCCTCTTCTCCGGCGAAGCCCGTCGCGCGTGCAGCCCATCGAAGGATGAAGGAGAGGTGGAGGGGCAAATGTGGTTTTGTAAAAATTAGGGACTCTTTTGGAGTGAGTTAGTTAAATTAGGGGACCAAATGGTAAAAGCTATTATTTAGGGGACTCTTTTAAAATAACACATTTTTTGGGGGACCGATATCTAAAAACCCCTTTAATCTTAACCCTTTCCACAATGTCCCATCGGGGAACAAAATACGAAATGGGACATATGCACTAAACAGGGTGAAAAGAGTGCAGTTATCGGCCAGATTAATTAATATTTACAAATAATTACATAACCTAAATTTTAATTTATAAAATTGCATATATTTATAATTTTGTTGTGAATGATTGAGGGCTAGGAAACCCCTAGCCTCGTATATATAGACTTCTTATTGGATACAATGTGGGTGGATACCCAATAGGCCCATTGGGCTCTATGCATAACACTTCCCCTTATCCAACCATCGTTGTATACTCAACATACTGCAGGATCCATATTGCTTACGAGTATCATAGAGGGTTGATACTTCCAGATCCTAAGTTAGGGATAACTGCCTCGTTAAAACCTTTAGTTATGGAAAACCCAGTGAGAAAAACCAATAGCCAAGGAAAGAGAGTACAGTTCTCCATAACTTCCCTTGATTTGTGGAAGTATTTAGGGCTGGATACTTATGGATCTAGAGTCAATGATGTTTCCTCGTTAAAACTTTTAGCCATGTAAACCCCATTGGGAAAAACCAATAGCCAGGAAAAAGAGTACAACACTACATTTGACTCCACCTGATCTGTACAAGCTTCAGGCTTGCAGATCTCCTAGGCATCTATGCAGCAATCTCATCTTACGACATTCTAAGATTAAATACAAAATTCAAAGCATCGCTCATCTATACAAGTATCGCTCATATATGGCAGCTACTGAATCTAATGGCGCTCTTCTGAAGAGGGTGGTCTGCAGACTTGGTAGATAGCTCCACGTCTTTAATCTCTGACCCAGTCGTCAATGTGTCTGTGAGGTACTTAAGAGCGTATCTATACATACTCTTGATTTGTTTCTTGAATGATGAGCTTCTCGGAATGGTAGGATTGATATTGCCTTAATAGCATGCTTTGCAAATCCCCAGGAGTTGGTTGTTACTTTGTGGTAGTTATCGCGATGATCTGTAAGATGTATCTGCAAATACATTTAACATGGAGGATGAGACTTGACCCTTAGAGGTTGCGCAAAAGCTACATATCTTCGGTCCAGTGGTACGCTGCAGATGATGCACTGTATCTGGCTAACAAATTTACTACCGACGATCTCTAGAGACGCATGCAGTTAGCCAGATAAAGGAGTATACCAAAAACACTCAAGTAAGGCACGTCATGACCTATGATATCCTTCCCCTCTTCCAGCGAACGGAGAATGTCTTAATGTGCATCCATGCAACCAGTATGTGTATTTAGTGGATTGCAATTGTCCATGTTTCTTCATCAACTTCGGGTGTATGAAGTTTAATGTCACATGTTTTTCATCTTCAGGATGATAATTTCATCTTCTGGATGATAAGTCATCTTTTGGATGATAAGTCATCTTCTGTATGATGTTTTCATCTTCTGCATGACCATTCGTCTTCTGGATGACCATTCGGCTTCTGGATGATGTTTTCATCTTCTGGATGATAATTCTGTAAGTCAAAAATTTTGCCTAAGTCTTACATATCATATTTGATAGTTAGGCTTAAACAAATATCTCTGTTATCTCTTCAGGAGATCCGATGAGATTTGAATCATTTGCAAATATAATCTCAAATCATTTTCTTTGCTCTTTTTAAAGATGCAAACGCAACATTTAGTAGGAGTCCTTGTTTAATTTAAGGAAATCTCTTGGTTTTTATTTTATTATATCTTTCTATGATAGATGTCCCAAAAATCTATCTAGGCACTAAATGATATAAGGAGGAAATCCGTAAGGGTATGTTGTCACACCATCCATAGCAACATATCCCAAAATTTCATTTGCCAATTGCATGGCTTTCGCAAGTATGACCTGGAAGCCTGATGCATCGGTTTATATAATTTTGTAAGTGAGTCAAACTCATCTTACTTGATTACTTACTGGTTTCAGCGAAATAAACCTCTAAGCTATAGTATGTTGCTTATAGCATACGATTTTATTTATTTATATTTGTATTTATACAATACTCATTATGCCCACAGGTTTGATATCTTTTGACATTAGGACTTCGTGTCAAACACTTCACATTTCATGAGTGAGTACAGCTTAACTTATTATTGACGCGTTCCACATTATTGGCCAATCTCTACGTTTGCTTCAGGAAACAGAGGGTGGAACGATATTTATAATTATCATTTAAACGGTGAAATGAAATGTGAGTAATTGTCGACAAGTGTGTGTTTTTATCTAAACACCTCCCCATGTACGTACATTATTCAATAATATTTCAATTTATTCCAGAGTCATCTCTTCTAGAGGTACTGGAAAGGGATATGATATGGAGATGAGCTCACTTTCATGTGGTGGTATTGTTTTAAGGTCTCCGTGCGTTATTTCTCTCTTTGGAGCCTCGTGGTATGCCCTGTCGTTTTAATTTAGGAACAAACACTTCTGCTCCTGGTGGATTGCATCCATTATTTTTGGTATGTCAATCCTAGCTGGATTTTTAGCAGCAAGGATTTGTGATTTTGACAATATTCGGTTTGTCAAAAATATGTATGAGAACTGTTTAACAGTTTCATAAGTGTGGATCTTCAGGATCGCATCACCAATCACGTTATTTGAAATGGTCAACTGAGCTTCAGGCTCAGGGATGATGGTAATGACGTAAATGTGAAGGATCTTCAGGATCAAATCGTCACCATCGATTCTTTATATGATTACACATCAAGGCACAATCTATGAGATGGGCTCTAAATGCTTCCCCGTTAGGGGTTCTCAGAAATTGTTTATATGAGGTGATCAGGATCATATAAATATGTTCTAAGGAGGCGTTTTGATGGTTTGCAGTTGTTGGTGCATGGGTACGGTCCACGAAACGGTGTCAAGATATGCGGATCATTTAGAGCATACAACATGCAATCTGTCATTAAGGTGGAGTAATGCTTTGTCAAGCAAACGGCTCACTCGACTGTTAGGCTCCCGCTGATATTCAGGGAGGAGTTAATGAGTCCGAGTAAATAGGCGGCCGTTATCACCAATCGCGGAGAATATCCCGACCAAATCAATGAGGGACAGTTACTCGCAATCGTCGGACCAACGACTATAAATACCCGAAAGGACAATGCTAAAAGGGTTCCAGCTCCCAGGGTACGAGAGCTGATACTCTAAGATTATATACTTTATCTTATATTTCTTCCTCAAAGGACCTTGCGACGCGAGACCTGAGACAAACCTACGTGGGTCGATCTCAGGTGCTCCAAGCTTCCTCCCTCTCTTAAGTCACATTCTACATTAAGCATTGAAGGGGATTTGGGTCGGGACCCAAATCCGAACCCCCTGACGCTTCCTTGTGGTGCAGCTCATCGAGTCCCGATCCCGTGAGAATGTCGTATCTGAGCCTCTCTATATCGATCGACCGAGGCTCAATCCGTTCGTGGGTCGAACGAGCACCGTAAGTCGACTACTACCCATCAACGACCCTAGTTCTTCCAACATATGGTTCAACTCAACCGGCTGACACGACTCTAACTCAGCAAGAAAGGGTCCACGTCAGCACCTCAATTGTTTCGGTTATTTTTGACCTTAACAGTTTGGCACCGTCTGTGGGATACATCCCAGGCAACAAAATGTCTCGACCATGTCGGATCACCCATTAACACTCTCCAGAGATGCCTTGGCACCTCCCAGCACCAATTCCGTCAACATGATAATGGGAGGTCCTATGTACCCGGAGCTATTAACCTCACTCTAAAGTTCCTACACCGGAAGGTTGATGACAATATCTGTGGGTAAAAAGCGCCCCAGAGACTCTACACCTTATATATCATTCTCAGATGAAGATCTAGAGGGTGTAGAACTGCCACATGATGATGTCGTCGTCATCACAGCCACCATCAACGAGGTCACCATGATATTGCTCATCGACACAGGGAGTCAGTGCGATGTGCTTTTCTTCACCACATTGGAGAGAATGAGGATGTCTTCAACAGAGTTGAGGCCCTGTCCGGGACCTCTTGTAGGATTCACCAGACATTCTACCCCAGTAGCACGCATCATTACCCTACCGGTGACCCTTGGTACGTATCCACAACAGGTCATTCACCTGACCAACTTTATAGTGGTGAAGATCAACTCAGCGTACAACGGAATCATCGGCAGACCGCTCCTCAATGTTATAGAAGTGGTGGTCTCAACCTTCCATCAAATTATCAAATTCGAAACTCTTGAGGGAGTTGGGAAGGCGAGAGGGAATCAGAAGCAAACCCGGTCATGTTATTCTCTGTCCACCGCTTTGAGAAGGGGGCAGACAGATCCAATCGATCCCAAGGGCGAGGATCAATGACCCACGGCAGTCGAAGAAATGGAGAACATTCAGATCTCCGAAGAAGAAGGAAAGACCTTCTCCATCGGGTCGATGCTCCCCTTCGACCCAAGGGAGCAGTTGATTTTTCTCTTGAGAGAACAAGCGGACATTTTTGCCTGGTCACATAGGGATATGCCCGCCATCGACCCCCCAGGTAATATCCCACAAGTTGGAAGTCGATCCAACTTCCAAACCCATGAAGCAGAAGAAGAGGAACATGGGAGATAAAAAGATGAAGGCTGCGATCGAGGAAGTGGATCGACTTCTGGAGGCGGGCTTCTTTCGAAAGGTCAAATTTCCGAATGGCTCTCGAATGTCATGATGGTGAAAAAGGCGAATGGCAAATGGCGAATGTGCATCGACTTCACCGATCTCAACAAAGCCTGTCTGAAAGATAGCTACCCATTACCCCGGATCGACCATCTAGTCGACAATGCCTCATGCTATGAACTCCTAAGCTTCATGGATGCTTTCTCAGTCTACAACCAGATCCAACTGGCACTGGAAGATGAAGAAAAGACTTCTTTCATCACTGGTCGAGGTATTTTCTGTTATACAAAAATACCATTTGATTTGAAGAATGCAGGAGCCACGTACCCGCGTATGATGAAAGGAGTCTTCAAGGCTATCACGCCCCACTTCCCAAAACTACAGAGGCGAAGCGTGACCAAGGCCCGCTTGGGCCGGAGCTGCGAAGCTCGGACCCAATAAGCGTCTGTAGGGGTACCATCTTAAAATTTTCAGGTCCTTGCATTAATAAGATTCGGAACAATCGAAAGTACAGAAATTTTAGTGGCATTCATTAATATAGAGGGATAATATCCAGTGAGTACAAAGTCTAAAAAGAGGAGCCTAAGCATGGCAACAACCTATCGAAAGAGCAAACTAAAAGTGGTAACCTCTTTAAGGCGGCGACTGAAAAGTCCTCAAGGTCTGGTCCTCGTCAGGCACGTACTCTGGGTCGACGTCCTCGGGCTCTCGGAGTAAGTGAGTGATCCCTTGTCATGTCTTGTCTTGTGCACTTAGGCTGGGGTAGGGTTGAGCGTGCGCACGGGGAGAGGGTTTGATCCCCCTCGAACCGTAAGGCGTGAACCCTTCGTAAAACACACTTGTCTTGTCTTGTCTTGTCCCGTCTAGTCTAGTCTTGTAGCCAGTAGCACATGCTATGGCTATTGTCTGTCACGTTTTACTTTTTAGCGTTGTCTTTACTTTCTTGCACATATACATATCTGCCATGTGTTGCATCATCATCATGTAAACAACTTTTAAAATGTCAACCTTAAAAAGTTATACACCTTGCAGTGGAGTCTTCTCACGGTTGCTTACAGACTTCGCCTGATGTACAACCACTTTCTCTTGGTGTTTGTACGTCAGGTACCGAGACAGGGTTAATGGATCC
Organism: Scilla litardierei; assembly: GCA_030789695.1. NCBI lineage: Eukaryota > Viridiplantae > Streptophyta > Magnoliopsida > Asparagales > Asparagaceae > Scilla > Scilla litardierei. Next base: position 925,244 of record CM061135.1, on the reverse strand, counting down.
GGAGCCGGTGCCAGAGGACTTGGAGCAGGAGTACGTTGCTGATCAGGAGTACGAACTGAGTGAGGACCAGTCTTAGAGGTTTCTCTGTTGCTGACTTTGGAGGTTCGGTCACTTTCTAGTTTGGGTGCGTAGCACCATTTTGCTTTCTGTTTTAGATTGGGTGCGTAGCACCATTAGTTTCTTTTTCTGCGGTGTAGCCATGCTGGGCTCCTTTTTAGACTTTTGTACTCTCTGGATGTTATCTCTTATTATTAATGAATGCAACCTCCTTTCCGTACTTTCTGTTGTTCCGAATTTTATAAATGCAAGAACCAGAAAATTTTGAAATGGTACACCTACAGACTCTTATTGGGTCCGAGCTTTACAGCTCCGGCCCAAGCGGGCCTTAGTCACGTTTCGCTTCCGTCGTTTTGGGAAGCGGCGTTACCCTGGGCCCGGTCAAAATGGTCGTATCAATAATGAAAATAAATTGGTACTAGGTAGTTGCTCCAGCAATATCACCCCAACATTTCAACTGCAACATTCTCATACAATTTATCCATATCGGTGTAGATGAATATCCATGTATCTCAATAACACATTGTGGAATAAAGGAACCATCAAGCCATTTACCAATTCTTTCTTAATAACATAGGGACAAAGTGTTCAAAATTTGTTCATCATCATATGGCTATATGTGTCACACCCCATTCTCACAAATACCTTATAAAGCATTCCATACCATGAGAATTGGAGGATGGAGCCTGACAAGCCGCGGTGTAACACCAAGCGTAATTAGAAAACACCATAAGCAGGCCACTGAGAATGCTGGGATCATACATCATATGCATTTACATAAATAGAAAGCAACACGTTCAGCCAACACAGAGGTACATAGCCACAGATTTACATAACCAAGGAAGGTACTACACGACAGCAGCAAGTACAAAGTGAAACTAACTCAGATATACATGAGAACTACCACAAGCTACTAACACATACCACATCTACAAAAGACGCTCCCTCACTGCTCAACCCAACCCACACTACAAAGCACATCCCAAAAGAGTAGTGTCCCCAGGGTGACAACTCACAACTGGGTAATCTCCTGAGGGAGATTCTGCTCCGGTGTCGTCTGCTCAAGACCTGAAAAGTAAAATGAGCACGTCAAACCGTGCCCACTAGGAAACTAACTAGGTAGGGAGTATCATTTAGAGTTATGAGTGTAAAGGCAATGGGAGTACAAGCAACCAAAGTGAAAAGTACAACACACAAGCATACAACCACAACACATATGAAGTTCATTGGTTAGCAGATGTTAGTGACTCTTTGGAAGCCTGGGTATCACCTAAAGGTAAGGGTCTGGACCTCACCCTAAATTTGGGGCGAATACAACACACGACGCAGTGGACATGGGCACTGTACGCCGGGCCTCTCAGCTCCACCGTCCCTGGTAGGAGTGAGGCTCTCCACATAATAACACAACCTCCGTATGTCCCCTGGACTCCCGGTAAAGGCGAGTGGGAATAAGCATCACATATCAATTATCACTTTCCCCAACTTCTCAGTCCAGCCCTTTATAGTTAAGTTATACCCAAACTTCCCCCATCCCAATACTAGGATGTTCACCAGCCTTAGAGCAGATCGAGACATCCCAGTTAACATGTCAGGTGTCATAATATTCAGTGACCATACACAAGTTCACAACTGTAATACATGGCACAACATTTTAATGGCCATTTTCCAAGTTTCTTCAATTTATATTTCATTTGGGCACCTTAACAAACATATGGCGTGCATTGTAAAATGAACACTGTCACAACACCAAAACTTAGTATCAATAGCATGTAAAAACTTTCTTATGGACATCAACATCATTCATGTATATTGGTATAGAAAATTAACAATCACCCAACTTTCATGTTCACCCAAAACAGTCCAACTTGCAGAAACTTGCTGGAACAGCCAAAAGGTCAGCATATTTCACCAATTTAGTTTGTGAATTTGAAACAACTTACTGAATGAGAGTTGGATATATACTAGTCCTGGATTCACCTATAAAATTTCAGACAGAAATGTGGTCGAAGAAATTTATGGTGATTTATTTGGTGCAGCATGTCTAACCTGTTTTTCATACAGAATTCTGGGTCTGTAATAAAAGCCAATTTTAAGCATGTTACAGCCAGAATTTCGACATATGATCACTCTGATGAATTCTTAGATAAACTTGTTAACTTTCCAACGAGACCAAGATCAACAAAATCCATAGACTGTGCAGGTAATAATCCTCATTTTACTAAACTGTGTACAGCTTGACAGAATTTCAGACATGTTGCAAACATTGAATTTTTACTCCTACTTATTGAACTCAACATGTGACAAATTTTATATGAAATTGGGGTAGGACAGCAATATCTACACATACATAATTTTTCCAGAGAGTAAATCAAACCACATAGATCAAAATTGAAGGAGAAACACACAACATGAAATCTGGATTTCAGGGAGAGGGTAATTAGCTAAGAAAAACCAAGAAAAATGTCATCTTTTTAATCTCTTGCACATATAATACATGAATTCAAGGTCATGAGCAATCAAAATAACTTCATATCATTCTCATAATCCAACAATCAAAAATGCGGGATCGCCCCTGGGCTCGACACGTGGCCTATGTTATCGGATCTCGCCCGCACGCCCGCTTCGATTCTCCGACTTCGCGTAGGAGCGAATCAGCGCCGTAGGATGATGATCGGACGATCGTCCGCTAGCCACGTGCCGCTCTGCTGATTCGATTTCGTTTCGAAGCGGGGTAGATGAGAACCGTCCGATCTTGCGTCAATGGCCACGATTCGGCCGCGTCGACCGCTGCGAAATCTCGAAGGGGGATGAATGCTGGCCGTCGGATGAAGCGGGGACTCAGTCGATGGCTGCCGCGTGTACTTTTGATTTCGCGCCCGTCGCTTCGTTCGTCGCGATTTTCGTCCGTTGGATTAGAATCCAGCGGTCGTCGTTACGCCCGCTGCTTCGTGCGTTTGTTGGATGAGATCGCGGATGCGATCCGTTGGATTGTGATCCAACGGCCAGGAAAATTGTACATCAACTCAAAGATCGGGCCGTTAGATCAAGCACGGACGGCGAGGATGATGCCACGTGGCGCTTTAAGATTCGTGTGCTTTATTTATTTTCCAATAAATAGTATTCTGCATTCAAAAATTCATAGAAATTAGCACAGGTCTCAGAAAAATACAAATAAATAGTCGTTGGAATCGTGAGATCGAGACGGTGCTAGGAAAAATATAATAAGTGCAGAAATACTTCTTTAAATGCTGTTTTGTGCTCAAATAGTGTGTTTTCTCTAATAAATAAATGTGTAGAAAATACGTATGTACTAGAGACCAATATAGCATCATATGGGCACAAAATATTGCTAGATGAGGGGTTAATTACGTAATATTCAACCCAAATCACACCCCCAACTAGCGATTTGCTAGTCTCTAGCAAAAATAGCGATAAATACGGACGATCAATAAAACAATAAGTTCTTTCGAATTGCTTATGGCATGGCTCAATTATACGTATTCTAACATGATCTTGACCATCAATATACACATATATGAACGAAATCAATCACATGAAATTTTCTCTAATTTAGTATGAATAAATAACATGCAAGCATCGTTTTGCGCGATCGAAAGTATAACATGTCGTTATATCCTAGTTTTCTTGTTTCCAAGGAATTGGCCTATCAAAATAATCTTTCACGACATGGGTATTGAAGTTGCTTAGTATATTCACCATTTCTTTTCTTTTATTCGTTCCGCGTAACGCGCATCAAGCAACATTCGCGGAAAAAAAGTATAACTTGGATCGCTCCATCAAATGAGTGAGTTTCCTGTCAATGGCTCCCAAATCAGATGATAATAGGGCATTAGGCCAAGAAGGACCCCTCGGACTGTACTACTCGAGCCAACCAAGTTATTTATTAGTGACATACTTATTCGTTTCCTTCATTCATTTTTCATTCATTTTCTTTTCTTTCTTTTCCTTCTTTTCTTTCTTTGTAAGCAACTCAAAACCCATCAACATGAATATAACCATTAGAATCAAAGGCCAAATTCCTCTTCAACTTGAAGACTATTCTTAAAAATCGTGTATACTTAAGCTTTTTCATCACATTAGCATGCATGAAATAAATTCAAACCATTTCGAGATATTAATCAAGGAGATTGAAAATTTTCATGAATCTCATATTAACGGCAATTCCATGAAGGAAAAATAATTAATCAAGCCTTAAACAATTTTTAGAACTCAATTAACGTATAATCATCCGCATTTGAGGCATATGAAGGAGTTTTAAAAGATGAGATTTGGTGATTTATTCTTCTCAAAAAAAAATCCTAAAAAAAATCATAAGGTCTCATACACACCCCCCAACTAAAGATGGACATTGTCCTCAATGTCGGAAGAGGTACGAGTTTATTCAAGCAAGCAACCTAGAAAGCATATAAAAACTACACTACTGGAAAGAACACACCGTGATCAAATGGCGGATCCCGAATCTTGAATTGTGGAGGAAGTTGTTCAATTTGCTCCTTGCGCTCCTCAGCGATTATTCTTCCTCCAAAAACTAATTTGGACCCCGGCAACACAACTCCAAGCATCTCTATAACTTGTCTACCAATGTCCTGCAAGAGATGAGTCGTGTCAGTCCAAGTTAGTTTAAGATGCTTATCGACAAAAGTATTCCAAACGTAGTCATCAAAATAAGTGAAAGAAATTAAAGCAAGTTGACGACTACTCCCTGAAAGATTTGCACTACTCTCTGTACGATGCTAGATCAATGGAGAGAGGGGTAAATGATTTTGGGACAAAACTGGAGGAGGGCATGGTTCTGATTCCATGGCGATAATCTCAAAACCCTTTTCCCTAGCTGTCTCCTCCTCTCGTTCATCCAAAATTGCTAGCTCGTCCTCTCTTTTGCGCACACTTTCTGCCATGTATATGTTTATATTCGTGTCCTCGCTCGGTATACCTGCAATAGAAGATAAACTCGTATTAGTTTCTTTAAATTGAGTTTCAAAATAATTACCTTCTTCTAAGCAAGCGGCAATCAAATTAAGATCTTCAATAGATTTTTGAATCTGCCGACTCCGAGCGAGGAAATTCTCCTGGAATTGATGGGATGTGGCCTCCTGTGTCTGAATAGTCTGGTAAGCTTCCTCTTTCAAGGATTGCAAAGGTACGTCTACGCTTTGCTCTTCTTGATCGAGGCACGAAGGCTCCGTTGAATCGCTCTCTGAAGTCTCTTCCACGGTTTCTTCGTTTTCTTGCAGAGACTCCATGTATTCCCACGCCACTGTCGGCGTCATGCCTCCCAATAATTCCTGCAGCTGCGGTTGTAGTCCATCTAGGAAGAACGCCATAAGCTCTGCATTTGTGTACCCATGCTGCGGATAGCTCGATATAATGTCTGTGAACCTCCTCCAGGCCTGAAAGAAAGTTTCACAGTCAGTTTGATTAAAATTAACAATTTTGAGCTTTTCCATTCTATGTTTGTGTGCATTCGCATATCGTGCATCATAAAGATTGTTCGTGCAGTAGAAGTTCATATATTCCATTTTTTAAAAATTAAAATAAAATAAAATAAAAGTTTATGTACAATCTTGGTGGGCTCCCTGATTTGGGTTGAATATTACGTAATTAACCCCTCATCTAGCAATATTTTGTGCCCATATGATGCTATATTGGTCTCTAGTACATACGTATTTTCTACACATTTATTTATTAGAGAAAACACACTATTTGAGCACAAAACAGCATTTAAAGAAGTATTTCTGCACTTATTATATTTTTCCTAGCACCGTCTCGATCTCACGATTCCAACGACTATTTATTTGTATTTTTCTGAGACCTGTGCTAATTTCTATGAATTTTTGAATGCAGAATACTATTTATTGGAAAATAAATAAAGCACACGAATCTTAAAGCGCCACGTGGCATCATCCTCGCCGTCCGTGCTTGATCTAACGGCCCGATCTTTGAGTTGATGTACAATTTTCCTGGCCGTTGGATCACAATCCAACGGATCGCATCCGCGATCTCATCCAACAAACGCACGAAGCAGCGGGCGTAACGACGACCGCTGGATTCTAATCCAACGGACGAAAATCGCGACGAACGAAGCGACGGGCGCGAAATCAAAAGGACACGCGGCAGCCATCGACCGAGTCCCCGCTTCATCCGACGGCCAGCATTCATCCCGCTTCGAGATTTCGCAGCGGTCGACGCGGCCGAATCGTGGCCATTGACGCAAGATCGGACGGTTCGCATCTACCCCGCTTCGAAACGAAATCGAATCAGCAGAGCGGCTACGTGGCTAGCGGACGATCGTCCGATCATCATCCTACGGCGCTGATTCGCTCCTACGCGAAGTCGGAGAATCGAAGCGGGCGTGCGGGCGAGATCCGATAACATAGGCCACGTGTCGAGCCCAGGGGCGATCCCGCATTTTTGATTGTTGATCGGACGGCCACAAAATGCCCCAGTTTAGATCAACGGCGTGGATTGATCCGGGTACGATTACTGTGCGGGTTTGAACCCGTTAAGCCCAATAAACCCGCAATCTTATTATTTAAGCGTATTCTAGGGTTTTTGGGCGTATTATTGGCGTATTGGAGCACTTAGGAGCCGTATTTTCTTCTGCAAAAATTCTGTAAAATTCCAGAGCCTAGTTTCTAATTTCCAGAGAGTTTTGATGTATTTTCAAGGATGTTTGGTGATGAATTCTTAACTTAAACTCCTTATTTGATGCTTTTTCTTCCGTATTTTGATATAATCTTAACGTATTTTGCTATGAAACTTGTTTATTTTCGCATGATGTGTAGCTAAATCTCTGTTGTGCATGGTATGGAGTAGTTAGGGGATATTATTCGTGTTTATTTGGTTGAAATTCCTTGTGCTAAATCGTTTAACGTCGCTAAAATTGTAATCTTTGTTCGTAAATCGACTTTTTTAGATTCCAAAAGAATTAATTAAGTTGATGATCGCCCCAAAAGGGTGGGTTTTGATCTCCCCAAAAGGGAGTTTCATACCGTAGTTTTGATCTCTCCAAAAGAGAGTTTCATATCGTATTATAGCTTTAGCGACGATCTTATTGAATATTTTGTTTGAACCCCCAAAAGGGCATCTTCCGATGAATTGCTCCCAAAAGGAGAATTCATTGAGTTATATTGGATATTTTTCCCGGTGAATTGCTCTCAAAAAGAGAATTCATTGTGATATATTCATCAACCAAATTAATACGAATCGTTGATCCTAACGAACCCATACCATGTGCAAACTCTTTATAGATATTTTCTTACACGATTTTCTATGTTCACGTGTTCACATCACCATCACCGTCACCACTATTAAAGTGTTTAGATTTTATTCGTAGTTACTCTATTTGACTTGGACTTGTGGTTTCAACAGATTCTCCCGAGGATTCGACATCTGGACTCCCAGATTTTACTACTTGAACGGACTCTTGCGCTTGAGAGAAGCACCTTTTCGGAGCCCACCAAGTTTTTGGCGCCGTTGCCGGGGACTTTAAGTAGTAAAATCTTGGTGGGCTCCGAAAACGGCGCCAAATAAAATTCCCCGGCAACGGCGCCAAAAACTTGGTGGGATCCGAAAAGGTGCTTCTCTCAAGCGCAAGAGTCCGTTCAAGTAGTAAAATCTGGGAGTCCAGATGTCGAATCCTCGGGAGAATCTGTTGAAACCACAAGTCCAAGTCAAATAGAGTAACTACGAATAAAATCTAAACACTTTAATAGTGATGGTGAGGGTGGTATGAAAAGTGTGTGGTGATGGGATTCGTACGTGCGATCAATGCAAACAACGAACTCTAATTTGTGAAAAATAGATATAAAAGGCATGTACATGGCATGGGTTCATTAGGATCAGCGAATCGTAAGCTTTGGTTGATCAAATATAACACAACGAAACCTCCTTTTGGGAGCGAATCGTCGGAAGATATCCTTTTGGGAGTTAACGCATCAATTCTAATAATATATCGCTAAAGTTGTAAACGTATATATGAAGTATGAAGCTCTCTTTTGGAGAGATCAAATCTCACCCTTGTGGGGTGATCATCAACTAGAACAATTCTTTTGGAATTTGTAAAAGTGGATTTAAGAGCGACGATTTAACTTTAGCAAATATAACGATTAAGCGCAATAATACAACCAAAGAATACGATTCACATCACCTAATTACTCCATACCATGCACACAAAATATTTAGCTACTCATGGCGCAGAAATAAACAATTTTCAGATCAGAATTCATAGGTTTAATAGCAAAATACGGAAGTTTAGAGGCAAAATACGAGCTAAAACACCCAAATACAAGCTAAAGTTGAAGAGAATATCACCAAATCTCTCTGAAAAGTCTTCAAAACTCTCTGGAAATTAGAAACTAGGCTCTGGAATTTTACAGAATTTTTGCAGAAGAAAATACGGCTCCTAAGTGCTCCAATACGCCAATAATACGCCCAAAAACCCTAGAATACGCTTAAATAATAAGATTGCGGGTTTATTGGGCTTAACGGGTTCAAACCCGCACAGTAATCGTACCCGGATCAATCCACGCCGTTGATCTAAACCGGGGCATTTTATGGCCGTCCGATCAACAATCAAAAATGCGGGATCGCCCCTGGGCTCGACACGTGGCCTATGTTATCGGATCTCGCCCGCACGCCCGCTTCGATTCTTCGACTTCGCGTAGGAGCGAATCAACGCCGTAGGATGATGATCGGACGATCGTCCGCTAGCCACGTAGCCGCTCTGCTGATTCGATTTCGTTTCGAAGCGGGGTAGATGAGAACCGTCCGATCCTGCGTCAATGGCCACGATTCGGCCGCGTCGACCGCTGCGAAATCTCGAAGCGGGATGAATGCTGGCCGTCGGATGAAGCGGGGACTCGGTCGATGGCTGCCGCGTGTCCTTTTGATTTCGCGCCCGTCGCTTCGTTCGTCGCGATTTTCGTCCGTTGGATTAGAATCCAGCGGTCGTCGTTACGCCCGCTGCTTCGTGCGTTTGTTGGATGAGATCGCGGATGCGATCCGTTGGATTGTGATCCAACGGCCAGGAAAATTGTACATCAACTCAAAGATCGGGCCGTTAGATCAAGCATGGACGGCGAGGATGATGCCACGTGGCGCTTTAAGATTCGTGTGCTTTATTTATTTTCCAATAAATAGTATTCTGCATTCAAAAATTCATAGAAATTAGCACAGGTCTCAGAAAAATACAAATAAATAGTCGTTAGAATCGTGAGATCGAGACGGTGCTAGGAAAAGTATAATAAGTGCAGAAATACTTCTTTAAATGCTGTTTTGTGCTCAAATAGTGTGTTTTCTATAATAAATAAATGTGTAGAAAATACGTATGTACTAGAGACCAATATAGCATCATATGGGCACAAAATATTGCTAGATGAGGGGTTAATTACGTAATATTCAACCCAAATCACACCCCCCAACTAGCGTTTTGCTAGTCTCTAGCAAAAAGGAGCGATTAAAAATATGCCTAGATCACCTTATCAGATCTCAAATCATTCACCACCATACTACAACGGCAAAAGAGATAACCAAACACTAATATCAATATTTCAAACTCATCAAGTAATGGTACTTGTGGGTTTTCAAAAATGAACGTCAAGCATCTCAAATGGTTATAAAATAGACTCAAATTCACTATCCATTACTTCATAGCTCATAGTACACAAAATCAATGGCCCACACCATTCAATCAAATATTTTAACTTGGAGCGTAGATGGTTCATGCAAAGCAAGCATCAAAAGTAGGATGGTATCAAGACATACACACGTCAATCTCTATTCATAGGAACGCACACCACATCTTGCGTTTTCTTTAAGCTTTGGAAGTTTTCTTGCCTCGCTAATCATGCACACTTATTTTCTATGTTCTTTCACTTTTCTCCATAGTTCCGCGTAACGCGCATCAAGCAACATTCGCGGAAAAGTGTATAACTTGGATCGCTCCATCAAATAATTGAGGTTCCGGTCAATGGCTCCCAAATCAGACGATAATAGGGCATTAGGCCAAGAAGGGCCCCTCGGACTGTACTACTCAAGCCATCCAAGTTATTTCTTTAATAGCACATTTATTCATTCTTTTCTTCCTCATTCATCTCATTTTTTTCGTTTGTGTGTGCATAAACAACGTGGCAAAATAACTTCCTCTTCTTTAATTTTTCACAAGAATGGGTATCCTAATCATTTCAAATGACGTGGTACGTTTTTCTACCCAAAATCACACCAAGCATGCAAATGGCAATGAATACGAGATAAAGAACAATGCTCCAGTTAATTTATGAATTATTGGTACATGAACTTTGGTGTGTGCCAATGAAAGCATACCACTTGCTAATCCATAATTTCTAGATTCATTAAGTCATCAATTAATCTTGCCATTGAGATGTATAAAAAGAAATTCACCACAAGCACTCAAATTCATGTAAAATGAGATTGAAATGTTGAATAATAGTGGTGGAAAAAATAAATCACGAGTGTACGGTGGTGAATAAATATCGAGAAATTTCATCACATGAGGGTCATTTCTAGGTAAAGATAGACTTTGGTGATATTTTCTTAACTCAAAAATTTTTTCAATGCAAAAAGGGAACTAAATAAAATCCTAAAAGAAAAGGACAAAGAAAATAAAATCCTAAAAAAAACAAAAAATAAAAAAAGAAAAGTCCTAAAAGTTATTTCCCTCCCCCCAACTAAAAATAGACATTGTCCTCAATGTTAGGAAGAGGGAATCATGGAAAGAACACACCTGATTAGTTCCCACCCGAAGGTGGGTCTGTGAGATCCATGGTGCTCGCTTCCTTGGTCCAAGGCTCGTGAAAATGTTTCAATCTCTGGCCATTCACCTTGAACTCGCTTCCATCTTTCTCATTTAGTAAGAGCACAGCGCCATGTGGGAAAACTTCTTTGACGACGAAAGGTCCATACCACCTAGAGCGAAGCTTCCCAGGGAAGATGTGTAGCCTGGAATTGTATAGCAATACTTTTTGGCCTGGGGTGAACTCCTTCCTCAAGATCATCATGTCGTGGACGGATTTCATCCTCTCTTTTGAAATTTTGGCATTGTCGTACGCATTTCTCCTCAACTCCTCCAGCTCCAACAATTGTAACCTGCGAGAAGAAAAAGAGACATCAGTATCAAAATTCATTTTCTTTATAGCCCAATAAGATCTATGCTCTATCTCAACAGGTAAGTGACAAGACTTCCCAAAAACTAGACGGTAAGGTGACATCCCCAAAATTGTTTTGTAGGCCGTCCTGTAGGCCCACAATGCTTCGGGTAAGCGCAAGCTCCAATCTTTCCTTGATGGATTCATCGTTTTCTGTAGAATTCCTTTGATCTCTCTATTTGCCAACTCTGCTTGGCCATTGGTTTGGGGGTGATACGGAGTAGAAACTTTATGTGTGACCCCAAACCTCTTCATTAAAGTAGCGAACATGCGGTTGCAAAAATGAGACCCTCCATCACTGATCAAGGCCTTGGGCACTCCAAACCTAGAGAAAATGTTCTCTTTGAGGAACTTAAGCACAACAGAAGTGTCGTTCGACCTGCAAGGAATAGCTTCCACCCATTTAGAAACATAATCAATACAAACCAAAATATAAGCATATCCAAATGAAGGTGGGAAAGGTCCCATGAAGTCTATGCCCCAACAATCAAATATTTCAATCTCTAAAATGGGGTTCAGAGGCATCATGTTACGTTTAGTAATACCCCCTAATTGTTGGCATGCAGCACAAGTCTTGCAATAATGAAATGTGTCTTTAAACATAGATGGCCAATAAAAGCCACATTGCGAGATTTTTGCCACAGTTTTGTTCGCTGAAAAGTGTCCACCACATACTCCATCATGGCAGAATTGTATCACACTGGTTATTTCATGATCAGGAATGCATCTCCTAACAATTTGGTCACTACAATATTTATATAAGTACGGATCATCAAAGAAGAAATATTTTACCTCGTACTTGAACCGTTTAAAGTCTTGAAGAGACCAAGTGTCAGGGGTCTTACCAGTTACCAGATAATTAACGATATCAGCATACCATGGAGAGGTGGAGACGCTAAAAAGATGCTCGTCAGGAAAGGAGTCCTTCAAAGGCACATCCGCTGAATCAAGGCCTACTGTCAAACGTGATAAATGGTCAGCTACTAGATTCTCCACGCCTTTCTTGTCCTTGATTGTGACATTGAACTCCTGCAACAATAAAATCTATCGTATCAATCGAGGCTTAGCATCTTTTTTAGATAATAAATATTTTAAAGCAGAGTGATCAGTATATATCAAAATTGGTGATCCTAAAATATAGCTCCTGAATTTTTCCAACGCAAAGACTACTGCCAGCAACTCCTTCTCTGTTGTTGTATAATTCCTCTGAGCGTCATTTAATGTCTTGCTGGCGTAGTAAATCACTACTGGAACTTTGTCTTTTCTTTGGCCTAGGACTGCACCAACTGCGTAATTGCTTGCATCACACATTATTTCAAATGGTAGGGACCAGTCTGGCACCTGCAAAATAGGAGCAGAAATCAGCAACTTCTTTAAAGTTTCAAAAGAAAGTTGACACTCAGGTGTCCAAATAAAGTCCACATTTAAAGTAAGTAAGTTGCAAAGAGGGCGAGATATAGCGCTAAAATCTTTGATGAACCGCCTATAAAATCCTGCATGTCCCAAAAATGATCTGATGTCCTTCACGCATTTAGGACTTGGTAGCTTCTCAATTACTGCTACCTTGGCTCTGTCTACCTGTATACCATCTTTTGAAACCAGGTGACCTAGGACAAGTCCCTCTGTGGTCATAAAATGACACTTCTCCCAATTCAATAGGAGGTTCTTTTCAATGCACCTGTCGAGAACAAGAGCCAAGTTAGCCAAACAATCATGAAAAGAGCTACCATATACTGAAAAATCATCCATAAATACCTCAACGATTTTTTCAACCATATCATCAAAAATACTGAGCATGCATCGCTGAAAAGTAGCTGGAGCATTACATAAACCAAACGGCATTCTTTAAATGCAAAAGTACCAAAGGGACAGGTAAAAGTGGTCTTTTCCTAGTCCTCAGGTGCAATCTCAATCTGGTAATAACCTGAATAACCGTCTAGAAAGCAATAATATTCATGTCCAGCCACCCTCTCTAAAATTTGGTCAAGAAATGGAAGAGGGAAATGATCTTTTCTAGTTCGGGAGTTCAACTTCCTATAGTCTATACACATCCTCCAACCTGTGGTGGCTCTAACTGGGATAAGCTCATTATTCTCGTTTTTAACCACGGTGAGGCCAGACTTTTTAGGAACAACCTGTGTAGGGCTAACCCACTTGCTGTCAGAAATAGGATAAATAATGCATGCATCTAACAATTTTAGTACCTCGCCTTTAACCACTTCTTTTAATGTTGGATTTAACCTACGTTGCATTTCCCTAGTGGGTTTGGCGTCATCCTCTAAATAAATATGATGCATGCATACAATAGGGCTTATACCTTTAATGTCAGCAATGGACCAACCAATAGCACCTCTATGTTTCCTCAGCACATCAAGTAAAGAGCTTTCCTGTTCTAGAGTAAGTTTAGAAGATATTACCACATGGAAGCTGTTTTCATCTCCAAGAAAAACATACTTAAGATAGTCAGGAAGTGGCTTCAACTCTGGCTTTGGATCCTCCACCTCAGATGAAATTTGAATTGATGCATTAGGTGGCAAAGCCTCGAACCTAGGCTTCCATACCGCATTGAGCTCCTTCACGTTCTCCTGCACAAAAGACATGTCATCAGAATCACCAATAAAAGTCTCAACAATAGAAGTATCATCACAAAATTCAGAACAAATATAATCATCCACCAACGAATCAATCATATGCACCCTCTCAATCTCATCATCTACATGTGGCAACTTGCAAGTATTAAAAATATTCAAGTCCAAAGTCATGTTGCCAAAAGTTAGTTTCAGTTGACCATCTCTACAATTTATTAAAGCATTGCATGTAGCTAGGAATGGTCTACCTAGGATGATAGGAGTAGCATTGGCAGTTTGGGGACCCTGGATGTCTAGAACTATAAAGTCCGCAGGGTAGTAAAATTTGTCCACCTGAACGAGGACATCCTCAATGCATCCCTTAGGAACTTTAATAGATTTATCAGCTAGTTGTAATATAACAGATGTAGGCTTTAGCTGTCCTAACCCAAGCTGCACAAAAATAGGATATGGCAAAATATTGACACTAGATCCTAAATCCAATAAAGCATTTCCAATTTTCTTAGTGCCAATGGTGCAAGTGATGGTGGGTGATCCAGGGTCTCTAAATTTAGGTGGTGTATTTTGTTGCACAATAGAGCTAACCTGTTCAGTCAAGAGTGCTTTCTTTTTCACATTTAACTTTCTTTTAACAGTGCACAAATCTTTCAGAAATTTAGCATAGGCAGGTATTTGATTAATAGCATCAAGCAATGGAATATTGATCTGGCACTTCTGAAAAATTTCTCGAATCTCAGTTTGATACTTATCTTTGCTTTTCTGAAGTAGCCGATGAGGGTAGGGTGCTGCAGGTACATATGCTGCGGGTTCCTTTTCTTTAATGACGCTTTTGCTCACACCCACATCCGTGCTCTCTTCCTGCACCTCCTCATGTTCTTTAATTCCCTCTTCTTGGATCTGAATTTCCTCTTCCTGCTCAGCTTGTTTGCTCGGTGGATCGGGCTTCTGAATCTCTTTTCCACTCCTCAAAGTGGACACCGCTTGGCAAGGCTTCATATTATTTCCTGCAGAAGAAGATGAGCCCATATTAGGATTTGGAATTGACTGAGATGGAAGCTTACCTTTTTCTAATGTCGCTGTAAGCCTCGCCAAGCTCTCGCTCATCTGCTGATTCTGAGTCTACTGAGCCTGAAATTGAGCCTGCTGCTGCTGCATCTGAGCTTGTTGCAATTGGATAAGCTGCTGAAGTGCATCGCCAAATGGTTGCATCTGCTGTTGTTGCACTGGCTCAGGGTCCCTCCTCTGGTTCCCACCTTAATAGTTGTTGTTGTTGTAGTGAGGTTGTCGGAACGGAGGGGGAGCCTGCTGCTGCTGAGTCTGCTGATTGGGGCCCCAGTTCAAGTTTGGATTGTTGCGCCACCCCTTGTTGGAATTGAAGTTCTGGTAGTTCGAAGAAACTTGATTCACCCCAGTAGGATTTCCTAGCATGCTCTTCAAAGCTGGAAGCGTAGGACAAGCACTAGTGTCGTGGCCACCAACGTCGCAAAGTGCGCAAATCTGCTCTATCTCGACTGCCTTGGCCTCTTTCAAATTCATTGCATGAAGCTTGTTTGAGATCATGGCCTCCATCTTTGCCTCCAACGCATCCTCTTGCTTCAAATTATAAGTCACTCCTCGTGTAGGCTGGGATGGTGCAGAATGGCCTCCTCTCTCGTAGTCTGAAGTAGTGTCCCATGTCTGCGCATTTTCTGCTATCTCCTCCAGGTACGTCCAAGCTTCGTCTGGCTCTTTATCAAAGAATCCTCCATTGCACATCATCTCTACAAATTGCTTCATTTGCGGCTGCAGACCATCGTAGAAGAAGCCAATAATCCTGCTTTTGTCGAAACCATTGTGTGGACATGCGAGCAACAACTCATTGAACCTTTCAAATGCCTGGTAGAATGTTTCCTCGCTTTTCTGGGCAAAGTTCATAATCTGCCGCTTCAGTCCCTGTGTCCTGTGAATAGGAAAAAACTTCTTTAGAAATTCAGCCTGCAAATCAATCCATGTAGTAATAGAACGTGATGGCAATGCATTCAACCAATTCTTAGCTTTGTCTTTCAATGAAAATGGGAACAGTTTAAGATATATCGTGTCCTCGCTAGTTTTCCCTTCAAAGCATGTCAAGCAAACCTCCTCAAATCCTTTAATATGAAGATATGGATTTTCCTTGTCTAACCCATGAAAGGTGGGTAAGAGTTGGATCACCCCAGGTTTAAAATTGAAAGAATTTGCATCGGCAGGTAAAACAAAGCATGAAGCAGTGCTAGTCCTAGTGGGTCGAAGTAAATCTTTTAAAGTCCTAGGCACTCCAGGTTGCACATTATTCTCGTTATTGTTGCTAAAATTTTCATCCATATTATTATTAGCCATATCAAAACGTCGAGTCAACCTATGTGTCCTAGGAGTCCTATGCCACATAAACTAGCACAAATATTTTTTTTATATGAAAGCAAACAAAAGTTTATATACAATAAAGTGGAAGGATCTCACCGAAGGTCCTCTGAATGAAATAAACCGTAGTAACAAACCGTTCTCCCCGGCAACGGCGCCAAAAACTTGGTGGGCTCCGAAAAGGTGCTTCTCTCAAGCGCAAGAGTCCGTTCAAGTAGTAAAATCTGGGAGTCCAGATGTCGAATCCTCGGGAGAATCTGTTGAAACCACAAGTCCAAGTCAAATAGAGTAACTACGAATAAAATCTAAACACTTTAATAGTGATGGTGAAGGTGGTATGAAAAGTGTGTGGTGATGGGATTCGTACGTGCGATCAATGCAAACAACGAACTCTAATTTGTGAAAAATAGATATAAAAGGCATGTACATGGCATGGGTTCATTAGGATCAGCGAATCGTAAGCTTTGGTTGATCAAATATAACACAACGAAACCTCCTTTTGGGAGCGAATCGTCGGAAGATATCCTTTTGGGAGTTAACGCATCAATTCTAATAATATATCGCTAAAGTTGTAAACGTATATATGAAGTATGAAGCTCTCTTTTGGAGAGATCAAATCTCACCCTTGTGGGGTGATCATCAACTAGAACAATTCTTTTGGAATTTGTAAAAGTGGATTTAAGAGCGACGATTTAACTTTAGCAAATATAACGATTAAGCGCAATAATACAACCAAAGAATACGATTCACATCACCTAATTACTCCATACCATGCACACAAAATATTTAGCTACTCATGGCGCAGAAATAAACAATTTTCAGATCAGAATTCATAGGTTTAATAGCAAAATACGGAAGTTTAGAGGCAAAATACGAGCTAAAACACCCAAATACAAGCTAAAGTTGAAGAGAATATCACCAAATCTCTCTGAAAAGTCTTCAAAACTCTCTGGAAATTAGAAACTAGGCTCTGGAATTTTACAGAATTTTTACAGAAGAAAATACGGCTCCTAAGTGCTCCAATACGCCAATAATACGCCCAAAAACCCTAGAATACGCTTAAATAATAAGATTGCGGGTTTATTGGGCTTAACGGGTTCAAACCCGCACAGTAATCGTACCCGGATCAATCCATGCCGTTGATCTAAACCGGGGCATTTTGTGGCCGTCCGATCAACAATCAAAAATGCGGGATCGCCCCTGGGCTCGACACGTGGCCTATGTTATCGGATCTCGCCCGCACGCCCGCTTCGATTCTCCGACTTCGCGTAGGAGCGAATCAGCGCCGTAGGATGATGATCGGACGATCGTCCGCTAGCCACGTAGCCGCTCTGCTGATTCGATTTCGTTTCGAAGCGGGGTAGATGAGAACCGTCCGATCTTGCGTCAATGGCCACGATTCGGCCGCGTCGACCGCTGCGAAATCTCGAAGCGGGATGAATGCTGGCCGTCGGATGAAGCGGGGACTCGGTCGATGGCTGCCGCGTGTCCTTTTGATTTTGCGTCCGTCGCTTCGTTCGTCGCGATTTTCGTCTGTTGGATTAGAATCCAGCGGTCGTCGTTACGCCCGCTGCTTCGTGCGTTTGTTGGATGAGATCGCGGATGCGATCCGTTGGATTGTGATCCAACGGCCAGGAAAATTGTACATCAACTCAAAGATCGGGCCGTTAGATCAAGCACGGACGGCGAGGATGATGCCACGTGGCGCTTTAAGATTCGTGTGCTTTATTTATTTTCCAATAAATAGTATTCTGCATTCAAAAATTCATAGAAATTAGCACAGGTCTCAGAAAAATACAAATAAATAGTCGTTGGAATCGTGAGATCGAGACGGTGCTAGGAAAAATATAATAAGTGCAGAAATACTTCTTTAAATGCTGTTTTATGCTCAAATAGTGTGTTTTCTCTAATAAATAAATGTGTAGAAAATACGTATGTACTAGAGACCAATATAGCATCATATGGGCACAAAATATTGCTAGATGATGGGTTAATTACGTAATATTCAACCCAAATCAACTATTCTCTCCTAAATCAAATAGGAATCTCGTAAGTTTCAAGGACTTCCGTTTAAACGGATATCACTTAGAAACCAGAGATGATAATAAGGTTGAATATCTGTATGTAACTCATCAAAAAGATGACCAGAAGATCATCTGCGAGCGATTCGAGGGACTCCCGTCGGGTCTCTACCATACATACATTCAACCAATAGAAGCCAATACGACTGAGCACCAGACGTGCCAATCACTGCCAGAGTTCCAACTCTGGCACAATAGACTTGGTCACCCTGGAACAGCAATAATGCGACGCATCATCACTGAATCCCGTGGGCACAAATTGAAGAACCTGAAGATTCTTCATAAGGGTGAATTTCCTTGTCCACTTGTTTCAAGGGAAAACTTATAACGAGACTATCCCTCCTGAAAGTGGGATTAGAGTATCCTGGCTTCCTTGAGAGAATCCATGGTGACATTTGCGGGCCTATTCACCCTGCAAGTGGCCCATTTCGGTACTTCATGGTACTGATTGATGCATCAACCAAATGGTCTTATGTGTGCCTCTTGTCCACCCGCAACCTAGCTTTTCCAAAGCTATTGGCACAAATAATAAGGTTGCGTGCTCATTTCCCCGATAACCATATCAAGAAACTACATCTTGATAATGCGAGCGAATTTACTTCACAAGTCTTCGAAGACTATTATCGGGCAACGGGTATTGAAGTTGAACATCCTGTAGCACATGTTCACACCCAGAACGGATTAGCTGAGTCCCTTATAAAGAGACTCCAATGGATTGCAAGTCCATTGCTTATGCAAGCCCAGTTACCGGTGGATGCTTGGGGGCATGCTATTTTACATGCAGCATCACTTATTAGGATAAGACCCACTGGAGGTCATACACTATCCCCGATGCAACTTGCATATGGCGCACCTCCGGATATCTCTCATTTGAGAGTGTTTGGTTGTGTGGTATATGTCCCAATAGCACCACCTCAGAGGACCAAAATGGGTCATCAGCGTCGTCTAGGTATCTATATTGGGTTTGATTCGCCCTCTATTATCAGATACCTTGAACCCCTGACGGGAGACGCATTCAAGGCACGTTTTGCTGACTGTGAATTTGATGAGAAAATCTTTCCTAAAATATGCACACAGTCTAAGAAGCCTGAAGCTACTGAGACCATTAGTTGGGACCAGAAGTCTTTGTCCCTATATGATCCGCGTACTAATCTGTGTGAAGATGAGATCCTGAAGATCCTTCACATTCAGAATACAGTATATCTTTTACCGGATAAGTTCACGGACAACCAGAAGATTGTCCGTTCACACGTCCCTGCTGCTAATACGCCAGCTAGGATTGACATCCCCATAGATGGATGCAATCCACCAACAGCAGAATTGGCTGTACCTCAATTAAAAAGAGGACGTCCACCAGGTTCAAAAGATAAAGTTCCTCGAAAAAGGAAGACTCCTAGAGATAATAAGATTATCCCTCCACAGGATGCTGAGCTCAGACCAGCTACTTCTCCCCTCCTTATTTCCATGCAGAGGAAACAATAGGAGAAACATCATTAAATTTTGTACGTACTGGAGAGGTACTGGACAGAAATAGCACAGTCGTCGTCAACGATTTTGCGTTCGATATTGCCGTTCACGTCACTGAATATGACGATGACGTCGAACCACGATCTCTAGCTAAATGTAAACGCAGAGATGATTGGCCAAAGTGGGACGAGGCAATAGGAGTAGAGCTGGACTCACTCTTGAAACGCAAAGTCTTTGGACCAGCAGTCCAAACACCAGTAGGTGTAAAGCCTGTGAGATATAAGTGGGTTTTCATAAGAAAAAGAGATGAAAATAATGTGATCGTTCGCTACAAGGCACGCCTTGTAGCCCAGGGTTTTTCCCAAAGACCGGGGATTGATTAAGAAGATACGTATTCCTCGGTTATGGATTCGATCACATTCCGATTTTTAATAAGCCTAACTTCTCTGGAAAGCCTAGAAATGCAGCTCATGGACGTTGTGACTGCATATCTATATGGCGATATAGATAAAAATATCTATATGAGACTTCCTGATGGGTTTAAACTACCCCCCCAGAGATGAAAGAGATACCTCAGGACGTATTCTCTGTAAGGCTACATAGATCATTATATGGTCTAAAGCAATCGGGAAAGATGTGGTATAACAGACTTAGTGATTTCCTTGCACAGCAAGGATTCATGAATAATGAAGTCTGCCCGTGTATCTTTATCAAAAGAACGGGACCAGGATTCGTCATCATAGCAGTATATGTGGATGACTTAAATCTCATAGGATCTCCTGCAGAGATCAATGAGATATCTGAAAGCCTAAAACATACTTTTGAAATGAAAGACCTAGGCAAAACAAAGTATTGTCTTGGCTTACAGATAGAACACCTAAGAGGTGGAATCTTATTACACCAATCTAATTATACAAAGAAACTTCTACGTAAGTTTCATATGGATAAATGTCATCCTTTAGGTACTCCTACGGTCGTAAGATCACTAGATGAACATAAGGACCCCTTCCGGTCTCTGGAAGAGGGGGGGGGGGGGGGGAGATATTGGGTCCTGAAGTACCCTACCTCAGTGCTATTGGAGCACTTCTATATCTGGCTAACTGTACGCGTCCCGATATAGCGTTTACAGTTAATCTCATACCTAGACACAGTGCAGCGCCCACAAAGCGCCACTAGAACGGAGTAAAGTATCTTCTGCGATACCTCCAGGGTTCAATTGATCTGGAACTTTACTACCAGAGAGGTGCCTCTCCCAAATTGTTGGGTTATGCCGATGCAGGTTATCTTTCAGATCCACACACGACAAAATCACAGACAGGTTTTGTGTTTATCTACAGAGGTACAGCTATCTCTTGGAGATCTGTAAAGAAAACCACAACAGCTACGTCATCCAACCATTCGGAGCTCATTGCGATCCATGAAGCAAGCAGAGAGTGTTATTGGCTACGATCCGTTGTCCACGACATTTTTCAATCCACTCGCCTGAAGACCGGTGATTTGGAGCCTATTGTCCTTTTTGAAGACAATGCTGCGTGCATTGCTCAACTTCAAAAGGGCTACATCAAGGGCGACCGAACGAAGAACAAATCTCCGAAGTTTTTCTAGACACGCGAGCTAAAGGAGGATAAGCAGATTGAAGTTCAGCAGATCCAGTCCTGCAACAACTTAGCTGATCGGTTATTATCTTCCGCCTAATATATTAAATAATCACGCGGGTTGATTGGACGAAGAGCGGAGAGAGAGAGAGGAATCCCGAGCATAATCCCCGGTTTTTACGGGGATTGTGGGAGTGAGATTTCGCTCCGCCAACTCAGCAAAATCTGGGTTAAAATTTTCCATCGAAAGAAACACAACGCAAGAAAGTAACCGAAGAAAGTAGTAAATAGTGTGATGAATAGTTTAAATTTTACACTTTCTTACCCATTAGAAACAGGCCCTTAGCAAAGTTCAGTTCGAGGAAAGCTGACTCTGCGTATGGATCTGTTAGCCCGCCTGACTGCTTCTCTTTGGAGTTTGGTGTAATACGGGCGGGCAAACAATTTAACGCATCTGCAGTGCGAGGGGTATGGTAGTGCTTATAGTCTATCTGTGTAAGTGCAAGGGGGCCTGGAGCTACTCGTTTCCAGCTGATCATCATAGCGACTGCCGGGCGTACGGGGCTACATGAGGGCTGTGCAGATATGATCTACAGACCAGCAGTGAATTGTACATATGTCCCGGTGGTCTAAATACCACGATTATGTGTGGTTCAGGTATCTATATTTCTTACGAGGTTACTCATCATTCTTTCGTCCTGCTCCCACAAAGGCTAAAGATGAGGTAAATATTGGTCATGGGTTTTCTGTTATGAGAAAAAGAGGGGGAACAAAACCTCTAGAACCTTTTAATCAATATGCTAGATTCATTTAATCAGTGATACATACTTTTCTCAATTAGTATGCTTCCATTTCTTGAATGTTTCAGTTGTGAGCTTTATTTTTCTACTTAATAGAATATGAAGCCTTAAATCCCAGTTTATTATGTCATCTCATTCCATGCTTCTCCTAGATATAATATGCAGCACCCCTAATTTACATCAATAATGCAGAGTCGGTAGATATAATTGAAAATCAAAGAAGAGATAAAGGCTTAACTAGTCAATTTAATTAATGATATATAAGAATTGATCATGAACATTGCAAATACTAATATAAAGTCTTGTGCACGGTCTGGATTTTATTTTATTTACATTTTCTTCTCCTAAATCAAGTTCAAGACATAGTGAAACTCCGACGATATTTCCGATCTTCTGACAGTAATTTTGCAAAATGGATCAGGCCATCTTCATTGGTTCCGGCACCGCACCACTCCTCGTATTCATCTGTGATTGAGTTGACCCTTAAGATAGGTTTCTTCAGCAACCTCTTGCCTGCCTCAACAAGACCTTGTAGGTTATCTTCAGTCGCTAGATCGACTGATGCCATGTCCCCTTTCAAATCGTCCTCCTGCAAAATATGTCAAATATCATGTATCGCTTGTAAAATTCTAAACTTTCCAAACTTTCTAAACTATAATTTAGCAAAATTTATCATATCCTTGGACTGGTTTATAAAACTTGTAGTCTTATTGGACCTTAGACTAAGGCTACCTATTGGAAGCAACAATTTATGATAACGGTTAATTTTAGCCAAGAATATATTTAAAGACAAGCCGTTTAGAGTTAACCGGTGAAATGGGCCCCCACCCCCTTTTTTGTGAATTCTAGAAAGAACATTAGTTACCTGAATACGAAGGAATTCCCTTTTTGAGTTCAGTTCGCTAGCACGCAAATGCGCCAGCCTATCAGCAGACATCATGCTTGCATTGGCAAATGCTTTTAGAACATTGAAGAGCCAATGAAATGTTCCCCACCTTGCAGCTTGATCAGCAGTTATTTTCTCGACATTCTTAGCCGAGCCTGTGCCAATGGAGAGGATCAATACGCCGTTCTCGCCAATCTCCAATTCTTTCGTCGCCAAAGTTAATGCTTCGTTAGTCTGCAAAATGAATATTATAATCAACATCATGACATAATTATGCTTTTGGATGTGAAATACAATTGCGAATTTTCATGTTTCGCGATACTTACGGGGTTGTTGGCCACTATGCCACCATCACACAGGTTGAATTGACGGATCTCCCCATTAGCCTTCACTGTTTCAAAGTGATGAGGAGGTAGATACGTTGGGGCGGCAGAGGTAGCAATGCAGACATCAGAGAGAAGGGCATTGAATGAAGGATCCGATTTTGCCTTTTAAAAATGACAACAATAATAATGAATGCACATAGCATATTAATTACTTCCCGTGTAACTAAAATAAAATTTCACAAAAAATTATAAGAAAAGATACATGAGACTAGTGGATACCTTAAATGTGCTGAAGGTTGTGTAATCAGAGCCATCCAAATTTTCTGTGGGGATGACAATACTGGTAAGAGTGTCGCTAACTCTCTTGTCTTGAAGCAAATCCTGAACTAAATGGTGCAGGTATACTCCATCATATTTCGGTCCCGTAAAGAAGTGATAAATATTCTTTATGAAACGAACGAGTTTAAACCTGCAGCAATCGAGTTTGCATAATGATCTCATGCTTTTGTACATATATATAACTAATTAATTTACATATATATAACTAATTAATTTGCACAATATAATGGTTTAAACATGTATATAATTACCTGCTCTGAGGAAATATCTTTGGACAATGTTCCAAGTAAAAGGTGTTTATCTCCTTGGCTTCAAAAATCGGCCTGTTATTGTCATTGGGAGTAGTGAGCATGGCAACGATCAAGCCCCCCGTGCTTGTACCTGACACCACGTCAAAATAGTCGCAGACTCTTACATGTTCTCCATCTAGCTCCTTTAACCAAAGGAAAAAAAATTAACATCAAATAATTCGCATGAGCTAGCTAAAAATTGTATACATGCGGTTTTAATTATGTACAATGATGGGCAATAAAAAAATTTAATTCCAGGAACAATACAATTAATTGGACATTTTGCATAGATGAGGTTACCAAGATAAAATGTATTAGATTTAAGATTCAAAATATATAAATCTTGAAACTTGATGGTTAAAAGAGATAGACGTTTGGCATTAAGATAATACAATATGACTCTAATACGATGGCAACAAAGTTTAGGGGGGAAAAGAAAGAAAAGTGGCTATGACTATCATTAATCAAATTTAAAACCAAATGCACATTGATCAAAACAGATAAGGTGGTTAACTTGAGCGTATAACACTCAAGAATGTTGCAAGAGAGAAGAATGGTGTAGATATTCCTATGGAACGATTTCTGCATGATGAAGCTGAGAAAAAAGGTTAGTAATAAATTTTTTAAAAAAGAGATATTACAGTGAATACACCGATACGATGATACACATGTGTTGTCCTTCATAATAATCTCTTTCTTGTGAGGTATTACGGTGAATATATCACACTGATACCCGTGTGTGTGCATGCATATACATAGCCAAAAAAATTTCAGGCCATGACTGAGAAAATCGAGCGCTTGGAGCTTGAATCACAATTTAAGGACAAGGTTGCAGCTAACTTAATCTAGTTGAAGTGTATGTTCCATTATTTGTTGGTAAGAGTTTTTGAATCTGAAATCATCTTTTGTTGAAACAGAAATTTATTGAGCTTCAGGATATCTACAATTCTCAGAAATTGTTGAAAGAAGGTCCAAGTGACAAACTTGAAAAGACCCAGGTAGGCACATAATCGCGTAACTTTTTCTTATTAACCAGTTAAAACCTTGTGTTAAATTGAATCCATCTATTCTCTCTACAGAGTAAGCTAGAGGGCACTCTCTGATCCAGAACAAAGATACTGACAGGCAAATTCGACTATTAGGGAACCTGAACACTTGATATGTAATATCCTAAAATCAGGTAAATTTAAAACTCACAAAGAAATTGTTATGTGCATAATAAATATCTGGATTTTGGATTTCAGAAAGTAAAGATGCTACATAAGATGGAAACAGAGAACTTGTACAGAGATTCCGTGCTAAGTTTTTTTTTGAGCAGCTGGACCTCTTGCATAGGACCGTCTCAAATTCTGTGACCAGTTTAAAGAAATGGAAGACGAGATGCAATCCTTATCTATTTTCATGCAATTCCCAGTTCAATTATACTACCACTTCGTCATCAAAAGATACTATGTTACTAATCATTAAGGTGACCATTGCCCAAATTTTAGGCTCGGCTTCGTTACAGACTTGCAGCAATGGTAAGAAGGTTAAAATTGCCAAACAATTTTTGAAAATAATCCTAATCAAGAGATTAGGATATTTAAGCCATGTCAAATATCCAAACGTTAAAACACACAAAATTCAGTTTAATTCGGATAAAGTCTTTTTAACTCTCTTGCTGAACCAGTTTTGCTCTCAGCCGTAACCTACTCTCCATAAAGAGCACCATAAAGTTTAGCAGAATCATTGGATGCAAAAAATACAAAATTAAAAACATTAATTGTGATTATTTCTTGTAAAAGCTTTCATCGCACTAAAGACAAAAAAGCCATACATACAAGACATTTGTGTACCAATTAACCTATCAACATACGTATAAGGATTGATAACTCTCCATTCTACAACACATAATCATACACAATCAATTCATCAATGGATGAAACTAACAATGGCACCTTCCGAATTGAAACTCTAAAGTGCTAGTTTCAAGAGGGACTACCTGCAACTTACCCAACAAATAGTCGGCCCATATAAAAATGTGTTAGTACTAGTTTCATATACTGGAAAGTTAATATCCACTTGCTTCAATTTACAAAGTTGAATGAAAATAGATAATAACAAAAATACAGCATTACACTAATAAACATACATGTAGACTGTAGTTATTTATATTTGACAAAGTAAGCAAATGATCAAAACCCAATGTTGTTTGAGTCATTAGCCCATGGAATTAAAAATTAATGTCAAAAAACAACAACAAATGGCAATTTAAAATGGACGTGCTTATGTTATTACATACATTAACTGGGGATAGAGTTACAAATGGCTAAAAACGCATCCCACAAAAACAAAATACTTTGCTGGGCAATCTAACGTCAAACCTGCAGCTTTTCCTCCAAGAATGCTAGGATTACTCCCGGAATTAGCCCGCGCACACCTCCGCCGTCGATGCTCAGAACTGTGAGAAGCTTTTTCCCCGCACCTCCTTCAACCATAGCCATCACGTAAAGAAGGAAGAACGAAATGAGATAAAAAGGGTTGGATCGAATTATGGAGAGTCGGCAATGTGATAAAATGCTTGGAATAGAACTCGGTAATGTGATAGAGGCCTCTATTTATAATCTTTCGTTCAATCAGAAAAGATAACACCAATGAGTTATTATCGATGCAGGATTACTCATTCGTCATATACACCAATGAGTTATTATCCATGCAGGATTACTCACTTTCTAAATCTGTCAAAATTATAAACACGTGCAAAGTTGTGCTTCTAATTACAAATCGGTCGACAAAATCCCGAAAATGTCGAGAGGGGTGCAAAACATTACCATATGTCTCTGTATCCAATTGATTATAACGCGTTTTTTTCTTAACAAGGCATCTAGGGCCTAGAAATAGAAAGTTAGAGGGAGGCAATCGGCAGCAGGTCAAAATATAAGATTGGTAATTTATGGCTCAATCGTAAGTGTTCGTATAATCGTACGACGTCATGACCTGCCGCGCGATTCTTTCGATTCTTTCGTCATCCATCTTTCTAAACTTCTGTTTATGTATTTATATTTGATACGTAACTTTTTTGAATGCCCCATAGATATTGATAATGCCCCATAGATATACGTGCTACTTTATACAAAATTTTGAAAGGTTGAAAGGTTTCCAAAATTTGTTCCTAGATCAATGGAATCAATCATAAATCATTTTCCAATTTACACACATGTTAATGATGGTGTATTAATTCAAAATATTTCTATTCCAACATGTTATTATTTTTTCCCAGCTAATAGGCAGATCTCGATAGATATCAATCAAACAAATCCTCACCCTCTTCACGTCATATTTTGAAGTAATACAAGTCAAATTTAATGAACGGGGAAACAATATTGGCGTAAATATTGTTTTTTGTTATGAATCAACTACTGGGGGAGGAACCCCCAGACCTTTATTTGTAGGCATGGTAGGAGAGTAGAAAGATAGAATACATAGATATGGACGTATCTCTAAGATACCCGCAATACTAACCGACTCTGGTTATTTCCATTCACAACACTCCCCCTTATCCAGCCATATGTGTGGACTCTACTCAAGAGTACTTTGGGATTCTGAGCGTAATAAGAGTCTCACATGGGGTGGATACTTCGGGATCTTGAGTTGGTGAGGTTTGCCTCATTAAAACCTTTAGCTATGGAAAACCCAGTGGGAGAAACCATAGTTAATGGAAAAGAGTACAAACGCTCTTTAACTCCCCCTGATTTGTACAAGTGACTCTGCTCATGAATACTTCTGGATTCTGACCGTCACAGAGGGGTGGATACTTCAGGATCCAGAGTTGATGTGATTTGCCTCGTTAAAACCTTTGGTTATGGAAAACCCAGTGGGAAAAACCATAGCTAAGGGAAAAGAGTACAAATTCCATCAACTCCCCCTGATCTGTAAAAGCTCTTAGGCTTTCAGATCTCTTAGGCTTATCTCATCACTCCTATTTACAACATTCCGAAAATATACACAGATTACAAAGTTATTGCAATTAAGTAGCTGCTGAATCCAGAAACTCTGGAGAGGTGTGCTAAGTATCGTCGCATCTGATGTGGTCTTCAGACTATGTGGTCAGCTCCATAATACCAGCCTCTATCCCAGTCGTCACTGGGATGTGATGTACCAGCGGGCGCCCTCAAATACACGGTGTGGTGAGGATCTCGGAATGATAGGGTGATATCACCTTCATGAATTGCTTTGCAGATCTGCAGTAGATGGCCATCCCACTGTGGGTACCCGTTCTGTGATTTCTCAGTATAGGGACCAGACCTGTAACCTGCATTTGCATAAACATTTGGATGATGCTACTTCATATTGTAAGTCCAAATCTTTCGACCCTTGGAGGAAGCGCAGAAGGCTTAACTCCGGCCTAACGGCCCTTTTAGGTGCCAACTATCTCTGGCTAATGAGTTTACTGCAACTGCTGTATAAGGACGCGTGTAGTTAGCCAGGAGTGCCTGATTGCACTGAGATAAGGGACTTTAGGACCAGCTATATCCTCCCCCTCTTCCAGCGATCGGAAGGGCTATTTTTGTACATCCATTAAGTATACTACCGTAGGTGTACTTTGGATGTCAATGGTCTTTTTAATTTCTCCAACGCACTTCTGGGCGTTTATAACAGGATTCTATGAGCCACGACTTTATACATGCCTAGGTCTTTTTATTTTATGTTTAAAAGTCGGGCTTGAACAGATGTTCGGTTTTCTCTTCAGGAGATCCGATGAGATTTTAGTGGTTTACAACTCTGATCTCAAATCCTGTTCTTTGCTCAGATGCAAAGACAACCCTCAGTAGGAATCATTGCTTTGTCAAGTGATTCTCTTGGTTGTACATTTATCATTTTCATTGTTGTTTTTCTTCCATAGAATAGACGTCCCGAAGTCTATTCAGGCATTTAAGGAAATGTGGAATTTATCTTTACCAAGATATCCACAAGGGTATGCCGTCACAACATCCAATATCAGCATATTCAAAATTTCCTTATGCTAAATCGTAAGGTATTCGCATCTGATAACTTAGGGAGACTGATGCATCATTTATGAGTCATGCTCATTTTAATTCGGTCCCTTGTTTTAGCGAAATTTGCCTTGGGCTATAGGTTGTACCTTATAGCATACGATTTTGTATTCATTTTTCTTATGTGTGCAATTCTATATTTTATCCACAGGTTTGACACCTTTTGGTGTCTGGACTTCAGGTCCGAACATTTCACGTTTCATAAGTGAGTCCAGCTCATCTTTTATTGTCTCGTTCCACATTTTGGCCAATCTCCACGTTTGCCCTAAAGCAACGGAGTATGGAACGATAATTTATACACATCATCGCTTTTGCGATGTATATGGCAATATGATACGTGAATATTTTGTCGACAATTTATGTTCTATCTGTCCAACACCTCCCCAGTACGTACAACATTTGCTTTCAATTTCACTTTTTCCCGACAATTCCTCTGCAGTGGATTCCGGGAAGGGTGAGGGTGTGGACATGAGCTCATTGTCATGTGGTAGTATTGTCTTAAGGTCTCCAGGAGTTTATGCCCTTGGAGCCTGGTGGTCTGCCTCTTTTCTGTTAAGGATCAGCCACTTCTGCTGTTGGTGGGTTGCATCCATTCTCGGGGATGTCAATCCTAACTGGAGTTTTTACAGCAGGAATGTGTGATCTGACAATCTTTTGGTTGTCAGTAAATGAGTTCGGTAAGTGGTGAACATTGTTCTGTGGAGGATCTTCAGGATTACATCTTCACATTTGTTTTGTTACCGAATCATTAGTGGGTCAGGATATTTGTATCCCACGTTAACATTTGCTTCGCACCAGATTTTCCAGTATCTGGGCCTATTTGGGGAAACTCGTCTCATCGAAATCACAGTCTTCAAGATGTGCCGTACCCCCGTTTGGGATTCTAGGTATCTTATAAGTGAGGGTGAGTCAAACCCTGCATGGATACCTAGGCGACGTTGAGTACCGTTTTGGTCCTCTTTGGTGGTGCAATGGGGATTTAAAACTGCGCGACCGAAGATTCTCAGATGAGAAATGTTCGGTGGCATTCCATATGCAAGTTGCATTGGAGACTCTGACCTCCAGAGGGTCTTATTTTTATTTACGATGCAGCATGCAGAATTTGCATGTCACCATGCATCCATAGGCAATCGGGATTTAATGGACGTTCAATCCATTGGAGTCTACTTTTCAGCGACTCTACCGACCCATTTTGGGTATGAACATGCGGCACTTGTATGTTCATTTTCTATTCCCGTTGCTTGGCAGTACTCTTGAATTGACTGGGAGGTATATTTCCCAACATTAACCAGACTTATTTTCTACATTTGATTGTCTGGGAAATGTGCCCGCAACATTTTTATTTTTGTGCCAATAGCTTTGGAAAAGCTAAGTTACGGGTCTGTAGTAGACACACATACGAGTGTTCTAAGGATGCATTTATCAGTACAATGAAGTACCGAAATAGCCCACTAGGGGTGGTGGATTTTATCCACATATATCTCCTTGTTTTCTTTTTGAGGAAGCGTGGAGATTCTTTTTCAACTTTTTGTGGAGATGGCCTTGCAATTAGTTTTCCCTTATAATAAGGGATGCGAGGGAATTCTCCCTTCTGAAGAATCTTCTGGTTCTTCAAGTCATACCCATAGGATAAGATGCGATGCATCATCAGCAATCCAGGTGGCCAAGTCCATCATGCCAGAGTAAAAAATTGGCTGATGTCGGGCACTTCAGGTGCTCCGTTTAATTCCGCTTCCTTTCTCCGAATCTTCGTATGGTAGAGGCCTAAGGCTCTCAAAACATTCAAGTATGGATTTTACTCCTCTTTCTTGAGACGTTGCATACAGTAATTTTTTTTTCATTTATTTACATTTGCTGTTTCCAAATGGAATCCGTTGAAACGGATGTCCTTGAAACTTAGAAAGTTTCTTTTGGAATTCGGAGGGATTAGAGCATCCTTTTTATTTTTGTTTCTGTGTCATTTGGGGGCAACAGTGTTGCGTTCCCTGGATCTTCAATATGGCCCTGATATTGGGCTTTGTATTGAAAAATCGTACGTGTTTATTGTCTACTAAACATTTATGAGAGCAGTTTCATCTAAACGATGAATCGTATAGGCACATGCATATTCAGATAAACATTTATTGTCTACTAAAACATTTTCATTCAAAACAGATTGCGCAATTCAAATGCTCTCATAACATAAAATGTTGTAAACAATTTGCTAAGATAAAAAATAGAGGCTAATCAAGCAGGTCATCATTTTCGAAGTCTTCAGCTGAGAACTTGACTTGAGCATCAGATGTCACTAGGTTTGTTTCAGCTTTATTTTTCTTGCTTTGTTTATAAAGCTCCTGGAGATGCACTGGGGTCCTACACACTCTAGACCAGTGGCCTTTCATGCCACAGCTATGGCACTGGTCTTCCCAATCCATTTTGGGTGGGGGTGCATCATTTTTCTTGTTGTCATTCATGCGCCAGGTGAACTTGCGCTTCCCTTCATTCTTTCACTGCTGTACTTGGCCCTTGGCTCTTTTCGGTTGTCCCCCTTTCTGTGGTCTTTCTTTTCTTTTATTATCTCTCTTCTTTTTGAAGGAAGAGGAATGGTGAGCTTCTGGTAGGGGGCAGTGCCGGGAGGGCGCATATTGTGAGTGGCGAGAAGAAGCTCTCTGTTTTGCTCGGCCATGAGTAAACATGACAGCAGCTCCGAATACTTGGTGAACTTTCGTTCACGGTATTGCTGCATGAGTATCGCATCTTTTTCATGGAAAGACGTATACGTCTTTTCCAGCATGCGATCTTCTGAGACTTTCTCAACACACAACTTCAGGCGTGAGGTGATGCTAAAAAGTGCTGAGTTGTACTCAGCAATGGACTTAAAGTCCTGCAGTCTCAGGTTCTCCCACTCGTATCGTGCCCTTGGGAGTATAACATCTTTCTGATGTTTATACCTGTCCTCAAGGGCAGTCCACAGCTCAAGTGGATCTTCGACCATAAGGTATTCAGCCTTTAGGGTCTTATCCACATGGCGACGAATATAGATGAAGGCTTGCGCCTTCTCTATATCGCTAACATTTTCTTTTTCTTTCACAGCAGCGATGAGGGATGATTCGGGTTCAATATTACATATTTAACCCCACATTTAACCCTATTTTGTGCTCATGCGATGCTACATTTATCTCTAATTCATACGTATTTTCTACACATTTATTTATTAGAGAAAACACACTATTTGAGCACAAAACAGCAATTAACGACACATTTCTGCACTTTTTATATTTTTCTTAGCATCGTCTCGATCTCACGATTCCAACGAATATTTATTTGTATTTTTCTGAGATCTGTGCTAATTACTGTGAATTTTTGAATGCAGAATACCATTTATTGGAAATAAAATAAACGCACACGAATCTTGGCGCACGCGGTGGCAGCATCGGAGCGGCTCCCGCTCAGATCGGACGGCTGAAGAAAAGCGGAGATCGTGGAATTTTTACGACCGTTCGATTGCGATCGAACGGCTGTAAGCAGCCCAAACGAAGAAGCGAATGCGGGGGTTTTTGTGCTACGTGGCAATGCAAAGACCGTTGATCCGCCATCCTACGGACACAAACACTCCCGCATTTTGAATCAGATTGCAAGCGACGTGGCTGCGCCTCGACCGCCTGATCACGATCGAACGGTGGAGCGACGAGCTGCGAGCGAATGCGGAGCGCGTTATACCTATGGCTACGTGGCAAGATCTGAGGGTTTACCGCTCGAATGAACGGACGCGATGGAGCCGATTCGAAATCGATTTCGATCGAAAGAGCGCCAACGTGGCTTCATCTAAGCCGCTGATTTTCCATCGAACGGGGCAGATTGACTCCGCAGTTTGAACTCGAAGCGGCGATCTCATGAGGCGACGTGGCCGATTATTATCCCTCCGATGTCGATCGAACGGCCGAGATCTTCGCGAGCTGCGCTGAGTAACGGATGCGGGTGCGCACAGTTTTTAAAGCACACGTGTCGCGTACAGATTCAATCCCGCATTTGATGAGCGGCTGAAGTTTGATCCGCTTTAGATGTGCGGCCAGGATCGATTCGGGTGCGGTTTGGAGGCGGGTTTCGACCCGTTAAGCAATCCAAACCCGCAATGATTTATATTTAAGCGTATTTAGGGTTTTTTGAGCGTATTCAAGCAATTTGGGGCGTATTTTGGGCGTATTGGAGGCTCTAGGAGCCGTATTTTTCCCCTGAAAAATTCTGTAAAATTCCAGAGGCTTGTTTCTAATTTCTAGAGAGTTTTGAAGACTTTTCAGAGAGATTTGGTGATATTCTCTTCAACTTTAGCTTGTATTTGGATGTTTTAGCTTGTATTTTGCCTCTAAACTTCCGTATTTTGCTATTAAACCTATGAATTCTGATCTGAAAATTGTTTATTCTGATATTATGAGTAGCTAAATTGTTATTGTGCATGGTTTGGAGTAGTTAGGGGCTATGATTTGTGTTAGTTTGGTTGTATTCCTTTTGCTAAATCGTTAAACGTCGCTAAAATTGTAATCGTTGTTCGTAAATCGACTTTGTTAGATTCCAAAAGAATTAATGAAGTTGATGATCGCCCCAAAAGGGTGAGTTTTGATCTCCCCAAAAGGGAGTTTCATCTTGTAGTTCTGATCTCTCCAAAAGAGAGTTTCATATCGTATTATAATCTTAGCGACGATCTTTTTGAATTTTGTGTTTGAACCCCCAAAAGGGCATCTTCCGGTGAATTGCTCCCAAAAGGAGAATTCATTGAGTTATATTAGGTATTTCCGGTGAATTGCTCCCAAAAGGAGAATTCATTGCGTTATACCTATCAACCAAATTAATACGAATCGTTGACCCTAACGAACCCATACCATGTGCAAACTTTTTATAGGTATTTTCGTACACGTATTTCTATGTTTATATTGTTCACGTGTTCACATCACCATCACCGTCACCATTGTTGAAGTGTTTAGTTTCTTTCCGATAGCTTTCTATTTGATTTGAACTGTGGTTGCAACAGATTTCTTCCCGTGGATTCGACACCTGGACTCCCAGGTTTTACTACTTGTACGGACTCTTGCGCTTGAGAGAGAGCACCTTTTCGGTCCCACCAAGTTTTTGGCTTGGCCCGCCAGTGAAACTTTACATCAAGCTGCCAGCTTAGATAGTTTCTACCTGATGCATCCAGCACTTCGAAATCAACGCTTGCAATTTTAGCCATTTTTCTAGCAGAGCACAAACATGCATGAATTAATAATTAATCAGAGAAAACATTTTCATGCGGAGGCAATATTTAATGAAAGGCTAAATGTGTGGATCGGCCAGTCCCACAAGAAAGAGTCCAAAAGTCCACAGTCCAAATTATACAAATTTGCAGCTTTAAAAATGAAAATACAACTTTGGAAGCCCCGTGGGTCCTATAAGAGATCTCCAGCTTCAAGCGTGGCCTCCGTCTTCATGGAAGTTGGTCTTCTTTCTTTGACATTTACATAAATTCCTCACTACAATTTCTCTCAAAAATAAAAGAAAAGTGCAGGAAATAAACTGTATGACTCAAACAGCCGATCCAAAAACCACATTTAGCCATTCACGAGAAATATTGTGCTCATCAACATTTTCATCAGACATTTTCATCACAGACGTTACAGGCAATTAATATTCGCATGAGGATAAAACATTTAATTACTTAATAATTATTGGACCACTGGGCAACGTCATACACCGTTAGGTTAGATGACTAATGGCAGAGCGGTCGCAGGATCTTCCTAATTATTAAGCTTAAATATAGTGCACAACCACGCATGTATTATCCACAGAGTAAGCCAGTGATGCAAAGCATGTATAGATGATTTTACGGAAGAAATCATTTAATGCAAGGGTTGTGCAAAATTTGGGTTTATTCCAAGAATTGGAAAAGGAGCCCAAAAATTAACATTTTCGTTGTACAAGGAAAAATGTTTTTCCTTTTTAAATCATCCCAAATCACCCCCAAAAGTTCCCAATAAAATTCTTAGAAGCCCGATGATAGCCCCGTAAATTACCGTGATTTTTCACGAATTTATTGGCCCTCAAACGCCCTTTTAAAATTGATTTTTGGCCCCAAAATTTCTTTTAAGGCTTATTTTTAGCCTTCACCCATTTTTTTCTGAAACAAAGCCTACGGGCCTGAGGCCCGCACTGTGCTTATGGGCTTCAGGCCCGCAAGGCTCTTTGTTTTTTTGAATGCGGCATGCAGGCTTCGGGCCACAGGTAATTTTTTTTGTGAATGGGCCAAAAAGGGCCCATTAGGGCTTGGGGGGTTGCGGCGGCTAGGGCTAGCCGCCGCAGCCCCCAAGCGCCGCCGCACCGGCGATGGGGGAGGTGCCGCCCCCTACTGCAGGGGGGACGGCGGCGGCCGCCCCCCACAGGGGAGGGCGACGGGGCGGGGCCGCCCCCGCTGCAGGGGGTGCGGCGGCGGCCGCCCCCCCTGCATGGGAGGGCGGCGGGGCGGGGCCACCCCCCCGCTGCAGGGTGGTGCGGCGGCCACCGCCCCCGGTAGGGGGAGGGCGACGGCCGGCGTCGGCCGCCCCTCCCGCAAGGGGGGTGGTCGCGACGCGGGGAGGGGGGGGTTGCCGGCGGGCTCATGTTTGGGTTTACACAACAAAAGCCCTAAAATTTTGATTTTTGGGATGAAAAATTCGTCGTTTTCAAGGCGACAATCGATCCCCATACCGATCTTGTGAGATCTAGGGATATAGCAATCATACGTATGATTAAAAACATCGTTTTTAGTGTTTTTACCTCTATATCCGTCCTCCGGATATAGCGACGGTTGCTCGAAGCCCTACGCAGATGACGACGCTCGATTGAGGAAGCCTTGCACCGCGCTCGTGGATCTCCCGTCTCGCCTTCGTCTTCGCCTTCGCAACAAATGGAAAAAATTTGTGGAAAGGAAAAATTTTAGAGGCTCGTGCTGATAATGTGTTATGAATCAACTACTGGGGAGGAACCCCCAGCCCTTTATTTATAGGCATGGTAGGAGAGTATAAAGATAGAATACATAGATATGGGCGTATCTCTAAGATACCCGCAATCCTAACCGACTCTGGTTATTTCCATTCACAACATTTTTGAGGTTTTAAATAAAAGCTATTACTTTTTGGAACGTTCATGTGTTCATCTTTGACAGCCTAGATAAACTTTATATGCTTTCTAGGTAGATCAAATAATCTCGCCTCCTTTCAATAGAGAGGGGAGCTTACTAGGATTTTCTGCTTTACTTAGCTCAATAATAAATGAATAACCCCCTCACATCTCATGCGGTGCACTCACTTTTTAACCCAAAATCCAATATGAGCTTCACTGCCTGTCCTTCACCATTATTTCGTATATTATGACTCTCACACCGACACCTCACATGCACTCATGGACCCTCACTTTTATCTACTCATTTCATCGAGGGTATGCATTTATGCTAGCTTGGGGGAGGGTCATTACACTTGCACCATTTGCACCCCCCATATTTTACACTCTTTTAAGCATTGAGGACAATGCTTAATTCTATCTTGGGGGAGGGTGCATTGCAAGCTTGGTTTGCCTATATGCATGCGTTTTTAGTGAATTTTTTTTTTCAGATTTTCACATATTTTCGATCAATTCCTCATTTCTTATCGTGATATATGCTTGGAGATGTTTCTAATGATATATCTCATCGTAATATACTTTCCATGTTCATGTTCATAATCATTGAGATAAAAGCACGCGAAACAGGCATGAGATATAATATATCATGGAAACCCACTTCATACATGCAACTTGGTGGTTTTAGTTGAGCATAATGGCTCGTGGACACATAGGATTTGGTTTTACGATATACTATCCAGTACTAAGGAGTGTCATTGCCTAACTCTTTCATGTTCAAAAAAGAGAGAGAAAAAATTTGTATGAATGATAAAAAGAATAAATCATGCATTGTTCTCCCAGCAACATTATGTAACCGAATCCCCATGATAGAAACTGTCGAGGCCTCGCGTCAAGAGGTCTAGCTTGGAGGAGTGCATATGAATAAGATTTTTAGTTGGTTTGAGCTAGTAGGTCCGAGAGGTCCTTTTTGGCCCGATGCCCTAAGGCCGTCTGACCTGGGAGTCATTGACCCAACACTCCTTACACAAATCAACTAAGAATCTAAAAAATAATATAGATATATGATGAAAAACATGGACATGAATGAGGCTGGAAACTTCACGAATTAAAGAACGATAGCGTGCTGTGAACGCCACTTCTTTGATGGATTCACGACCCATTATACGACACTAGCTCCTCATCGACCCATCGCATGACTTCGGTGTCCATTTTTATAGCTTACGCGGGATATATGAATTATTTTGGCCATTTGAGTATGAACATGATTTTGTATATTGCATGATGATTTATGTTGGAAATAATGCTTTAAGCTATTTCTTGATAGATTGATAGGAGTTGCTGTGCTCATTAACCAAAACCTAAAAATTTCTCGCTTACCTTGCATATAGGCTTGTCGCAATGGAATTCTTGATATAATTTATTGAATGCATGTGTACCCCGATCTTTTCTTTTCTTTGCCTTCCTCAAGGACGAGGAAGAGTTTTTCTTGGGGGATTTTGATGAGTGGTTTTTATGTATACATTCTTCGCTCATCCCATACACATTTCGCCTCATTTTAAACACCGCTTCATTCTATTTTATCCACATTTTACTTTTCAGATCAAATTTATGTGTTTCAGGAAAGAGGAAGCAAATTCAAAATGTTGGAGCGCTAAAAGGCGAAAAAGTGCTTAATGGAGTCAACGAATGAGACGAGGAAGCAAGGCGAAGCGACGGAGGCCAAAACAAGCTGATTTAGGAGTTTCCAGGAACGACGCGGCTGCGTGGTGTCAATCCAAACGGCCGTGTGGAATAGAGCTGGAATTGTAAACGACGCGACTGCATTGCAATGATCCACACGAATGCGTCTCGCAGAAGCTTGTGAGGAGAATTGAGCTTTGTTTCACACGACCATGTCGTTTCAAACAACGCGGCCGCGTCAATCCTCATTTAAGCCAATCTACGCGGCCGTGTAAACCAAATCGAAACGGCCCGCGTAATTCTCTGTATTTTCTAGCCCGATTCTGACTTCTGCAGGGTTTTCACGACCACGTTGATTTAAACCACGTGGCTGCGTCGTAATTGCTGGGAGTCCAACCGAACAAAACAGCCGCACTGTCTCACCCGCAGCCACATCGAATCATCAAATGCCAAGCAGCTAGAGCCCCATCACGAGCACCAAGATGACGTGACTGTGTTGATTTTGACGCGGACGCGTCGGGTCGGGTTTCTGCCCGACTTTCTAGGGTTTGGACCCCCTATTTAAAGAAAGCCGCACCGCTGGAGAGAGTGGAGGCGGCTGTGGTGTGTGTTTTACCCAGTTTCCCCCATTTTCTTTATTTTTAGGAGCAGATTAGAGTTTAGATTAGTTTAGATTGCTTTTCTCATGGATTGTAACTAATGATTGATAACCCTTGCATGGGATTTAATGAGATAAGTATTTTATTGTATTCATTTCTTGTTTTTCTTATTATTTCTTGTTGTTTATCTGATGCTTGTTAATTTAGATCATCGATTCACGTAACTAATAATAACCTACGAAGAAACTAGTAGTCGATTATCCAACCTCCTTGCGGACGACTCGGTAAGCGCTACTACAACAGCCATACGCTTGCGATTGTAAATTGTAAAGCTCTAACAGCAAGCAAGTCATTCACCTACCCATATTCATTCAACAAGCCAAGATGCCCTGCAGGACATCCCATACACTACGTAGACAGGTCATTTTCCAGGTGGGCTAAGCCATGCTAGCCCACCCTCTATGGGGAAAAAGAAAATGCGTAGACTATCTTTGAGGGATGATCCCGACCTCATGCAGAAAATGGTTGATAATGTTAGAGAGGTCGTGGAAGCAATAAAGAGCTCACAATCCCACTGGACCGAAACGCTACCTACACGTGTGTATGAGTTTACAGAGTATCATGAATGAGATGGACGCGAGGCGATTTTTGGCTGTGCCAACCTTTGCTAGGAAGCAACACTTTGAGAAGAAAGTTGATGAGATGGAGAGGGCTATGCGTGATGATGTCGAGGACCTTGACTGAGATGATGATGGATGGGGCCTTTAAATGAAATGTAGTTTCATGAAGGGGTTTGGCTTTGGCTTGATAAAGTGGTTTGGGGTGAGTACGTATGGAACATATAATATGGTGGATTATTGTAAGATGATTATTTTGTTGACAATGCATGCTAGGATATTGTGCTTGTGTAAGCAGTAGACATGATATTTTGGTTTCAGTTAGTTCTATATTTTTATCTTGTAGCCCAATGATATTTTGGTTTCAGTTCTACTTTGCTAGATTCATCATGCTAGCCAGTTTCAGATTTTGTTGCCTGGGTCCTTGTGGATGTATCATTTTTT
Organism: Scilla litardierei; assembly: GCA_030789695.1. Classification (NCBI taxonomy): domain Eukaryota; kingdom Viridiplantae; phylum Streptophyta; class Magnoliopsida; order Asparagales; family Asparagaceae; genus Scilla; species Scilla litardierei. Next base: position 885,773 of record CM061135.1, on the reverse strand, counting down.
GGGTGGCTTTGATTTGGAATTTGGCTAGCTTCCTCAAGCCTGCCTTGGCTTCCCTGCTTCAGTTCAATGATGTCATTGTTGTATACGACAGTTGGCACTTAAAGTTTTTGACCAATTTGACTATTTAATAACTTGCTTTGATATTTGATTTAAGATGTATATTGAATTGTTTTGCATATAGCCCTATGATGAAGAACAAATTTTGAACACTTTGTCCATATGTTATTAAGAAAGAATTTGTAAATGGCTTGATGGTTCCTTTATTCCACAATATTATTGAGATACTTGGATATTCATATGCAGTCTCTGAGAATGCTGCAGTTGAAATGTTGGGGTGATATTGCTGGAGCAACTGCCTAGTACCAATTTATTTTCATGATAAAATGAATTTTTTCCTGAGGGCTATAAAAATATCTGATGTTATTGATTCTTGCTTCCACTTTGTATTTTTTGTTTCATTATACACACTGAATATTGTGCACAATGCAGTGTATGCTTGAGCTTCTCCCCGCGTCTGGTTTTTTACGTGGCTATGCAATGGAATATGGTTTTCAGTTAATTGCATGCCTTGGTAGTTGCAGTTTCAATATATTTTAAAATTAATATGAAATGGGTTTTTCATATTTGTAGCATGCCTTCTTTGCCTTGCCTGCAGTGCTTACTTTGTTGTAGTTGGTGAAGATGTGCATTTCAAATTTATTTAAGGATTTAATGTAGAAAAGGTGGCACCTGATCCAATGGATCAGGTGCTAAGACACAAAAAGGTGGAAAGTACAAGCTCCCATATGGGCTTGTACTCGCTGGGTCCCACCTTTTTGTGTCTTGCACATGATCCATTGGATCAGGTGCCACCTGCTCTACATTAATCCCTTTATTTAAATTGGATATGAAATGGGTTTTTCATATCAGTTGCCTGCTTTCTTTGCCTTGTCTGCAGTGCTTACTCTGTTGTATTTGCCTTGCCTTGGCTTCCCTGCTTCAATTCAATCGCGCCTTTGTTGTATATATGACAGTTGATACTTAAAGTTTTTGACCAATTTGACTGTTTAATAACTGGCTTTGATGTTTGATTTAAGATTTATATTGAATTGTTTTGCATATTGTCATGGCTTGTTTAGCCCTATACGGTGACTGACGCGGTATTACTCTATACACGAGTAAAGGGAGTATGAGGAGTTGATAAGAGGTGATAAGGCGTGTATATGGCTAGTGGCAGTCGGGTAATTTCGTGAAGAATGTAGGGGCATTTTGGTCATTTGGCCATATGGGTGGAAGTGTGTGTAGAGTAAAGGTGGGTGCGTAAAGTAATGTCATACTTGTAAAATTTGAAAGAGTGGATTAGTGTGTGAGAGGTTAGTGTGAAAAGGGATGGGTTTAGTGGCACACCCATAAATTTTTAGAAAGCCTAGGGGCAAAACGGTCTTTTTGACTAAAACTGCTGTGCATACATACTAATGTTGTATATGCATAAAGTAATGGCAAACTTGTAAATATTTGAAACTTGAGGGGTAATTTTGTGAGGGTACTATAGTCATTTTAGCATGATCATGCTTATCTTGAAGAGGATTCTAGTAGGAGATATTTTGTAAGAAAAATCTAAACTATTCTTTAACATTCTTTAACTTTCTTTTCTTTTAATTTCCTTCATATTCCTCCCCCCTTTCCTCCCTATTGCTGGCCGAATTCCCTCTCCCCCCCTTTTCATTTCACCAAGCTTCCAAAACCCTAATTTTACCTCAAAAATCCAAGAAACCCTAGGCTTCTTCAAGGAGAAAGAAAGGAGGAAGGAGGAGAAAGAGAAGAGAGAAGGAAAGAGACTTCATTGAGTAGGATTCTAACTTTGGTTTGGGAATTTTTATTTAGGATTATGAGAACGATATGGAGTTATTTTCATTGCTCATGACCTTGAATTCATGGATTATATGTGCAAGAGATTAAAAAGATGACATTTTTCTTGGTTTTTCTTAGCTAATTACCCTCTCCCTGAAATCCAGATTTCATGTTGTGTGTTTCTCCTTCAGTTTTGATCTCTGTGGTTTGATTTACTATCTGAAACAAATATGTATGTGTAGATTTTGAAGTCCTACCCCAATTTCATATAAAATTTGTCATATGTTGAGTTCAATAAGTAGGAGTAAAAATTCAACGTTTGCAACATGTCTGAAATTATGTCAAGCTGTACATAGTTTAGCAAAATGAGGATTATTACCTGCACACTCTATAGATTTTGTTGATCTTGGTCTCGTTGGAAATTTAACAAGTTTATCTAAGAATTCATCAGAGTGATTATATATCGAAATTCTGGCTGCAACATGCTTAAAATTGGCTTTTATTACAGACCCAGAATTCTGTATGAAAAACAAGTTAGACATGATGCACCAAATAAATCACCATAAATTTCTTCGACCACATTTCTGTCTGAAATTTTATAGGTGAATCCAGGACTAGTATATCTCCAACTCTCATTCAGTAAGTTGTTTCAAATTCACAAAAAAAATTGGTGAAATAAGCTGACCTTTTGGCTGTTCCAGCAAGTTTCTGCAAGTTGGACTGTTTTGGATGAACATGAAATTTGGGTGATTGTTAATTTTCTATACCAATAAACATGAATGGTGTTGATGTCCATAAGAAAGTTTTTACATGCTATTGATACTAAGTTTTGGTGTTGTGACAGTGTTCATTTTACAATGCACGCCATATGTTTGTTAAAATGCCCAAATGAAATAGAAATTGAAGAAACTTGGAAAATGGCCATTAAAATGTTGTGCCATGTATTACAGTTGTGAACTTGTGTATGGCCACTGAATATTATGACACCTGACATGTTAACTGGGATGTCTCGATCTGCTCTAAGGCTGGTGAACATCCTAGTATTGGGATGGGGGAAGTTTGGGTATAACTTAACTATAAAGGGCTGGACTGAGAAGTTGGGGAAAGTGATAATTGATATGTGATGCTTATTCCCACTCGCCTTTACCGGGAGTCGAGGGGACATACAGAGGTTGTGTTATTATGTGGAGAGCCTCACTCCTACCAGGGACGGTGGAGCTGAGAGGCCCGGCGTACAGTGCCCATGTCCACTGCGTCGTGTGTTGTATTCGCCCCAAATTTAGGGTGAGGTCCAGACCCTTACCTTTAGGTGATACCCAGGCTTCCAAAGAGTCACTAACATCTGCTAACCAATGAACTTCATATGTGTTGTGGTTGTATGCTTGTGTGTTGTACTTTTCACTTTGGTTGCTTGTACTCCCATTGCCTTTACACTCATAACTCTAAATGATACTCCCTACCTAGTTAGTTTCCTAGTGGGCACGGTTTGACGTGCTCATTTTACTTTTCAGGTCTTGAGCAGACGACACCGGAGCAGAATCTCCCTCAGGAGATTACCCAGTTGTGAGTTGTCACCCTGGGGACACTACTCTTTTGGGATGTGCTTTGTAGTGTGGGTTGGGTTGAGCAGTGAGGGAGCGTCTTTTGTAGCTGTGGTATGTGTTAGTAGCTTGTGGTAGTTCTCATGTATATCTGAGTTAGTTTCACTTTGTACTTGCTGCTGTCGTGTAGTACCTTCCTTGGTTATGTAAATCTGTGGCTATGTACCTCTGTGTTGGCTGAATGTGTTGCTTTCTATTTATGTAAATGCATATGATGTATGATCCCAGCATTCGTAGTGGCCTGCTTATGGTGTTTTCTAATTACTCTCGGTGTTACACCGCGGCTTGTCAGGCTCCATCCTCTAATTCCCATGGTATGGAATGCTTTATAAGGTATTTGTGAGAATGGGGCGTGACAGGTTTAGTGGTGACCCATGCAGGTCAGCCTCACTGCGACATGCGAAAGGATGATGTTGGGTATTGATTCCCGGATTTGGTTTTGGATGATGAGCAAACATAAATATCTCGTACTAACTCTCTGTGAGCGCAGTTATGGAGATCGTCGCCAAAATACTACGTACATCAAAAGCGATGTCTCGAGACTTATCAATATGCGTGATCGTATGCCTGAAGCTTCGTTGAAGCTCAAGGAGCATTATTGAAGTCAAGAGTGAAGATTGAAGCTTTGAAGACGGTTCGTCATATTTATATTTATTGTCTTCTAGCTTCATAGAATAGAATGTTAAGTCTTGAGTAGGACTTACATTATAATCTTCATTTCGCTCATATCTTAGAGCTAGGATTATCTTAGAAGCCATTAGAAACTTTCCCGAAGCCTATCGCTTCTTCCCTCGGCTTCTAATGCATCTTAGTTGGTTCAAGTAGAAGAACCAACAGACTAGATGACGATCTAGTCGGTCGGTAATTCCTCTTGAATCGACTAGATGTCCTTGCTCAATTCAGCCTGGCACTGTTGATCAATTAGTCAGAACGAAGGGCTATTAGCTCAGTGGTAGAGCGCGCCCCTGATAATTGCGTCGTTGTGCCTGGGCTGTGAGGGCTCTCAGCCACATGGATAGTTCAATGTGCTCATCAGCGCCTGACCCAGAGATGTGGATCATCCTAGGCACATTAGCATGGCGTACTCCTCATGTTCGAATCAGAGTTTGAAACCAAACTTCTCCTCAGGAGGATAGATGGGGCGATTCGGGTGAGATCCAATGTAGATCTAACTTTCTATTCACTCGTGGCCGACTAGATGACGATCTAGTCGGTTAGGAATCCTTCTCAGACCGACTAGTTATCATTGCCTCTGTACAGCCTATCTTATTGTTTATCGTTAGTCGGTCAAAGAACATTTGTCGACCGACTAGTTGAGAAACTAGTCGGTTAGACTTTGTTCTTAGACCGACTAGTTCAACTTGAATCCAGCCTTTCCTATTTCATCTGTTAATCGGTCAAAGAACACTCACCGACCGACTAGTTGTGAAACTAGTCGGTCGGCAAGTCTTCTTAGACCGACTAGTTCATATTGCCTGGACTTCTCATATTGGCTGTTCACCTGTTAGTCGGTTCATGTTGAATCACCGACTGACTAGTTGAGAAACTAGTCGGTTAGTGATCCTTCTTTGACCGACTAGTCTGCTTCAGAATAGAGCCGTTTGAGCATTAATTGAAACGTTTTTGGCTCTCTCTTTCCTCTATCCTATATATACTTGGAGGGGTTCTTTCCTAGTATTCAAGGCTGCCATTTTAGAGGTTTAGAGAAATCAAAGAGAAGCAAATCAACTCCATTCTAAAGCTATCTCTTCTCACTAGAATCTCTCCCTCACTCTTATTCCTCAAGAGAGATTCATCGATTGTGAGCCTTCCAAGCCAAAGAGCTTGAATCAAGGTCACCAACTCCACCCTAGGCTTCCATTGCTGGTCAACTTCTTGGAGCTAGGGTTTGGTGACATCTTCTTCCTCAAAATCCCTCTTTGCCCTAATTTGGTAAGTATACTCAAGACATAGGATTTTGTGGTAAGTGTTTCATTATTTCATCGCATTTGATATTTGAATTGTTCTCTCGGTTGTGAGATAAGTGTGTGATCCCGGGTTGTGGGAGTCACATTTTCATTGTGTATGATTTGGTCTTGTAGATGTTTTCTACAAGAATTTCATAGTACTAAATCTTGGGTTAGTAGTTTCTAACTCAAGTATCCGGAGGGGATCCGGGTGGTTGGGACGTAGGATCACCGGGAACAAGTCGGGGAGACTTGGATGGATCCGAACCCGTTATATCTTTTGTTTGCGTTTGTTAATTCTTGTCGATTGTTGTTTATTCCGCATTGTCGTTTGTGTTTGCACAATAGTTAGGAATAACGTTCTTAATTATTTTTAAAGTACTATTCACCCCCCCTCTAGTACATGTGTAGTAGCTTCACATGGCACTACAATTGGTATCAAAGCCAGAGTTCAAAGCTACAAGTTCAAAGCCACATAGTCTGAGCCAGAGTTCATAGCTATGACAAACAACGACTACAACGTCTTCAAGGATCGTCAAGGAGCTTCTTCAGTTTTGGAAGGGCAATCCTCAACTAGGCCTCCCTCCTTCAATGGTACCAATTACGGGTACTGGAAATGCCGGATGGAAACGTTCCTCCGGAGTACTTCACTTTGGAGAGCACGATGAAGGAGTATGCCGAGCCCGCCGAAGAAGATTTCGCGAAGTGGACTACCGCGGAGGTCGCCGCGAAGGTCAGCAATGCCAAGGCAATGAATGCCTTGCAATGCACTTTGGAGCCCGAAGACTTCAATAAGATATGCACATGTAAGAGTGCATATCAAATCTGGAACTCTCTCCTCATCTTGCATGAAGGAACAAGTTGGGTAAGAGACTCCAAACTTGTTGTTGTAAATAAAGATTTCGAATTATTTCATCTGCAACAGGGTGAGAAGATGAAAGAGTATTATGCTCGATTCGTTGACATTACCAACGAATTGGAGGCTCTTGGACAAACCTTCACCCAAAAGGAGAAAGTCTCAAAGATCATCCATGGACTTCCTTCTTGTTGGAAAAAGCATACCTTCGTCATCGAGGAAGGTAACGATATGAGTAAGTACACTGTCATACAACTAATGGGTACCTTGATGTCTTATGAGGTACGCAAGGACAGTAAGCTCATGATGCAAGAAAACATGAAGTCATACGTGAAGCAAGAAGAGCCAAAGAAAAAGGCGAGTGCATACAAGGCCGCTCCATCTACATCTACCGATGATGAAGAATCGGAAGAAGAGTTGGACATAGAAGCTTTGGCCGATTTGGCAAAGAAGTTCAACCAATTCTTCCAAAAAGGTAAGTTGAAGAATAAGTCTAAATTTATTTCGACTAATGTTTCCTCTCCCGTGTGTTATAAATGTATCAAGCCAGGACACATCAACCCGGATTGTCCTCTAAACAAACACAAGGAGAAGTAGAAGGCATCCAAGCACGACAAGTCGAGAAGGTACAAGAAAGGACTTGTCGGGACATTCACCGACTCCGACGAGGACTCCTCAAGTGGAGAGTCGGATGATGAAAAAGCGGAGAAAGCACACATGTGCTTCATGGGAAGAGAAGAACGTGTTCAAGAGACTTCCTCCGATGAAAGCGAGGAAAGCAAGGATGAAGGCGGTGAGATAACAATGGACGAACTTAGATTAGCTAATGTACAACTTTGTTGTAAGTTTTCTAAATTAGCTAATCGATTTATTAAGACTAAAAATGAGCTAACTAGTCTTCAAACCTCGCCTAAGCCTATCATCGTCAACAACGACACCGTTGTTGAAGGGTTGAGAAATGAGATTGTAAATCTCAAATCTCAACTTGAGCATGTTCATATCGAGGATTCGGATGAACATGTGATAGCGGATTTGATGTCTCAAAACTCAACTTTGAGTATTGAGAATAAGAATCTCAAGTCACGTGTTTGTGCACTCACATCGCAAGTGTCCACCTTGGATGCTTCGATGCATTCTCTCATCGAGAAATATGAGTGCACATTAGGCCGAATCAATGAATTCAATAAAGGTAAGGGCCATTTGGATAATACCCTAAATGACTTACTTCCGGCCAATCATCACATTGGTTTGGGGTATAAGATGGGAGATTCATCCAAATCGTCTGCGACCTTTATTAGGCCAACTTCCGATGCTTCTACTAGTGGGAGTAAACACTTCATGGGTAGTTCTTCTACCAATGGTGCTTCCGCTAGGTACACACCCCCATTTGGAAAGAATCCCACTTTGGGTGGACCTCCAAAGAGGGGTCATGCTTTCATGTATACCATGCCACGTAGGAACACACATCCTACTCCACATGCTAGCACGTATGATGATTTTTATGCTCCGCATCCACGAGCACATGCACACCATGTGAGACACACTCATGCACGTGTTCCACCACATGCATATGTTCATCCACATTTTCATATGAACAATTATCATCATGCACCACTTCACCATATGCCATATGCTTATCCACGACATGCATCACATAGACATCAACAACGTATGCATGCTCCCAATAGGAATAGGACTCCCAAGACATACACTATTTGGGGTCCGAAGAACACAAGCATGCATGCTAAGGATATGTAAGTGCAATATTATATTAATGACATTATTTTGAATGATGATTATGTTGGGAAATCACGGTCCTCGTGGACTTGGTTTCCGAAGGGTTAGTTTCCGTTGACCTTTCATTGCTTGGTACCATAAGTTTATATTCATTTTATGGGTACCAATGCAATTGTGGTAAGAATTGGTATATTCTTTTTATTTGCTTATTGATCTTGGATGTGCATGTTAGTTTGAAACTTAAATTCATATTGAATTTGAATTTAGTTGGGCTATGGGTTACGTTAATTTAAATTTAGTTTGTTAAATTTGTTGCCTAACCCATATGATCCAAAAGGGTTTTTGGATACCAAGAATTATGTTCTCTAGGTTAAATCCACCATGGGATACCAACCCTACCAACTCATTGATTTGCAAAGGATTTTCATTCAAATAGAGTTGATGGTGCTTAAGAGATGCACCAAAGTAAGGGGAGCTTAATGTTGTAAGTATATTCTTACTTTTGATATACATTTGGTATCCATGTGTGTTGAATGCATCCATTGGTAGACTATATTTCAATTGATGTCATTTTGTACTAGAATTGTGTATGCCATAAGTTTTTATGAAGTTACTATCTATTTTTGGCATAACACTTTTGCATGTCACTTTTGGTATCAATTTGCTACTTTTTGTATTCACATTGGATTTTTTGTCTCTGATGTTGACTTTTGTCGTTCGACGATTTTATTGGATTAAATAGATTTGTTTTCATGAAATCATAGAATTGTTTTCCATGCTCTCGATTCGTTATAAATGTTGATATTGGAGAGTATGTTCCAAAACTCAATAAGTGAAATTGATTTGAGTTTTGGTGATTTCGTTTTTCGATTTTCACCTATGGTTTGGTGATTTCGTTTTTCGATTTTTGCCTATGGTTTGGTGATTTCGTTTTTCGATTTTCGCCTATAGTTTGATGATTTCGTTTTTCGATTTTCGACTATGGTTTGATGATTTCGTTTTTCGATTTTCGCCTATGGTTTGGTGATTTTGTTTTTCGATTTTCGACTATGGTCACGTTGGCACGCTTTGATTTTCTTCGGTATTTTACATTTGGTATTTTACTTTGCAGTCATTTGGACCGTGGTCATATTCTTAGACTCTCATGCTTTTACTTTTAGCCATTGTAATCTTGTCGTTGATCTCCTCCCGTTCTTTTTGCTAATGCCAAAGGGGGAGAGAATTAATAATGACAATGTGCTAATTGATAATTCAAAGTAATTTACCGTGAATCTAATTTGATATGTTAGATTCAGGGGGAGTTAAGATATAAAATGGATTTAGATCCTAAATTGCAATAATATGATTCACATTGTATACTTCCCTCTTCTGCTTGATGCGTATGATTATTATTGAATACGGAACTAACGTGTCATCAATGCAGGGGGAGTAAGTAAATTTCATTTTGAATCATTATTATTGATTATTATTTATGTTGGTTTGTCATCACCAAAAAGGGGGAGAATGTTGAGTATTGATTCCCTGGATTTGGTTTTGGATGATGAGCAAACATAAATATCTCGTACTAACTCTCTATGAGCGCAGTTATGGAGATCGTCGCCAAAATACTACGTACATCAAAAGCGACGTCTCGAGCTTCTCAATACGCGTGATCGTGTGCCTGAAGCTTTGTTGAAGCTCAAGGAGCATTATTGAAGTCAAGAGTGAAGATTGAAGCTTTGAAGACGGTTCGTCATGTTTATATTTATTGCCTTCTAGCTTCATAGAATAGAATGTTAAGCCTTGAGTAGGACTTACATTATAATCTTTATTTCGCTCATATCTTAGAGCTAGGATTATCTTAGAAGCCATTAGAAACTTTCCCGAAGCCTATCGCTTCTTCCCTCGGCTTCTAGTGCATCTTAGTTGGTTCAAGTAGAAGAACCAACCGACTAGATGACGATCTAGTCAGTCGGCAATTCCTCTTGAACCGACTAGATGTCCTTGCTCAATTCAGCCTCGCACTATTGATCAATTAGTCGGTCAAAGAAGGTTCACCGACCGACTAGATGACGATCTAGTCGGTTAGGAATCCTTCTCAGACCGACTAGTATCATTGCCTCTGTACAGCCTATCTTACTGTTTATCGTTAGTCGGTCAAAGAACATTTGTCGACCGACTAGTTGAGAAACTAGTCGGTTAGACTTTGTTCTTAGACCGACTAGTTCAACTTGAATCCAGCCTTTCCTATTTCATCTGTTAGTCGGTCAAAGAACACTCACCGACTGACTAGTTGTGAAACTAGTCGGTCGGCAAGTCTTCTTAGACCGACTAGTTCATATTGCCTGGACTTCTCATATTGGCTGTTCACCTGTTAGTCGGTTCATGTTGAATCACCGACCGACTAGTTGAGAAACTAGTCGGTCAGTGATCCTTCTTTGACCGACTAGTATGCTTCAGAATACAGCCCTTGGAGCATTAATTGAAACGTTTTTGGCTCTCTCTTTCCTCTATCCTATATATACTTGGAGGGGTTCTTTCCTAATATTCAAGGCTGCCATTTTAGAGGTTTAGAGAAATCAAAGAGAAGCAAATCAACTACATTCTAAAGCTATCTCTTCTCACTAGAATCTCTCCCTCACTCTTATTCCTCAAGAGAGATTCATCGATTGTGAGCCTTCCAAGCCAAAGAGCTTGAATCAAGGTCACCAACTCCACCCTAGGCTTCCATTGCTGGTCAACTTCTTGGAGCTAGGGTTTGGTGACATCTTCTTCCTCAAAATCCCTCTTTGCCCTAATTTGGTAAGTATACTCAAGGCATAGGATTTTGTGGTAAGTGTTTCATTATTTCATCGCATTTGATATTTGAATTGTTCTCTCGGTTGTGAGAGAAGTGTGTGATCCCGGGTTGTGGGAGTCACATTTTCATTGTGTATGATTTGGTCTTGTAGAGTTTTTCTACAAGAATTTCATAGTGCTAAATCTTGGGTTAGTGGTTTCTAACTCAAGTATCCGGAGGGGATCCGGGTGGTTGGGACGTAGGATCACCGGGAACAAGTCGGGGAGACTTGGGTGGATCCGAACCCGTTATATCTTTTGTTTGCATTTGTTAATTCTTGTCGATTGTTGTTTATTCCGCATTGTCGTTTGTGTTTGCACAATAGTTATGAATAACGTTCTTAATTATTTTAAAGTACTATTCACCCCCCTCTAGTAATGTGCAGTAGCTTCACAGGGCACTATAGATGATACATCCAACACACTTAAATGCCATCACATATGGTACTGATTTCCCTTGTGCTGTCCTTTTCTTGCAGAATGGATAGTGGAAACGGGATATCTTCGTCAGAGATGGAGCATGCTGAGCCCTCTTTGATGGAGAAGATTTTTCTGGGTTTTCAGGCGAGTCTGGGTCAGCAGGCTGAGATGCTCGCCAAGATGCAGGGTCAGAAGACCCCAGGCTTCAAGCAGTTTAGGGCAATGAAGCCAAGGACTTTTTCTGGCAAGGAGACAGCACTGGAGGTCGATGAGTGGTTACGGCGCACAGAGGATGACCTCACAGCTGTTGGATTTCCACCAGAGAGTTGGGTTGATGCAGCAAAAAGGCAATTGACTCATCAGGCCAGAGATTGGTGGGATGCTCAGGAGCGGCACCTGACAGGTCCTATCTCTTGGAAGACCTTCAAGGAGCATTTTGAGTCCAAGTTCCTTTCAGAAACCGTAAAGGATGAGCTCAGACATCATTTTGAGCAGTTGAGTATGACGCCGAGCTCAAACTCGGAGTGTGGATGAGTATGACGTCGAGTTTTCTTTACTGAGCAAGTTTGCCCCGGAGCTTGTTGCGACTGATGCCACCCGAGCTCGACGCTTCCGTATGGGACTAGATCTGGAGTATAGAGGGGCTATGTCTACACAGAAACTGGCTACATAGGAGGATGTGCTCGAGGCGACAAGATTATATGAGATCCATTTGCGGAGCATAGGGAAAATGCCTACAGGCGACAGACGACCCTCAGGATCACAGAAGGCATTACCTCGGCCAGTGCAGACGGTCCAGTTCAAGAGGCCAGGAGCCCCTGCAGTGACACTGAGACGTCTGACATGTCAATTCTGTGACAAGCCTGGTCATGAGCAGAAGGAGTGTAGGACTTGGGCCAGACAGTATTTTGCTTGTGGTGGCCGATGACACATTAGCAGGTTTTTCCCGCAGCAGGGTGCCTACCCGGCCCCCGTTGCACCTGTGGCTACTAGGCCGATGCAGCAGCGAGCTCTTCCACCTGGTTCGCAGCGGCCTTCTCTTCCAGCACCAACTGGACCAGGTTTACCAGCCCCTAGAGGACCTTCCTCGCCTCCTCAGCAGCAGACCTTTAAGAAGACAAACTCTGCTCCAAAGTCCCAGGCTTTCACGATGACAGCAGTAGAGGCAGAAGACTCAGGTCAGGTTATCATGGGTATGGTTCTAGCCCTCTCCCTACTTTACATTATGTCACTTGTTGCTTAGTTATGATGGACGTTGGTTTGATTTCCTTGTTGGTTCTAGGTATGGTTAAGGTAGCATCTTTTCCTGCCTTGTCACTTTTTGATCTGGGGCTTCATACTGTTTTCTGTCCCGACAATTTGTGGACAAAAATGCAATACCTGTTGACTCCTTCACTGTTAGTTGGAATATTCACACAGGAAATGGTGTGATCCGGAGTACTTCAGAACTCCGTTGTTGTCCAGTGGAAATTTGTGGTCGGGAGTTATATGCTGACTTCCTAGTGATTGAGATTCCCACCTTTGAAGCGATGTTTGGGATGGACTGGTTAGCGATGCTTTGTGCCACTATTGATTGCAAATTAAGGAGGGTAGTCTTTCAGATTCCTAATCATTCAGAGCTTGAGTTCAGAAGTGGTAGTTGCACATTAGAACCTGTAAGATTCAGAGCAACACCAGTGGAAGCAGAAGCGTTGGCGATGGCCATGGAGGCAGAGCCAGTCTTACCCAGGGTTGTGCGAGACTTTCCTGATGTCTTTTCTTAGGACATTTATGGACTTCCTCCTGATCAATCATTGGAGTTCACCATTGATTTGGTACCAGCACACAGCCCATTGCGAAGGCTCCTTATCGGATGGCACCACCTGAGTTAGCTGAGCTTCGTAATCAGTTAAAGGACCTATCAGAGCGAGGGTTGATACAGCCAAGCATGTCACCTTGGGGAGCACCAGTGCTTTTGGTGAATAAGAAAGATGGGTCTCGGAGGATGTGTATTGACTATAGGGAATTGAACAAGGTGACAATAAAGGACAAGTACTCACTTCCTCGCATCGATGACCTCTTTAATTAGCTTGGTGGATCCCGAATCTACTCAAAGTTGGACTTACGGAGCGGTTATCATCAGATAAAGGTTCGGGGGTCCGATGTTCATGAGACAGTTTTTTGAACCCGTTATGGACATTATGAGTTTCTAGTGATGCCCTTCGGTGTGACTAATACTCCAGCTACCTTCATGAGGTTAATGAATCAGGTATTCTTTGAATCTTTGGACAAGTTCGTGGTAGTCTTTATTGATGATATCTTGATATATTCCAAGGATGAGGAAGATCATGCGGAGCACCTAAGGATTGTTCTAGAGACTTTGAGGCAGCATCAGTTATATGCCAAATATAGCAAGTGCCAGTTTTGGCTATCTAAAGTGGCTTTTCTGGGGCACATAGTTTCAGGATAATGCATATCAGTTGATCCAGAAAATGTGGCTGCAGTGGAGAAATGGCATGTTCCCAGGATGGTTTCAGAGATTCGGAGTTTCTTGGGATTGGCTAGCTATTACAGGAAGTTCATCAAGGATTTCTCAAAGATTGCGGCACCACTTACTCACCTGACTAAGAAGGATGTTGCTTATATCTGGTCTGAGGAATGTCAGCATGCATATGAGGAGTTGAAGAGAAGGCTGACTACTGCTCCAGTTCTGACGATTCCAGATCGTTCTGGGGGATTTGAGATCTTCTGTGATGCTTCTGGCAAAGGGCTTGGATGTGTCCTACATCAGCATGGACGTGTGGTAGATTATGCCTCTAGACTTCTGAAGGTGCATGAGCTAAACTACCCTACACATGACTTGGTGCTGGCAGCCGTGATTTTTGCCTTAAAGCTGTGGAGACACTTTTTGATAGGGGAGCATGTCAAGGTGTACACTGACCACAAGAGTTTGAAGTATATGTTCACCCAGAATGAGCTCAACATGAGACAGCGTCGGTAGCTTGAGCTGATGGCAGAATATGATCTCGATCTCCAGTATCACCCTGGAAGGGTGAACATGGTCCCTGATGCACTGAGTAGATATCCAGCTGTGATGATGTTGACCTCTCAGCCTCGGCTCCAGTGGGCCCTGCGACAGATGGAGATATAGGTCGTTCTTCCGGGCATCAAAGCAACCATGTTGAACTTGCAGGTCCAGTCCGATCTGGTAGACTGGATCAAGGCCGCACAGTCAGAAGATGAAAAGCTAAAGAGGATCCGAGAACAGGTAGAGGCCGGACTTCGGACTGACTTCCACATTCATGAAGATGGCTCTCTTAGATTTGGGACTCGGTTATGTGTGCCGGCTGGTGCTATTCGAGAGGAATTGCTTAAGGAGGCTCATAGCTCTCCATATTCAATTCATCCAGGCGGGACAAAGATGTATCGTGACCTGCGACAACATTACTGGTGGCATGGGATGAAGCGCAGTATAGCCAGAATTGTGGCCTCGTGCTTGGTATGTCAACAGGTGAAGGACGAACACCAAAGAGTTGCAGGTCTGTTGCAGCCTCTCCCCATACCTGAATGGAAATGGAAATACGTCACGATGGATTTTGTGACTGGGCTACCCTGCACACCCAAGGGAAATGACGCAATTTGGGTAGTCGGTGATCACTTGACCAAATCTGCACATTTCATTCCCTTTCGAGTTGGACAGTCTACCGAGCATTTGGCTCGAAGATACATGGAGGTAAACCCCCTTCGTCACCCTTAAATTTTTTGTACTTGGTAATGTGAGGTGTTGACATAATATTCTTTGTAGGAGATCGTGAGGCTTCATGGAGTTCCTATTTGTATAATCTCTGATTGGGACACCAGATTCACCTCACATTTTTGGAGAAGTTTGCAGTTTAGTTTGGGGACTTATCTCAAGTTTAGTACCGCATATCATCCTCAGACGGATGGGCAGTCCGAGCAAGTTATTCAGATTGTCGAGGACATGTTGAGAGCTTGCATGCTGGACTTTAAGGGATCCTAGGAAGATCACTTGCACTTGGTGGAGTTTGCTTACAACAATAGTTATCAGGTAAGCATTGGAATGGCACAGTTTGCTGCTCTGTATGGAAGGAAGTGCAGATCACCTCTAAGCTGGGACGATGTTGGGGATCGTGAACTCTTAGGACCTGACTTAGTAGTGGAAGCGATCAATGTAGTTCGAACAGTCAAGGAGAATCTTCGTATCGCTCGGGATCGCTATAAGCATTGGGCAGATACAAAGATGCATCCATTGGAGTTTTAGCCAGGTGATTATGTGTTCTTGAATATCTCCCCGACACATGGCACAATTCGATTTAGTAGATGAGGGAAGTTGAGCCCGAGGTTCATTGGTCCATTCGAGATCTTGGCTCGTGTTGGTGAGGTTGCCTATCGCCTTGCCTTGCCACCCTCCCTTGAAGGCGCCCATGATGTGTTCCACGTATCTCAGCTTCAGAAATATATGGGAGACCCTAGTCACCTCGTGGACTTCTCAGAGATTGAAGTGCGCCCCGATCTGACTTATGAACAGCAACCAGTAGCCATCCTGGATCGGAGACAGAAGATACTGAAGAAGAAGGCCATTAATCTAGTAAGGGTTATATGGCAACAAGAATCCCATGGTTAGTCCACATGTGAGTGTGATGACGAGATGAGAGACAGATATCCTCACCTGTTTATGTAAGTATCTTATCCATGTATCAATGTCTCTTTTGTTAATCTTGAGTGCAAACTTTTATGGAGATAGTGGTGTAGGGTAAAATATAGAGGGGCCCTGGGAATTAGAAGTATTTTCTTCTTAGACTAGAACCCTTAGACTTCGAAAGTTCGAGGATGAACTTTAGTTTAAGGAGGGTAGGATGTCATGGCTTGTTTAGCCCTATACGGCGACTGACGCGGTATTCCTCTATACACGAGTAAAGGGAGTATGAGGAGTTGATAAGAGGTGATAAGGCGTGTATATGGCTAGTGGTAGTCGTGTAATTTCGCGAAGAATGTAGGGGCATTTTGGTCATTTGGCCATATGGGTGGAAGTGTGTGTAGAGTAAAGGTGGGTGCGTAAAGTAATGTCATATTTGTAAAATTTGAAAGAGTGGGTTAGTATGTGAGGGGTTAGTGTGAAAAGGGATGGGTTTAGTGGCACACCCATAAATTTTTAAGAAAGGCTAGGGGCAAAACGGTCTTTTTGACTAAAACTGCTGTGTGTACATACTAATGTTGTATGTGCATAAAGTAATGGCAAACTTGTAAATATTTGAAACTTGAGGGGTAATTTTGTGAGGGTATTATATTCATTTTAGCATGATCATGCTTATCTTGAAGAGGATTCTAGTAGGAGATATTTTGTAAGAAAAATCTAAACTATTCTTTAACATTCTTTAACTTTCTTTTCTTTTAATTTCCTTCATATTCCTCCCCCCTTTCCTCCCTATTGCTGGCCGAATTCCCTCTCCCCCCCTTTTCATTTCACCAAGCTTCCAAAACCCTAATTTTACCTCAAAAATCCAAGAAACCCTAGGCTTCTTCAAGGAGAAAGAAAGGAGGAAGGAGGAGAAAGAGAAAAGAGAAGGAAAGAGACTTCATTGAGGTAGGATTCTAACTTTGGTTTGGGAATTGTTTGAACCCGTTAAGCCCAATAAACCCGCAATCTTATTATTTAAGCGTATTCTAGGGTTTTTGGGCGTATTATTGGCGTATTGGAGCACTTAGGAGCCGTATTTTCTTCTGCAAAAATTCTGTAAAATTCCAGAGCCTAGTTTCTAATTTCCAGAGAGTTTTGATGTATTTTCAAGGATGTTTAGTGATGAATTCTTAACTTAAACTCCTTATTTGATGCTTTTTCTTCCGTATTTTGATATAATATTAACGTATTTTGCTATGAAACTTGTTTATTTTCGCATGATGTGTAGCTAAATCTCTGTTGTGCATGGTATGGAGTAGTTAGGGGATATTATTCGTGTTTATTTGGTTGAAATTCCTTGTGCTAAATCGTTTAACGTCGCTAAAATTGTAATCTTTGTTCGTAAATCGACTTTTTTAGATTCCAAAAGAATTAATTAAGTTGATGATCGCCCCAAAAGGGTGAGTTTTGATTTCCCCAAAAGGGAGTTTCATACCGTAGTTTTGATCTCTCCAAAAGAGAGTTTCATATCGTATTATAGCTTTAGCGACGATCTTATTGAATATTTTGTTTGAACCCCCAAAAGGGCATCTTCCGATGAATTGCTCCCAAAAGGAGAATTCATTGAGTTATATTGGATATTTTTCCCGGTGAATTGCTCTCAAAAAGAGAATTCATTGTGATATATTCATCAACCAAATTAATACGAATCGTTGATCCTAACGAACCCATACCATGTGCAAACTCTTTATAGATATTTTCTTACACGATTTTCTATGTTCACGTGTTCACATCACCATCACCGTCACCACTATTAAAGTGTTTAGATTTTATTTGTAGTTACTCTATTTGACTTGGACTTGTGGTTTCAACAGATTCTCCCGAGGATTCGACATCTGGACTCCCAGATTTTACTACTTGAACGGACTCTTGCGCTTGAGAGAAGCACCTTTTCGGAGCCCACCAATAGTGCATTATTTATTTGAAGTCTTGTGTTATTTGGGAGCAATATAATTGCTTCACCAGATCCTTCGATTATTTGGGACAGTCCTAAAATTGTGATAACAGGACCGTCGTATTTATTTATGCTATTAAAATAGCAATGTTCATGAAGGATTGTGTGCATCGAGGCACTGTCCATTAGGCACTCATACTTCATCTATATAAGCAAAAACGGAATTTTATTTGAGTAAAATGTAGACGACATTCGGTAATAAAAGTTCGTACTAAAGCAAATAAAAGATGGTGATACATTGAATTTTAAATGCATAGATAAAGGATGATGCTCAATCGAGCAGGTCGTCGTTCTCGAAGTCTTTTGTAGTAAACATCGTTGGGGGCTGAACAGCCGCCAAGTTTGTTTCAGGTAGAGACTTCTGGCTCGTCTGGTATAGATCTTGGAGGTGGCGAGGAGTGCGGCAGTTTCTGGACCAATGGCCAGCCATGCCGCATCTATGGCATTTATCCTCACAGTTCTTCTTAGGAAGTGACACTTGGTCGGTGTTCTTTCGCTTCCATGTGAAGTTTCTCTTTCCCTGATTGTTTTTGTTTGTCTGGGGAGCTGCACCTCTTGGTTGCTTCATTACAGCTTTCCCTTTGGTGTTTTTGGCCTTCCTCTTGTTTTTCCACTTCTGGGGAGAAACGTGGTGGGCTTCAGGGATAGGGGCAGTGCCGGCTGGACGTAAATTATGAGTGGCGAGCAGTAAGTCTCGATTCTGCTCTGCCCTAAGTAGGAATGAGATCAGATCAGAGAATTTCGTGAAGTTGCGTTCACGATACTGCTGCATGAGGATTGCATCTTTCTCGTGAAACGAGGTAAATGTCTTTTCCAACATGCGTTGTTCTGTCACTTCTTCACCGCACAATTTCAGGCGTGAGGTGATGTTATGAAGTGCATAATTATACTCAGCGACGGACTTATAGTCCTGAAGTCTGAGGTTTTCCCACTCATAACTGGCACGCAGTAATATAACATCAATTTGATGTTTATACTGTGCCTCCAGCGCTGTCCACAGGTCCTTTGGGTCCTCAACCGTTAAGTATTCAGCCTTTAAGGTCCGATCTATATGTTTCCTAATGTAGATTATGGCTTTCGCCTTATCTACATCGGATACAGTGGTCGGAGTGCCGCTGCTGGATGCAGCAGAAACATCGGCCGCTGCTGGGGCCGAGGAAGGAGCCAAAATGGACCCAAGGAGGGCCATCGAACGCAAGTGAAACTTCAGGCCCACTCGCCAACTCAGGTAATTTTTCCTGCAGAGTCAAGGACTTCGAAATCGACGCTTGCCAATTTTGCCATTTATCTACGCAATTTAAAATAAGCATGAATCAATTTAAATTGAAAATCACGCATAACAAATAAAGTAAGCAAAATGTGGGGATCGGCCAGATACCCAAAAAATGTACAAAGTCCAAAGTCCGAATATACAGTCCATAAAGAAGAAAAATACAACTTGGAAACCCAGAATGGGTCCCTATATTTTCAAATTTATGCCTCCATCTTTATTTTGTTGGTACAGTCTTTGGCAAAAATACATATAATCCTCACTTACAAATTCTCTCAAAAAAGAAAATTAAATTACAAGGAATAAAAAGGGTATCAAATTGGCCGATCCCAAAAATCACATTTTAGCTTATATAAACATCCACGCAGTTTATAAATGCTACAGGCACAAAATAAACAACCACGCATGTATATAACACAGGCATATAAAATATGGAAAAATAGAGTATAAAATATAATAATCTCTCGGACCACGGGGAGACGTCATATACCGTTAGGTTAGTTGACTAACGGCAGAGCGGTCGCATGATCCTTAAGATAATTATATTTTGAAAAAAAATCCTAAAATTCCATAATTTAATAATAATGCAATAGTGTTATAAATTTAGCAATATAAAAGACTAGGCGACATGCCCATGACAAGGAATTAAAATAAATTAATAGTTTGAATGGGGCTGCAGGCCCAAAAATATTAATCATTTTAATGTATTTTTAACATTTGGGCTGCAGGCCCATTTGCCAAACATTAATAAATTGCAATAGAATTTACTTGGCTTCTGGCCCTAATGAGTCAAAATAAAATATTGTTAACAGTTGGGCTGCAGGCCAAGTGTCAAAATTTTAATTAACACATTGAAAATTGCAATTTGAATAACTGGGCTTCAGGCCCCTTTTTGGTGTGTAAAACTAATTATTAAGTAAATTGGGCTGCAGCCCCATAGAATCTATTAACCAGGTTACAAATGAGCTGCAGGCCCAACAACAAGGTTATCTAATTTAAAATAAACAAAATAGTGCCCTTCAGCCCATTTTTTTTTGTTTTTTAAAAAAATCCCAAACCCTAAGTCTGTCCCTAAAATCCCTTTTACAGAGAGATTAACAAAATCCCCCCTCCACCCTGCCTGTTACTGGGTTCGGCCAAAGCCCCGCCTGCCGATGGCGTAAGACGTCAGGCCCCCCTTCGGGGGGGGGATAGCCGGAGGCCCCTCGCTGCGGGCGGGGCAGTGGATAGAATCCCCCCTGCTGCGGGGGGGGGGGGGGGCAGTCTGACAGAACCCCCCCGCCTGGGGGGGTCTGCTACCCCCCCCCGCCTGGGGGGGGGTCTGATCCTGCGGAAAGAAACGCCCCCCGCTTGGGGGGGATCAGCGGAAGGAAACGCCCCCCGCCTGGGGGGGTCGACGGAAGGAAATGCCCCCCTCCTCCCCCCCCGACTGGGGGGGGCTCGGCGCCGGCGGACGGAAAATTGCCCCCCCCCCCCCCGCCTGGGGGGTCGGCGCCAGCGGACAGAAAATGCCTCCCTGACTGGGGGGCTCGGGGCCTGCGGACGGAAACGCTCCCCCCGCCTGGGGGGCAGAGCCGGGACGCCCCCCCCCTCGGGGGGGGGGGGGGGGGGGGGCGACGATCGGGAGACCCCCCCCTCCGGGGGGTGTTGGGGGAAAAAACCCCTGCCGCGGCGGGGGGGGGGGGGGGGGGGGGGGGGGGGGGGTAAGAACCCCCCCTTCGGGGGGGATTTCGGGCTGTTTAATTTTTTTTTATTTTGTATATTATCAAAATTCTGATAAATGGTGGGGCAAAATTCTGGTATTTTATTTTATTCTGATATTCTGATATTTTGTATATTTTATATAGCAGATTTGAAACAAGCCTAAATTAGGTTGTAAAAAATAATAGCTAAGTTAAAATTTTGTTTATAGCTATCTACGGGAACAACGGATATTACCTCTAGATTAAAAATCTAGGGAAGATCGAAAAACTAGAAGATCCATAGAGAGAAAATTCCACGCTCCGAATACGCCCAAGAGGAACGCCGCAACGAACAGCAACAACCAGAGATTCCTTTGCGCGTAACAAATTAGAGGATTGATTTTTGAGGGTAGAAAAGATCAAAAAGAGGAGCAAAAGTGCCGATAACGTGTTAGAGAATTGTTGGAGAGAAGTAACCATGGCAACTAGCCATGGTGATTAATTTATACAATAGTATGGTCTTCCAAGAGCCTAAGAGCATACCAAAGGTCTCCACAACATTAATAGTAGTGGAGTAATGTGGGGATAAATGATGGGGAGGCCAAAAGGCTCCTCCACTCACAACACACGCGAGTTTTTTTGTTTTATTATCGAGAAATGAACAGTGTCACGTTTTCTTTAATAATTTTTTCCGATACCCTCGTGGGCCCCAGCACAAATCGGAGTGGCAATTGGGTTTTTGTGTTTTTAATGCCAGCACAGCAGAAAGCTTGCGCTCACGAGTATTGTTGGCTACTTTAATGATTAATTAGTTTGTTATTATAATTTAATTGCCAATGCAAATTAATTAGTTTTTTGTGGTTTTTTGTGTTTTTAATGCCAGCAGAAAGTTTGCGTGGCGCGCGTGTTTTTAATGCCAATGCAAATCTTTGTTATTATAATTTAATTAATGTTATGAAGGGAAAAGTAGGGAAAATAGGTGTAGAGGGTTAAGAGCACCCTACCCTCATATTTATAGCTTTCAATAGTGGGTTGGATACCCAAATGGGCCTAATGGGCCTATTCATAACACTTCCACTTATCCAACCAACATTGAATAAGAGGTGGATTCTTCAGGATCCGAGTTAGGATAACTGCCTTGTTAAATAAAGATCAGTTAATCCATAACTTCCCCTGTTTTGGGGATGTGTCTAGGGGTGGATACTTCAGGATCCAGAGTCAACGAGGTTGCCTCGTCAAAACCTTGACTACGGAAAACCCTGTGGGAAAAAACCAGTAGCCAAGGGAAAAGAGTACAACTCTGCGGTTGACTCCCCCTCATCTGACCAAGCTTCAGGCTGGCAGATTTCCTATGAATCTATACATCAATCTCCCATGTATCTATGAGTTCATAGTCCTCTCATCCTGACCCAGTTTACATTTACTCACTCTCCTCATCTCAATCCCATATACAAGTTTCTCAAAGATACTAGTAGGCAGGGATTTGGTAAGCAAATCCGCCAAGTTATTACATGATTGGATCTTCTGTACCTCAATCTGCTTCTACTTCTGAAGGTCGTGTGTCCAGAAGAACTTGGGGGAGATATGCTTCGTCTTGTCGCCTTTGATGTAGCAGTCCTGTAGCTGGGCTATACATGCTGCATTGTCTTCATGAAGTGGAGTAGGCGCAAGAACGCCGGTCATCAGGCCGGTGGAGGTGAGGATGTGCTGGATCACAGAGCGTAGCCAAAAACTTTCCTTGCTTGCTTCGTGGATCGCTAGGAGCTCTGAGTGAGTGGATGAGACGGTCGTCATGGTCTGCTTTACAGATCTCCAGGATATGGCTGTGCCGCCATAAGTAAACATGTATCCTGTCTGAGACTTCTCTGAATGAGGATCGGACCTGTATCCTGCATCAGCATAACCAACTAAACCAGTTGATGCCCCTTTCCTGTAGAATAGACCTAAGTCTATGGACCCTTGGATGTAGCGCAGAAGATGCTTAACTACGGCCCAGTGCCGCTGTGTAGGTGCAGCACTATATCTGGCTAGTAGGTTGACTACAAATGCTATGTCAGGGCGAGTGCAGTTAGCCAGGTAAAGGAGTGCACCGATAGCACTTAGATAAGGCACTTCGGGGCCTAGTGCTTCCTCCCCCTCTTCCAGCGGCCGGAAGGGGTCTTTATGTACATCCAATGATCTGACGACCATTGGAGTGCTGAGGGGGTGGCACTTATCCATCTGAAACTTTTTCAATAAGTTCGATGTGTAAGTTGCCTGATGTAACTGGATCCCATCGTTAAGATGCTCTATTTGAAGACCTAAACAGAATTTTGACTTTTCGAGGTCTTTCATCTCGAAGGTTTCTGTCAAGCTTCTAGAAATCCCTGCGATCTCTTTAGGAGATCCGATGAGGTTCAAGTCGTCCACATAGACGGCTATGATTACAAATCCTGTTGCATTTGCTCTTATAAAGATGCAAGGGCAGACTGGGTCGTTTGCGAATCCTTGTTTTGCAAGGAAATCGCTCAGTCTGTTATATCACATCCTTCCAGATTCTTTTAGACCATATAATGATCTTTACAGTTTCACTGAGTAGATGTCACGTTCTCTCTCTTTTAGTGCTGCAGGCAAAGAATGACCGTCAGGCAATCTCATATAGATGTCTCGGTCTAGGTTGCCATATAGGTATGCAGTAACCACGTCCATGAGTTGCATATCTAAACCCTCTTGGGCTGTTAAGCCAATGAGAAATCGGAAGGTGATCGCGTCCATGACCGGGGAGTATGTGGCTTCAAAATCCACCCCTGGACGTTGGGTAAAACCCTGCGCTACAAGCCTTGCTTTGTAGCGAACGATCTCATTCTGTTCATTTCGTTTTCTAACAAATACACATTTATAACCCACAGGTTTTACACTTTTTGGTGTCTGGACTATGTGTAACAACCCTAGTGTGCAAATACTAAGTAATCGTTAAATTCATCCAAGTTTCTCGTACATGTGCACACCAATCCCGGGGAATGGAGAGATTTGCAAATTGTCCCTCGATTTTTCATTTATACCCAAATGAGGGTATTATTGTAAGATTGGGTTTAAGGCAAATTTCTTTAAGTGAAGGGTTATTGTGAAAAAGGGAAATGAGATATTTGCAATGGTAAACTTGTAATAAAATCAAGCATTTGGATGGCTAATTTTGAAAAAAAAAAGAAAGAAAAAAAAAGAAAAGAAAAGAAAAATAGAGTATGGCACTAAGTTGCCATACCAAGTACACCTAACCCCCCATCTCCCCCCTACCATAACCCCCCACCCCTCTCCCCTCTCCTAGGTCCCTTTCTCTCCCCCTCTCTCCATTATTTTCAGCCCATGGCTGAAAATAGCTAGGGAAAAAAAAAGGGAAAAGAAAAAGGAAGAGAAGAAAGAAGAAGAAGAAGAAGAATAGGAAGAGGAGAAGGAGAAGGAGAAGGAGAGGGCTACTACTCAAACCATCAACCATTCTTGAAGCTCCAAAGAGGTAGGAACTCTTCACTCTCCTACTCTAATTATAAATGATGGAAAGTATCTTATATGTGTGAGTTTTCTCTGAAATTTTGGGAAGAATGTTGTAGAACTAGGAATCTTGATGCATGCCTGAAATTTGCTGAAACTTTAGCTGAGTTCTGGGATTAATTGGCTATTAGGAATGCTCTGAAAATTTTATATGATATTTATCTCGTAGATATGAGAAACTTTCATGTTCATCACGTTTTCTGATTCGAACTGGAAGTTGGGGTAAAAATTCGAATTGTGCAACATAACAGGAATTCTGTCAAGCTGTACACAATTCAGTAAAACGAGCACCACTACCTGCACACATCTTGTATTTTGTTGATTTTAGTCTTGTTGAAAAGCTAACAAGTTTTTCTCAAAGTCTTTCGCGACTTTTATGTTGAAATTCTGGCTATACAATGCCCAAAATTGGCTTTGAACACAGACACAGAAATCTGTCTGCAGAACAGTTTTGACACCCTTTACCCAATAATTCACTATAAATCCAATACTTCATATTATTATCTAAAATTTTATGGGTGAACTCAGAACTATAATATCTCCAACTTTCATTCTTTGATATTTGTCAAATTCTCAAAAGAAATGGGTTAAAAATGCTGTTTTTCTATCTGTTCATGCAATTTCAGTATGTTGAAGGGTGTTGGGTGAAATTGGACTTGTGTGATATTGCTAATTTTTCACTCCAAATGCATGAATGATGTTGATGCATGTATGTAAGATTAGTTATGCTATTTGTTACAAAAATTGGTGACATGATTCTCTTCATTTATGTGGCGCTCATTATATGTTTGTTAAAATGCCTGAATGAACTTAAGATTGAAGAAACTTGGAAAATGGCATTGTTAATTGTGTGACATGTATTACCCACGAGGAATTGTATATGATCAATGAGGTTATGATACATGGCTTATGGATCATGCTAGTTTGTTGTGAATATCTTGATGAAAAGAATGAATTTGGACATCATTTACATACGTCATTTTACATGCTCAATACCCTAGGATTAATGATTAGCTAAAAGATAACCTAGGGATATCTTGTTCCACTCGAAGTGGGTGAGGACCCTAGGAGGGTTGGGGGAAACCAAGGTAACGAGTGGACATGCGGGGATGGACTGCTGGGTTGTGGACCACTCCTGACGAGCCCTTAACGGCGGGGAGTTGGTGCGGTTGTGGTTGAGTTGGTTGTGTTGGTGAACGGCTTCTTTCGTAAGAGCTTGTCTCGGGAAGTCGTAGCATTCCACCCACCTTACCGGGTGAGGTCCAGTCCCCGATGTCTGACCCGTTACTGAGGTTTCGAATTCATGCATGAAAACTAACCTAAAAAGAAAAAAACAATAACTCTGGAATGTGATGCCTTTCCTTTGTTGTGATTCCTTGTTGTGCACTATGATTAGAGTAGTGGAGTTGTGGAGTTCCTACTGGGCACGCTGTGACGTGTCCTCCCCCTTACAGGTCCAGGCACTGGTTCTCTGGCGGCGGGCCCGGGAGTGGAGACCCCGGAGGGCAGCTCGTCTCAGCAGGGTCCGTAGTGTATGGTCAGTGTGGGTCGCGTGGTGTAGACTTGGGTTGTGTGTGTGTGATGAACGTAGTGTTGTACCCCTGTTCCCTTTGTACCCCGTAGGGTTGAGTTGTACTTTTGTGGGAGCTTTTGCTGTTGGGGTTGTACAGTGGACTTGTGCGGTACTGGCCATGTAGTAGCGGTGCTCTGTGACTCTTGGATGTTCTGTTCGTCGTATTTTACCTTACTGCATGTGTTGTAGTGTCTTGTACTATCTTTCTGTGTTGGAGCTGTATTGTTCTGTTAATCGTTCAGTCTGTACTTTACTGCATGTGTTTCCTCAGCGTTTGCAGTGGCCTGCGTGACTTTGGTGTGTGCTTTAGCGCTTGGTACTCTAATACCGCGGCTTGTCACGCCGACCCTCCCTATTTTGGGCAGCGGGGCGTGACAGGTTTTGTGGTGGCCCATGCAGGTCCGCGCCCACTGCGATACGCGTAAAGGGAACACCGGTAAGGCTCCAAAATTTCAGTACACGACACTAATGCATTTGTTCTATTTCTCGCCTGCAGATGGAAGGTGGGAACGGGAGTTCCGGCGGGACCGGAACATCTGATGGTGGGATTGGCCCAGCTGGTGATGTGCAGTCTTCGGGTGACAGGACCTCAGAGTCAGCCCTGATGGCTAAGGTCCTGATGGGCATTTTAGAGCACATGGGTCAGATGGAGGAGAGGGCAGTGGCGCCGAAGCCGCCGAGCTACAAGGAGTTCAGGACACTGCGTCCGCGATACTTCTCGGGCAGGGAGAGTAGCCTCGAGGTAGATGAGTGGCTGCGGCACACTGAGGATGATCTGACGATGTGTCGGTATCCCGAGACGGTTGGGTAGAGTTGGTGAGGCGCCAGTTGACCCATCAAGCTAGAGACTGGTGGGAGGCTCAGGAGAGGCGACTGAAGGGGAACATTGCTTGGGAGACCTTTCGGGAGTTGTTTGAGGCCAAGTTCCTTCCAGAGGCAGCGAAGGACGAGTTGAGGCAGAGATTTGAGCATTTGACTCAGGATGGGAGGACGGTGGATGAGTATGATGCAGAGTTCTCGTTGCTGAGCAAGTACGCGCCAGAGCTTGTAGCGACAGATGCCATCAGAGCCAGGCGATTCCGTAAGGGACTAGACGTAGAGTTTCGGGCGGCCATGTCTACTCAGGAGTTATTGACTCAGGAGGCCATACTGCGGGCTGCCAGACAGCATGAGACCCACCTACGGAGTGTGGGGAGGCCACCAGCCAGTGGTGGGAGACCAGCTGCTCAGCAAAGGACTGCACCTGGCCCAGTTCAGAGGGTGACATTCAAGCGACCGGGGGCTCCACCTCCGGCACAGAAGGGACCTTCATGCTACAGATGCGGGAAGCCAGGGCATGTGCAGAGAGACTGCCGAGTTACGAATGCCAGGTGTTATACATGTGGAGAGCCGGGACACATCAGCAGATTTTGCCCACAGTCGGGTCATGCCCCGGTGCCGCCGGCGTCAGCAGCTGTCCGGCCTACACAGCAGAGACCTCTTCCACCACCGCCACAGCGGCTTGCCCTTCCGGCACCGTCAGGATCAAAACCGTCTGCATCGAGAGGACCCCCTCCACCTCCCCAGCAGCGACGAGGGAACCAGGGGGCAGTTCCTCCACCGAGGCGGCAGCAGTACACCATGACCCCAGTAGAGACTTCGGAGGGTGCTAGTCGAGTGATCACCGGTATGAATCTTGCCCCTATGCAGTCTATTAGATTTGAGCCTTAGTTATTCAATTTAGCTAGTTGGCTGAGTTTTATTGTTGTGATACTTAGGTATTGTTAGAGTAGCCTCCTACCCTGCTATGTCCTTGTTTGACACTGGAGCGTCACATTGTTTTCTGTCGAAGAAGTTTGTGACGCAACACTCCATAGTAGTTGACACCTTTGCTGCTAGTTGGAATGTTCACACCGGAAATGGGGTTATTTGTAGTGTCTCTGGGATACGGAACTGTCCTGTTGAGATCGGGGGACGAGAGTTGTATGCAGACTTTTTGGTGATTGAGTTACCCGACTATGAGGCAGTGTTTGGAATGGATTGGTTGGGAATGTTCTATGCTAACATAGACTGTAGACTATGGAGGGTAGTTTTTCGGATCCCTGACCATCCAGAGTTTGAGTTTTGGGATGGTAGTAGCGAGCTTGAGCCCTTGAAGTTTCGAGCTACGGTCATGGAGTATTTGGACATGGAAGTAGAGCCCGTATTACCAAGGGTTGTTGAAGAATTTCCTGACATCTTTCCAGATGACATCTTTGGATTACCCCCAGATAGGTCCCTGGAGTTTACTATTGATCTGATTCCAGGCGCTCAACCGATAGCGAAGGCTCCATACCGTATGGCCCCATCGGAGTTAGCTGAGCTCCACAATCAGTTGACCGATTTATCAGATAGGGGATTGATTCGCCAAAGTGTGTCACCGTGAGGAGCGCCAGTGTTGCTTGTGAACAAGAAGGATGGATCTCGGAGGATGTGCATTGATTATCGGGAATTGAATAAGGTGACGGTGAGGGATAAGTACCCTCTTCCCCGGATCGATGATATTTTTGATCAGCTTGGTGGATCCCGGGTGTATTCGAAGCTAGATTTGCGAAGTGGGTATCACCAAGTGAAGGTGCGGGAATCTGATGTTCCTAAAACCGCATTCCGTACTCGATACGGTCAATATGAGTTTCTGGTGATGCCTTTTGGAGTGACGAATGCCCCAGCTACTTTCATGAGGCTGATGAATCAGGTCTTCTTCGAGTATTTAGATAAGTTTGTGGTGGTATTTATCGATGACATCCTGGTTTACTCGAAGAATGAGGATGAACATGCTGAGCATCTGCGGATGGTTTTGAATACCCTCAGGCAGCACCGATTGTACGCTAAGTTCAGCAAGTACCAATTTTGGTTGACCAAGGTTGCGTTTCTTGGACACATAGTCTCTGGAGACGGAGTGTCTGTTGATCCTGAGAAGGTTGCCGCAGTAGAAGGTTGGCCTATACCTCGGACAGTCACAGAGATTCGAAGCTTTTTGGGTTTGGCTGGGTACTATCGGAAGTTCATTAAGGATTTCTCGAAGATTGCCTCGCCCTTGACTCATTTGACGAAGAAGGATGTTGCGTATGTCTGGTCGGAAGAATGCCAGCGAGCGTTCGAAGAGCTGAAGCATCGGTTGACCACTGCTCCTGTCTTAGCTATCCCTGACCGTTCGGGTGGATTTGAAGTTTTCTGTGACGCGTCTGGCAGAGGACTAGGCTGTGTCCTTCATCAACACGGGCGAGTGGTGGCATATGCTTCCAGATTGTTGAAGGAGCATGAACTGAACTATCCCACTCATGACCTGGAATTGGCAGCAGTGATCCTGGCTTTGAAATTATGGAGACATTTCTTGCTAGGTGAACACGTGAAGATATACACTGACCATAAGAGTCTAAAGTATGTGTTCACTCAGAAGGAGCTTAATATGAGACAACGACGATGGTTGGAATTAATGGCTGAGTATGACGTTGATCTGCTATACCATCCTGGGAAGGTGAATGTGGTGCCAGATGCTCTTAGTAGATTACCTGCCGTAATGAAGCTAACCTCTCAACCACAACTTCGGTGGGCAATCCGACAGATGAGAATAGAAGTTGTACTCCCAGGAGAGAAAACTGTTATGATGGGGCTGCAGATCCAGTCTGATTTGGTGAACAGGATTAAGGCAGCTCAATCAGGGGATGCCAAGTTGAAGAGGATCCGAGAGCAAGTGGAAGCTGAACTTCGTACCGATTTTCGTATTCACGAAGATGGGTCGTTGAGATTTGGGAACCGGGTTTGTGTGCCAAGTGGCGAGATTCGGGAAGAACTATTGAAGGAGGCACATAGTTCCACATATTCTATCCATCCTGGAGGGACCAAAATGTACCGAGATTTGAAGCAGTATTATTGGTGGTCAGGAATGAAGAAGAGTGTAGCCAAGAGTGTGGCGTCCTGCTTGGTTTGCCAGCAGGTGAAGGCTGAGCACCAGAGAACTGCAGGATTGTTGCAGCCTCTCCCTATTCCAGAATGGAAGTGGGAGCATGTGACCATGGACTTTGTGACTGGTTTACCTCGGACGCCTAGGGGCAATGATGCGATTTGGGTCATCATAGATCGATTGACCAAGTCGGCACATTTTATTCCGTTCCGAGTTGGACAGTCAACAGAGAATCTGGCTAAGAGGTACATGGAAGAGATCGTGAAATTGCATGGAGTCCCAGTTGATAGGAACACCCCTAAGTGGTTTTGATGATGAGCACACCAAATGATATTAGTGTACTAACTACACTACATCTAAAGTGTGTATATGCATTGATCAGTTATTCTATATCCATGAAGTTCAAATGCAGACTTAGAAGCCATGATCAGAAGTCTACTTACGAGCCAAGAAATGAAGCATATGACGGCTCAACAATACGAAGCATATGAAGACTTATAATCAAGATAAGATGGCTTAAGTCAAAGATCGAAGAACGAGAGCTAAAGATGTGTGTATTAGTAAGTTGTGTATTTAGAATGTAAAAGCCAAATGAATATTCTATACACACACACACAAAATGATTTTCCAAAATGATTTTAAACTTGTTTTAAAACTTATTTGAGAGCATATTTTTCATAGAAACTAAGTTTTAACTTGTAGTAGTTCACTACACTGATTTCTGTCTTCTACCTGAAAAGATGCTCTGGGAGTCGACTACCAATATTAGGGAGTCGACTACCAGTGTACCAGATTTTCTCAGAAACTACTCTGGGAGTCGACTACCAACCTTAGGGAGTCGACTACCAGCTGTGCGATTTGACTTCCCAGATTTGCTCCTTCATTTAATCATTGCTTGATTTATGGGGCTAAAGTCAAATCTTTTTGAAATTCAAATCCTCTCTTAAACTCTATAAATAGAGAACCTTATGAGAACATTTTTCCTAAGAGAAATTCATTCTTGAGCAAAGCTACAATTCTCTCAAAAGTTCTCAAAGTTCTCAAGCTCTCAAAGTTCTTCAATTTTTGTAAAGGCTAAGTTTTTAATTCTTTTGTACTTAATTTTGCAATTATTTTCTCTGATTATTTCTAGCCTTTATAACTTGGTTTGATCTCCAAAGCTCATAGCTTTTCTTCTTGAGATTCAAACATCAAGTTTTTCTTTTTGATCTTTGTGTTCTTAACTTTTATATTTCTCTCAAAGATCAAAATCTTGATTATTGATCTCTAAAGCCCAAGTGCATATTTTAGAAGATCATTTTCAAGACAACCTTTTTGGATTACTTGTTTTTTTATCTCCAAAGCTAAAAGCTTTTTATATTGAGATTCAAAATACAAGTCTTTCTTTTTAATCTTTGTGTTTTATAATTATATTCTTTCAAAGATTAAAAAGACTTGATCTTTGATCTCTAAAAGCCCAAGTGCATATTTTTAGAAGATCAATTTTCAAGATAACTCCTTTGATCAAAATTGTGTTCATCTATATCATTTAATTTGATCAAGAGTTTTCCGATTTTCTTTAAGCCACATATACACAAATATATTCTTTTGGCTTTAGGAAATCTTGTAATTAAATTCATATTTGTTGCAAGTCTTTGAAGAAGACTTTGAATTGTAAATTCCCGTGTTATAAGGGAATAGTGGAAATCCTAGACAAGTCTAGGTGATTGGAAATCCTGGTAGGGATACTAGGTGGTTGGAAATCCTGGTCAAGGCTAGGTCGTTGGAAATCCTAACGAGTGAAGTTAGGTGCTTGTATTTGCCAAGGCAAATAGTGGAAATCTCGTACCGGATTGGTCGGGGACTGGACGTACCCGGGTTGCGGGGAACCAGGATAAAATTGCTTGTCTCTGCGTTTGTTTTTCTGTGATTGTTTATATTTCTTGTACAAGCATTTTCATTTGCTAATCTTATATCTTTGTAATTCCTTGTTCATTTATTATTGCAAAGATTATTTATTTAATTCCGCTGTGAAAAGAACTCTTATCTGATTATAATCTTATCTCTTTCATATTATTTGTAAGATTATTTTGTTGATTAAGAACCAAGCGTAGATCACTCTACTTGGTTTCTTAGGCAACATTAGAAGGATTTTATTTGTGCTAATATTAACAAACGAAAAAGTTTACTATTTGCACAACACTATTCAACCCCCCCTTCTAGTGTTGTTTGCCATCAACAGGATCCAACACCAGTGAGTATAGTATCTGATAGGGATAACAGATTCACCTCACATTTCTGGAAAAGTTTACAGGCTAGTCTGGGGACGCGTTTGAATTTCAGTACTTCATATCATCCTCAGACTGATGGACAGTCGGAAAGAACCATTCAGATTCTTGAAGATATGCTGCGAGCGTGTATGCTTGATTTCAAGGGTTCGTGGGAGGACCATCTGCATCTAGTCGAGTTCGCATACAATAACAGTTATCAAGCAAGTATTGGCATGGCTCCCTTCGCAGCTCTGTATGGAAGGCAGTGTAGGTCTCCTTTAAGTTGGGATGACGTTGGAGACATGGAGTTTTTAGGACCAGACTTGGTGGCGGAAACAACAGATGTGGTGCGGACAGTCAGAGAGAATCTGCGCATCGCGCAGGACCGTTATAAGCACTGGGCTGATACAAAGCGGAGACCCTTGGAATTTCAGCCAGGGGATTACGTGTTCCTAAGGATTTCACCGGTTCGTGGGACCATCCGATTTGGCAAACGTGGGAAGCTGAGTCCTAGGTACATTGGTCCGTTCGAGATTTCCGCTAAGGTCGGTGAAGTTGCGTATCGGCTAACATTGCCACCGGCACTCGAAGGTGTGCATAATGTCTTCCATGTGTCTCAACTCAGAAGATATGTGGGAGATCCCAAACATGTTGTAGATTTTTCAGAGATAGAAGTACGGTCGGATCTCACATATGAGCAGCAACCAGTGGCTATCTTGGACCGGAGGCAGAAGACGTTGAAGAAGAAGACCATTGACTTGGTGCGGGTCATGTGGCAGCAAGAGTCTCCGGAGAGTCAACTTGGGAGCGAGTAGATGAGATGCAAGAGAAATACCCGTACCTGTTTGAGCAATGACTGTTGTATCTTATATTTTCTGCAGTTGTTGGGTATTG
This sequence comes from Scilla litardierei, assembly GCA_030789695.1. Taxonomy (NCBI): domain Eukaryota; kingdom Viridiplantae; phylum Streptophyta; class Magnoliopsida; order Asparagales; family Asparagaceae; genus Scilla; species Scilla litardierei. The sequence continues at coordinate 852,819 of CM061135.1, read as the reverse complement.
TATATAAATGACTGCTCTCCTGATTTTGTTAAATTTCCGAGGACGGAAATTTTTCTAAGGAGGGTAGGGTGTAACAACCCTAGTGTGCAAATACTAAGTAATCGTTAAATTCATCCAAGTTTCTCGTACATGTGCACACCAATCCCGGGGAATGGAGAGATTTGCAAATTGCCCCTCGATTTTTCATTTATACCCAAATGAGGGTATTATTGTAAGATTGGGTTTAAGGCAAATTTCTTTAAGTGAAGGGTTATTGTGAAAAAGGGAAATGAGATATTTGCAATGGTAAACTTGTAATAAAATCAAGCATTTGGATGGCTAATTTTGAAAAAAAAAAGAAAGAAAAAAAAAGAAAAGAAAAGAAAAATAGAGTATGGCACTAAGTTGCCATACCAAGTACACCTAACCCCCCATCTCTCCCCTCACCCTACACCATAACCCCCCACCCCTCTCCCCTCTCCTAGGTCCCTTTCTCTCCCCCTCTCTCCATTATTTTCAGCCCATGGCTGAAAATAGCTAGGGAAAAAAAAAGGGAAAAGAAAAAGGAAGAGAAGAAAGAAGAAGAAGAAGAAGAATAGGAAGAGGAGAAGGAGAAGGAGAAGGAGAGGGCTACTACTCAAACCATCAACCATTCTTGAAGCTCCAAAGAGGTAGGAACTCTTCACTCTCCTACTCTAATTATAAATGATGGAAAGCATCTTATATGTGTGAGTTTTCTCTGAAATTTTGCGAAGAATGTTGTAGAACTAGGAATCTTGATGCATGCCTGAAATTTGCTGAAACTTTAGCTGAGTTCTGGGATTAATTGGCTATTAGGAATGCTCTGAAAATTTTATATGATATTTATCTCGTAGATATGAGAAACTTTCATGTTCATCACGTTTTCTGATTCGAACTGGAAGTTGGGGTAAAAATTCGAATTGTGCAACATAACAGGAATTCTGTCAAGCTGTACACAATTCAGTAAAACGAGCACCACTACCTGCACACATCTTGGATTTTGTTGATTTTAGTCTTGTTGAAAAGCTAACAAGTTTTTCTCAAAGTCTTTCGCGACTTTTATGTTGAAATTCTGGCTATACAATGCCCAAAATTGGCTTTGAACACAGACACAGAAATCTGTCTGCAGAACAGTTTTGACACCCTTTACCCAATAATTCACTATAAATCCAATACTTCATATTATTATCTAAACTTTTATGGGTGAACTCAGAACTATAATATCTCCAACTTTCATTCTTTGATATTTGTCAAATTCTCAAAAGAAATGGGTTAAAAATGCTGTTTTTCTATCTGTTCATGCAATTTCAGTATGTTGAAGGGTGTTGGGTGAAATTGGACTTGTGTGATATTGCTAATTTTTCACTCCAAATGCATGAATGATGTTGATGCATGTATGTAAGATTAGTTATGCTATTTGTTACAAAAATTGGTGACATGATTCTCTTCATTTATGTGGCGCTCATTATATGTTTGTTAAAATGCCTGAATGAACTTAAGATTGAAGAAACTTGGAAAATGGCATTGTTAATTGTGTGACATGTATTACCCACGAGGAATTGTATATGATCAATGAGGTTATGATACATGGCTTATGGATCATGCTAGTTTGTTGTGAATATCTTGATGAAAAGAATGAATTTGGACATCATTTACATACGTCATTTTACATGCTCAATACCCTAGGATTAATGATTAGCTAAAAGATAACCTAGGGATATCTTGTTCCACTCGAAGTGGGTGAGGACCCTAGGAGGGTTGGGGGAAACCAAGGTAACGAGTGGACATGCGGGGATGGACTGCTGGGTTGTGGACCACTCCTGACGAGCCCTTAACGGCGGGGAGTTGGTGCGGTTGTGGTTGAGTTGGTTGTGTTGGTGAACGGCTTCTTTCGTAAGAGCTTGTCTCGGGAAGTCGTAGCATTCCACCCACCTTACCGGGTGAGGTCCAGTCCCCGATGTCTGACCCGTTACTGAGGTTTCGAATTCATGCATGAAAACTAACCTAAAAAGAAAAAAACAGTAACTCTGGAATGTGATGCCTTTCCTTTGTTGTGATTCCTTGTTGTGCACTATGATTAGAGTAGTGGAGTTGTGGAGTTCCTACTGGGCACGCTGTGACGTGTCCTCCCCCTACAGGTCCAGGCACTGGTTCTCTGGCGGCGGGCCCGGGAGTGGAGACCCCGGAGGGCAGCTCGTCTCAGCAGGGTCCGTAGTGTATGGTCAGTGTGGGTCGCGTGGTGTAGTCTTGGGTTGTGTGTGTGTGATGAACGTAGTGTTGTACCCCTGTTCCCTTTGTACCCCGTAGGGTTGAGTTGTACTTTTGTGGGAGCTTTTGCTGTTGGGGTTGTACAGTGGACTTGTGCGGTACTGGCCATGTAGTAGCAATGCTCTGTGACTCTTGGATGTTCTGTTCGTCGTATTTTACCTTACTGCCTGTGTTGTAGTGTCTTGTACTATCTTTCTGTGTTGGAGCTGTATTGTTCTGTTAATCGTTCAGTCTGTACTTTACTGCATGTGTTTCCTCAGCGTTTGCAATGGCCTGCGTGACTTTGGTGTGTACTTTAGCGCTTGGTACTCTAATACCGCGGCTTGTCACGCCGACCCTCCCTATTTTGGGCAGCGGGGCGTGACATTATGGGTCCGAAGACCTTGCGTTTGGTGAGTGAATCCAACTCCACTCCTATTGCTGCTTTCCACTTTGGCCAATCATCTCTGCTTTGACATTCTGTCAGAGAGCGTGGTTCAATATCATCGTCGCAGTACGCGACGTTGATGGCAATATTACACGCAAATGTGTCATCTATGGTTGTGCTCTTTCTGTCCCAATACTCCCCAGTTCGTACATAGTGTATTGAAACTTCATTTTCTCCCGGTTTTTCCTCTTCATGAGAGTTTGGGAGAGATGGGGTAGCAGGGCTTATAGTAGCATCCTGTGGTGGTATTTGTTTACCATTGCCAAGGGTCCTACTCTTTCGAGGGACTTGGTCCTTGGATCCCAGTGGTCGCCCTCTCTTTTTGAGAGGTCCAACCATTTCTGTTGCAGGCGGATTGCATCCATTTTGCGGTATGTCAAACCTAGCTGGAGTGTTAACAGCAGGGACGTGTGATTTGACAATCTTCTGGTTGTCAGTAAATTTGTCCGGCAAGAGATGGACAGTGTTTTGGATGTGGAGAACCTTCAGGACCTCCTCCTCACACTGGCTTGTGGGCGGATCAACGTGACATAATGTCTTTGTATCCCAAGTGATACATTCTGAAGCTTCGGGCTTCTTTGTCTGTGAGCCTAGTCTTGGAAATGATGTTTCATCGAATTCACAGGCTTCAAGACGTGCTTTGAAAACGTCTCCCGTAAGGGGTTCTAGGAATCTAATTATGGAGGGGGTGTCAAACCCAACGTAAATGCCTAGGCGACGTTGTGGACCCATCTTTGTCCTTTGTGGTGGTGCTATGGGGACGTATATTGCACAACCAAATATTCTCAAGTGTGAGACAATTGGTGGGGCTCCAAGTGCTAGTTGCATTGGAGAAGATGATTGACCTCCAGAAGGTCTTAATTTTATTAAAGATGCAGCATGCAACATTGCATGACCCCACACATTCACTGGCATCTGGGATTGAAGTAATAATGGACGAGCAATCCATTGCAGTCTCTTAATTAGAGATTCTGCTAACCTATTTTGGGTGTGAACATGTGCTACAGGATGTTCGACTTCAATTCCCTGAGCTTGGCAATAGTCTAGAAAGACTTGTGACGTAAACTCCCCCGCATTGTCCAGACGGAGTTTCTTTATCTGGTGTCGGGGAAGTGGGCCCGTAACTTTATTATCTGAGCTAAAAGCTTAGATAGTGCTAGGTTACGGGTGGACAGTAGACACACATGTGACCACATAGTAGATGCGTCTATCAGGACCATAAAGTACCTAAACGGACCACTTGATGGGTGTATCGGCCCACAAATGTCTTCGTGGATTCTTTCCAGAAAGCTTGGGGACTCCACGTCCACTTTTAGTGGAGAGGGTCTTGTAATTAGTTTACCCTTGTAACAGGGTGGACATGTTAATTTGCCTTTTTGAAGAATCTTCAGGTTCTTCAGGTCTATACCCCTGGAGCTTTTTATGATGCGGTACATCATAACAGAGCTAGGGTGTCCCAGTCTACTGTGCCAGAGTTGGAATTCTGGTTTTTGGGGGCACTGCAGGTGCTCCGCCATGGATGTTTCTGGAGTTTGTATACTTGTTTGGTAGAGTCCCGAGTGGAGTCCTTTGAAACGAACCACAATGGTTTTTGAACCATTTGTGAGAGACGTTACAAGCAAGTATTCCCTTTTATCTTCCTCGACCGTCTCTAAGTGATATCCGTTTAAACAGATATCTTTAAAGCTTAGGAGGTTTTGGATAGATTTAGGGGAGTATAACGCATTTTTAAGTGTGATTTGTGTGTTACAGGGGAGCAATATAATTGCTTCCCCTGATCCTTCGATTATGTTAGCTGGTCCTGAGATTGTTCTCAGTGGACCAGAATAGCTACTTATGCTCGTGAAGTAGTCTATGTTTTGAAGGATCGAGTGTGTCGATGCACTGTCCACTAGGCAGATTAATTCCATATCTAAAAAGAAAGACATTCAAGCAGTAAATGATATGAAAAGAAAAGATCTACTTTCATAAAAAAATGCTCAAAATATTGTTTGACATGGAATAAAAACTAGATACGTTGCATAAAAAGAAGATACATTGCTAGTACATAGAAGTGGTCCAAAACTAGAGAGTGTCGTTTCTCATGAAGTCTTCAGGAGTCCATGAGGTCTCTGGCAATGCTGCGCTCTCAATCAAGTTTGTCTTAGCTCGAGGCTTGAGGCTTGCCTAGTAGAGGTCCTGGAGGTGTTTCGGGGTGCGGCAGATTCTGGACCAATGGCCCGTCATTCCGCATTTGGAGCACTTATCCTCCCAGTGTTTCTTGGGAGTGCCACCTTTGTTGGACATCCTCTTTTGCTTCTTATCCGCGAACTTCTGGTTCTGAGGAGGAGCTGGGAGAGTGGCCTTCTTCCACTGCTTTTGTTCTTTCCATTTCTGGAATTTTACCTTTTTGTCCATCTTCTTCTTCTGGGAAGACTGGAAGTGTGCCTCTGCAGGAGGTGGCAGTGGAGCGGAGCCAGGAGGGCGCAGGTTGTGAGTGGCAACCAACTGGTCTCTGTTCTGTTCAGCCATAAGCAAGCATGAAGCAGATCAGAGTACTTCGTGAAATTCCTCTCACGGTATTGTTACATAAGGATCATGTCCTTCTCGTGGAAAGACGTGAACGTCTTTTCCAGCAACATTTTCTCCGTCACCGTTTCACCGCACAACTTCAGGCGTGAGGTGATACGGAAGAGTGCTGAGTTGTACTCTGCTACGGATTTGTAATCCTGTATGCAGAGATGAGTCCACTCGTACTGCGCACGGGGGAGTATGACATCTCTCTGATGCCTGTACCTCTCCTCGAGTGCGTCCCACAGCTCGTAAGGATCCTCTATAGTGAGTTACTCGTCCTTCAGGGTCGAGTCTAAATGTTTCCTGATATATAATGGCTTTCGCCTTTAATATATCGGAAACTTCCTCTGTATGAGGTGCTTCTTTTGAAGCATCCTTGTCGGCTGAGGCAGTACTTGTTGTTGCCTTCTCAGTCGTTGTGAGACTGAAACCATGAGACCACAGATAGAACTTCAGGTCCAACTGCCAACTCAGGTAGTTTGACCCATCGGCCTTCAGGACCGAAAAGTCGACATTCGCAAGTCTGGCCATTGAATGATCTAGCAATATATAAAAACAGCATGTATCATTAAAACTGAGTAAAATAGACATCCACGTATGTATTTCTAGTATTTGTCGTAGCATGGATCTATTAAAGGAAATTTATCATACATGCTTTTTACGGTTTCATAATGTGAATAATTAACAAAGGTTAACATTCACGCATGCTATTTGACATTTTCATTGTAACATTAAACATGGTATTAAAATAATTAACATCCACGCAATTAATGTATAATCAATGAAAAAGAAAATGACTTAGGACTATGGGGATCAGCCAGCCGACATCGAAAAAGGAAGTACAGTCCGAAGTTACATCAAAAATTGCATGAAAGAATAAAATACAACTCGAGAACTTCAGAGAGAAGCCCCTATCTTCTTTGTGCATATACCTTCAGCTCCTTTTTGGTGCCCTTCGGTCTTCTTTTTACATTTATATCCTCACTTACAAATTTCTCTCAAAAAAAGAAAAATTGCAGGAATTTAAAAGTGTCGGAAACCTGGCTGATCCCTAAAAACATAGCCTAATTGCACATCCACGCAGATAATATATTGAAAAACATACAACCACGCAGATAATCATATCACAGGCATGTAAAGATTAATTAAATAATCTAAATAGTGTGTGACGTGCTAAAAATTTTTTTTTGAAAAACTTTTTACCTTTGATCCATATTTTTAATGTTTTGTTTACCACTTTAAACCCTTTAAAGTTTCTTTTAATTATTTTGGGCTTTTTAGGGCCAAAAATAAAAGAAGAAAAATTATTTATGTAAATGGGCTAATTTTCAGGCTTTTTGGGCCATGAAAACAACCCATTAGGGTTAATTGGGCCTTCCCCGAAAAATTGGTCCGTTTAGGGTTAGGGTTTCTGAAAAACCCTAGGGGGGCCCGCGACGTGTCGCCGTGACATCTGGGATTGCCTGGTAGAGGTCCTGGAGGTTATGGCCGCGACGTGTTATAGCCGCCGGCGGCGCTTGTGAAGCGCCGCCGTTTCTCCCTACGGGCGTGCGGATTTTTGGATCAAGGTCGGGGTGTAAAAAACGGATTTTTCAAGCATTTAGATCGCTAAAAAACTGATTTTTATTGTTTTTAGGCATGCGGATCTAAATAAAAATGTGATTTTTACCGTGTTTTAAACTTTTTGATCCTAAAACATGCAGATCTAACGTGAAACGCAAGTTTAGATCTAAAAAGTTTTGATTTTTACCTCTAGATTCGACAAGGGAATCTAGTCGACGGTTGGTGAAGGATGCCCTTTTCGCTCCCCATTGAGAAGATTACAATCTTCTTGAATCTGAGCGATTGATGGATCTCCTTCCTCACGAGCCGCCGTCTCCTCCAACGAGCGTGATCGTGCTGATAACGTGTTATGAAGGGAAAAGTATGGAAAATAGGTGTAGAGGGTTAAGAGCCCCTACCCTCATATTTATAGCTTTCAATAGTGGGTTGGATACCCAAATGGGCCAAATGTGCCTATTCATAACAATTAATAATTAATTAGTTTAGTTAGTTAGTTTAATGATTTTAATTAAATATATTAGTTTAATAATTAGTGGGCCCCGGACCACTTTCCTCATTCAACAATTCCAATCCCATTTTAACCCAAAGAAACACAAAACTTTAGTGTGGGACCCGCAAACAACTCCCAAACCAACTTTCCAACATACTTTCCTCCAAAAGAAACACAAAACTCTACTTCTCTCTCCTCAAGAATCCAACATGGATTTACTATTCACAACAGTAAATCCCAACCCACACTCACACAAAGAAACAGACCGTAAATCCACAGGCTAGACAAGGGTACTCATTGCAGTCCATACCCAAAATATTAGCATGTGAGGTGCTTTCCTGGGAAACCTTGTGCAACTAATTAATTACAGGCATGGGTCATCAATACTACTATGCATATGAGAAGTACCTTTTAGAGTGTATTAAGAAGGAAACAACTCTTTACACCCCTACTCATAGGGGTGTATGCATCTTTCTTTTCTAAATTTGGAACAATTATAAAATCATTGGTCCATTCATTTGATTTCTTTTCTAATTTAAGTAAAATTGAGCACAAAAAGTTATGTACACCCCTATGAGTAGGGGTGTATATAGCACAAACCATTAAGAATCATATGATGAATCAACATATCAGAAGTACCATGACAGAGTGGTGAGTCGGCATGGCAGCCAAGCAGCATGAAGACGTTATCCGGAGGAGTGGAAAGATAAGGCGCACGCCATGATTCGACAATGAAGACGTTTGAAGTAGAAGGGATGGCAGAGTACCAGAAGAGATGTGAAGCATAAGCATCGGTAGAGAAGATCACCGAAGCCTGAGAGACCACACCCTGACCAGAGACTGAAAGGATAGTCAATCGTGATGTCTGTGCGGTAGGAGCAACATGTGGTTGTCACAACAGGAATGGTATCATCATCATCATCATCGCAGAAGACCACCGACTTGGTGGAGATGCCAATGATGAGGGGAAAAAGAAGTAATGGCAGTTGAACTCTGTGATTCATGATGGTTATTGAAAGAGATATTTGGGGAGAGGGAGAGCAAGAGACTTGCATTAGAAGGAAACTAGAGTGAATGATGGCATATGATTTTGTGGAACATATTCTTTCCGTCGGATTCATAAACAGGAAAATGCTGCTGCTACTGCTGCTGTTTTCCTGTATTATCTCTTCTTCTTTCTCCAGCCTTCCCTTTCTTTTGACATGTGAGGTCGGGTTGCTTTTCTGGCTTCCTTTGAATGCTTTTAGCTGATATGAAGAAATCTAGCAAGTCAAAATATCAAAAGCTTCCATAATCAAATTCACTGTAAAAGAAGATCAGTTAGCATTCTAATATATTCAGAATATAAAATAACATTAACTAGATGAGGAGAATACCTTCCACCGTGGCAAAGAAGCCATATAAGCTACCCCACTAATTAAATAATGCGAAAAGGGTAAAAAAGAAGAAGAATTTGAAAAGGAAATGAAACATATCTGTAAATTAGGAAGAAGATGAAATATTTTGTATTAGCTTAATGTTCTCTCGTACAATGGATTTTCCTCATATATATAGTACATACAATATCATTGGGCACAAGAGCACAAGAGTCACTACCACAAGAACCTAATGGACATGGCATTAGACCCAAAGAGATGCAAGACCCAAAGAGACACAATGCACAAGATACAAAGAGTCAACACTATTTCCTAAATCTAATAATTAATATTTTAACACTCCCCCTCAAACTCAAGGTGTAACTTTGAGTTTGGAGAGAAATTGCAGTGAGAAGACGGATGGATTGGAGAGTGCACGCCGTGATGACTGCAAAGTTGGAGAGGCCGTTGGGGGTCGTAGAAGTGCCACAAATGGGCAGAGGTTGCTGTGGACCGAGGCCGCTTGGGGGCCGATGAGATGCCGCAGGGGGCAAGGCCGCTGGGGGCGAGACCGCTGTGGGCCGAGGCCTATGGAGGCCGAAGAGATGCCGCTGGAGGTGAGGTCACAGGGGACCGAGGCCACTGAGGGCCGAAGATGCCGCTATGGGCAAAGCCGCTGGGGGCGAGGTCGCAGGGGACCGAGGCCGCTTGGGGGTCGAAGAGATGCCGCTGGGGGCGAGGTCGCAGGGGACCGAGGCCGCTGTGGTTTGAAGAGATACCGCTGGGGGCGAGGTAGCAGGGGACCGAGGCCGCTGGGGGCGAGGTCGTAGGGGACCGAGGCCGCTGTGGGCCGAAGAGATACCGCTGGGGACGAGGTCGCAGGGGACCGAGGCCGCTAAGGGCCGAAGAGATGCCGCTGGGGGCGGAGGAGACTGGGCTCCGATGATGTGCCGCGAAGAGGGTGCCGATCCAATCCGATGAGCAATGACGCCGATTAGATGTACTGCAGAAGGCTAGAGTGGTTGTCCCCCCCCCCCCCCCCCCCCCCCCCCCCCAAAGATGGGAAGGAGGGGGAGTTTCAGCAGAAGACTTGGAACCTAGATCAGAATGTCTCTGATACCATGTAAATTAGGAAGAAGATGAAATATTTTGTATTAGCTTAATGTTCTATGGTATAATGGATTTTCCTCATATATATAGTGCATACAACATCGTTGGGCACAAGAGCCCAAGAGTCAATATCACAAGAACATAAGGGACATGACATTAGACCCAAAGAGATGCAAGACCCAAAAAGACACAATGCACAAGATACAAAGAGTCAACACTATTTTCTAACTCTAGTAATTAATATTTTAACAATATCAATCAAATCCATGGGTGACTAAGGTGTGCAAAGCTTGCTGATTTGAAAATGCGAAAGAAACCCCAGTCCATCAAGTGAGATTCACAAAACAGCTTTACAAAGTTACAATTAAAAAAGAGCAAACCAAATTTGGAGCAGCATCACTGGTATCGTAATAATAACCATGGCAATCGGTTCATCTGAAACTGCATGACTGCCATACCCTTTAGTGTGGCATCACCATCATTAGTAGTCAACTTTGAGGGAACAACCACAACTCGCAATTAGAACATAAATTATAAATTACATCAGAGTTGACAAATGCATGTGCCCTGTTGCTCTGACAACAATATCCAAACCGTTGAAGCAATTCACTGATATTATCCACCACAGAATCTTGCTACCGCTTCCAATCTCTGTCATAGAGGTATTGGGTTTTCCATGATTGCATATATTGAAATTATTGTCACTTGCACGTGTTGACAATGAAATCCAGCATCCCGGGCTACAAGTTTTCTTTATGTAGGTTTGCTTCCAGCCTCTCAATCGCAGCACTAACACCGCTATTGCTCATCTGCCCTCTGTCAGTTGATTCAGATGATAGTTTAGAACTTGCAATCTCTTCATTTGCCTTATCTACTAGCTTCAATTCTACCCAACCTGTAAAGCAACACAACCATCTTAGCCTATGATAAATGCATCAGACATCAATGGCTCATGTGCAATTTACCAGAGAATTAGCATTCTACCAACATTCATGTGCATGAAGAAACTTGTTAAACACAAACAAGGGAGATGTATGTCTTCATCAATGAATGTAAACATATTGCCAATATGATAATACAATAACAAGAACAAGAAGAAACAACACTTATTTCCCAGATATGTAATATGTAGTAACTTGGGACTGCTGAATGAATTATTTATCTCCATTAAGATATATTAAGGTCATCGGATCTGTGATAAGCATCCACATTACCAGTTCTTGTTCAATTTTAGTTTTGGTCTAACCATGCTCCAAGAACTCATAAGCAATGTTAGCAGCATTTCCAGGCTCAGTGACTTGGACCATTGTACTACTTTCTTGGTATACATGTAGCAAGATCAGGACAGAGAATTGTGTTATCACAGAGGAATTATGTGTTGGATATTCTTACATAGACCCGATCGATTAGCTCTCATATAGATCTAAACTTTAAGTTGCTATCAGAACATTAAAATCCACTAAATGATCCCGAACGGTACAAAGGACCCATGGTGAACGCTAACTCTTATTGTGATCCGACCAGATATTGTATATTCAATAAGTGTAATCAATCCGTTTATATCAACCATACGATCATGATATTGGAAGGTTGCTTTCATGCTAGCATGCTATATGAATGGTGGCCCGACTTATAAATTTAGATTGTCAATATAATAAAGTTGTTGATACTCTAATGGCGATTAGGTAGGATCCTCTGTCGATATGAAATCTATCACTGGTTATTGTGCATTCATTGTTGTTAACCTTGTGGTATGAAAAAGTAAGAAACAAGATGGTGTCTCTTGATTGAATGCAGAATCTGAGTTTTAACCATGGCAAATGACATGTGAGTTGGGGTAGATCAAGGATATATCCTATGACAGAGCTTCACTCATGATTTTGTTACCACTGTGATTATACCATAACAACAAGGTATCAATCCATATTAAATACTACAGAGAATCATATCTTTTATGAGTGCATGAAACATATCGATATTGATTGTTATCTAGACCAAACAAGATAGTGGAAAACAAGATTATAGATACCTATGTAGCTTTAGTGAATCAACAAGCACATTTGCTAACCAAAATAATAATGGTTCTTGTATCTAGTTCATTTGTGATAAGCAAGCCAGGTCAGGGTGGCCATCGGGCCGGGCCGGACAGTTTGACCGGGAGGCCTGGGCCGGGCCGGGTTAGGGGTTAGGGCTAGGGGTTAGGGGTTAGGGTTAGGGTAGGGGTTTAGGGTCTAGGGTTGGGGTATAGGGGTTGGGGTATAGGGGTTGGGGTTAGGGTTGGGGTTGGGGTAGGGGTTGGGATTGGGGTTGGGGTTTGGGTTTGGGGTTTCGGGTTTCGGGGTTGGGTTAGGGTTAGGGTTAGGGTTGGGGTTTAGCGTTAGGGTTGGGGTTTAGCGTTAGGGGGTAGGGGTTAGGGGTGGGGGTGGGGGTGGGGGTGGGGGTGGGGGTGGGGGTTGGGGTTAGGGGTTAGGGTTCGGGTTCGGGGTCGGGGTCGGGGTCGGGGTCGGGGTCGGTTTGGGGTTAGGGGTTAGGGGTTAGGGGTTGGGTTTGGGGTTTGGGGTTTGGGGTTTAGGGTTTGGGGTTTGGGTTAAGGGGTTAGGGGTTAGGGGTTAGGGTTAGGGGTTAGGGTTAGGGTTAGGGGTTAAGGGTTAGGGTTAAGTGAATCGCTTTTACCAGTGCATACAGTCGACTGATTTACTTAAAATATTTAAAACTTCTGAAATATTGATTGTTAATAAGATGGCATGAAGTAGTGGCATAGATTAGCAGAGGCAAGATGGTACCGGACACCAGCATCCAGCATCTCTTTAAAACCCCCCAATGCATCATCTTCCCCGCTGGGATTCCAAATGCATTGATCAGAAGTGCATAGCTCTTTACATTAGGTTTAAAGCCTATAGCTCATTGCATCTAGAAAGACGATCCATTATTAACTACAAGAAAATAAAAGAGAATAAAGAAAAAATATTTGGTTGTTCTCCTCTTGTTTATATTTAGATCAATACTAATTTTATAAATATACATGATCGACAACACAAAAGGACCAATATAGAGCATATTTTCAATGAAAATTATATTAGCCACACATGCAAATTTTCCATTCAACAACAAATTTATTTTAAAACGTGTAGCACGAATGATCCCAAGCTGTACACTAATTCAATAGCAGGTCAAGCAATTCACTGAGATTTAACCAGGATGCTCGCAACAATCTCCTGGACTCTACTCCAAGACAGATTGGTAACGGTGCAAAGTCTGGTTGGTTGTGTCCACGAGCAAAGCTGGTGGACAATATTGCAGTTCTAGGACCATTGTGAAAATGTGATATCCAGGTAGGGGAGGGAAAAAATGGTGAGCTTGATGACACTATATGTTCAGTCATGAACATTGGATTAACATTTTGATGAAGCCTATTCAACCTAGAATTCTAGCCAACAGCTGATGCCATTATGATTTGGAATTTGCAGATATGCTATCAGAGCAACAGAACCACATTGTACAAACCAAAGTGACAATGCACAACACTGGTGAAGAATAGTAAAGCTTTATGTATATAATGATCTATCCCTTTAAAGCTCTCCACTATATTTCCGCTATAGGCTTTCGAAAAATGAATTCTGTTTGTCCCTATAATATATGAAAATAGTTGAACTTTTTTTGACATTGCATGGTCCTTTCAACAAACGAATTCTTGTCATCCAGATAATCTACAATATAGATTATTCCAAAATCAAGGTTAACCTGATGAAGAAGTTTAAGAATCTAATACAAGATATTTAAAATCAGGAGGCTGAACCATACGCTTCTAAGAATTCTCCAAGAACCAAGGAGTTCGGGCCAATTTCTTTTTGAACTGCTCCCACAAATTCTTGCAAAATTTTGCTGACAGACAAAAATATATATAACAGGAACAATGTATTGTCATCAAAAGCATGGTTCTTAGAGTAGCACTCTCACTGTCCAAGAACCAGACCAACCCGAACTAGACCGAACCGAACCGAACCCACCGAACCCACCGAACCGAACGAGACCAACCCGAATCAGACCGGACCGGACCGGACCAAACCAACCCGTACCAAACCAGACCGAACCCACCCTAACCGAACCCGACCGAACCGAGCCGGACCGAACCGAACCGAGCCGGACCGAACCAAACTGAACCGAAACGAACCAAGCCAGACCAACCCGAATCGAACCTACCCAAGCCAATTCAAACTGAACCTAAACAGACCGAATCGAGCCAAACTGAACCGATCCTAACCAACTAACTAGAGCCAACTTGAACCGAACTGACCCTAACCAAACCAAACCGAACCGAACCGAATCAACCCTAACCAAACACACCTGAACACACCCGAACACCCACCTGAACCAAATTGAACCAGACCAGCCCGAATGACCCGAAACAAACCAAACCAAACCAAAACCGAACCAACCTGAACCAACTTGAACCGAACCGAACCAACCTGAGCCAACTTGAACCGAACCGAACCAACCTGAGCCAACTTGAACCGAACCGAACCAACCTGAGCCAACTTGAACCGAACCGAACCAACCTGAACCAACTTGAACCGAATCGACCCGAACCAACCCGAACCAACCCAATCCAATCCAAACTGACCTTATCCGTACCGAACTGAATTGAATCAGACAGACTTCAGACAAACCGAACAGACCATAACCGAATCAGACCAACCCGACCCGAGCCGAAACTAAACAAACCAACCAAACCGAATCGGACCGACGTGAGCCAAGTTGAACCGAACCATCCCTAACCCAACCCAACCGTGCCGAACAGAACCAGAAAAATCTGAGACAAATCTAAGCTGAACCGAGTCATACCGAACCGAACCGAACCGACCCACACCAGACTAACCCGAACCGAACACAACCGACCATAACAGATTAAGCCAGACCAAACCAAACCGATCTTAACTAAACGTGTCCCGAATCAAACTGACCCGAGCCAACTTGGCCCGAATCAAACCGACCCTATCCAAACCGAATCGAGCCAATCTAACCCTAACCAACCCAACCCTAATCAAACCGAACCAGACCAACTCGAGCCAACCTGATCCGAACTAAACCACACCGACCCTAATTAAACCAAACTAGACCGACCCAAGCCAACTTAACCCGAATCGAACCGACTCGACCCCAATGAAACTGAACTAGACCGACCCAATCCAAACGAAACCAAATTGACACTAACCAAACCGAACAAGACCGGCCCTCGCCAACCCGACCCAAGCTGACCTTAACCAAACCTAACCATATCGATCCGAGCCAACATGACCTAAACCGGACGACCTGAGCCAACATGACCCGAACTGAACCGCCCGGCCGTAGCCAAACCGATCCAGACAAACCCGACCAGACCTAACCATAACCGAACCGACCCTAACCAAACCAAGTGAGACCAACCGCAACCGAACCGACCCAACCTTAACTGAACCAAACTGACCTTAACCAAACCAAGTCAGACCAAACAGAACCAAACCAACCAAAGCTGAACTCAACCAACAAGTACCGAACTGATCCAATCAAACCGGAATAATCCTAACCGAACTGAACCGAACTGACCCGAAGCCAACTGACCAAAACCAAACCGAATTAGATCAAACCAAATTAAGTGTGGGTGTTGTTTTCGAGGAGGACCAAATTGAACCGGACCAATCTTAATCAAACTGAACCAAACAAAACTAGCCAAACCAAACAAAACCAACTTGACCCAAACCCACCCGACCCGACCCAACCCTAATCGACCGAAGCCAACATAAACCAAATCGAACAGACCCTAACCAAAACTAAACTATACTAACCTAAGCAGACCTAACTCGAACCAAACCAAACAGGCCCTAACCAAACCAAGTCAAACCAATCTGATTTGCACCGAACCGATACGACCCAAACTGAACCTAACCAACCCCAACCCAAACCAAAACGAACTAATCGAACAAAAGAAAT
Organism: Scilla litardierei; assembly: GCA_030789695.1. NCBI lineage: Eukaryota > Viridiplantae > Streptophyta > Magnoliopsida > Asparagales > Asparagaceae > Scilla > Scilla litardierei. The sequence continues at coordinate 837,086 of CM061135.1, read as the reverse complement.
CCTAAAGCACCAAACCGATTTGAGCCAACCTATCCCGAACCGAACGGAATCAAATCAAACCAAATTACGTTGGGGCTGGGTTTATACCGAACCAAACCGAACCAAATCAAAGAAAACCAAATTACATGCGGGGGTTGGTTTTGGGTGGGGTCAAGTTAGGGTTTAGGGTTCGTGTTCGAATTTGGATCCGGGTCGGGGTTAGGTTAGGGGTAAAGGTTCGGGCACATGTTTGGGGTTGCTTTGATTCACGGTCAACCCATTGAGTCATTACTTAAAAAGGAACATTACGTAAGATTGGTTTCACGGTCAACCACCATGGTTAATGATCATGTATTAAAGTTGGCAACAGTGCATAAACCGCACTGACCCTAATTAAACAGAACGAGACCTACCCAAGACAAGTTAACCCAAACCGAACTGACTCGACCCCGATCAAACTAAACTAGACCAACCGAATCCAACCAGAACCAAAACCAAACGGAACAAAATTGAACCTTAACCAAAACAAACAAGACCGGCCCTCGCCAACCCAACCTGACCCAACCAAACCGAGCCAACATGAATCGAACCGAACGAGTCGAGCCAACATGACCCGAACCGAGTTGACCGACCATCGCCAAACCGAGCCAGACCAACCCGACCCGACCTCAACCAAACCAAACCGACCCTAACCAACCCAAGTCAGACCAATCGGAACCGAACCAACCTGAGCTGAACCCGACCAAGTACCGAACTGATCCTATCAAACCGGAATAATCGTAACCAAACTGACCTGAGCCAACCTGACCCAAACCAAACCGAAGCAAATCAAACCAAAGTAGGTGTGGGTGTTGTTTTCGATGAGGACAAAATTGAACCGGACCGACCTTAACCGAACCGAACCACACAACCTAGCCATACTGACTCGAACCAACCTGACCCAACCCCACCTGACCCGACCAAAACCTAACCTAACCTAACCTACTCGAGCCAACATGAACCAAATCAAACTGCATGTAACCAAACTAAACTAGACCAACCCGAGCAAACCTAACTCGAACCAAAACGAACAGGCCCTAACCAACCCAAGCCAAACCTACCCGAATTGCACCGAACCATGCGACCCAAACTGAACCAACCCAACCCCAACCCATACCAAACCGAACTAATCGTACACGGGTAATTTTAACCAAAAAGAACAAAACCGATTTGAGCCAACCTTTCCCGAACCGAACTGAATCGAATCATGACAAATTACGTGGGGGTTGGGTATATCCAGAACCGAATCGAATCAAAACAAACCAAATTTGATGTGGGGGTTGGTTTTGGGTGGGGTCTGGTTAGGGTTTAGGGTTCGTGTTCGGATTTATGGAAGATTGGTTTCACGGTCAACCAACATGGTTAGTGATCATGGATTAAAGTTGGCAGCAATGCATAAAATGGGAAGAATCTTCTGCCCAATATATTCACAAATTTTTGTTGCTACTCATACAGTGGATGCTTTAATACCACTCCACTAACCCAACTTGTATAAGCTACATGTAATATGAAAAATGGTCTTAGTTTTAGTCTTAGAGAAAAAACGGGGTCCCCACCCACCCTTGACGTACTCTTCCTGATTTCAGAACCTCGCCTTCTACTACTGCCCCGCCACCTGAAATTCTATATCGCCCTACCCATCAAACAACCTCCAGCAACAGTTAGATTTTAAGAAATTTCAGGTTTACATGGGTGTATGGCACACAAGTAATGTTATCTTTAAAAACGAAAGTGTTAAGTGAATCGCTTTTACCAGTGCATACAGTCGACTGATTTACTTAAAATACTTAAAACTTCTGAATGAAATATTGACTGTTAATAAGATGGCATGAAGTAGTGGCATAGATTAGCAGAGGCAAGACGGTACCTGACACCAGCATTCAGCATCTCTTTAAAACCCCCCAATGCATCATATTCCCTGCTGGGATTCCAAAAGCATTGATCAGAAGTGCATAGCTCTCTACATTAGGTTTAAAGCCTATAGCTCATTGTATCTAGAAAGACAATCCATTATTAACTGCAAGAAAATAAAAGAGAATAAAGAAAAAATATTTGGTTGTTCTCCTCTTGTTTATATTTAGATCAATACTAATTTTATAAATATACATGATCGGCAACACAAAAGGACCAATATAGAGCATATTTTCAATGAAAATTATATTACATGTATTAAGCTCCAGCCACACATGCAAATTTTCCATTCAACAACAAATTTATTTTAAAATGTGTAGCAGGAATGATCCCAAGCTATACACTAATTCAATAGCAGGTCAAGCAATTCATTGTGATTTAACCAGGATGCTCGCAACAATCTCCTGTACTATACTCCAAGACAGATTGGTAACGGTGCAAAGTCTGGTTGCTGTCAACATATTAGAATTTAAACATTGTCCCTGGGTTTTTTTGCAAGTGGGGTTCTTTGTCTCCCGAACCGAACTGACCCTAACCGGCCCGAGCAAACCTTGCCCGACCCAAACCGAACCAAACCCGACCCAAACCGGACTGACCCGACCCAACCCGAACCGAACCGAGCCAGGCGACTGGCCATAGCCAAACAGGACAAGACAGGCTGAGCCAATGTACACTGAACCAAATAAGTGCGGACAAGATCGAATCAGACCATCCCGAACCGAACCAGACCAGCCCGAATCGAACAAGACAGACCTGATCCTAACCAACGAACTAGAGCCAACTTGAACTGAACCGACCCAAACCGAACACACCCGAAACGAACCGAACCATACCAGAGCAAACCGAACCAATTTGAACCGAACCGAACCAGACCGACCCAAACCGAACCAGACCATACCGAACCGACCCTAACCGAACCCACCCGAACCGAACTAGACCCACCCCAACCGAACCGAACCAGACCCACCCGAACCGAACTAGACCCGACTGAACCAAACCGAACTGACTTGAACCAAACAAAACCGGGCCAAACTAAACCAAGTCGGGTCGACCCGAACCAAAACTAACTGAACCAACTTGAACCGAACCGAACCGAACCAAGCCAGACCAACCCGAACCGAACCTACCCAAGCCAATTCAAACCGACCCTAACTAGACCGATCCGAACCGATCCGAGCCGAACCAGACAGACTCGAGCCAAACCAAACGAGACCAACCAGGCCCGATCGTATCCAACTAACTGGAGCCAACTTGAATCGAGCCGACCCTAACCGAACCTACCCGAACCGAACGAGACCAACCCAAACCAGACCAGACCGAACCAACATGAACCAAACTTAACCAGACAGAACCCATCAGAACCGAACCAGACCAAATTGAACCAAACCGAACCGAACTGACCCTAACTGAACCTACCCTAACCCGACCCACCAGAACCGAACCGAACCAGATCAGCCGGAACTGACCCGAACCAGAATAAACCGAACCGAACCGAACCGAAACAAGCCGGATCGACCCGAACTGAAACTAACCGAACCAACTTGAACCGAACCAAGCCGAACCGAACCAAGCCAGACTAACCCGAACCGAACCTACCCAAGCCAATTCGAACCGACCCTAACCCGACCAAACTGAATAGAACCGAATTGAACCAGACAAAAACCAGACCAACCCGACCCTAGCCGATACTAAACAAACCGACCCTAACTGAACCAAACCAATCAGACCGACTCGAGCCAAGTTGAACCGAACCGTCCCTAACCCAACCCACCCATGTCGAACAGAACCGGACAAATCTGAGCTGAACCGAATCAGACCGAACTGATCCGACCCACACGAGATTAACCCGAACCGAACACAACCGACCCTGACAGACCAGCTAGACCAAACCTGTAACGACCCGCTCTCGGGGCCCGTTACTTATTTGATATTTGCAGGTTCCGCAGTTTACCAGTAAAATCAGCATAACCACAACTCAGAGATGCATCACAATACTCAAAACCAGCGTACAGATGTTATTACAGTCCAAATTAAAGTACAACAACCACCAGCACACTTTCTGAAAAGAAGTGCGGAAAAGTAAATACACAGTACAACCCACACACCAACAGTAAAGTAAATAAAACTCTGCAGCTTTAGGGTCAAGTGTAGGCTCCACGAACTCTGGGGCAATCTCCTCGATTAGGTCTTCGTCTGTCGGTGCCATAAATGGAACCGAAGGTAAGTCACAACAATTCTAGCGATAGAAAAAGAGGAGTGCACAAATATGGAGCAGGCTATGGTAAACAAGTGCTGAAAATAAAGTAAGGATATAGTAAGGACAGACAAGCATGCAAGTGCGATAAGTAAAGTACATCAAGTCAAGCATACAAGGGTGACAAGTAAAGTAAAGGGGACCGAGCAAGTACAACTAGTAATGACGATAGCAATGACGCTAGCAATGACAATTGCAATAGTGAGAGTACTTGTGCCTATTATAGTTCGTGACTTATAACGGGAAGTACAGTGAGCAACCAAGAGGCCAACTCTTGCCGCGGGTGCTACCCGGGCGAACCAATTCTATGAGTACTGTGCAATAATCTGTGATATGTGATCTGTGATGGATGTCACCGGCACTGTTATGGGTTGATAGAACCCGCACGGTGACAACAAAGTCTGGACTAGTCGCTCCCGCACTTCCGCAATTATAAGTTACCCCAAAACCCCAAGTGTCTGTGCAGGTTACCGTTCTTTGCAGTTTTACGAGTCATTTACTGTTCTCACATTTCCAGTTACAATCTTTCTGTCAAGCATGTCAATCTGTTCAGGTCAATAACTGTTCCGAGACTAGATGTTAAGTCCTATACGCGTTAACGATACTCCAAAGATCTTTGCTTGTTGAATAGTCAAGGAAGAAACCTCAAGAGAGAATGTCAGTCCTGATCAATGTGTGAAGTCCAACAACTAAGGTACCGATCCACGCTTTGAGCATGCGGTGTTTCCATTAGGTACACTATCTAGATTTCTAAAGTTAGAATTTACTGTGACTTACTATCTTCGAGGTGATGGTAGTGAGCCGGGACCGGATCTAGTGCACGAGATTCGATACCTGCAAACACCATAACAACTAGTTAGAGAATACACTATTTCTTAGTTATTTAACTTGGTCGTTTTGATTTTTAAAACTGTTGAAACGGTGTCGGAAAGCGTTCTAAATTTTTATATAGACTATATATAATAAAAATAGTTTTACTGCACGAAGGAATATTTTTCTGAAGTCCATAGTAATTTTTATAATTTTTAGAAACTCAAAATAGTTTAAAAACCCAGATTATTTAAGTTACGTGTATCTTCCGTAATTTCTTACGGGAGCAATACAAGTCGGAATGACTTGAGTTAACAGTCAAAATGACCGTCTCGAAGTCTATTATCACATATAATTTTATCAAATATTAGTGCACGTAAAATCAGCGAGTTACGATTTTTAGAACGATTTATACCTATTTAATTTCTAAGTTCAAAAATTTATTCTGGGAAAAGTAGGCATCTGATCGCAGTGAGACTAGCGCCATTGGATCCGAAATGTCGTTTCTGATTTTCTGGCCCCTGTATAATTAGTTATGGATTTTATACCATTAAACCCTATTATTAATTATTTAATAAATCGAAAATACGAATTTTCCTCATATTTACAAGTTTGCCATTCGAGCAAACTTACGCTTCCCCGATCAATCGATGCCGGCAGGGGCTGTGGGCGCTCGACTAGCGGCGGCGGCGGCGACCGTGGGTGGTCGGCGACGGCTCCTGCAGCGGAGGGCGACGGCGACGGCGAGAAGCGGCGGTGGGCGGTGGCCGACGGCGATGGAGGCGAAGCTGTGGGGGTCTTCGGCGTCGGGGCTGTCGTCGGAGCATCGAGGGTGGCCGGCGGTCGAGGCGGCGGTGTACGGCGATGCTGTCGGGGGCTCGGCGGGCGACGAAGGGCGTCGGGGCGGCGGCCGAGCGAGGCTGGAGCAGCGGCGGAGCTTCGGGGCGCTGTCGGGCTTCGTCGGAGGGTTCGCCGGCGCTTGGGCGAGGGCGGGCGATGTGGGGGCGGAGCTGGCGGCGGCGGCGGCGGTCAGCCACCGAAGGGCGGTCGGAGGCCGCCGGAGGATGGCGGAGAGAGAGAGGAAGAGAGGAGATCGAGAGAGAGAGAGAGAGCTGTGCTGTGTGCGTGTTTGTGAGGAAGAGAGGTTAGAATTTGAAGGGGTTTAAATACTAAAGTTAATTAATATAAAATTAAGTAGTGGTTAAATACTTAGTCAACAAAAATTAATGATGTTAGGTGGCAATTAGAACTAAGTTTAGAAAAAACTTTAAACGTGTCTCCCACGTTTAAATCCTGGTTTAGGGTTAAAACTTGATTAGGTTAATGTAATTAAGAGTGGGTAAAAGTCATTAGTGAAAAAGCATTTTGTAACGAAATTACGATTTTGCCCATACTAGTAAACGTGTCCGAAAAATTACGAAAACATACCCACGGGATCGTATTGTCACGAGGATGGCGAATACGAAGTCCGTTTCAGGGTTTGGGCTACGGGAATACTAGTTTTTGGCCAAAACATTTAGAAAACAGGCATGTGGGTTCTCTATTGAAATGATAGCAGAAAATTACGAAATTAATGTGGGGAGCCCTAAATGATCATAGGAGGCTACTGTAGAAGTTTGAAATCGATTTGAAGACGTTTGTATAGAAAATAAATTCATCGAATCAAAACGGTAATTTTGGAAGATGAATTTTAACAGAAAAGTTTTGGGTATTTGAGGAAATCTGAAATTGCTAAAATACAATACGATAAGTCTAGTACTCTAAAATATTTTTATAAGAATTTTTAAAGTCAGTTTTGTTAGAAAATTCTTGACTAACATTTATAATGTAAAATTTATTCTTAAAAATACGTATAAATACGTAAATTGAACTGTTGAAAATTACTGGTCGTTACAAAACCGCACCAAATCAACCCAAGCCAACATATACCGAACCGATCTTAACCAAACCTGATCCGAATCAAACCGACCTTACCGACCTAAGCCAACCTGACCCAAATCAAACCGACTCTATCTGAACCGACCAAACCCGACACTAATCAAACCGAACCAGCCCAACTCGAGCCAACATGATCCGAACTAAACCACACCGACCCTAATTAAACCAAACCAGACTGACCCAAGCCAACTTAACCAGAACCATACTGACTCTACCCTAATGAAACTGAACTAGACCGGCCCAATCCAAACGGAACCGAATTGACCCTAACCAAACCGAACAAGACCGGCACTTGCCAAACTGACCCAAACTGACCCTAACCAAACCTAACCATATCGATCCGAGCCAACATGACCTGAACCCTACGACCTGAGCCAACATGACCCGAACCGAGCCGCCCAACCGTAGCCAAATCGAGCCAAACGAACCCGACCCGACCCAACCTTAAACGAACCAAACCGACCCAACCTTAAATGAACCAAACCGACCCTAACCAAACCAAGTCATACCGACGAGAACCGAACCGATCTTAACCGAACCAAACCGAATCGAACAGAACCAAACCAAACCAAGTCAGACCAACCAGAACCAACTCAACCTGAGTTGAACCCGGCCAACAAGTACCGAATTGATCCAATCAAATCGAAAAAGAGAGGTAACAAGAAGAAAATTACAATGAATTTCACAAAGAAATCTCAAGAAGATCACTCACCAATTCATGCCCCAAAGCGCCAAGATGCGAGATGAAAAAGAAACTTGATGACGGCACATGCTCTCTCCAAAATAAACCATAGGATGGGTTTAAATAACTCCATCAGTCGTGTGGAATCTCAGACGTCCGATTTGATTAGGTTTTAGATCTAAACCCTAATCTAACTCACGTGTTTGGGCCGACTATAAGTGACATGACTGTGCTATAAAGCGGCACGGCCGTGTTGAACTTGCAGGAAAAAAACTACTTTCTGTTCCGGTGACACGACCGTGTTGTTGCCCATGTTGGCGGCTGACTCTCTGTTTCCGGTGACACATCCGTGTTGCTGCCCGTGTTGCAGTCGTAGTCTCTGAAAAACAAAGCACGGCCATGCTGACCATAACACGGCCGTGTCGAGCCCAAAACGTCAATTTGAAGCACAAAAACAACAGAAAGATCACAATATTACACTATGTCTAACTGCATCAACATGATTTCAGCCATGGAAGTCTCCTACAGAAGAGAGTGCAATGGACACAACTACTTCCAAGTCGGATAAGAATTCAACATATATTACTATATGCATACACATTCCTACTCATCATGTACAGTACTATCCAAGTACTATCCAAATGATTGAAGATATAAAAACTTAATAACATTTTCACCATAACGATACACAAAATATCAGCATCAACATGATTTCAGCAAACTTAGAAAACACAAAAAGATCACAATATTGCATTGTGTCTTACCGCATATTAAACTATATGTTCAAACATTCATAATAAATTTATCGATTAATCCACAATATTGTTGCATTAAGACATGTGATGTCTATCGAGCTTATGATGAAAGAGGTCACATTGTTTACAACCAACCTATAGAACCCTCTCATTTGTTGACATATCGCCTACATCAAGCTAAACATAAGTTTTGTAAAACATGTATTTCAAACAAATTAACTCACCAAACACCGATACCAACATTAGAAATAGATAGTATATACAATTGGACTGCCACCGTTGATTCAATAACAAGTAACCAATGGCTTGGTGAGAAATTTAAAGCGGGGAAGATAGACCTGATATATATGCCAAGATTGAACGGAACATTAGGAAAACTTATACCTATTTTTGAAGTGTTTGAAGATGAATATGCACATCGCGTTGAATGCATTAAACGCCTTGTTGTGTATATGGCAGATTCCAGCTGGTTTCGATATAGTTCTCAAAGTGATAGAGTTCACCAAGTGGCCTTGATTTAATTGTAGGAACACCCCCCAAAAAAAACATTATCTTTCATATTTTTAGCCTTCTAACAGTTCATTTATAATTCAGTTTCTCGATTTAATACTGTTATGATCATAGCAAATGTAAAAATTTTAAGTATTGGTTATTTTCTGACTTGTGTATTCATAACAATGTGATATACATTAAGTGCATATTTCTTTTGACTGAAAAAGGTTGTGAAAACTGTAGTCTTCCTCTAAAGGATAATATGTGTAACCATATTCCTTTCTTATCAGTACTAGACAATATGGATAACTGTAATAGACAATGTGATATTCTTGCGAGTACAATGCACAGAAAATAAAGGGGCAACCGACCTCTAGTACCCAGTTCATCTTCACCTTCGAATCCATGGTGAAGCTGAGCTCCACATTCAAGTGTCTAGTCCTGGAAACACATGACTACAAAAAAAAGAGTGACACGGGTATTAACATTGAGGAATATAAATTCGAAGGGAAAAAATAGGAGGTTATAAACAAAAGGTTGAGGTCAAGTTGGGATACATATAATACAAGTGCATCAACTTGGGATATAAATTCATAGCATGTCTGTACATTTTACCAGGGTTTGAGGTATCGGCCGATGCCATTAGGTATAGGTAGTTGACGATACCGATACCAAGGTTTAGTTTCAGTATCGACTGATACTAAACGGCATCGGTCAGTTTCGGCCGATCCCGCCGAAACTGACCGATACCGGCCGAAACTGACCGATACCGTTCAGTACATGTCAAAGACGGAGAAAGAAGAATATGTAATTAAATAACAATTCTCTAAAAAATCCCAAAAAATTTCGTGAATTAATAAGTTGCATAGAAAGCTCGGTTAAAATAGAGGAGAAAACCATAGGGTTTCGGCTTGAAAATGATGAAGAATTAGATGAAGAAGAGACAGAACCAAGAAAAATTTGCTGAAAAAGAAGAAAAAGTACAAAAGGAAGATGATGAAAAAATTGAACTCACCTCATCGCGGCGCCGCCTCGCCGAACCTGCCTCCTGCCTCACCGAACCCGCCTCCTGCCTCACCGAACTCGCCTCGACCATCTAGCGTGAAAGTGTGAGAGAGCAAAGATAGAGAGAGAAAGAGGCTAGAGTCGCCTTTCAAGAGATGATGCGTTCTTAAAAAGGCAAACTTGTAAATAAGTGGTATATGCGTAAAGTAAATCAAGCGGATATTTTGTGACAACCCTGTAAATAAGTGGTATATACGTAAAGCAAAATGGTGGGTGCGCAAAGCAATGCCCAACAATTTTTTTGGCAAACTTGTAAATAAGTGGTATGTGCGCAAGGTAAAACGGCAGGTGCGCAAGGCAAGCTTTAGGATCTATTCATTTATCTAATATTTAGTTGGGTTTTTAGAATTCGGTCCCTCCAAAAAATGAGTTATTCGAAAAGAGGCCCCAAATCATGGTATTTGCTATTAGGTCCCCCAAATCATTTAACTCACTCGAAAAGAGTCACTTTTAGGGACCTAATTGCAATATTATTTTTTAGAAATCAGTCCACTAAAGGGACTCTGTTCGAGTGATTTATATGATTTGGAGGACTAAATCGCAAATACTATGATTTGGAGGACTCTTTTCAAATAACACATTTTGGGGGGACCGAATTCTTAAATACCATATTTAGTATTTAAGTACCAAACTTTAGGTATTTAGTATTTGGTATAATTACGAACTCAAATTTAGTTTATCTATATAGTATTTACTATTTGATAGTATATAATCAATATTTTAGTTTGTTAAGTATTGAATAGTATTTGATAGGTTTAGATTTAAGAACCTTCGAAACCATCACTGTGTGTATATAGTATATATATATAAACATTTAAAATATCTCTGAAACCGAAACCGATATCCGAAACAAAACTGCCGAAACTAGCGATACAAACGAAACCGAAACTTGCTTCCGAAACCACCGAAACGAGCGATACCGATACCGAAACCTAAATTTTGGGAAGAACGATACCCAGACCGAAACCGAGACATAAAACCTTGCATTTTACTGTATGGCAGCATGTCTGTACATTTTACTGTATGTCAGGCAAGTATGTCTGGCAACTATATGTCTGATTTACAAATTGCCAAGTGGCACTCTCACATTTGTCGAGTATTGCAAGTCTTTATGCTTTAGGAACTGGACATATTGTAGGAAATAGAATAAGCTATGCCATATAAGTCAATCACTACTAAACACATATATTAGCAACTTGCCTTTAGAATAAGCTATTTGATCATCACAAAGCAAGATAGTAGTACTAAAAGATTAAGAACATAGCAGGGATTCTCAATACTTGTCCATAATCAAAATATCAAGAAGAAAAAAAATCAAATGTCTATGCAAAAGTGATATAATTCATATTTGAATGTTATTGCTCCTCAAAAACATATGGCAAGTACTATAAAAGACAATGGACTTACAAACCTCAGTGTACCCATTGAGTGTAGCAGGACAAAAAAAGGACACCTTCAATGTATGAACAATAGAAACAAACCACTCACCTTGATCTAGATAATAATTAGCTTAACAAGAGAAATGAAGTTATTAACGATAGGATCCATGATTAAATGATAAGTAGCACAGTTTTAAAACATACTCGAGTGAAAAAAATCTCAAAGCTAAAAAATAGCTTAAAATTTCCAAATTTTCTATAAATCATCAAAACACCCTTGCCCATCCCCAATCAAACCCGAGCACCATGGTCTCAACGTATAATTTTGAAGACTGCATGAAGTATCATTTTCAAGGAAACATTCAGCTGTTGAACTAATGGAGCAGTTGATGAATAACAATAATTAAGCAACAGTTAATTGAATCATTATGAAATAGCAGTACTAATAGAAGAAACATGAAGGCTTATACAAGCTACTGACTGACTTCATATCCATCCAAAGCCTGAAAAGTTCTTCCAACGTATAAACTCTACAATTTGAACACTACTAGACAATTTGCATATTCCTTGTGACTAATTTGAAAACTACCAGTCATAAAGCAAGATCTTATGAAACAGGGCAACTGGCAGTTTCATCGATACAAAGCTCAATTTCAATACCGACCTTCACACCCCTAAAATGAGCTGAAGACTGGAGCACAACCCAAATTTCTTAAAGCAATCCTGCGTGACTAGGCCAGAACCAAGCAGATTGATCTCAGAGAGAGCCGAGATGCTAGAACTTGAGCTACCACAAGATACACGACTTTTTTTTCCTTCCCATAAAGATAGTAAACTAGTTCTTATACATGGTGGTGTGTTTAAAAGCAGGGAGGATCATTTTTTGACGTTGACCTGCTTACAGTGAAAGGTCCTTTCACTTTTTACCTTTAAATCACAAAAAAAGAAATATAAACCTTTTCTATGCAAATATACTACTTTGTTTGGTCAATTTAGTTCACATGTAGCATGTATATATAAGTCTAGACTACCTTAGATAAAGCTATTGATACTGTGATTAAAGGGGGAAAAATAGAAGCCAGATTAACACAAAGCCAATGACACACAACAAAAACATAATAGATAACCAGTGAAACTCACTGTCAATTTATTTCCCACAAGCAAATGTCAAAATTATGAAAAAATAATGATAAAAACCTATCATTCAAGCTCCCTTCATGTATATTGAACCATCCATATTCAAATCAAAGGAAGATTGAGTTACAAAGATGAGCTCACTGGCATCTGCAATACAGAGATTTATCTCAGTCAAAATCCTGTACAGCCGAGCACAAGAACTTTGTCAACAAAGAGGGGGATAATTGAAATTATACCCATAATCGCCAGTGGAAGCACAAACAAGAGCTCCCTTGTCGTTACCGCAAGAGATTTATCTCATTCCACTCGAAGTACCAGCAAATATCACCCTGCTCGCTGCACATATTCGACTCGACCCCGACCTGCAAGCAGAATAGGAAATAAAGATCTGATACGAATAGCATAATAGGAAATTACGAGAAATAGTTCAAATGTGCATGTTGGTAATATGACAGGTATATCCATAATAGTTCGAATATCCTATGCTTTGCCTTGTATAGGATAATTTGGAATAAATATTTGTCAATTAATATTTACAATGTGAATTTGATTTAGGTGGCCACCCCTTCTTTTTAGTGTCAACACAACAGAAAAGAAAACAAAAATTGCTGCAAATATTAATTTTTTCTGTTTATAAATTCTTCAAAGGCATGTAAACAATCTCTTTCATCACAGTTAAGCAACACGTTTAAGTTTTTAACCAAAATATATACCTTAACTGGTTGCGGGTTTGTTGCATGGCTATAGCCGAGCCCCAATTTCAAGTCTGCGGATCCATCTTGATGCATATATGGAGAACCCAATTGCATATCAGTTCCCTTGAAGTCTAACATGGTACCTGATCACAAAGAAACATTTACATAACTGAAAGTTTTACATAAATGGTATCAACAACATATCTGAATCTTTAGCTTAACATTTATGTGATACATTTACTAATCTTTAATAGTTAAACTGATTAAATTATATAAACGAAGGGCAAACAACAAAGAATTCATGCTCTCTAATTTTGTGGTAGTTGCCAATTCTAGCAAATACATGATGCTGGTTAATTTGTGGTTAATTTCAGGATTTGCTTGCTTTAACAGGTTATATTACAAATTGTTTAAGTCGATGAAATAGATATTCAAAGTTTATTACAACAAAATAGAACAAATTGTCTAGTAATCCTTTGTAGACATGGGAATAGCTTATTTATGATATTTATTATTTATATTATTTAAAGTTAGATGTGATATTCTTTAGACATAATTTACTACACTCAAGTTTTATGAAAGTTAGACAATCATTGTAGAAAAGCTAATTCTGATATAAAAATTCATTTTTTTCCCCAGCAGTAGTGGTCCTTGGTTTTGAGTGTTTGAAATTCTGTTTACAGGACTGTGGAGGAAGTTGTGCTCTGAATTAACCCCGGTGTGAGGCGTTTCTATTTTTTCACTTCCAAAGATGTTGCAAGAACCCAAACAAAGTTGATAACGTTCCAGAGAACTTAATGTCAGCTTTGGCTACCAGTGCAATTTTTATCAGAGTAATTCAAGAAACGTTAATTGTGAATTCGAACTATTCAGTGGAATTCAATACCAACCTCA